>CAWUFW010006425.1:0-600000 GCA_963921515.1 Calotriton arnoldi | reverse complement strand
GTCTCCGGAGCCTGTTGCTCACTCCTCTCCTCCTGGGACTTCAGTGCCTTGGGAGAGCCCCGGCGGACCTCAGCTCGATACCTGCTGCCGACGTGCCCGCATTCCTGCCCGGCCAGCTGTCCCCTGTGAGCTGCAGCGTGTGAACTGGGCGCACTGCGCGTCTCGCGGGGGCGAGAGGGGTGTTTAGGTAAATCAAACAAACACAAACAGGAGCCCCCTGCTGCACCCGGGCTGCCCCCGCCAGGGCTGGGGACCGGCGCTCGCATTCCTGTTGCCGTTGGAGGCTTGTTCTGGTTTCCAGGATGTTGCTAGAGACCTGAGCAACTTTTTTTTTGCTGTCTCCCGAGTGTCAGTGAGAACTTGTACGGGCAACAACAACTGAAAACCCTATCACCCGCGCTTCCTGCCTGCAGAGCAGCAGCAACCACTGAGAGCAACCGCACGCTGCCCTGGGATCCGCCGAGGAGCGCCCTGGATCCGAGGCGGGCATCTGTGAGTTGGTATTGGTGTATGTGGGGCGTGGGCAAACAGCAGTTTGTGTGCTTAGAGCTAGATGCGGGTGGGGTTAAATTGTTTCATTGTAAAGATTCCATTGTGTTTTTTTCTTCGTACTGAGGTAATTGTGCAGTGTATTTGTTTATGCAGCTTTATATAGCGCTAAAAGACAGAATGTGGGCACTTCTAAGAGTGTTGTAGACAAACACCAACAAAACAACGTCGATGCAGAGTAAGATGCTAGAGCGGAAGGTGTGTTATTCATTCGTATCCAAAATGAGGCAGGCAAGTTGCTCGTGTAGAAGTGGAGAAAGTTTGGAGTTTCTGGTGGTGGGCAACTTTTTGTAATTGTTGTATTCAGTTTGCGGGCACTAGTTCAAGGAACGAAATGAGTGCCCTGGCCGCTGTTTAGACTGTGAAATACAGCAATAATAGGGGTTCAGCGGACCCCTGTGGGCTCTGGTGCCGCTGCACCCCCGGAACCTACGACCTTGGTTGTATTTGGGTTCTACATGAGGGTCACGCGCCCTGTTCAAAAACTTTTTTTGACAGTTCAGATCCGAGGTTGTTAGAAATCCACGTGTCTGCGTTGTACTGCGCTTCGGAGGAGACTCCGCGTGTCCAGGGCGGAAATGCAAGGTTGTTGCGGCAGAGCGTAGAGGGGTTCACCCTGTGGCCACGCTTTTTTTGTGTTCGGATGAATCTAGTTTACGCGTTGATTTACACAACTCCCCGCGGGCGAAGCAGTGCACAGGGGAGGAAAAGTGCACGAGGGGCTGAGATTGTAACACGAGGCAGCGCGGCCCCCAGCCACGAGGTGCCCGAAAGTCAGTAGCGGTCGGTGGTAGGAGTGCCGGCCGGGCGGTGACGTGGGGCGGGGGAGGGGCAGGGTGGGGGGTAGCAAAGTATGGATTACGGACCTATACAGGTAAGTAAACATTTAAATCAATAAAACGAATTTCGTTGTAGAGCACTGCATCGCCAAATGCGATGCAGTGCGCTGCAACGAAATTCGTTTTACTGATTTAAATGTTTACTTCTGTATAGGTCCGTAATCCATACTTTGCTACCCCCACCCTGCCCCTCCCCGCCCCACGTCACCGCCCGGCCGGCACACCTACACCGACCGCGACTGCCGAAAGTAAGCCTTGCATCTGTAGAGCACACAGGCGGGGTGTATTGTGTTTTGGCGCAGGGAATGGCGTGCAGATAAATTCACGGCCACGCACACGCACCTGTAGGATAGCTGAGTAGGTTGAGTGATCGCAGCTGAGCTGTTTGCAACCTGAAAGGTCTTGTGTTCCAACCGAGTTGGGGCTGCGCCCACCTACAGACAGCCAGCCATATGATTAGCGTGCTGCTCGCAACGCATATAACTAACTGCTTGACTGGGGGGGTAGGCGCTATAAAACCACTACATCATTATAACAGCTGCACCGCGTCTTTGTTTGTTTCTCATTCCATTGGAATTAATTCAGACATTTTGGTTTAAAAGCGTGTTTTTAAAAAGTCCCTGACACAGAGGTAGTAAAAGGTTGTCCCGCCCGGATGAGCTGTCACACGAAGCCCGGTGGGCCAATAAAAGGCCGCAATTATCAGCAGGAACTGACAGCAGTGGCGTCCGCTTTTGTTTCGCTCTCGCCCTTTGCACTCCAGACCGTGACACATGGCCCTGCGGGGTGGGTGCCTTGATGGTGTCGTCGGTGTGTGAAGTCGCAGGAGTGCAGGGTTTTTAACAGGTGTGTGTTTTGGAGGGAGCCCGATACCCCTGGTGGAAATTACAGTTGCATCCTGAATTTCACTTCTAAATGCCACTCTTTTATTGTTGAGCATAGAGCTATAGAAAGGTTTTTGGTAAGTTTAAATTAAACCATTAAAACCTATGGCTGAAATGCAGCAAGACATTCCCCTTTTAAAGTATAAAAATACTTTTACTTTATAGCTGTTGTGGTGACGGTACCGTGCACTTTGTGACAGGTGGCTTGAATAGTCCTGCACCTGAGGCCAGTGTAACACCACACTCATTACCAACAAGCGACAGGACACTGCGAGGTTTGTTCCCGCCCGCCCTACGCTCGTTAACGCTATTCAGCAACAGAGTGCAATTGCAGTGCTCGTCGGTGCACGAGGTATTTTCTGTGCTGCATTTCTCAGGTGCATTCATTCAGAACATTCCTCGCCCTAAACAAAACGGCTTCATTCGAGCCCGGCCCCCGCTGTGCCTGAATCCATGAGTCCCGCTGTGCCTGAATCCATGCAGCGTGACTAACCTTCCGCACTGACAGCGCCGCTCCGGCCTTCCTGGGGCCTGCGGGCGGAGGTGGCCGCTGTCGAGCCCGTCTGCATTGTCCTGTTTACACAGCGAGGCCTGCCTGCAACAGGGCTGGTGTCGCCCGTGTGACGGTTGGAATGTCACTGCTTTGGCGAGTGAAACAACAATATGTTGCAAACCTCACTCAGTGGCCCTGATGACGAAGTGGGCGGCGAAGAGTGAGGTATTTACTGCTCTCCGTATATACCGATACCTCAGGGCGCGGTAATTACAGGGTACATAAATGGCTCATATTCTGAGTTTTCAGCTGGAAAGTGACAAATTACGAGTGGAAGCTTCGTTTTCTGTCCTGAATTCCGCATTTAACAGAATTTATTGTGCATTTCCCTGCAGTATATTTCAGCAGGATTGACCTGCCTGAGTTTGTCTGTGGCAGATGTTTGGGGTGCAGTCACTTCCGCATTGTCCAGAATTCCAGTCCATAGCGCGCCCTTGTTTGCGCCGGGGTTTGGACTTTACGCCTACGTCATAATAGGGGACCATGTCCTTACCCACCATTATTGTTCTTAAGTGTGTAAGGCTAATTGGTTCAATAGTAGCAAACTAAACTACAACACCCAGAATGCACTTGAGACTAAGACTACAAACAGTGCCCTGGGCTATGACGATGAGTGCGATGTCCCTCCTCAAAAGCAGTGAGCACCTACATACCTATTAGAACCACAGTGCACTGTTCATATCGGAAGGGGAAGCAAAGTGCCAGGAGCTTGACTCTTGGAGACGAAGCAATACAACTCTGTGTCTCAGACTTTGGATGTCATTCCACTGTTTCGAAAGTCTAAACACTTGCATGCATAAAGTGCTGGGAATAAATAATTTCCATGATTAAAAAAAATGGAATCCAATAGTTTGGTGAAACGTAAGGCAGACCTCCTGCCGTAAGCCTGAGCAGTCAGTGACGCTTGTAGGAGTCCGGTTCTGGGCAAGAGAGGCGGCCTGAGGGCTCAGGGGGGCATTGAAGAGGAAGATTTTAGTGGCCTGCCACTTTAAGAATACTTGTGACGCTTTAAATCTGGCAGTTGTAGTTTACGAAAAATACAGTTTGACTTCTTAGCACGTATTTGGTTTTTTAACTGAAGCACTAATTTTAGGAGGGACAGGTTCCAGCCATGATGGTGGACAGTAAGTAGGGAGGTGGGAGCTGGAAACCCCTGACATTTGGAGGAACCATGTTGATAACTGATCGCTGGTGCTCTGAAAAATTGATATTCTTTTTTGTGTTGTAATTCTTTATTAACATTTTGCAAAAGATTACATCTTGAAAACAATAGCATCGGCCGCACTCTTACAATGACCGGGTGAACAGTATAACGAGAAATTTGTGCGTTGTGTGCTTCTTAGTGGCTGAGAAAAGTATATATTTCTATATATCCTGGGAGGAAGGGTGGGGGGGGGGGGGTGTAGGTATGGGGATCCCGTGATCTGATAGGCATGCCGGTGGTAGCGGATCTTGGGATTGGGTTTTGCGCATGTCCCGGGTGCCGTCTATTAATCGGGCACATCAACTTGCGACTCTGGGGGATTGTTCTCTCTATTCCTGGGTGCAATATCCTGCCCCTTTCTGAACTGTAGGAGTGCCGGTTGAGGCTGATATTGCCAAGGATGATGTTATAGAACGCGGTGCACACAGCAAGAGGGCACGCCTCCTGTTTGTGATTTCTTTTGTTTCTAGATTGTGAGTCTGGACATTTCATGGCTCCCTGTTTCATTGGCTGTCTGAGGTAGTTCGTGTTTCGGCCACGCGTGCCCTCGTGCTGCCTGTTCCTCCTTCAACAGGTGGTAGAGCAGGTCTTGGAGATGTGCAGGCCAGTAGTGGAGTGAGAGTGATGCCACGAGGGTGGGATTGATGTGGTCGTACTTTTACAGTCCCTTGGTGAGGCAGGTGGCAGCATGTAGGACTGTTCAGTGGAGCCAAAGAAGAGCCAGAGAAGCTGGCACGTAGGGTCTTGCTACCAACCCGGTGGCAATGGACACACACCATGCAGATTTCACCCCAAAGTGGCAGTTGTAGGATCATATTGCACATGTTATCAGTTACATACTTCTTAAATTTGATGTTTACTTTGGTTTAAATTGCCTAAGTAAGCTGTTTTCTTTGACATTTTTCTAATAAAGGTCAGTGATTGTAGTTAGACTGTTCAAGATTTACTTCTTTCATGAATAAATTGTTGATAAAATGCCTGTGGATATTTGCAAATTCTTGGCTGCAGCCTCAATGCATAATTACAGATTTGCCACATAATTTGCCACATAATTTACCACATAATTTGCAGATTTCACAGACAATGTTTTTTCTAATTCAAATGGAGGGAAATACAGCCAGAGAATGCTCACATAATTACAAATTTTGGTCCTCTGAGCTGCCTAATCCTAGTAGCCCTGTCAGTGGTAGAGCTCTGCAGAGTGCTTTGGGGGTTGTCATTATAACAATGAAATCCATATTTGACAGGTAACCATGACACATTTTCTGCATTTGACAGTTTCATGTGCTGTGAAATATGGGTTTAATACTACTATATTTTTTGCAAGAAAACATTTAATATATGTATAACTAAGGTGAAGGTGAGCAGATGTGGGACGAATGTCCAGTGCAGATGTTGTTGCTGTGGTCGGTAGTAGAAAAACACTGTCCTGTTGATATACTACCCACTCTTTTTTGAAAACGTTCATCCTAAATTCACATTAGTACAACAACAAAAAAAGGTCCATTATATAGCTTATGACTGCCAGAGTGTTGAGTGCTTATTGCATTGTTGCCTTGTCCGATGAATGCACGTAGGGCTTCTGTGCAGCAGGTGAAAGAGTGTTGACGTAACATTACTTGGAAGCAAAGAGTTGGGTGAAATGTGTGAAGGTCAGAGATGTGGTCCGATAGATGGTGAACTCAACACCACACCTGTGAAATCCCGAGTAAAGAAAGGTGAGAGGAAAGAGCATACTTACGTAATTTCCCGTGGTGTCCCTGAGAGATGGATCTCAGTGCATTTGGACAAGTTGAGGGTGAGTGGCCTAGTTGTTAGAGTAGGTGCACGTGTGAGGAGGGCCTGTCATGTGCTACAGTTCTGGCAGAGCATCGAGGGCACAGGGTTGGATGTGTAATCGCCCTTTAAAACATGCCTTTGCTATAGAAAATTTGCTTATGTTTGAGAAGGCAGATTAGAAGCACCAAGAAGTGTGTGGCCTTCAGTAAGTAGCTTGGACCTACCACAGCTGCTGCCGGTAACTTCCTCCCACTCTCACCTGTACCCACGGCGTTATTTTATATTCTTGTTAAAACATGGTGCAAAAAGAACAATTGGTGGACAGAATGTTGAACAATGTCAGTCACCCCAGTCAGAGATCTGGGCCTAAATGTTATCATTTTTTTGCTCCCCATGCCATTCCAATTTAAACCCAGCCATATGCAAATCAATCTTGACCCTGTGCCTCATGGGAACAGTCCAGCCCGAACTGCCAGGCCAGGTCCTCCCTGGAGCAGAAACGAGCATCCTGAGTCCGGTTTCGGGGTTACACCCCTCATCAGCCAGGCTATCTGAGTCCCGAAACTGGTCTCAGGATGTTTGTTTCCGGTCCAGGGAGGACCTGGCCTGGCGGTTCGGGCAGGACTGTTCTCATGGGTAGCAGAGTCAAGACTGATTTGCCTATGACTGGGATCAAACTGGAATGGCATAGCTAGCAAAAAAAACGATGGGTTTCGACCCAGATCTCTGCACTGGGGTGAGTGTTTGACATTGTTCAGCATTCTGTTCATCAATTGTTCTTTTTGCATTTGTTAAAGCATGGTGACATCATATACGTGTTATTTATTAAATGTAAAATTAACCTCTGGGGTAAAATAAAAAAATCATGTGTGGGTGCGAGGAAGCATCTTTGTCTCGGTGATCTCCATGATTGAAGGCTATGAAGCTGTGTGTGAGGCGCATTTAGATGCTTTGGAGTTACCTCAACACTCGATGATTTGTAGGAGAACCCCCTTTTATACCGCTTTATTGAGGAAGTGTGGCTGTTCTGGTTTTACCCTCTCAAGTGCTGGCACCTATTCCCATGTTTTGTGTGTTCTAATACACAAGTGGATTCCACTGAGTAGCAGGGGCATGCCAGGTTCACCCCCCGCTGCTGGTGTCAGTCAGGCTCACCGTGAGGCAGATTGTCTCCCGGCTGTGATATCCGCTTCTTTTCGGCATTGTCATGCAACACACGCCTCGCGCAAGGATGCCAACCTTTGAAAGCCGGGGGAGCGTCCATTTTCCTTCAAATCCCACACAAGACACAATTTGAGCCAATTGCCCCGAGTGAAGGGGGATTCACTCAGAAATCCTGTCGTTTTCTGAACGGAAACCAAGTACATTGCAGAGAACTCTGATCTCGTCCGTTTAGTATTTTTGTGCTCTGGTACTGGTCTTTTTTGCTTATTCGATTAGTCGTGCCGGGCTGTAAGTGACCGATCTTCATCAATTCATAAAGGACAGTCAAAGCCGCTCTGAGTTGGCACGGGAGCTCCTCTATTAGAACAGCTAAATGTCTCCTGAGCGGCAAGAAGAGACTCCCACTAATTGTCAGCAATCAGTCCTGAGGAGGAAACTGTCCAACCTATGTTTTGTTCCTTAGTTGCTCATCTGGTGCGTGCACCAACCTTTCAACAGCACTCGAGTATTGCACTGACTTGTATTGACTTTGTTGCAGTTAAGTAGTACTTACTTACTACCCTTTGGTGAGGCGTCTTCGTTATTTATGGAGTCTAGTGATGTATGGAAATGTGTCAATCAAATTATTCGCCATGAGCGTATTTCAGTCCATCTTGTTTTGGGCTCATGTTCTGTCAATACAGTCTATGACCTTTAGCCAAACATCCTTCTCTACGGTAGTAGCCCGATTTTTGGGATTAATTGAAACTCTCTCTTGGCTATTAACGGAATTGACTAGTTGATGCTTTTTAGGGCAGCCATCAAGCAATAGCGCTTTCTGGGTGAAGTGCATTTGTGGCACTCTCTCTCCGCAGCGCCAGGGACCCTGGACATGGTGGTTTCTGAGCTTCAAGAAAATATTAAAAGCACGTTTTCTATCCCACATACATTCTCTTAAACCATGGGTCCGGGAATGTCACGTGGGCAACTGCACCCTCTTCCTGAAGGTGAGCCTGTCGGCTACCCGACCGACATCGGACTTCCCAGCGCTATCCGTCTGGGTGGAGTGAGGGAATAAAAACAGATAAAAAATAACTAAAACATCTGCTGGTCTGTGAGGTGAGCTGAGTGCTCGGTGTTGCGGTTGGGTTACCCCTCTAGTGCCAGGAATCCCAGGTCCACCATCATTTTGCTTTTGCCACATATCAAAGGAATGGCCAGCGCTGAGTGTTTACTATCCATGCCACAGAAAGACTATACCCCATAGAAAAGGTTGAACAGGCACTGTACCCCATAGAAACACTTGCGCTGGTTTTGTGTTTGGTACACACCAAGTAAAGTGGGTGGTGCCGTTTCCGGCGCGGGACTACATATATATTTGTCTTCTGCATCCTCCCTTCCTCCCCACCCTTTTCCTGTGCACACCTTCTGTTGTGCCACCTGTCGCCCAGCAGCACATGGGTGCCCCGCGCCAGGCCATGTGCCCAGGGTCAAAGAGCTCCCCCGGTGGCTCCTGCTTCGCTGCTGCTCTCAGAAGTGCATTATTCATGGCCTGTTTACTGAACCTCGTGCAACAGGAGATGCGCGGAATGTGGAACAAAGCCGCCCGGCGCGAGGCGTATTTCTGGTGTAAGGGGAGATGGCGGCGCGGGGAAGTCGGTGCAGGGGTGTCGAGCCGCATTCCTGAGGCTGATTAGATAAGGCGCTGCTGCCAGCAAGGTACTGACTGCATTTGAGAGCAGATTAGTTTAGTTTATTTCATTTCCGTCTTGTTTGAAAGGCTGTTAGCGCGCCTAAAGAATACGTTGACGTTCTTTAAATAAATCCATTAATTTGACTGTATCAAGGGTTTCGGTTGTCAACGTCTGGCACGTTGCTTCTAGTTGTATACGGGTTGATGAAGACCAGCTCAGACTTTTGTAGCTATGGTGCCCCCTCAAATCAGTTCCACGTAATTGCTCAAGTCGTTATATAACATACCATGTTTAATCAAGTGGGGAAGCTGGAATTATCCTGCGCTGTTACACTTGTAATAGACCCGCATCTCGCCTTCTGCGTGCTACCTCAAGATAACATTTTGGATTCATTTTTCAACCACGGGAAAAGCCCAAAATGGTTATCGCCAGGTGTTGCCGAGTCCCCGCCCCTAAACACCCCGTTTCCCATGACCCTCGTGGGGTAACAACATCACCCCCACCCCATCGGCATAGTTCGCACACACCTACCAACAGAACTTTTTGGGTTAGGGGTCGTAATAACCCCGGCCGTATTTATTTACAAAAAAAACAACACTTCAAAAATGTTCATTTCAATACGCAGAAACCCCCATAACGCTCCATACAATATTCTTTACAATATTTGTGGATAGCTAACCTTAACAGAGATTCTAATACATAGCCATTCCTAATCCTAAACTAATAAAATATACATTGTCTCTGCATATCCTGCATTGAGCCTACGTGTAAGATCATGACTGGTCCCAACTACGTGCGAGGTCCCCCGACCCCCCCCCCCTCCCTCGGAGTGCCTTGCGCAGGAGGCCCGACTGCTCAGAAGGTTGCCTACCTCAGGGCACCCCCTACGCCCTCAAATACCAGCCCCCGAGGGGCTGCGCTGCTATGCTAGCTTGGCGCCCACGCGCCCGTGTGGGGATTGGCCGCAAGGGCCTGCTGCAAGCGTGCACTTCCCCCACCCCGCATCCTCTAGCCGACTGGCCGTTAGCACCCCTGGAGGTCCATGAGAGACCGCTGTCCCCCACCTATCCCCATTAACAATTGGGATGCCTACTAAGGACCGTAAATGCCCCACCAATCATGACCTCTTTAGAAATATTTTCAAGCCCCCCACTGTGTCGGGAGCTGTGAGCGGTGCAAAAGAGACCGTCTCGCTGCTCCGCTGCCCCTTTTACAGGTGCGTGAACCGGCACACACCAGCTCCCCTTGCCCCGGAAGTATTTGAAGCACTTCCGGGACACTGCGCTGACCAGTGCAACACTAGTTGGGGCAGCGTAACGTAAGGCAATGGACACTTGCTGTAGCGGATGCCACCAGCCCTTCTCTAAATATTGTGTATCCCTGCCCGAGTTGGGACATCGGCTTAAGGTGAATTCCCTCTTGGATTCGCCTGCACTCATACTCGATGCCCAGTCCGTCCATCTGTTTTGTAGCCAAACACAACTCCTCCTCTGCCACAAACCAGGCCAGTTTACCGACGACCAGGGATCCCCCGTGCTCTGGTAGGTAAGGATGTGAGAAATGCTGCACCGCAAAAACAACTAAGTTTTCCATAAAAATCTCAGTTCCCTGAGCTGACAAGTGAACCACGCCCCTGTGGAACAGAGATTCTCCTCGAATGCAACCATGAGAAATTGTCTTTAGGGGGGCCGTATTCAACAGCAGCTTCATCCTCCTGTACAAACGCCTCGCAGGCTCATTGAGGCTTTTGACAGACTGACCAAACCTCCATACCCTCCTGGCGATGATGTGGAACCTTGCAATGACTGCTCCAGGACCCATCTAAAATGGCCGCCGCCGAGTAGGAGCCTCTCCGAGGAGCTCCCGGTTTGGGGATTACCAATTTCTGGTAGTTATCCCCATTAAAATCGTCCCTCTGGCTCTGGCGATCTCTGCGGAGCGACTGCACACCACCCATACAAGAACTGCCCTAACTCTGAGTCAAAAGTGGACTCCCATCCTACCTGACGAGCGACTGCCACCGGAGTTCTTTCTGCACCCCCACTGCCCGGGACCCCCATCGCTGTCCGAGGCATCGCTGGGCTGCGGAGCCAGCTTCGAGCCGTGGATGACTGCGAGACATCGCTGAGGGAAGGACGACCCCCGGTCACGACCGTCACCTGCCTCCTGCGATCCGAGGTCCGTGGGTGACCCCAGGAGTTGGATGCCATTTGCGAGGCTTCCCCGTTGCGATCCGAGGTCCGTGGGTGACCCCAGGAGTTGGACGCCATTTGCGAGGCTTCCCCGTTGCCCCATACGGCCCGGCTGCGGTTCTCCGGTCTGCGGCCAGGAGCTAGGACGTTGGGGTCCAGGCCGGAGCCCGACTGCGGTGCCGAGGTGACTACCCTCTACTCGACTACCCTCCTGGTGCCAAACGGGAAACAGAGGGAATTGGCTCTCTCTCCGGCGCCTACCTGCAGCTGTGGACCGTGGCTGGCTGCTCGTCTCCCTTGAGGTCACGCTTGTGCGGCGGCAGTCCCTGGCACTCTGCTGCTGCCTGGGTGCTCTCTATCTCCTCCTCCATTGCTCTCGCTACGATCCTGCCGGCGCACGCTTACTATGGCGCGAAGCCTCTGATGCCGCTGCCCCCAGTCTTCTCCACACGGGAGACAGAAACTGACGAGGATTCCGCCTACGCACACTTGAAACGCACGCCAGGTACGTTCTTTCGTCGCTGAGACATTTTCGGCTCTTCAGAGGGTCCCGGGCCGATGCTCCCAAGATCTTAAAATGGCGGCGCCCTGAAGTGCATTTCAGGTCAATCTCTCACCGCTACTGCTCCTCATTCTACACCGCTAATGAGGCAGCTCTGCAAACGCCACTAAAGTGAAGTGCATTATTGCCCCTGATTGTGTACTAAGTCCCTTTACAACCTGCCTGTACACTTGTTGCCGATCAATACCTGACTCCAAAATGGCGACGGTCCAAGACATCCTCGACTCGCCTCACAGTGCCTGACCTTAAGATGGCGCTGCCTCAATACTTTATTGTTTAAAAACCTTTGCTTTCATCTCTTCTGTGTAACTTCACAGTTAAATTGCTGTGCCTGAAGACTCACCAAAAAAGAAGGAAGAAAAGAAAAAAAAAAGAAAAAAAATCTTTTACCCTCTTTATCATAGGTCCATCTCACCTCTGTACCGGGAAACTCATCCCCTCCGCTGTCTTTTTACCCTCTTACTCATATTAGTGCCCTTCCCTAACCAACATGTCAAGCCCTGACCTGACATGGTCTGGGGAAAACTCCTACACTCTAGTCTACCCCCAACCTCTCAAAAACAGCTGCTAAATCATTCAAGCACGCCACCCTAAAAAGCCACCCTGAGACGCTGATATCTGACCTGCGCTCCAACGTGGACAGTGGCGTTTGCATAAATGACCTTATCTTCTATTCCAGAAGAACCGCCGCCTGGCGCAAAACCCTCTCGCACCTTCTTAACGTTCGCTCAACCAGAAACATCCCATATGGCACCAAACTCACAATTGCTCCCTCCTCTACCCTGCGAGCGGACCTCACCATCACCCTCTACAAAAATGGCATTGTTCTGATCCAAGCCTCAACCAATAACCTTAATAAATTCGCAGACCTTTTCACCCTCCTCAGAAACCACGTGCACGACACGGATAGGGGATCTAGCATCCGCACCAACGACCCACCGTCCTGCCAGCCTATTGTGCCTAGCCACTCGCATACCCCTCCAATGGCTTCCTTCGCAGCTCATCCTATCCCCCTCAGCATCTCTACGGACCCCGGATACGGACTCCCCCCCACACCCTTGATCCCCTCCCACCCAGCGCCCCCCACCAACTGTGAGACTGATACTCTCCCAAAGACCCCGGACTCAGGTCGAACTAACCCTCCAATGGCTCCCAACACTGATCACCCTAACCGTTATAACTCATCCCCCGGCACCTCCAACAGAGTCGCCCCCAGACCCCTGATCCCCTCCCCGCCAGCCATCCACCAAATCCACGAGCTCGATACGCCTCCAAAGACCCTGGAGTCGGCTCATGCCAACCTCCCCCCCTTCCACCCTTACATGCCACCTATACCGCTCCTGAACCTTTGCCCCCTTGCCCTCTAGCACCCCCAGCTTATATTGATCTCGCAATTCTGCACTCCAGAGCGACCAAACTAACCCAGAGCATCCATAGCTCCATCCTGGACCTTATGAACCTCCTTCACCTTGCCGAACTCTCCCTCGCTAACCTCAAGCCACCTCAATCCTCCCCCCCCACAGGTCGCCGAGCCTCCCAAACACCCACTTCCACTACCCTTGAGACATCTTCGCCTGCGCAAACACCCTTGCCACCTATCAGAGGAGGAATCCCGAGCTCTCGCACTCTCTTACAACTCTACCACTGCCACCTCTTCTAATCCACTAGACCTCACGGAAAACGAAATCCTAGCCATCCTCCAAGACCACAATTCGGTCCAAGCCATCCCTCGTCCACTAAATAGGAGCCCTGAACACCCCATCAGCACGGTCACCATCAACCCCAACAGGCCAGCCACCCTCCATAACAGAAGTGTGGTTAAAAGCAACCTTGCGCCTATATTCCTATCCGTCCAGACCCCTGACACCCCCCCTATCTGGTCTCTTAATCAATTGCCGATCGGCAGTTAAGCATGCCGCAGATATCGCTGACCTCATCCTGAACAAAAACTGAGACCTAGCTATACTAACAGAATCCTGGCTCAATGAATACTCTTCCCCTTGCCTAGACTTATTAGTCCCTCCCAACTACAGCATTGCTAGACTAGACAGACAATCTAGCAGAAAAGGAGGAGGCATCGCTTGCATCTACCGATCCTCCCTCCTTGACACGGAACTCGTGGCGGACACCACCGACTCCTGCGAATACCTCGCACTCTCCATTTGCAGCAACTCATTACATCTTTGCAACTTGCACATCTTTTACCACCCCTCAGGTTCGAACGACTCTTTCACCGATCACCTCTTGGAAATCATCACAACTAGGATTTCCTCCAATGCCAAAGAGATTTTCCTTGGTGATTTCAACCTGCACTGGAATGACCCTAAAGATCCCTACGTCAACGCCATCAAAGACCTCCTAACCGATCAAGCCCTGACTCAAGCCTGCTCTCTGCCAACTCACTCAAAAGGGGCCACCCTTGACTGGATCATTTCTAAGGAATCCTCAGTCAAGCTTATCTCCTCAGACCCATGTGACTGGTCTGACCACCATACCATCTCCTTCGTTGTACCTGGGACCCTCAAGACAAAGACACCGCAACCGGTGATTCCCAAACGCTGGGTCAGAGACACTAAGAACCTTGACCTTAGGAAACTGGAGGCTCGTTGCAAATCTGACCTCCCCCTTCGCACATAACTACGGTCAGTGACCTCAATGCTCATTACTCGGCGTCTATTTCAAACATTCTAGACGACCTTGCCCCCTAAAACTAAAAAGAACACAAATCAAAGACAGAAACCCCTGGTTCTCTGGTTCCCTCAACTTGTAGAGGAGATCCCTACGGCAATCTGAAAGAATCTGGAGACAGCACCCCTCTGCTATGCATCTAAAACTTCTCCGCCAGGCGAGAAACTCCTACAACAAACATATCCTCAATTCAAAAAAAGAATACTTCAGATCGGAATTGGAGAATGCCAAGAATAGACCCCGCAAGCTCTTTGAACTGGTCAAACACCAATCAAATAAACTGGCTAAAACACCGAAAGAATCTCCCAAGTCTCTAATATCGTCTGAAGAATTCTCCTCCTTCTTCACTGATAAAATCACGGCATTAGGAATTGAACTCAATACCTCCACTCACACTCAACCCCTTCCAGACCTGCCCCCCTTTTCCAGCGCTACCTCCACTGACCTCACCTAAAAACCAAGCACGCTGGACCGACTTCGAATACTATGACGAAGACTCCATCTCTAAAATCCTCTCTACCTTAAACCCAAACAACCACTTTAATGACCCACTACCATCCAACTGCCTCGCTGCTGCCTCCCAATCCATTGTCCCTTGCTGGACTGCAATAATCAACGCCTCTCTCCAACAGGGATCGATCCCGGACCCCTTGAAAGCCGGTCAAGTCCTTCCTATTTTAAAAAACCATCGCTGGATCCAGCCTCCCCGACAATTTCAGACCTATCTCCAATATCCCTCTGCTAGCCAAAGTATTAGAGAAGTGTGTACAACAGCAACTAAGTCAGCACATCAACAACTTCCACCTACTTGATGACTTCCAATCTGGATTCAGACCGGGGCACAGCACTGAAACCACTATGCTCCACATCGTGGACGACGCCCTCCAAGCCATAGACCAAGGCAAAACCTGCCTTCTAATCCTCTTAGACCTATCTTCCGCCTTCGATACTGTGAACCATGCAAAACTACTCGAACGCCTTGAACTCAGGATGGGTCTGGATGGTGTTGTCCTAGAATGGTTCAGGTCCTTCCTCCACAACCGATCTCAGAGATTCCTCATTAACGGCAACCTATCAGCCCCCACCCCGGTCACTGTCGGAGTCCCCCAAGGTTCAACCCTGTCCCCCACCCTCTTTAATCTTTACCTAGAGCCACTCACCGAAGTTCTTCGTACTGCCAACATCTCCTACCATATGTACGCGGATGACACCCAAATATACATCAATATTTCATCACTCGAGGAGATCCTCTCCCTGAACGAGACCTTGAAACTGACGGTCCAATGGCTAGCCGCTAACCAACTCAAACTCAACGCAAAGAAAACTGAATTTCTCCTAATCTCCCCCTCAAAGGCCAACCCGGAGATTCAGTTGTGGATCAAGGCCATCACAGCCTTAAACTGCCCGCCGACCATTGTGGACTCTGCCAAATCTCTGGGCATAATCCTCGACTGTAACCTGAACATGCGAGACCACATTAACTCAATGGCTAAATCAGCCAGATTCCACCTGAACTACCTGTGGAAGCTGAAACCTTTCATCGATGCTCCTGACCTAAAAATGGCAGCCCAAGCACTAGTCATCTCTAGACTGGAATATGGATGTTCCACCCTCACGGGATTACCCAAGATCTCCTTGGCACCTCTAAAAGCCTGCCTCAACGCGGCCGCCAGACTACTCACCGGCACCAGGAAATTCGACCACATCTCTCCACATATGAAAGCGCTGAACTGGCTCCCTCTAGAGGCCAGAATACAGCTGAAACTGGCTTGCATCACACACAAGGCTTTACACACAAACTCCCCCACTTACCTGGCACAGAAACTAGTGGTATCCGGGGAAGCAGAAACTCCCGGTCCGCTAGAAACCTCTTGCTCCAACCTGCCCGTTTTCAGAAAAAAAGAACCTACAATAGGGCTTTCTCCGGAGCAGCACCAAGAATTTGGAACTCTCTCCCCCCCCGCCATCAGAAGAATCCCCTCTCTAGCACGTTTCAAGAAGGAGGCCAAAACTTTCTTCATGGGTAAATTCCTCGTCTAAGGCCGCCCTCAACCACCAAAATGTGCCCGACGAATCTAAGACTATCGCTTCTACCTCAGACCACCAAGTCACCCCGCCGAGATAATGTGGGGCTCTTGTTTTTATTGATCCTAACCATAACTGTAACCATAAACTTGTATCCCCTTTTCCCCCATGTTCCCAACACCCCTACCCCTCGCCTGCCATTTTGTATATTTTTGTATACCTCTGTACTTTAGACTTTTTGTTTGTTCACCCCTGTATATATATTTCTGTATTTTAGACTTTTTGTTTGTTCACCCCTGTATACCGTGTAAAGCGCTCTGATACCCTCACAGGTCAATTTCGCGCTCTATAAAACACTAAAAAAAAAAAAATTGCCTGCCCAGCCAAGAGATTTAAACTAACAAGTTCTCAAATAGAGTCCTTCCTAGGATGACCAAATCGTTGCCACAGATGTGGAGAATGATGAGGGTCGGCGGAGGAAGCCTCCCTGTCATTGATTCCTCCATCAGTTGCCGCAGACCATCCAAATGTAGGCCGACCCTACTGATCCAATGAAGACGAAGACCCGCTTAGCTGTGTGCCAGCAGAACTGACCCTGCGAAAACATCGCCTGTGCCAAACACACAAAGGAATGGCAAACGATCCACACACTGGCAGGAGCCATGTGCCCTAATGCAAAACTGATGAGAGAAAAGAAATGACATTACTTCTAGATGAAATGAAATTTGTCCAAACATACATCGTGTTAAGCCGAACGCAGAGCTTGCAGCAATCTGATTTCCACCTGCCTATTCTCATACCCACTTCCCTGCCAAGCTCCGCCCCCTCCACGGATGTCGCTGCCCCTATTCTAAAGGAATGCACGCTGAAGTTGCCCTGGATTCCTGCTCACCGGAGGACCCTGCACAATACCTTAATGAACTGGAATTGTGTTAGTGGGACACCTGAGTCATGATTGAGCAAGCACGGTGGTTCGACGTCTGTCAGGGGCGTCCAGGGATCAAGGTAACAACAGGTAAAGTTGCCCTCGTATTTTAGCTCCACTGGCCACCCCCACCAGACGCCCAGGCGAACCCCGCCAGCCCCAGGCAGCCAACAGCAGTGCAGGCTGAGTCTGTAAAACTTCAAACTTGCGGCCACCATCGGCCGCTGGGATGTACCGGTCAAATCCGTCCTGCACCTGTCCTGGGGGCCTGCCATCCTGCGGCGTGGTCCCTGTTTTGCCATTTGTGGGCCTATAGCACTTTTATCCAAAAGAAAGCAAAAACCAATGACAGCGTTGGTATATGAGAGGCAGATGAGGTAGAGGGTTATCTGCATAAGCTGTGTAAAGTTTAGCTTAAAATGTTCCATTTTCGAGTAGTATTTCCCCTCTCTCTGCATTACTTGTTTTAGACCCAGGTGTTTACATGCATTCTGGGACTTGTTTTACTTCTGCCAAAATGAATATAGGCTTACGTTTCCTAGTGTGAACAATTGTTGTCTTAAAAGGACAGCACTGTTTCCAGTTGACAAATATGAACATATACTATTAGCATGGGACATATAGCTCAGAAGCAGTTGAGTTATTTGAAGACCATTTAAATGTCAGGTTAAACAGGTGGAGTAAAATGTAAATTCCTTTTATTACAATAGAGTCCATTAATTTATGAAATAGGGTCATTATAGAATAAAATTTAAATTAGGACGATGGGTGTAGGAGAGTAGGATCTGCCTCTTATGTTGCCCCCACTTTTTTCTGATGTTTACACTGGTTTCTGGCTATAGTCTGGCTGGGTCCCTGCCAATCAGGGCCCCAGCCTCTCTGTTCTCTCTAAATGACATGGAGTGCGCTCTAGGTGCACTAGTGATTGGATACTGTGGTACCTTATGAGTCCCTAGTATATGGTACCTTAGGTACCAAGGGCATAGGTACTTCACAGGCCTACCAGGGGCTGAAGCATGTATTATGCCACCCCTGGGAAGCAGACTAAATCTGACACCACAGGCCTGCTACTGCAGCCTGGGTGAGGTGGTGCTAGCACTCCTCACTGAGATATAGGTTTCCTATATCTCCCCTGCACACACATTTAAACCTATCAGTCACCCCTAAGGCAGGCCCTATCAATCCTGAGGGCAGGGTGCTTGGTTCCTATGTGAGAGGGTGCCTCTGCCTGAGCAGGGCCCCTCTGCAGCTCTCAGAGTCCATTCTCTGGGGCTGTTTGTGGATGCGGTTAAACCATATACTCTTAAGTGCATTATATCCTCGCGGTAGAATGCTAACTTTGGAATGGCTGCATCAAAACATGTCGTGTTTGGTGTCAAACATCTTGGAATACTACCCCCCGCCAGTTCTGGCGGCGGGGGTAGCATTCCACCCTTCTAGAGGGATAGACATGTACCTACTGTGGAAACACGGGAGAATCCTGCAGAGCCCTGGCATCACAAAATGGATGCCACCAGTCACAGACACTGGGCTGCCCTCCTGCTGATGACCGAAACTCGCAGTGGAGGAAGCCCAACAATAGGCATCCTGTCACAGGGAGGTGTAACCACCTCCCAGACAGGGTTTAGTGTATTGGGGCTGGGTGGGTGCACTCTTAGAGTGCTTTGAAGTCCTGCACTGGGGAGCAGAAGGCTCCTCTGTGCATATGCCAGTTCAAACCAGCTCAGGGGCTACCTGCCCCTGCTCTGGCGCGAAACTGGACAAAGGGAAGTGGGTGTAGCCACCCACTCCCCTGACCCTCCCATAGGTGGGGTCATAGAGCTAGTCCCTCCCTTTCTTTTAGTATAAGAGGGGAACCTGTGCATTGCACCCTAGATACCCCTGGACGACGCTCTACAAGAAGAATCCCGGACCTTCGACGTTCCACTACCTTTGGAAGACTGAAGAATCTCCCTTGGAGTCAAGGAGTGACTCCCCTGCTTGGCAGGCACCAAAAACTACAAACGACAGTCGTAAACTACGCCGCTCCCGCCGGAGTCCGAAGTCCCTGCAGCCCAAGAAGTGGATTTCCTGACTTCTCAAAGGCCATCGTGAGTCCCCAGCGAAGCTGAGGCCAGTGGACCCCAAGAGTGACGAGGAACCGCGACCCCTGGGTACCGTGCACTATTGTCGAGTGCAACCCCTTCACAACGTTCTACGAACTTGTGCTTTGGACCACGTGTGGTCCTAGCCTCCAGCAGGAATCCCTCCGAAGATCAGAGGCCTACCACGTCCCGAGTGACCGTGGGCCCCTGTTGAGCGAATCCTCCCGAGGCGTCTTCGCGATCCCTTGCCAGCCGGCTTGTGGGTCCCCTGAAGGCTTTCCTACAGAACCAAAGGGCTCCCCTGGTTGCTCCAGGCCTGCCCTGACTTACCCTCGCTGGGTGAGTCCCTCAGACCTTGCTGGTCTGCGCCATTGACTTTTACACTTTCCCCGAGACTTGCTGTTACCAAGGCTTGTTGGCTCCAATCGAGTCGCCGACACCGCAGTAAGCTGCAGACATCGTGGGACACGCCGAATCCAGCTCCTGGTCGTCGTCGACGCCTCCTGGACCTCGTGGCTGAAGAGTCAAGGCACCCGTGAACGACCTGAATCTTGCGACGACGGTGGGCATCCATCTTCCTTGCCCCAGTCACTGCAAGTGACTTTGAACACTGTCCCCTCTGCTTTCAGGTCTTCCATCTTCTGAATCCAGGCTTGGATTCCTCCGGACACTTCTCCTGTCGCCGCAAGTCTTCACTGGCTCCCATTGAAAACGACGCCGCGACCCGACACCAAAGAGCACCTATGCACCCGGCTCCCCTGGGTGAGGTAACTTCAGCACTACGGTGCTCCTGTGGGTGTGGGCCCTAGAACTACTTACCCTGTAAGTGACTTGCTTGTAGCTACCCTGTAAGTGACTTGCTTGTAGCTACCCTAGAAGTGCCCTAAAACTCTTACTTTCCAAGTGCGACTATCGCGCTGACTCGTACATGGTTCGCGTCTGTGTTAGACACACCGCGTCCAACTCCCTTGCAACTCTATCTGTAACCGCGTCCTTCGACTCATACAAGGACCGATCGGTGTGTTCGCCTCGAACACGCAAGGGACCTTTAACATTGAAATCTCAATCGCGTCTGTTCGCATAGACTCGTACAGGACTCGCACCGGTGCCAGGACACCGCGTCCGTCCCCTGTGGGTTTCCTACAACTACCTGGGGTGGTTCTTGGGGGTCCCTCGATTCTAGATGCCCTAGACCTAGGTCTAGCCAAACTAAGATTGTGATATTTGATTGTGCTAAACTTATTCTGATAACATTTGATTTGTACATATGTTCCTGACTTCTAATCTCATAAAGAGATTAGTAGAGAGCTGTTTATTAATAAATACATATATATTTGATATATATACCTGTGTGGTGTCTTCATTTGGTGATTCAAGAGATTGTGTGGTAAAACAAGCTGCTTTACATTCCTTCAAGACTTAGCCTGAAGGCTGCTCTCCACAGCTACCACTAGGATAGCTTTCTTTAAAGGTTGTCTTAAACCTATCTACCATAGGAGTCGAATTGTTCTGTTGCAAGGTGTCCACTTTAATTAGTGAACAGCATATACCAGGCCAACTTCTCACATTGGTGGGCAGCGTGTGGGATTCCAGCTTGCTATTGTTTTACCAGAAAATCTCTATTTGAATTACTAACTGAAAACCACTATAGGTACTTAAGGTACATATAAAGTCAAGCTTAGTATCAATAAGTTCTACTGAACTTAGAGCTGTGCGCCAAGGGATCGCACACCCTTTCTACAGCTCAAGCTAGTATCAGTAGGCCACAAACTAGTGTAGGTAGTACAACACTGCACAACACTAGAATGTCCTTAAAGGGTGGAACCAGTGGATCCACTCAGCCTCAGTATAAGGACATGGCTTTCTCTGACTTGAGAGCCATGTGTGTTGAAAGACACCTGAAGCTAGGACAGAGTCCCTCCACACTACACCTGATAGATCTGCTGACAGCAGATGATCTTAGATTGGCTCTAGGAGCTAATACCTCTGAATCAGGGGGTGGGTCAATTACAGTGTCGGGGTCAGATGATGAAAATCAGAATGACCAAGACTCTGTGATTGAAGGGCCAGGCTCCAAGGGGCCTGAAAAGGACAGCGGAATTCTCCCTAAGAGAACTGACAGAGTGGATGAGAGGCATAGGTCCCCTTCCAGGGAATCTGACCACTCTTATCACTCTGGCAGAGAATTTGTCCAGCAGAGGAACTCATACTTTCCCATAAGAGAGAGCTCCTCTGACAGAATGTGCAAACTGCTGCAGTATGAGGAGCCAAGAGTTGCCCTCAGAACCAAGCAGTTGGCACTAGATAGAGAAGCCCTGGAGATCCAGAGAGCTTCTAGAAGAGAGGGGTTAGAACCCCTTGGTGGCAGCAACAGTGTCCCTAGAGGCAGAGAATCTATTCCAGACCATAGGAACCTGAGCAAGGTTGTTCCTCCCTACCAGAGTGGGGATGATATCCACAAGTGGATAACTGCTATGGAGAGGGCCTGTAGAGTACAGCAGGTCCCCCAAAAGCAGTGGGCAGCAATCTTGTGGCTCTCCTTTTCAGACAAAGGTAGAGACAAGCTCCTCACTGTTAGAGAAGAGGATGCTGATAATTATGAAGTCCTGAAGAGTGCACTGATAGATGGGTTTGGCTTAACCACTGAGCAGTACAGGTTGAAGTTCAGAGACACCCAGAAGGCACAGACTCAGGACTGGACTGACTTTGTAGATTGTGCAACCAAGGCTCTGGAGGGTTGGCTGGTTGGCAGTAGGGTTACTGATTTCAAGGGATTGTATAATCTGATGATGAGAGAACAGATCCTTAATAATTGCCAGAACCAGTTGTTGCATCAATACCTGGTGGACTCAGATCTGACCTCTCCCCAAGAATTGGGAAAGAAGGCAGACAAATGGGTCAGAACCAGGGTAAGGCAGAAACCCCAGAACCAAGGGGGTGACACCAAGAAGCAAGATCCTAAGGGCTCTGAGAAAGGTGGGGATAAGTCAAAAGACCAGAAGTCTTCACAAGGGCCCCAAAAATCTGCATCTGGTGGGGAGTCACAATCCAACAAGGGAAAAGGCCAAAAGAAGCGCTGGTGCAAATGCTGTAAAGAGAAAGGGCACTGGACTTCTGATTGTAACAAGTCCAAAGACCAAACCACCACCACTCCTGCCCCTAAGGCAACTGTTCCCCCTAGCTCAGCTACTGATGGAGGTGGTACTCAGAATAAGGGTGTAGTAGGGTTGACCCTGGGTTCTGAAGTGGACTCTGACCTAGTCAGAGTGCCCACTCAGGCAATGCTGATTTGTGATGGAGACCTTGATATGTCCTTCCTAGTAAGCCCCAGTAATCTGGGCAAATACAAACAGCAGCCTGTAATAAATGGCAAACAGGCTTTGGCATTTAGGGACACAGGTGCTAGTGTCACCATGGTGGCAGAGGATCTTGTGGACCCTGGACAGATCATCCTGGGCGAAATGTACCAGGTGACCAATGCAAGCAATGTCCGGACCAACCATAGTCTGGCAGTTGTTAATTTCTCCTGGGGAGGGGTAACTGGCCTCAAGAAGGTTGTAGTCAGTGCAGACCTCCCTGTCGAATGTATATTGGGCAATGATCTAGAGACTTTAGCCTGGTCTGAAGTAGAGTTATGGACTCATGCTGAGATGTTGGGCATCCCTGCAGAGGTATTTGCTGTGACCAGGTCACAAGCAAGAATGCATAACACTGAACCAGCTCTGGATCCTGGAACAATGGACCAGATGCTTCCCAAGAGGAGGAGCAGTAGGGTAAAGGCAGTGCCTTCCCCTCTGTCTCAGATCACAGATTCACCCCCAGAGGGAGGTGAAGCAGATCCTGAAGAAGGAACTGCCCCAGAGGGACTTGAGCCTGATCAGGTTGAGTTCCTGGGGGCAGGGGGCCCTTCTAGGGAAGATATGAGTAAGGAGCAACAGTGCTGCCCCTCTCTTGAACCCCTCAGACAGCAGGCTGCTGCTGAGGCTGCTGGGAGTGCTAGTGGGTCCCATAAAGTTTATTGGGATGAGGGACTCCTATATTCTGAGGGTAGAGATCCAGCCCCTGGAGCCACCAGGAGGATGGTAATACCTCAGAAGTTTAGGGGTTCCTCTTGACCCTAGCACATGATATCCCTTTGGCAGGTCACTTGGGCCAAAACAAGACCTGGGACAGGCTTGTTCCACATTTTCATTGGCCACATATGTCCAGAGGACACAAAGGAGTTTTGTCGCTCCTGTGTCACATGCCAAGCCAGTGGTAAGGCAGGTGGCACAACAAAGGCCCCCTGATACCACTACCTGTGGTGGGGTACCCTTTGAAAGGGTAGGGATTGACATTGTTGGTCCCCTTGACCCTCAAACTACATCTGGGCACAGGTTTATCCTGGTGGTAGTGGATCATGCCACCAGGTACCCAGAAGCAATTCCCCTGAGGACCACCACAGCCCCTGTGGTGGCAAGAGCCCTCATTGGAGTCTTCTCCAGAGTGGGTTTCCCAAAGGAGGTCATTTCTGACAGAGGTACCAACTTCATGTCAGGATTCTGAAAGCAATGTGGAAGGAGTGTGGTGTAACTTATAAGTTCACCACTCCCTATCACCCACAATGCAATGGATTGGTTGAACGCTTCAACAAAACCCTTAAGGGAATGATTAAAGGACTCCCAGAGAAGCTTAGGCGGAAGTGGGACCTTCTTCTTCCCTGCCTCTTGTTTGCATACAGAGAGGTTCCACAGAAGGGGGTTGGTTACAGCCCATTTGAGCTTCTGTTTGGGCACCCTGTAATAGGTCCATTGTGTTTGGTTAAAGAGGGCTGGGAGTTACCTCTCAAACCCCCCAAACAGGATGTGATGGACTATGTACTTGGTCTCCGCTCCCAGATGGCAGAATACATGAAAAAGGCAACCAAAAATCTGGAAGCCAGCCAAGAATTGCAAAAAGCTTGGCATGACCAAAAGGCTGTGCTGACTGTGAACCAGCCAGGACAGAAAGTGTGGGTGTTGGAGCCCTTGGCCCCAGCAGCCCTCCAGGACAAGTGGAGTGGCCCCCATACAATAGTTGAACAGAAGGGAGAAGTCACCTATCTGGTGAATCTTGGAACTCCTAGGAGCCCCCTGAGGGTGCTCCATGTCAACAGATTAAAGCCATATGTTGACAGGGCTGACATGGGCTTGCTCATGGCAACTGATGAGGACCAGGAGGAGGAGAGTGACCCTCTCCCTGACCTGCTCTCTCAGAACCCTGATGATGGGTCAGTAGATGGTGTTGCTTTGGCAAGCAGCCTCACTGACCATCAGCAAACTGAGGGCAGACAAGTTCTGCAACAGTATAGACATATGTCTAGCCTGACCCCTAGTCAGACTACCTGGTGCACCCATGAGGTGGACACTGGAGACAGTCTGCCTGTCAAGAGTAAAATCTACAGGCAACCTGACCATGTTAGGGACTGTATCAGGACTGAAGTCCAGAAAATGTTGGAGCTAGGTGTAATTGAGCCTTCCGATAGCCCTTGGGCTAGCCCAGTAGTCCTGGTACCCAAGCCTCATACCCAGGGTGGTAAGAAAGAAATGAGGTTTTGTGTAGACTACAGAGGCCTCAATGCAGTCACTAGGACTGATGCCTATCCCATACCAAGGGCAGATGAGCTGATTGATACTTTGGCCTCAGCCAAGTATCTAAGTACATTTGACCTAACAGCTGGCTACTGGCAGATCAGATTAGCTGATGATGCAAAAGCCAAAACAGCATTTTCGACCTCTAGTGGGTACTACCACTTTGTGGTGATGCCCTTTGGATTGAAAAATGCACCTGCCACTTTTCAGAGGTTGGTGAATAAAGTTCTGGCAGGGATGGAAACTTATTGCTCAGCTTATCTAGATGATATTGCTGTCTTTAGTTCCTCCTGGCAGGATCACCTGGTCCACCTCAGAAATGTTTTGGAGGCTCTGCAGAAAGCAGGCCTCACTATCAAGGCCACTAAGTGCCAGATAGGGCAGAGTCAGGTTGTGTACCTGGGCCACCTTGTAGGTGGAGGCCAGGTTCAGCTTCTACAGAGCAAAATCCAAACCATAATGGAATGGATTGCTCCAACCCCCCAGACACAGGTGAGAGCCTTCTTAGGCCTGATTGGGTACTATAGGAGGTTTGTCAAGGGATATGGATCTATAGTGACCCCCTTGAATGATCTGACCTCAAAGAAAATGCCAAAAAGGTTCAGTGGACAGCTAGCTGTCAGAAGGCATTTGAAGACCTAAAGCAGGCCATGTGCACTGCCCCCATCTTACAGAGTCCAGACTACACCAAAAAGTTCATTGTCCAAACAGATGCTTCTGAGCTGGGTGTGGGAGCTGTACTGTCTCAACTGAATGATGAAGGTCAAGACCAGCCAGTAGCTTTTATTAGCAGAAGGCTGACCCCTAGAGAGAAACGTTGGTCAGCTATAGAGAGGGAGGCCTTTGCTGTGGTGTGGGCCCTGAAGAAGCTGAGGCCATACTTGTTTGGCACTCACTTCATAGTTCAGACTGACCACAAGCCCCTCCTATGGCTTAAACAGATGAAAGGTGAAAACCCAAAACTTTTGAGGTGGTCCATTTCCCTACAGGGGATGGACTATACAGTGGAACATAGACCTGGGACCCAACATGCCAATGCAGATGGACTCTCAAGGTATTTCCACTTAGAACACAAAGACTCAACTGGTCAAGGTTAGTTTAGTGACCCTGCGTTTGGGGGGGGGGGGGGTTGTAGGAGAGTAGTATCTGCCTCTTATGTTGCCCCCACTTATTTTCTGATGTTTACACTGGTTTCTGGCTATAGTCTGGCTGGGTCCCTGCCAATCAGGGCCCCAGCCTCTCTGTTCTCTCTAAATGACATGGAGTGCGCTCTAGGTGCACTAGTGATTGGATACTGTGGTACCTTATGAGTCCCTAGTATATGGTACCTTAGGTACCAAGGGCATAGGTACTTCACAGGCCTACCAGGGGCTGAAGATTGTATTATGCCACCCCTGGGAAGCAGACTAAATCTGACACCACAGGCCTGCTACTGCAGCCTGGGTGAGGTGGTGCTAGCACTCCTCACTGAGATACAGGTTTCCTATATCCCCCCTGCACACACATTTAAACCTATCAGTCACCCCTAAGGCAGGCCCTATCAATCCTGAGGGCAGGGTGCTTGGTTCCTATGTGAGAGGGTGCCTCTGCCTGAGCAGGGCCCCTCTGCAGCTCTCAGAGTCCATTCTCTGGGGCTGTTTGTGGATGCGGTTAAACCATATACTCTTAAGTGCATTATATCCTCGCGGTAGAATGCTAACTTTGGAATGGCTGCTTCAAAACATGTCGTGTTTGATGTCAAACATCTTGGAATACTACCCCCCGCCAGTTCTGGCGGCGGGGGTAGCATTCCACCCTTCTAGAGGGATAGACATGTACCTACTGTGGAAACGCGGTAGAATCCTGCAGAGCCCTGGCATCACAAAATGGATGCCACCAGTCACAGACACTGGGCTGCCCTCCTGCTGATGACCGAAACTCGCAGTGGAGGAAGCCCAACAATAGGCATCCTGTCACAGGGAGGTGTAACCACCTCCCAGACAGGGTTTAGTGTATTGGGGCTGGGTGGGTGCACTCTTAGAGTGCTTTGAAGTCCTGCACTGGGGGAGCAGAAGGCTCCTCTGTGCATATGCCAGTTCAAACCAGCTCAGGGGCTACCTGCCCCTGCTCTGGCACGAAACTGGACAAAGGGAAGTGGGTGTAGCCACCCACTCCCTGACCCTCCCATAGGTGGGGTCATAGAGCTAGTCCCTCCCTTTCTTTTAGTATAAGAGGGGAACCTGTGCATTGCACCCTAGATATCCCTGGACGACGCTCTACAAGAAGAATCCCGGACCTTCGACGTTCCACTACCTTTGGAAGACTGAAGAATCTCCCTTGGAGTCAAGGAGTGACTCCCCTGCTTGGCAGGCACCAAAAACTACAAACGACGGTCGCAAACTACGCCGCTCCCGCCGAGTCCAAAGTCCCTGCAGCCCAAGAAGTGGATTTCCTGACTTCTCAAAGGCCATCGTGAGTCCCCAGCGAAGCTGAGGCCAGTGGACCCCAAGAGTGACGAGGAACCGCGACCCCTGGGTACCGTGCACTATTGTCGAGTGCAACCCCTTCACAACGTTCTACGAACTTGTGCTTTGGACCACGTGTGGTCCTAGCCTCCAGCAGGAATCCCTCCGAAGATCAGAGGCCTACCACGTCCCGAGTGACCGTGGGCCCCTGTTGAGCGAATCCTCCCGAGGCGTCTTCGCGATCCCTTGCCAGCCGGCTTGTGGGTCCCCTGAAGGCTTTCCTACAGAACCAAAGGGCTCCCCTGGTTGCTCCAGGCCTGCCCTGACTTACCCTCGCTGGGTGAGTCCCTCAGACCTTGCTGGTCTGCGCCATTGACTTTTACACTTTCCCCGAGACTTGCTGTTACCAAGGCTTGTTGGCTCCAATCGAGTCGCCGACACCGCAGTAAGCTGCAGACATCGTGGGACACGCCGAATCCAGCTCCTGGTCGTCGTCGACGCCTCCTGGACCTCGTGGCTGAAGAGTCAAGGCACCCGTGAACGACCTGAATCTTGCGACGATGGTGGGCATTCATCTTCCTTGCCCCGAGTCACTGCCAAGTGACTTTGAACACTGTCCCCTCTGCTTTCAGGTCTTCCATCTTCTGAATCCAGGCTTGGATTCCTCCGGACACTTCTCCTGTCGCCGCAAGCAGCAAGTCTTCACTGGCTCCCATTGAAAACGACGCCGCGACCCGACACCAAAGAACACCTATGCACCCGGCTCCCTGGGTGAGGTAACTTCAGCACTACGGTGCTCCTGTGGGTGTGGGCCCGGGCCCTAGAACTACTTACCCTGTAAGTGACTTGCTTGTAGCTACCCTAGAAGTGCCCTAAAACTCTTACTTACCGCGTCCTTCGACTCGTACAAGGACCGATCGGTGTGTTCGCCTCGAACACGCAAGGGACCTTTAACATTGAAATCTCAATCGCGTCTGTTCGCATAGACTCGTACAGGACTCTCACCGGTGCCAGGACACCGCGTCCGTCACCTGTGGGTCTCCTACAACTACCTGGGGTGGTTCTTGGGGGTCCCTCGATTCTAGATGCCCTAGACCTAGGTCTAGCCAAACTAAGATTGTGATATTTGATTGTGCTAAACTTATTCTGATAACATTTGATTTGTACATATGTTCCTGACTTCTAATCTCATAAAGAGATTAGTAGAGAGTTGTTTATTAATAAATACATATATATTTGATATATATATACCTGTGTGGTGTCTTTTCATTTGGTGATTCAAGAGATTGTGTGGTAAAACAAGCTGCTTTACATTCCTTCAAGACTTAGCCTGAAGGCTGCTCTCCACAGCTACCACTAGGATAGCTTTCTTTAAAGGTTGTCTTAAACCTATCTACCATAAGAGTCGAATTGTTCTGGTGCAAGGTGTCCATTTTAATTAGTGAACAGCATATACCAGGCCAACTTCTCACAATGGACCACCAGATTGGTTTATGAAATCCATGTGCATTCTGCAGATGCACAAACTGATGGATTAATACCGCCTTTCTGGGTTTTAAAGGGAGTACTACTGACTTGGGGGTGTTAGCAACTCTCATTTTTGGCTCCTCCCGGGTGCATAGATGAAAAAGGCACTAAGACAGCAGGCCGTTTCCACCTATGCACGCAGGATTGGAACAACATCCCCCTATCCATAAGCACTGCCCCAACCTTACTCCAATTTAGGAAAGAATTGAAGACATCTGTTTAAAGAACACCACATTGCAATGCATTAACAATCCCACATCCAGTCACCTCTCCTATCACTCGTTGACTGTATGCTTGCCTTTTACGTGTAAGGCACTCTGCTACCGTTTTCGCTAGGTTCACACTATACAATTGCCATATAATACATATGTAGATAATATCTTAGCTAAAATACCATCTAGCGGTCTACTCGTGCAGGGGTAAGCAACAAACAGCAGAACACCATTCAAGTCTTGCAAATAATTTGCCAATCCGCTCCTAGACTATGCCACACTGAACTGAAAAATAGCAAGAATCTACAACCTCGAGTCCCGCTGCTCACTCACCTCACTAGATAAATGGAATAAACCATGATTTACGTCTGGAATCGGACCATTTCCAGCAACAATGAAAAGAATAAGTGTCAAAAAATGAATACTCCTGATTTCAAAAAATGAAGCTAATACAGCACACCAATTATAAGTTATAGTTGATCCAATAAATCAAACTGTATAAAATATTACAAAACAAGTCTCTTTTCGTAGAAAACGCTTCTCTTTATTGATTTTCTCTTTTTCTCAATGTTAAGTCCCAGCAAACAAAGCAGCCAACACGTGTTTCGTCTGTACAAATAGGTACCAAGACTTTCCTTATTAGTGAGAACGAACGCGTTGGAGTCGGAGCTACTCTTCAAAATCAGGACGGGTTTAGGACGTACCATTGTCCGACCCGTGTTGTTTGAATCTCCTCAATTACCGCTTATTGGAGACTCCATTATAGTTGGATTTTATGCACTATTTTGTATATTTATCGTATTTCTGGATTCGACTCCATGGGATAACATCTATTACTCTCAACCGCTAAAAACGACCCTGGGTAGAAATTTATGTGGACCCAAAGCATTTGTTGATAGCAGTTTGCTTTTAGGAACGAACGAACTTCATTCTTTGCACTAATAGTGTGTGGATTTTATCTTGATTATAACATTATCAACGACAAATTCGATCACCTTAGCCTTGAGAAAGTCTTGGTACCTATTTGTACAGACGAAACACGTGTTGGCTGCTTTGTTTGCTGGGACTTAACATTGAGAAAAAGAGAAAATCAATAAAGAGAAGCGTTTTCTACGAAAAGAGACTTGTTTTGTAATATTTTATACAGTTTGATTTATTGGATCAACTATAACTTATAATTGGTGTGCTGTATTAGCTTCATTTTTTGGTGATTTATGTGCATGTTTTACATGCGATTTGCACCCTTGGGTAGTGGGTGACCTAAGCTAGCCAAGCACCCTGCTGTACTTACAGCTGTCTTGTTTTATTTCTACGCCATTTACTGTTTTGCATCTTTACACCTGTTGTCTATTGATGTGCTGTATTTCCCTTTTAGGGAACACTACTACCCACTCTTTACAAACTCCTGATTTCAAGATTAGAAAAATATATTAGTTTTATCTTTTTTTTTTTTTTTTTGCCCTCTTAATAATACGCCACTTACTTTTTGACTATCTAGGAACTCATTTTGCTCTCAACTAACAAAAGAACGGTGTAAAATACATCAAAACATTACTTGCGTCCCTTCTCTCAGTCAGCCAGGAAATTACTTCAGATCAATCCAATCAAAACTGAATTCATATTCCTCTCCAGTAGCGCCGACCACTCCCATATCCAATCCTGGCTTACGGATGTGAATCAAGAAGGATTAACGCCTCGCTCGCAGCCAGTGCCAAGTCCATCAGATCCGAAATTGACAGCAGGCTGGCACTGAAAAACCACATCACTATGAAAACTGTCACCACATGGTATTGTCTTTCTCTTCTCTATACAGTAAAGCCGTACTTTTCTGAGTGGTTTTCCAAGCCACATTTCATGCTTTGCTTTCTCACATGTGAAAGTAGGCGTCGCCCTTGTCGCTGGCATCCTCCACCTGTGAAAAGTGTCACACCCACAATAGCAGACCTCATCCAAGGACACTGTAAATTTGATCAAGCCAGGCGTGCCCTGGTCATCCCAGGCTGGAAGCAAGCCTGTATCGTCTTGAGGTCCTGCTGCATCAAACACAAAACTGTGACGGCAAAACTCTAGCACAGTTTGAAAAATAACTTCCAACCTCTGCAGAAGCATATGTTTCCCTAGACATAAACCAGACAAGCATTAGCAAAGCCAAGGATCTCAACTTTTAGACCTATTGGGCCTTTGCCAAATGCTGTTTGCCCAAAAAAAAAAAAGAGAAAGCATGATGATGTGGCCACTGTTGCCAGTCGTGTCATTCTGTAGGCGCACCCCTAAAGTGTAACGTACACCATTTTCCTTTTTTTAATTTACATATCCAAGATGGCGGATGTCACTTGGCTTGGTAAATAAAAAAATATTGGTTTTTAGCACAAAATGAAAGAGGAACGCAAGGGAGGGTAAAATGGGAGAAGTGGGTCGGAGAGGACGGAGAAGGAGAGAGGAACAAGAGGTGGGGTGGAAAAAGCACACAATGGGGAGAATAACACTTAGGGTGGGGAGAAGCATGAGAGAGAACGAGTAGAATAAGAGGGAAAACCAAACATAAGGCCAAGGAGAAACGCAAGGGGGAGAGAGCAACATAGAGGGCAGGGGAGTTCAGAGGAGAGCACAGGAGGGCGAGAGCAACACGACGAGGGAGGGAGCAGGTGTTTGCTGCGGGAGAACCACACGAGAGAGCTGGAAAACACATGCACTCTCATGGTGTGCTTAACCAAAAAGCACTCATCCTTAACCTTCCCAGAAGAGCCAACATCACCCCTCACCTCACAGGCCTCCACTGGCTCCCTGTCCGGAAGAGATGGCTCTTCAAACTCCTCACTCGCGCCTACAAAGCCCTCCACAAATCCGATCCCTCCTACATCAACAAATGCCTGACCTTCTACCAACCAACCAGAGAGCTCCGCTCCGCCACCCTCGCCTTAGCCCACATTCCACACAAACGTTGCAGCCGTTGCGGTGGCTGAGCCTTCTCCTACCTCGCCGCCAAGTTCTGGAACTACTTCCCCCACCACCTGCGCACGTCCCCCTCTCTGAGGGAGTTCAGAAAGCAGCTGAAGACCTGGCTTTTCGAGCGCCACCTCTCTCTGATCGAGGATTGATCAAACCACACAGTGCCCGGAGACCCCCCCCCCAGGGTGACAACCCGTTCCCCGATGATTGAATGCAATTTTTTGCCCTGCTTTAAAGTCCTCACATTTTGATTCCCAGTGTCCTTGGTAGACAAAGATGGTTCACGTTTGGTTGCAGGATTACAAGCCCAGCCCGGGGGGGGACAGGTGGGCCAAGCCTTCCCAAATGAGTCCCCTGGTCCACCCAAGGCCATTCACAAGTGGACAGTTGTCCTGTTCTTTCTTGTAGTGCTTTATGTGGTGCCTGCCGTGGGCTTTATCTGCCTAATTCTTTAAGGGACACTAAGCAATGACTGGCCATTGTTACAGGTGTGTAACCAGCTGTTTTCATGCACAAATGAACAGTAGGGGTATCCTGGAACTCTTCCACTATAGCTGAAGAGACCAGCTTATCTCACAAGCTGCTTAAATGACAAAAACAATGATATAACAAAAACAATCTTGAAAGAAGTTTGCCATTCCAAGAAATTAAAATGTACATAAAATTAGAACATGTGCAACTTTGGTAGTGGTTTGATTTATTTTTTTCCTTCTTTAATGCAATTCCTAACTAGCTGCATAGTTTTAAAAATAATAATACCTTGTTCTTTTATATATAGCAGTATATAACACACTTTTGGCACTTCAAAGTACTATAACATTCACAGATATTACTATTATCCACTTTGGAAGGATGAAAGTCTGTGTTAATGATTTTGTATAGCACTATTATATGTTTCATTTCTATGCTATTGACAACATTTTTCAGCTCTGTAGTCTGTATAGATAATAATGAATCAGGTGAATAAACATCCATTCTTTGGTGTAATTGTGCAATCTTAGGTTCAGTTTTACGTAATTGGTTCAAATATACATTGGTTGCAATAAATATACAATTTATTATCCAGATGTACATTTATTTGCTTAATGATCACTTTCATGTGTTCCAGAAAGTTAATGTAAAGGCCTTTGTACGAGCTTCTTCAATTAAGTCCATTTCATTTTATCGGGAGAGTCAAGGCAGGGTTGGCCCTTGTTTCAGTCTGGAATTTCCCAGTGGATTGCAGGCCTGGGGGCTTCTTTTAGAGCAGGCATGCCTGTCATGACCCGACTTTGAAAGTCCAATGGCCTCCTTCTGGTGGCCGTCTCCTGCAGTGTGGGGAGGGTTGCTCATTCTGGTTTTGTAGGTTTTAGTTTCCAGTACGACCTTGGAATAGTAACTTAACTTTTATTCATAATACGTCTGAGGAGTACTGGCTTCAGTGTGTTTTCAAAATACTCATTGTATATAAGTTAGTTTTTTTCCTGTGAACATCCACACTACACATGTCTTGAACACATTTAGAGTTTTTTTTCTGAAATAGGAATGGCTGGTTTTGCCCATATTAAGGTGCATATTGATCAAAGCACATGTCGAGTTTTGTGAAATTTGATAGTAGATTTCAGAAATGTGTGCTTTAAGATGACCTATGAATTCATTTCATTAAAACAATAATGAATACACCAAGGGTGTTCTGGTACTTGGATTCCCCATTTAATAGCGAAGTCTTTAATTTCTGAACAAATGGGCTTTAAGTTCCTTGCCAAATGATGGCAGGTCTGGATTTCGGCACAAAGAGAGGTGGGGCGGGTACCACAAAACCACTTCTTTTTAACAGAAGGAGCGGCCACCTAAGCAGAAGGCATCTGAAATGCTATTTAGGTATGCCTAGGTACTAGCTAGCAGACCTAAGAGTCCACATGGGTACAAGAAAAACAAAACCTTCTGAGGATACCTTGGTTAAACATCATGAATGGCTTTAGGAATCATTCAAAAGTCTATAAAAAAAGATTCTCTGGGAGCCAGTGCAGCTTTACAAGATAAGAGGAAAGTGAATCAGTTATTCTCAGGCCTAAAAAAAAAGTCGATGCCCATTTTTTGGACTATCTAAAGTTCATTGATCAAAGAGTTATGCAAGCCCAGTTAAAATGTCATTTCCATGATCTAACCTGGTTGAGATAGCCACTTGAATAACAAGACTTTTGTGAACAGTAGGGGTAAATGTGAGATTTTTTCTCTACTTTTTCAGGATGTGAAAACAAATAAGCGGCCAGCTCACCTATATGTGAAGTAAATAGTAAAAGTTTAGCCTGAGTCAAACATGATGCCTAGATTTCTTCAGTGGTGTTGATACCATCCAGATGTTGGGGGCCACCAACCAGTAGTCCAATATAGTGAGGGGAAGCGCTCCATCTGTAACAAGCACCTCTGTCGTCTCAGAGTTCTGTTTTAACATGTAAGCTGACATCCAGTCTGCTATTGCTGTTAGCCATGCCTGGAAGTAAGAAGACGTGTTGGCCAAGTAATCATCTAGAAACACCAAATGTGTGCTCTGTTTGCGTGTACATAGATCAGGCCAAACTACCTGATCAGCGTCTCCAGTGGGGATATGTATGTCTTAAATGAAAGTACTGCTAAATCAAGAGCCTTGTGTTGCTTTACACTTCAGGAAAGTAAAGTCCCACTGATATGATATCTATGGAGAAACCTGTCTTGGAATAGTGTTCTAAACAGACTTCATAAATGCATCTTTCAAACTATGAAATACTTACTCCGCATTGAAAAGGGTAGCTTAATATTAACTAAAACGGCACTTCTGCACTATTGTTCCACTCTACAATGGGCTACTGTGTGTTTCTGTATGGTGGTGTGCAAATTTGCAATGCTTTGCACTTTGCAAATTGTTTTAAATCTTTAATTGTAAGGTTGCAAAGATTTAATAAAATAACTGGATCAAAAGAGAGGGACTGTGCAGCAGTGGTAATGTTTTTGCCGCCGCACATGGCCAGAAGAATACTGTGTGCCAGCTAATTATTACTAGATTAGACTAGAAACGTACTGCTCTTTCCTCATATGTTGAGAGTCTCAGGACTTTTGTCACTTGGGGAAAGACAAGTCTGCATCTTGTTGTGCAGTGGTTATTGTGTGTCCCTTCTGACACTCATCCCAGAGTCAGAGCATAGTATAACAGTTTCCTGCAGCCAGATATGCAGCAAGATAGGTAGCACACAAGCACAGTTTATAGTTTTCACACCCTTAGTTCTATAATGCCAGTGAGGGGTTCCTGTGACATGACAATCATGAGGCAGAGCGGTTTGTAAATTGAGCCGAACTCGATAACTTGTTATATGACATGCATTTTTTTATATTACGATTTTTAAAATAGTAAAATGTCCTTTTAAAACACTACTACACCCTACTGCTGGATCCTGTGTTATACTATAATACCTTGTATCCTTGTCGTTAATTGAAATCTATACTTCACGGAACTAGTGTAATATCCAAAGAATTATGGACAGCAAATAACCAAAAGGTTTAGCATAGTTTCTGTGAAATATGTATTTTGAAACCTTTGCCATTATGATTCAGGACTTTAAAAACATTTATTTTGACCATTTATGGTTAGGTGTGGTGCCATGGCACCGCATAATTCACAGGTCATACACTGCGGTAACAATGGGACATGTTTATGCCCAGTGGGCCCTGGTGCAGATAATGGCTTGTGCTCAGGCCTTGTGCTTAAGTACCCTGCACCCAGTACCCATTGGGCACCCATGCCCTGTGCAAAAGGTTCTCCCTGCAGCACAAATTAGGCACTGAGCACAGGACATGCTAAATGGAAGAAGCTTTCTCGACTTGTCAGTTACTTAGACAGCTGTCAAAGCCTGCGCCAGCAGATGTTACAAAACCCCGGCTTATCTTTTTCCGTGCTTTCACTTGCATTTTCATGTCCTCCCCATGCAGCTTCACAGACCTCCCAGGTGCAGAATTCTGGAGCCGGGCCTGAAGGGTTACATAGAATTTTTCCAATTTAGGATTACTTCTGAGTGCCCCCTTAATTTCCCGCCCATGGGCATGAATAGGAATTACAAGTGTTGCCATTTTAAAGGAGAGAGGTCAATTTACTACACCCATAAAATTTCGAATCCTGACTATGGGATTTCACCAGGTGCAATTAATATTGACCCCAGATCTGGGAACTTAATGTGATTAAGAATAAATGGGCCACCCGAGCCTCAGAGGTTTCCCATCCATGGCCACCGCTTCTCTGGGCATCTCCTCACAACTCCCAGACGCCTGTCCGATGCCAGCTGCAGGACACGTCTGGTTCGAGTTTGACATGCACACGCACTGTGGCAGTACACAGACGAGGTTTTGTCCTGCTTTGCTTCTGCCGGTGCACTCTCATTAACAGAGCAGAGGTTTGGCAGTTGTCTCTTTATTTGGGGGAAGGGGGGGGGGGCTGCTATCGGCCCTTGTTAATCTGTGAAGGGAAAGACGGAAGACAATGAACCTTTGTCGCGGGAGCAAGGAATGTATGTGTAATTACTGCATCAGGAAAATAATGAAAATCCACATTTTCCGTACATAACATAACTGAGCAATTGTCGTTGTTTCTTTCTTTCCAGGTGCAATCTAAAATCTAAAACCTAAGGGGCGTACTCCGGAGCAGAACACAAAATGCGAGCGGTTTCACCGGGCCCAGAATGCATACAGCCTTCTCACTGAAACCCGGGGGCCTGAAGATGTCCGTGTGCAGCAACTTTGTGGAACACGTGTGGAAGCCCGGCTCGTGCAAGAACTGCTTCCACCCACGGGGGTCCCACGGGCTGCAGCAGGGCCCGCCCGAGGCGCGCGCCGGCGGCGGCCAGGCGCTCCTGCAGGGTCTGCGCGGGATCCTTCGCGGCAAGGCCGAGACCGCGCACGAGGAGGATGGCGGAGTGAGCGCCTCGCCGTACTCCAAGCCCACCATCGCGGTGAAGCCGACAATGATCACCTCCGAGGTGTCCGACGCCTGGTCAGAAGCCGCCATGACTGCAGAGGGCATCCCGCAGGTGAATATCTATGCAGGGCACGTACCGAATGTTCATGGCCATATTCGACTGCATTTGCCTTTTTGGATTTAATACCAGGCCCATTCACACCCTATATGTCCCACTAGCAGTGCGCATCTGCAATTTGTAGCACAGTCTACACAATATACCAACGTACACACACTGCTTAATTTGTAATACACTAAGTGCCAGGGCCCTCCTCAGGAGGCCACTGCATCTTGAACCACCCATTGCCCCTACCAGCGCTGCCAGCGACGGTACCTACACAACTACTAACCTTAACACTCCTATAAATGTGACAATTCAAACTATTCCAAGCCCCAAAGATATAAATGTGACAATTCAGACTATTCCAAGCCCCAAAGTTATAAGAATGGCTTGGGCGGCAGGTAGTACTGTACTGGTCGCTTTTAGTGTATATTGAATTCATAAACAACTGTTGTTCTGCTTAGCTCTAAATTACACAGAGAGCGCCAACACGTGGCAGACTGTTAAAAATGCCAGTTTTCATAATAAGGTGTTGGTGCCCAGCACTGGAAACCACAGGCTCAAATTAAGCACTGTGTACACAGCGAACCATGGTAAAGTAGTAGTACCAAAGGCCCGTCACGCCGCTGAACCCCGGTGCCCAAGTGGCATAGGAGCGCCTCTTTCACAAATAACACAAATTGATTAGGCAAACCTGCCCAGTAGTAGTTAGTATCGAACGAAATATACGAACAAGGCGTAAAGATGAGTACAGTTAAAGAAGTGTGCAGGATGGATTAAGTGAGGAAAGATGTGAACTACATATCACTGTCTCCAATTGCTGGGGTGGCGGTTCTGAAAAGGTGGGCATCCTTGAGAAAGGCTAACAATTCTTTTAAGTACTTCAATAGCTGGTACTAAATTGTCAGGACTTGGCAAAAAAATGCCTGTTTCAGCATGTTTTGCCTTTTGGTTTTCAGCATCTCCAGTGAAAAGCTTGAGTTATTTCTGGCGCTTCTTTTGCTTCCTATGGAGCTCAGTTTGTTATTCAAGTACTTGGGAAGGCTTATGTGGGCATTGTATTTAGTGTGAAAGCTATAGTTTGCATAGCTTTTGTGGCGTAGCTAACCATAACTTACTTTAAAAAAAAAACTTTTTTATTGATGCAACAATCAATCGGTTCAACAATATTCTACATTATATAAATCATATAAAGAGCAAACCAATAAAGAAAAGTACAAAGGTATTGCATTTGTGCTTTTTCACCCCGATTTTACCCCCCCCACCCTTGCCTCCCCTCGCCCCCCATCAGGGGGTTGGTCACCCTCCGGTGGCTTTCCAGATTCAGGTACAAATTCAAATAAAGCTTTTAATCAATCACCCATTGTTCGCCAACCATCTAGTCAGTGGTGCCCAAATTTCTCGACCTTTCCTTCGGGAGCATGGTCCCCTCCTTGCATAAATAGCTTTTTCTAAATTATAGTTCGCAATTAACCGAGAAAGCCATTGCTGGAACCCTGGTGGATTGGGATCCAACCATGCAGATGCTAAGCAGAGGCGCAGTATTGCCATGCCGATAAACACAAGTTTTTCCCCCGGATTCCCCTGTAGGTCCTGGTCTACCCCGAGTCCGATTAACATTGGAGAGATGGACCAGGCAATCCCCAGGGCCTCATTATAAAAGCTGGCAGTTTCTCGTTTTAATTTACCCAAAACATTGCAGGTGGCAAAGATATGACTAAGGTCTGCTTGATATAAGGCGCAGCGCGGACAGACAGTTCCTCTCCCTGTTCCCCATTTAGCAATTTTTTTAGGGGTATAATAAAGCGAAAAGCACGATTTATAGTATTGAGCCTGAAGTCGGGCTGGTACTAAAATATTCTGTGCTAAATTAGTTGAATGATAAAATAGTTCCTCTGTGACGCCAATCTCTGCCTTCCATTTTGCCGCTCGATCTTCCATATCATCTGGCATTAATGAGTTGAAACAATTATAGACAACACCGATAGATAGGTCTCTATTCTTTCTAAGTTTATCTATAATTTAAATGTTGGAGAACCCATTCGGCCCCCCCCTTTCTTAGTCAAAAAGTCCCGGATCTGTAAGAATTTAAAAAAGTCTCTGTTATCTAGCCCAAACCAGTCTCTAAGATTTTCAAATGAGACCAGCCCTAATGAGGAAAAAAAGTCTCCAAGTTTAGTCAGGCCTGCGACCTTCCATCTTTCTATAATAGAGCCTTTAAAAATCTCCGGCAGAATGGGGTTATCACAGAGTGGCGTGTAGAAATTCAGACGGCCAAGCCCAATAAGTTTCATAATACATTTCATGGCCTTGGACCCGCCTTGTAATGACTTGAAGCGGACTTTTCTTGTAATGATTGTTGTTCAAGTGTCGCCAGGCCCACCCCCATGCCTCTGTCCCCATAATAAGCTCAAGCTGTGATGGTATCTCTTCAATCCTGCTTTCTCTCGGTTTTTCCTGAATAAGAACTAAATTATGCAGTATGGTGATCGCCCAATAATAGAGTTTGATATTTGGTAGGGCCAATCCTCCCCTTTCTTTGGGTAAAGAGAGAAATTTAAAAGCTCTTCTAGTCTTCGCGTACCCCAAATAAATCTAGAAAATAAATCTTCAATAGCTTTATGACATTTACTATCAAATTCTAAAGGGATTGATCGCAGCAGAAAGAGAAATTTTGGAAAAAACAGCATTTTGATACAGTTGCATCTACCAATTATAGATAGATGTAAATTATGTAATCTAGCCAGCTCTGGATTAATTTTGGCAATTAGTGGTTCGATATTATCCTTCACAATGCAGTCAGTGTTTGCAATGATATCTACACCCAGGTATGTTGCTTTTTTGACCACTCGATCATCATTAATCTTAGCATACTCATTACAGATGATCTGAGTTTTGTTGCGATTGAGGGAATACCCGGAGAGTGTCCCAAATCTCGCTGCCTCTATTTCAATTTCACCGATGGCTACGTCAGGGGTCACCAAAGCGATATCATCGGCGTATGCCAGGACTTTGGTTTCCCAGCCGTTGGTTATTATGGGTCTAATAACATTATTATGTTCTAGCTGACGTAGAAAGGGGTCAATATATATTGCAAATAAGAGAGGCGAGCTCGGACAGCCCTGCCGGGTACCTCTCATTATATTAAAGCTGTCAGTAAGTTCTCCATTCACCAAGAGTTTTGCGGTGGGATGGACATACAGCATTTTGAAGGCTTGCAGAAAACCCTTTCCAATCCCCACCCTCGACAGAGCTTCCCAAAGAAAGGGCCAGGAAACTCTGTCGAAGGCCTTCTCCGCATCCAACAAAATTAGTGCTATTGGTTCCTTAGTAATATTTTTTGCGTCAAGAAGTGTAATGGCCCTTTGGATGTGATCGATCGTCCCACGGCCAGGGATAAACCCATGCTGTCGTGTAGATATAACCATATGGAGTACCGAGGCCAGACGTGTAGCTAGTATTTTTGAGTACATCTTGTTGTCCGAGTTGATCAATGTTATGGGGCGGTACGAGCCAGGATCTGTCGGTGTTTTTTTTTTTTTTAAAGAAATACTATAATTTTAGCCTGCGACCAAGATTCTGGTGGTCTACCCCCTTTAAAAACATGTATAACCAGCTGCATCATACACTCTTTTAGCTGTGTTGATTTTTTTTTATAGAATTCAAGGGGTATGTTATCAAGACCGGTAGCCTTATCATTAGGCAGGCTGTTGTTACACATTAATATCTCTAACCATTGAGGCAGCTCCTCCAGCTGTAGTTGTTCCTCCTGTGGAAATTGTTCTATGGGGGTCTGACTAAGATATGTCGCCATCTCGGCCGAGTTTCTTTGTGGGTCTTCATAATAAAGCTTTTGGTAGTAAAAAGGAAAGACCTTTCGAATACCATCTGAGTCTGAGATTAGTCCCTTCACGGGGTCTTCAATCTCTGTAATTAAGTTCCGAGTTACCTTTTGTCTAGCTCTGATGGCAAGATGATGCCCCACCCGTTCGCTGATTTCGTAAGCTTCCTCTCGCCAAGCGGCAAGTTTATCAGCTGCACCTTTAGCAATAATCTCCATGATTGCCGATTTAGCAGCCATAACCCTTGCTTGTGCTTCCCTGTGTTCACCTTCATTTTGAACTATAGTAATCTGCTCTTCTTCAGTGGTTGCTAATCTCTCTAATCGCTCATTCATTGCGACTTGTTTTTTTTTATTCCTTGTAAGAGAAAATCTAAGTGTTTCCCCCCGTATTCCTGCCTTGAGTGCATCCCAAACAATGTCCATTCTAGCGCTTCCTATATTCTCTTTAAGAAACTGAGATATCCACCCCTTCATGTAGTCACAATATTCTTCATTAACAAGAAGTGCCCGCTCAAAGCTCCATGTAAAAGAAGCACCACTTTTAAGCCCTCCCATCTTGATCTCTACTATTAACGGGTTATGGTCTGCCAATATTCGAGGAGTCTTTTCGATTTTTGCAATCCTGAAGTAGAGAGTGGGATACTAGAATATAATCTATTCTTACATGTTTGCTGTGTGGATGAGAAAAATAAGTGAAGCCAGAGTTTGTAGGGTTCTGCCAGTTCCAGAGATCCGTGAGCGCATGTTCCTGACATAATGACCTTAGTGCCTTAAACACTTTTGGTTTGTGACCCTTATATATCCAACCTAGTTCCTGTCTCAGATTCTTATCGGCAGGCAGATTTATATTAAAGTCCCCGCAAATTATTAACAGGAGTGGCCAGTTGGCTAATTTGTTATTAATGTAATGAAATACCGTTGGGTCATCTAAGTTACTACCATAGATGGAACAAATAGTGAATGGGTCCCCATTAATTCTATGACATTGAGTGATGAGCCCATCTCCCTAGCTGATCCACTAACGGGCGGCTGAATTTTAACGTGCGATTAGATGCCAGGATTGCGACCCCGCGTGTGCGAGAATTCTGCGTTGTGGCCCCCACCAAAACCTATCCAAGTGTCCCTAAAAGATGTTTCTGTGAATTTTCAATATGCGTTTCCTGCATACAAATTATATCTGCTTTTAATAACCTTAATCCTACTGCTGTATTCTGTCTTTTTTTTAGAATCATTGAGGTCGCAAATATTAATTGTGACGATACATAGCTTACTCATTTATACTTGAGAGGCACTTATTCCACCTTAAAAATAAGTCTACAGACTGTAGTCTTCCTTTTACTGGACCAACCCCCGATCCTCCCGCCCCCCAATGCTCCCCCTCCACCCCTCCCCCTCCCACCACCTACACTTGAGGTTACCTGGCCTTGGGAAGGCCAGGAGAATGGCATCTGAGGGACAAAAGGCCCCGCGCTTCCGCCGGTCTTCCCCACCCCTGTTCTCCCCTCAGTGAAAAAACAAAAGAACTTTTCAACATTGTATACATTATACGTGTAGCATTAAAGAAATTCAACGTAATTATCTTCCCTGATTAAAAGAGAATGAGGGAAAGGGAGAGTAGGAGAGAGCCAACAAAGCTAAAGATAAGTAAGGAGAGGAAAAAAAAAAGGGGGAAAAAAAAAAAAGTTATAGCATTGTAATGGCATTGCTTCCCGGCTAATTATATATAGAGCATTTAGCCATTGTCTGTTGCTACTTTTTTCCAGCTCGATCAGTAATTTCCTGTAGATATGCTTTGGCCTGAATCTCGGAAACAAAACTACGTGTAGTCCCCTTGTACACGATTTTTAGCCGCGCCGGGTTCTGCAAGTATACGTCAGCTCCTAGTTGTTGGAAGGGAGTAAAGAGCTGCCTCAGCCGCCATCTCCGTTCGACTGTGGTGTGGGCAAAGTCAGGACTAGTGAAGAAAGTGATCCCATCAAATGCCCTTTTGTTCGTAGGTCTGGCCAAATCATACAGAGCCTGACGTAGGAGAAAGTTTCCAAGAAACAAAAGCATAGCGCGGGGGTGCTGAGGCGTAGCAGAGGCACGTTTGGAGGGAGTTAGCGGGAATCTGTGCACCCGCTGGATTTCTTTGTCCCAGTCCCATGTCTGTAGCTCTGGGAAAGCCCCTTTGAGGAGCGTGATCATATAGCCCCTTGGATCATTCCCTTCCACACCTTCCGGTATGCCTAAAAAGCGGAGATTATTGCGCCGCTGCCTATTTTCCTGCTCCTCTATCTTCCATATAAGGTCCTTAACTATGCCGTCCTGTTCATCTCCTTGGGTTTTCAATGCAGCTAAGTCGCTCTCTAAGTTTTCTGTGCGTACTTCAACGGAAGCCATCCAATCAGCAATCTCTGCACAAGTTCTTCCGACCTTCCTAACAGTCCCTTGTAGTTTTTTGGCGGCTAAGCGTGATCTGCGACTGTCAGACTTGGCTTCCTCCTGGAAGCTCTTGATGGTCTGTAAAACTGTTACCAGTGCGGGCTCAATCTTCGCCCCATCTTCCCCTTCTCTGTTTCCGGCGTTGTTGCCTGTAATAGTACAGTTACCTCCTGAGGCAACCGTTGTATCTGACATGACAGTAAGTTGTGTGGCGGAGTAGTCCCATCTCAGGTCTGCAGCGCTTCCTCTGTCAGGGGTATCACGTCTTCTTTGTCGGTCCGCCTTCTTCTTTCTTTGAACCTTTCTCTGCCCATGTCTGCTTTTATAAAGTTCTGTGTTTGAGCTGCTGTTCCCATTATGCCCATCTTCCTCGCTTGAAGCTAAAATGCTTATATCCGAAATGTCTGATTCTTCGGTTAGCGAGTAGAATTTTTCTGGAAAATTGTCAGGTGTCTTGGGTGAGGTACAGGGGGCTTTGCCACTTGTGCCTTGCGCTCCCTCTGTAGGGGTTTTTGATCCCTTGGGTAATTTGCTGTTGCTTGTTTCTTCTTTACCATCAGAGCCATCCCCATCCGTGTAGTTTTGTAAATTGACTGGAGCCTCCTGATCTGGGAATAAGCGAGCGTCTGACACGGTTTCTTGGCTGGCTAGGGGGGTAGAGTGCATCTCTGGGGCGACCATGGCCTCCTGTACTGTAGAAGAGGGAACATGTAAATGCATCGTTTCTTTGGCTGTATCTACGTCTGCCTCACTTTGTTTACTCAGAGTTGTTTCCACCCCTTTTGCCCCATCTGTAGCAGTATGAATCTTGGGACCTGACCCCCCTGTTGGTCCAAAGCTGCTCGTGATTAATGGATGACAGTGTCCCGGATCAATATGAGTTTTAACAAGCGATTTTCTTGTGGCTTCTCTTTTTGCTTCTTGGTTTATACCCTCTGCTTGCTCATAATTCTCCCTCCTCTCCCTTCTCTCGGGCACCTTGCTTTTGTTCCCGCGATTGTCTAGTCTTTTCTGCCGGTTCTCGGCCATCACGGTGCCGGGTTGCAGTGCTGCTTGTGCCTGGGAGCCGCTTTGTGCATTTTTACTTTTAACTACTTTCGACCCCTGCCAGCCATCCTTACTTGTGCTTGTTGTGCTCTCCTGCTGCTACAAAGTATCCCGGTGATATAGCAGGCTGCCAGAAAAGCTGCGTATTGCCCAAGCAGCTGAAGTCCGTAGAATACCTCACTCACCGCGAGCGGGCTGTTGTGGCTCGCCGTCAGGTTTCTGCGTCGCAGCAGCGCTGATGCAGAGTTGCGCCGCAGGGCAAGGAGCATCAGGGATGTCCGATACACGGAGGCTCTCTCGAGGTTGGGACGTGGCGTGTGAGTACTTCGCGCTACAGCAGCTCGTCGCGCCGCAAGCCTAGTCGGCAAGGTAAGGCTGTGCTGGCAATGCCGGGGTGGCTTCATTCATAACCTCCTTACACCGATTTTTGCATGGTGCGGTTTCCGTTTTCAGGATTTAAACGGAGTTGAAAAGCACTTTCACGGGGTCTGACCAGCGGAGCATCGCGTCGGAGTTCTCTCAGATGCCATCTTGCCTCCTCCCGCTAACCATAACTTACAAATGTATCTGTTTTTTTTGTTTTAATTCATAACTATAACAGTACTTTAACTGTGGTTTTAAAATGAATTAGAGGTTTTTAAACATATATCTTGAGTTGTAATCAATTCTAACCTTAACTTCTCTTTAACTGTTTTTTTTTCTGTGATTTTTTTTTTTTTGGGGGGGGGGTAGGGTTTTCTTATGATAAAGTACATCCAACTTCTGTGACAGTATTCCTACCACACTGCCCATGACCTGCAGCTGCAGAAGTTTTCCCCAGGGACTGGCCGCAGGCGGCCACTCCCCTCTGCACAATTACCCTCTGGGGACACAGGTTTAAAAAATATTCTGAACCAGGTCTGCAAACCACACGGACGATCTAGCATAGACTCGGGAGGCAGCGAGTGTTCGAAAACTATAAGGCAGGGTCCGAGAACCCTTAAAATGTTCAAAAGAAAGAGGACCTGGACAAAGGCCTGGCACGGTGGTCTCCTCACCTGGTAGTCGACCAGCCCTGCTTGCTGCACACAGCTGAAGTCCCTGCACAGTGGGGATTAGCCTTCCATAACAGCTTGGGTAGCCAGGTCCTATAAATCACCTTCCACAGTGTACGATGAAGGTCTTGCGCATTGAGGTTTGGCCTTCGGCAGTTGGTGGGGTGCAGGACCTGGCCGTTGAAAGTCTAGCACAAGCCCAGTAATCAAGGGTTTGCAAACTGTATGCCCAGCGGCCAAAAACTGCTGCACACAGCCAAAGGTTGAGTGCAGGAAACTATTGGATGTGGTATATGCAGGTCCACTGGAATTATGCAACAGGACAGCACCAAATTATGTGACAGGGTTGACTAAATTATGCAGCAAGAAAAGGCAATTTATGCAGAATATTCCAGCAAATTTTTTGATAGTATTAATTCATAATTTCGTAATTTATACACATGGTGATACTGTCTGGGCAAAGATTTCACTTAATTAGTACCAGGTTAACAACGAAATGGAGAAATAGGCAACTGAATAATGACAAGTTAACCTTTGCGAAGGGCCTTCAACTGCAAGCAAACGCATGGCGCTACGTTTTTAGTAACTTTTGATCCGTTTGAGCTAGGAACGATTTTTTTTTGTTATCTGCAGATTATGTGGCAGATGATGGATTCTTTGGCAAATGCAGCAAATCCATAATTATGCAAAAAACACAGCCGCAAAATCGCATAATTCCAGTGGTTCTGTTACTTAATATGTCATGAATGATGTTGTAAGTATGGTCAAATGCAGTGCACGACAGGGGCGCCAGTTATGGTTAATTTACCTAACCATAACTGGGGAATTTCATTGGTTTTTAGGTCTTGCGTACAGACAGTTTACAGCTATTATGGACAATACCAGTACTTGCAGTGGGCTTTAAGACAGCCTATTGCTTGCTTTTGGTGGGCTTTATTGTCACTCTCATTTGCTTACTTCTTGTTTGATAGGTTTCCTTCCTCTTCTTTGTTCCTGGAGTATAGCTTCCTTACAATCCTTTTAATTTGATGACTTTTATTCTTCCACTGTTCCACATTCAGAGAGCTACTTTTTCTTTTTCTTTTAGCACTCTATAGGAGTGCTGATTTTCATGTTCTCTCTATTGTGTGCTGCTTTGCCTCTCAAATATTCACCACATGCACTCTCATTGTTGCTCACCTACTGCCCCCTGCTTGTCCATTTCTTCATGGCCAGGGGCAGTGAACGCACTGCAAGCTTTATGGGCCTGTGCTGGACCTTTGTTGGGGTCCGTGAATCTGGAACCAGGTCCTTGGATTCCACAAATGGTCCAGTTCAGGCCCATGAAACATGCTGTGGGTGCATGGCTCCTAGCTATAAGGCCTGCTCCGGGTTCACAAGCACTTTGCCAGAGTCTGCGAACCATTTAAAAAAATTAAAAAAAACATAAAAAGGGCCCTGATAAATGGAGTTGGTTATCCATCCTCCAATGATGTCAGATGCACACCCCGGAAGCCTAGAAAAACAAAGACGGGCACTCTTCACACTGGTGCAGTCACAACACAAGCTTCTTTGAAGGACCTGGGGTTGTCCAGCGTTGAAGAGACACATGAAGAAACAGATTTGATGCAAAGGGAAGACTCTGATATCAAGGAGGTCGAGCTGGAGAGTACGCAGAAAATAACAGCAAAGAACAGCAAGCCCAAAAGGCTCAAGGTAACATATCAGGGTCACTCTGAAGCTGAGACGAAACATTCAGACTCCCCACCTCTTAAGAGTACCCTGACGCATCGGCAATCGAGGGGAAATACAAACATAAAAATCCCAATGAGTTAAAGATTAAAGACACTGGGCCTGATTCACAAAGGTAAACTTAGACCAAAAGTCTAAATTTAAACCTGAATTCTAAGTTTAGACCTAAAGTCTAACTTAGACCAAAAGTCTAACTTTACTAGTAGTAAAGTTTGACTTTTGGTCTAAGTTTTGGAAATATAAAAGACCATTGAGGGCAGAAGGAAGGGGAAGTGGCAGTACAACCATGCATGCCAACAGACCTGATTCAGGCAGGATACTCCCGATGTTTTTAAGCCCAAAATGGGTTTATTTTATTTGTATCCTGCCCAAAATCTCTTCTTTTTCAATGTAAGTCAATGGGGAAAATCAATCCCCCAGGTTTTTTTTAAATCTCCCTCTTACCAAGTTGAAAATGTTGGCAAGTATGGTATATTGGTTCATGGAGGGTAGGAGGAAAGGGGTAGGGACATGGATTCGGATAACATCAAGGGGAATGCAGTGGTGGACTCTATCATCGTCGCCATGGCCTGTACAAGAGCGAATGCACCTGCAGCTATAGGACCTCCTCATGACCAGGAGAGCAAGAAGGTAGACATAGTAGGGAGAAAGATGGAGAGGTCAGCCGCCAGGCAATGACACATTGCCTATTCAAACACACTGCTTAATAGAAATGACCCCCAAAAATGGGACTAGATAGAATTCATGCAACACCTCCCAGAGCAGCACAAGAAAAAGGCACATACCATCATCCAGGAAGGCAAAGCCATCACCAGTACATGTTTGAATTCTACTTTAGATGCAGCAGGCACAGCAAGCAAACTGCACTGCTCAGGACCCACCCTAAGGAGACATGCCTGGATGAGGGTTTCTGTGTTCAAGCCGAAGTAAGGCTGCAGTGGTCAATATACTGTTCGGTGGTGAAAGCCTCTTTGAAGCTGCAGTGGATGATGCATTTCAAAGAATGAAGATAGACAACATCTCAAAGGCAATGAGCGCACTGAAGTCTAGAGGACTATTCAGAAGGGATTTTTCCCCAAGAAGAATAATGCATGGAAGAGGGGGATTATAAGCAGTTACTCCACATGATATGTTCACCAGCCCAATGGCAGTATCTAGGGGCATCAAGGCAGTAGCCCTTTTGTGGAAGGGCCAGAGGAAGAGGTACCACCCCACAAGGGGCTCCCCATTCAGGCAACTAAAACCATGCCCCTACTCACAACACCAGCAGGATGCAGAATTGGAGGTTTCCTGTGCAAATGGAGAGCTATTACGATTCACAAATGGACATCAAACATTATAAAACATGGCTATTGCATAGAGCTAGTACAAAAGCCACCAAACATCAGTTCAAAAACAAGAACATGCAGCAAGGAAAGAGCATCTGCACTTACAGTATGAAATCAAGGATTTGCTAAAGAAGCATGAAGTGGAAAAATGGTCCAAGAAAATAAATACATCAAGGAGTGTATTTGACCTATTTCCCAGTGCCCAAACCAGACAAAACACATAGATCAATTCTAGATATTACCTACTGACAATCGCCAGTAAGTAGTTATAGTTAGTTAGGACCTAGGTTCCATACGAAAAGTGTTTTTTGACTTGCTTATAACTTTGGCACCGTCTTCACCACATTTTCCCAAAAAAGTGCCCCACTTTATCTAGTTGTGCATGGAAAGTTTGGGGTGATCCGTCAAGCTCGAGCCGAGAAAAAGAGTGAGTCAAACAATTGTGTTTCCAATGTTAATGCTCTTAGAAATTTTAGACACAACTACAGCCCAAACTACTGAACGGAATTACACCAAATTAGGCAGAAAGCTAGATCTTGGTCCAGAAAGCATTTTTTTTAATTATTTGGTGTAAATCTGTTCAGTAGTTTTCGAGATATTTAAGGAAAACCAAATGTGTATATCTGGGCAGAGCCTAAGCTCAGATCTCATGGCGAGATCTGATTGGCTGTCAGCACTTTAACCAGGAAGTGCTGGCAGCCATCTTGGCACCAATGATACATGATAGCACGCCATTGAAATGCATTGCAGTGAATGGCAGGTGGTTTTGAGGGTCACAAAAAGGAGAACGTACAAAGGGTGATAGCAGATTTTAGTTACAATATAAATCATTTGTTGATGGTGCCATACTAATTTAAGGAATTTTGATGTGTTCTAAGGTGATTTTACCCTGTGAAAAAGCCTTTTGCTCTGATTTCATGAATCATGTTCGAGAGAACTGTTTTCTCATGATTTTCTATTAGAGGTTATGGAAGGTGCTCCAGAAGCTAAAATAAGAGCATATTTTCTGTAAATTCACGCTATCTTTCTCAGCCGTATGAGAATGAAGTTTGACATTGTCAGTAAAACATGTACTTCCAACAAGAGCAGCCTGTCAGTTGATTCCCTTGTGTTCTACTGCAGCCTCCAATAGTGTTCTAAAGAACAACTAGAGCGCTAACAGTCTCACATATAACAAAAGTATGGCATAGCTGAAGCCATCTTGATTGAATCAAACTGGTAACATTTAAAACATTTAATTTAGAAAGGAGCAAAATGAGAGGGGGTCACTTTGTCATAGAAATGATGATTAGTTCTTTAGAAAGAAAAATCAGGACACATTTTAAGTGAGTTCTCAAATATCTTCCTCTTCTATTTCATTAAAGCATTCTGACATGCAGACTGAAACATGTACTTTCAACACCAGCAGTAGACTGCCAGTTAACTCCCTGGTGATCAGCAGCTTTACTGCAGTGATCTAATGAGCAGCTAGAGTGCTAACATTCTAAATTTATGCCAAAAGTGTGGCACATCTAAACGCCATCTTGATGAAATTGAAGTGGAAAACTGAAAGTATTTTCTACTGAGGATACTGCAGTAAATGAGGAAATAAGGGAGCTTCATAACAAATGAGTCTCCCAAGATGGCCACCAGAGAAAAAAGACCCCAAATATCACCCAAATGTAGCCCAAGTAGAGCCCAATGACAGAAGTGTGCAAAACACATAATTGTTTTTTTCCCCAGTTTTATGTAGCGCAGACTTGACCCGAAGGTATTGGAGTGCTTTACATGAGCATCAGTTACATTACAGAAGGACGCATTCATTTTGGTTTTAGGCATGGGGAGAATAAGTGATTTGCCCAGAATTGCAGGATGTCGAGCTAACTCCGTAACTGGTTCCCCAGTTGCATAGTCTGCAGCTCTGGCTGTAATGCCACATCCTCTCCCCTAAGTGTAACATATAATCAAGTGGTCAACTGGATAAAAAAACATAAAGATAGCAAATAATTTAAAAGTGCTTTATCACTATTTGAGAACTCAGAAAACGTCCTCATTTTAGTTTTTTAGAGCACTAACCATAATTTGTATTGGAATAAGACACTCATTTTTATAATTTCTAAAGGAAATGTTCTGGGTATTACAGTTTTGATTACATCAAGAATATGTCAGGCTTGCTGCACTTTTTAAATAAATATAGAATGTTAGTAATCTAGTTGTTTGTTAGAATACTGTTGGGAAGCAGAGGTCAGGGGCACTGACTCAGATAATTAAGGGCACGAGGAGGGTGCAGTGGCAACACATTGACCACACTGGGCAGTGGCAGCACAACAGACCATGGAGGGCTGGGAAAAGGGGGACAGGGGCAACAAACCGGCCATGCAGGACAGGCAAGAGAGGCTGTGGAAATATAAAAGACCATTGAGGGCAGAAGGAAGGGGAAGTGGCAGTACAACCATACATGCCAACAGACCTGATTCAGGCAGGATACTCCCGATGTTTTTAAGCCCAAAATGGCTTTATTTTATTTGTATCCTGCCCAAAATCTCTTCTTTTTCAATGTAAGTCAATGGGGAAAATCAATTCCCCAGGTTTTTTTTAAAACTCCCTCTTGCCAAGTACAAAATGTTGGCAAGTATGGTACATTGGTTCATGGACGGCAGGAGGAAAGGGGTAGGGACATGGATTCAGATAACAGAGGGCAGGAGGGAGATGGGCAGGGGTGTCAAACTGACCTTGCAGGGCAGGCTTCGTGGGTTGCATCAGCACAATGCACTGCAGAGGGCAAGCGGGACGGCGATGCAGCACAACAGACCATGGAAAGCAATAGTGAGGGGACAGGGCTATGCACATGGGCAACATAAAGCAGAGGGGAAAGAGGCAAGGGCAGCACGCTGATCATACTGGACAGACAGGAGGGACAGTTGCAGCATAACGGACTATGAAGGGCAGGAGGGAGGGAGCAGGGGCACGACAACGGACCAGACAAGGCAGGTCAAGACGAAAGACAGTAATTGTTTTGTGGTATTGTCCTAGTAGAATATGCGGTTTCATGTTCTGCAATGTGTTTAGATATCGCTGAGGCACATTTGGGGGTTTAGATTGTGGTACTACTTTACTTGTGGCAATTTTCAGTGGAGAAAAAGTGGATACCGTAAAGGTCCCAATGAAATACTGCAACAATTCAACTGTTAGTTTTGTATTTGCCCTTGTAGCTTGATGGTTTCTATTTTGCTGGAATTATTGGATTCAACGGAGTATGGAGCTGATAGTGACTCCCCATCCTGGTCTGTTGCCTCTGTGTGAAGGTGACATTGTATACCTATGGCGTCGTGTATGTATCTATTTAGGCACTTTTACATGATAAAAGCCCCTTAGCAAAACTAAGAACATATTGTTCATGTGTTTAACACTATTTGGGCAGTCTGTCGGTTTGTTAGGAGCATCAGTTGGCCTCTACTCAGGCACACAGTGTAAAATAATCAAAATAATTGACACGATGGGCAGAGTTGCTCCATCATGTTTGGTGTGCATGAAGAGAAGTAGATTGGAGTACTATGCGGCTACAGTCATTAAACAAAGATTTGCACCTGAAGAAAATTTGTTGAAATCTTTAGGTGGAACGTCTCAGAGCTTGTGCATCCTCGCGAAGCATGTTCGTTCGGACTCTTTTATTGGGGAAGTGAGGAGAATGCGAAAAGATTAGAACACCTGTAAAAAACAGAAAGCTGCACCAAGTGGAGGACATGTGCCTGGTTCGAACAATAGATTTTATACACTGAACAATAGCTGCTAAAGATTAGTTATGATTCAACGAGCACAAACCAGAAAAAGCCTTTTCAATTCACCTGTTATGGTATGCAATGCACACAGCATACCATAACTCACACCCCTACCGTGTTTTCCTTTTCGTTTGCCTTCTTTCTTGTATTATCTGTCATCAGCAAAGCTGCAAACTAGCAAAATAAATGTCTCTCTTGGTTTTATGTTCGTTAAACCTTAACTATCCCTTATGTTATGTTATGTTATGTTATGTTAAGATAGCTTGTAGAGCGCGCAGCTGCCCCAGCAACGGGGCGTCCCGGCGCTTAGCAAAATAGAGGCTAAACAGCGAGTATCCCTCCTAAGAGAAGACAGGAAGGGCCAGGGAAGACATGTGGGACAAAAGAAGGGGGACCTAATGAGGGAACAGATGGGTCTTTATCTGTCGTTATATCAGTTAATTTGAAGGTTTTTATGATGTACTGTGTTCACCTGCCACATACCCATACAGATCTGCACATGGCTTTCGGCCCTTCAGCCAGACAACCCCTTCTACACATGGTGTTTGGTCTAAGGCCAAGGCCCGTGTCCAAGCCCCACAGGCAGACAACCCCTGCTACGCAAGTCCTGCACCCGCGCATGACTGTGATTAGCCTCAGACCCTGGCCTTTTAGTCCCTCTCTTTTGGTTCCCCTCCCTCCCTCCTTCTCTTCCCAACCCCCACCAAACTGCATGAAACCAGATATTCTTGTACTGGCTTCATTTGATGTCTACCAAATTTAATGCAGGTTCGTTCATCAAGCAGGCTCAAGGTTATTAGCAAAAGAACATGTTTTTGAGCCCTCGTGTAACTTTGCTCCCCTCGCTATATTGATACAAAATGTGACATCTCAATAGGCAACTAATTCTGCTAACCTCTGCCAAATTTTGTGCAACTTTGACACATAGTGCCAAATTTGTTATCAATTTATCATCACTTCTCCTCTTTTTTGCCCCGATCCTTTTGAACTGTTCCCCTATTGGTGGATGTTCATGAGTTTGAAAACGCCAAGAATAAGTTTACCATTCAGTGTGCCTGCCAAATTCCATGCACATTCGTCAAACAGAGCAAAAGTTCTAAGCAAGCCAAAAAATGACTTTTCAATTGTTAAGAAATATTCAACTGTTAATCATTTCAAGGCTACCCAGAACCTTTATCGAGCGCCGATATCCCAAAAACGACGAAACACGTTCATTTCATGGCAATTTTGTCATAAATCTGTTCCGCGCCTTTTGGTGTAGTGGTTAGCAAAATTTCCTGTTGGTGCCAAAATGGAAAAAAACATCGTTTTTGACACCCCTTTAACCCCCCACCCACACGGAATTGCATGAAAATTGACATGCAGGATCTTACCTACATACGTTTAAGTGAGTGCCACGTTTGGTGCCACTGCCCCATGGGAGCCACTGTTAAAGGCAAATCAAACAAGCATTGGCAAAGCCAGTAGGTCTTTCCCTTGGGCCATATTGGCTTCCCAAATGGTTTTTAACCATGCTATACAACATCCCCAATCCTGTGCAACTTGGCTAAAGAAAACAAACAAAAAAGGTGCTATTATGCAGCGTCCAGGCATTTTGTTGTGAGTGCCTACAAAACGACGTAGGTGGTTTTTTTTCTCATTGACTTGGATTGGTAAATAAAAAATATGTATCGCCAAAGGATAGATATATATATATATATATATATATATATTTTTTTTTTTTAAGCAGGGATGTGGGGACAAGGGTGGAGGGAGCATCGCAAGGGAAGTGGGCAGGGAAAAATGACATGGAGAGTGTGGGAAAAGAAGCAACAAAGGGAACAGGGTGGGATTGAGAAGCAGCAGACGAGAAAGCAGCCTGGAACGGGCAGGGGAGAAGCACACAGGTGAGAAAGCAGCGTGGGGAGAGAAATACATGCGGGCAACCGCAACATGGTGAGTGTGGGAGAGAAGCATGCGTGAGACAAAGAGCAACAGAGATTTCTTCTGGGGGAATAAAGGACATGAGGGAGACAGCTGAAAAACATATGCATTCTCATGGAGTGATTAACCTAAATAAAAGAAGCAGTGGACGGGCACACACCTATACAATAAGAGAAAGGAAACCCCACACAAACTAACAAATGAAAATAAACCATTGAGAGTGATAGTAAAGCTAGTGCATTAAAGCTAATTGGCAGACCCTAGGTACACTGCAAGGTGACAATAAGACTTCTTGTAAACGCTGTCTGGTAAGCAAGACCTGAAAATGACTTTTCAATGGAAATTGCAGCTGACCCATAACTACGCACTGACCACCGCCCTTGTGTAATTTGGTAGAGGATGACTTCAATAGTAACGTTTTCACCCAATTGAAATGTGGAAGTACCAATTCAGATTATAGAACTAGAACATATATTTGTCAAAAAGGTGTTGAGTACCTCAAATAAAACGTTGGAAAAAAAAATCAAATAAAAACACACTTGTAATCGGATAATTTTAAAAATAGAATATTATTTTTTCTGCTTTTGGTTGCCACATTTCCATCTTTCTGGATATACACCTTTGAATGCCACTGTAATGGTACAGTAGCATATGGCTTATCAAGCAGGTTTTATCCCTGTTTGCCGTCATGCAAATTCCAACAGAGTGCATGAGGCCTAATGGATGCACCTTGCTGACAGTTTGTTACCCAGGTCTAGACAAGCGCCCATACATTGAAGTAAGGTGCGGCCTGCTCTGCAGGGCATATTGACATTCCAAATAGTGCAAACACTAAAAATAGACAGAAGGCCCTTTTACAGGTAGCTTCTAATTTGAATAGTACACAAGGGAACACAAGAGAGACTTGAGAAGGGAGATTTGGAGCACTTCACTTTGTTAACTCAGGTTGACATGTCCTGCTTTTGCTATGCAAATTTGACCCCCTCACTCCAGTTGACCAGGACGTTGGCTAAAACTGTAAACCCTTCCCACCCTTCACAGAGTACCGCAATATGGATTCGAACATTTTGTGTCACCAGGTTGAAAATGTTATGTCGTCTTTTTTTATTTATTAAACAAAAGGGCTGATGCTTTTCTTATTTTTAATTTTTTTACTTTTTTCATTTTTGTTTTTTTGTCTTTCCAGTAACGTTATCTCTCAGTTTAGGGAAGCACGAACCACTTCCCTAGGCTTCAGATACGGTTCTTTTATCCTAAGCAAACTGTAGTGATCTTCATTCTAAAGACGCTGTGCTGTCAATTTGCAGTCTTTTTCACTGCCTGGAGTTTAGAGATACACGCTTTGTATATGCTTTTTAGAGGAAGTACATGAACGTTCTTGCATGACTATTTCGCACAGTATGTTTTTTTACACAGAGGAAATGTGTCACCAAAGCAAAACCCACAAGCTGCATTTTTTTCACCAAATGAAACTGTACACTTTAATTTTACTGAAATGTTGGGGCGGGACAGATCTTAACTTTGTGCACTTTTTTTTCTCATGTCCAAAAGCTAAACTTCTCTTTTCAACTGCTTAGGTCAGCTGGAGAAAGATCTCATCAAAACATTCCATCTTGAAGACTGAGGATTTGCACAGGACTTTCTTCGACCACTTTGCCAACAGTAGAGAGCCTTTCAGTCATATCTCAGCCAGCAGCAGTGCGCCCCAGCATGCCCCAGGTTACACTACGCTGGGCTTGCACAGCCCCGACAGGAAGATGGAAAGGAACATCTCTTTGGGGTGTTCAAGCTTACTAAGTGGCCAAAATGACAAAACCAGATTTCTCTCCAAAGAAAAGTTGACCACCACTCAAGGCTTGTTTACTCAAGAAACTGTGCTTTCCAGGAACACAAGGAGCAATGGTACCACGGAATCCACTGGTTACCTGTGCATTCAAACCAGAGAAGGTGGTGGGTTTTCTGTGTCAGGTGCAAATGGCTGCTCTGCCTCTTTCCAGGGGGACGGCGGGGACTACTGCCAAATCACTAACTGTTCCACAAAGAGTGCTGACACGGAGGATACTGCCCTGGAAGCGAGGAAGGCCTTACATGACTGCAGAAGTCCAGCACTCGGGCTCAATATCCAGGAACCTCCGGGCAATTCAAGAGCTACTAGGAGGCCCAAAAAAGAGGAACACACTTTAGAAAACTCATATTGGGGTGACCGCTCTTTGCAAGACCATATACCAAACAATGCTTCTGTGGACTGTAAGAAACCCTCGGTGCCCAAGTTTCCCAACCTTTCAGACATATCTTTGTGCACCCGCAGCTTGGGCAGCCCTCTTGCCTCTCCACAGGAAGGTAATTACTATAATTTGTCCGGTGAGATGGAGCTACACCAAAACCCAGGCAAAGAAACATCTGGGAATCCCCCAAAAAATCCTCAGGACAATAGTGTTACTAAATCTGCGTTAGTACAGCAGTCTGAGGCAAGCAAAAATGAGCCCATTTATGCCGAAAGCACCAAAAGAAAAAAGGGAATACTGACAAATGGAGCACCAATTCTGGCAAAGAGTGATGTGCCTCCCAAAATGTCTCACAACAAGCAGAACGGTGTGGAAAGGACAGCTCCTTGGAGCAACAACCAGGCACCTCAGGAATCCACAACACAAGTGACAGCAAAGATCACAGTTATGGCAGCCCACACAGAGGAGGATAATAGGACCATTTACCTGAGCAGTCCAGACTCTGCTGTCAGCGTTCAGTGGTCTTGCATTAGCCCATCCTCCAGCCAGGAATTTGGGACATTGTCCCCACTATTTGAATGGGGGGAAGTTAGCCGGGGGACCAAAGAAATAGGTCGGAGTGAGAATGGTCCGACGTGTCGAACACTAGCAGTGACCAAAAATGCAGTGGAAGGAAACCCATCAATACCACCCAAGATATCCAAGAACGGCCAAGTTGCTAGTGAGCTGTCTCATGCTGCACTTGATAGTTCACCAGCTTGTAGTGGTACAAAACCAAACACTGCCATCACGCCATCTTCAAGGAATGACCATGGTTCCGGCATCTGTGGAAACTCATCCTCCCGCTCTCCGCAGAGATCATTTCCAGAAGAACAGGATAGGACAGCTCTGCCTTTGGCTACTGAAAGGAGACACAAATACTACAATGCAACATGGAGCAAGCAAGGTAGAATAGAGGAGGAAGAAGAGGAAGAGGGTCTGTCCCAGCAGACAAAGGCTCAAGGAGGGGAACTTAGAACCAGCGGGCCTTTCAAAAGCTCAAGCAAGCTCCACAAGGATATAAGCCCACCAGCAGCCCGGGCCACCAGGATGGGTATGAGCAAGTCTGCATCCTGCCCCCACGAGTTTATTAAAGATAGAAGCAAAGCCGAAGATGCTTCTTCCCCACCACCTTGTCCTCCAAAGAGGTATGTGTTTACTTTTTTTTACATGTCATTTTTATTTTTATTTGTAAAAATAGTTAAATAGACAAACCGATGTCCTTATAAACACAGGTAAATCAAAACTGAAACAATGTTTAGAACTATCAGCAAATCTTTAAAGAATATCAGGTTACTATATACAGTACTTTTGCCATTTTTGCATACTAATAGAAAACATAACCATTTGCATGTATAATTGTCATATTTAATAAGCAATGGTGTTGTGTACAAGGATCTAGCAACGGAGAACTTTGGACAAGAAATCAGTAGATAACACATTACACTCTTGCAGGGGCAAGGGTGGTGTGTGTAGTGGGGAGGAGTTTGAGTGTTGCAAGTGTGGACTATGGTTAAGTCAGTGTGGATTCATTCAGTTTGAATTGGTAGCAGGTTGTTTATTTTTTAATGTTACTACAGCACCCTGTCTAGCCCATCTGCGGGTTGGAGGAGGAATATGGTCGGTGAAAAGGAAAGGGCCATGGCATATATGGGAGAGGGGAGGTGGAACAGGGTGAAATGGACATAGGTGGGTTGAGAGATTTGCAGAGGAGTGTGTTGTGAGTTAGAGTGAGACATAGGAGGTTGTTTGAGTATGCAGAGGTGCTAGTATGATTGGGTGATGAGTGACGGGTGAATGGATCAGGTTGGCCATAAAGGGCAAGGGTAAAAGAGGGATTAGCGTGAGGTGGTCTGTTGTGCAGAGAGTGTGGTGGAGGGTTTTCTCTCCAACTGGGTATATGTGGAATGGACACGGTATGGCGATTGGGCACACCGTGTGGCATCTGGTGGAAGGCTTGTAGGAACAGTGTAGATGTAGGAAGAAGAGAGTGGGAGAATGGGGCGAAGGCGCTCGAAGAATGTAGGTAACAAAAGATGTTTGACTTCTTGGCATAGTTGGTGGGGCAGGTGTAGGTGATATCCGGTGGTCATGACCTATTTGGTAGGGTATTGTATTGTATTGTAATTGCATTTGTATAGCGCTTACTACCCCTGACGAGGCGTCGAAGCGCTTTTTCGGCGAGTAGCACGCTACTCCGGGACCCATAGAGGATTAGTGTTGAATTAGTATAGTGAAACATGCAAGTAAATTTTAAGTGGTGGATATGTTAGTCAGTTATTTGGATTCGGAAGGATAGCAGAAGGATAGAAGAGGAAAGAAGGTTTGTATTTATATAGCGCTTCTAACCCCCGATGGGGTGTTGAATCGCTTTTTTTTGGCGACTAGCACGCTACTCCGGAAACCCATAAAGGATTAGTGGTGAATTAGTATGGTGAAATATGAAAGTAATTTGAGTGAGTAGAGGGTGGTAGGTAATTTGTAGAGGGGGTAAAGGGGCATGGGTGTACGACGCGAGGGGTAGAGAACGGTCAGATATGGTCAGGGAAGAAGGGCACGAGGCAGGTAAATAATAACAGCACTAGGAGGTCTAATAAACTCTATGGAATGTTCTCAGTGGCTGTATATGTTGTGGCCTTACAGTATTCGATGATTTTATTTGCTCCCCAGCTCTTCTTTCAGCACACACGCAATCGAGCTTATAGCTAGGTTGTGAAATTACTTGATACACTTGACCCCAGCACGTTTTGAACAGGAGTATACATCTGACAATCCGTATGAATGGATCAGTCGCCCCTTATTTTCCCCTCCCTACAGGTTCCCCTGTGGCCCCGCACCCAGTGCTGTAGGAAACCCCACTCCTGCAGATAGGTTCTGGTCTAAAGTGCTAAGAGCACAAGCAGATGGTGAACCTTTGGTACATAAAAAGCTTGTGACATCGCATAACAATCTTCACAGTGTGCCGGGTCAATATTGATAGTGTTAATGCAGACTTTGCTGTGCGTAAGGTGACAAAACAAGTGTGTGCTCGCTGTCTGATGCGGTGACACAACCTGGGGAAAATATATCTCTGTTACTGAAGAGAGACGTTTGTTCTCACTTTAAGATCGGCTGCACACGTACATTCCCCGTGCACCTTGTGCTGACCCATTGACTCAGCGGAAGCAAAACGTGTGTGATTGTTGGTGCATGCTACCAGCCCATCCCTGTGCCTGGAAAATAGTTTCTACAGTGAGGCTTAATCTTCTTAGCAATGGTTGTTGTTATGAACTGGATCACAGAGCGCTTACTGAAAACCCCCGCTGTGAGAACCTTAATGTGCTAAAATATTTGTTCTGGAGTTAAGGTATATTGTTTGACAAATCCCCTGAATTAGTTGTGAAAGCAATATAATCATGTTTTGGGTTTGTTTTTTTAATTTTTCATTCGAATTGCGTCATATGTTTCAATTATGAAACGTGGCCTCAGCCCTTCTCATGGTTCATCAGTTAATAATAACTTGTCTTTGTATATGGGATAAAGTGCCTCCTACCGTACAAAAGAAGCCTATTGCAAGTCACAGGGAAGTTCTGTGACCATATATTTATTTTATTTATTTATTTGAAGAGTTTTATATAGCGCTGGCTAGACCCAGAGGTTTCAGAGCGCTTTACATAAGAACAAGTTGCACAAAGTTACATCAGTTATCATAGCATAAAATGAAAAACATATACGAGTTACCTGGAGCATGAGGGAGGGTGGGGGTGAGGGTTCGAGACAGGGGTGTAGGAAAAAAAAAAAAACAGGTCAGGTAGGGCTGGGAAGGGGAGTCAGCCACAGGGATCAAGGAGGGAGGAGCTGGGGGAGCTGGGGGAGGGAAAGGAAACACAGCGGAGAGACGAGGTAAAACAATGTCCAATGTCCGGCTGGGTAGGTGACGGCTAAGGGGGTGGAACCAAAGTCAATCTCCTCTATAGCTGCCAAAACCGCTCCACCGGGCATCGGCCATGTTGCTCGGGCACCGCGGTCAGTATAACATATAAGGTTTCCGCCGGAGGGCATCGTCATAGTTCCATCAGGCACACCAGTCCCGGTGTTATTGGGGAAACGCCGCCCGCCTCAACCTCCAGCTTTCCGGTACTCATCTCTCCTCAGCTGGTCGAAGGTTCTCCACTTTCCTTCAGGATCCCCATTACTGGTTCAGGTGCAGCAACGTGCCACCACCGACACGAGAGCATAGACAGCAGCTGCGTTAATATTCAATGTAGGATAGATCTAGTTCTGTCCCAAGAGGCCCTCTCAATACAGTGTGGGGATAGGGGTGGTGTCATCCCTCGTAGGTGCCTGCAATGCCTGATCAGGTCATGGAACTCCGAGGGGTACTTTATTCCTTATAATACCTGGTCACACAACGCCCCCTTCCAACAAACTACTAAGACCTTGGTGTGTTGCTCGTTCATATGAAAGAAATCGGATGTTTGCAGGCATGAATAAAAGTAGAATCTGTAATGCAAAACTGAACACCACAAAAAGCAATTGGATATTTGTTGCAAGAATAAAATTAGAGTCCGTGTAATACAAGTTAGATAAAAAAAAACGAAGAAAAAAGCCGCTGTAGCCAAGAATGTGTTAAAAATAAAATGCCGAAACATTGCATCTTTCCTTTAATTACCTAGATCAGCAGGCAGTGTGAAATCAGAACTCAACTGTAATGGCTTATTACAGTTGAGCGGCTATATCCTTTCTTTATTACATGCAACTAGATGCACCATAAGTCATCTGTAGTAGGAAATTAGAGGCTGACTTTTCTACAGGGATTGCACACACTCATGTATTATATATAGAATTATAGATGGGTAACAGTGAATTATGGGGATGGTTTTCACCGGACAGCAAGAGCGAAGCTCGAGTTTTCTATGTTGTCACTCAGAACTCTGAGGTGAGAAACGTCCCCTTAATTCACTTTTTACTTATCTATAATTTTATGTTATGCATAGCCTCCAAACTCATCTGCCCCTACTTTTAACTGCTATGCAATAGGTGTGTCATACACAGAATGGCCTCTGTTATGTGTCCCTGTCTCGAAGGGGAAAAAACACTTACCTGCCATCCTTGACCAACTACCACCACCTTCCCTACCTTCCTTCCCCCTCCTCCAGCTGTGTTTTCTGCTTTCAGTTAAAGCAGACAAGCAGCGCTGCGCTGCAGGCTCTCAGGGAGGCTTGTCAGCCTGACATGGAAGGCTGTTATGACATCACAACAATGGGTAACCAGTTTTGTTATCAACTGTGGCTGTGTCATAGCAGTGGGATGTGAGATTCAGAAACTGAAATAAACAATGGAGGCTCACTATGAGAGCCGTACACAAGATATAGAATTATAGAATGATAACAGTGAATTACGGGGATGCTTTTCAGCCAGGGGTTCTGAGTGACATGAAATAGACAGCAAGAGTGAAGCTCCAGTTGTCTATAATGTCACTCAGAACCAGAGGTGAAAAACATTGCTTAATTAACTTTTAAGCAAACACAAGGAGATGATGGACGGAGCGCTGAAACTTTTCAGACACTCGCCCCCAGTCACAAATCTGGGTTGAATCCATCATCATGCTTTAGCTCACTTCGCCACCCCAGTTCAGACCCAGCTATTTGCAAATCAGTCTTGACCCTGTTCCTCATGGGAACAGTCCAGCCCAAACTGCCAAACCAGATCTTGCCAGGACCGCAAACAAGCATCCTGGGACCGGTTTTGGGGTAACACCCCTCATCAGCCAGGCTAGCTTGAATCCAGTTGCAAAGTGAGCCAGGGACCCACGTCTGGGCATACCCTGACAACTTAGGGCGAACAAAGCAAACACAAGTTGGCAGGGTATGCCCAGACATTGGTCCCTAGCTTACTTTGCCACTCGCCTGGCTGATGAGGGGTGTTACCCCGAAACCGGTCCAGGATGCTTGTTTCCAGTCCAGGGAAGACCTGTTTTGGCAGTTCGGACTGCACTGTTCTCATGAGGAACAGGGTCAAGACTGATTTGCATATAGCTGGGACTGAACTGTGGTGGCGAAGTGAGCTAAAGAACGATGATGGATTCAACCCAGATCTGTGACTGGGGTGAGTGTCTGAAAAGTTTCAGCACTCCGTCCATCAACTCCTTGTGTTTCCTTAATTCACTTTTTAACCATTTATAATTTTATGTTATGTGTGGCCCCTAAAATCATCTGCGCCTTCCTTCTGCTGATATGCAGGGCTAGAGGAGTAATGGGGGAGCCATACATACCATGGCCTATCCTCACTGACACAAATGTGAAAAAATACCATACTTGCCATCCTTAACCAACTTCTACTACCTTCCTTGCCTTCCTTTACCCTTCTGAAGCTATGCTTTCTGCTTCTAGTCAAAGCAGATTAGCAGCACTGACAGGCTCTCAGAGAGCCCTGTCAGTCGGACCTGGAAGGCCTTTATGATGAGCAACAGTGGGTAACTAGTTTTGTTATAAACTGTTGTTGCGTCATAGCTGTGAGTTAACAGATTTAGAATCTGGTGTAAACGATAGAGGCTTCCTATGGAAGCTTAACATATAGAGTTATAGATGGGCAAGACTGAATTAAAGGGATGTTTTTCACCGAGGAGTTCTAGACCGCAAAAGCGAAGTTTGAGCTGCCTGTGATGTCAGTCAGAACCCCAAAGTGAAAAACATCCCAGTAATTCACTTTTTACCCGTCTATTATTTTATGTTGTCTATAGCGCCCCAAATCATCGGACTCTGCTCTTAACTACTAATCAGGGGCAGAGGAGGAATTGGGAACCATACAGAACATGGCCTCTCCCCCCTGACTCAAATGTGAAAAAAATATACATACTTGCCATTCCTAACCAACCCCTAATACCTTCCCTGCCTACCTTCCCCCATCCTTTGCCTCCTGCAGCTGTACCTTGTGATTTCATTCAAAGCAGACAAGCAGTGCTGCGTTGACAGGCTCCCAGAGAGTCCTGTCAACCTGGCCTGGAAGGCCTTTATGACTTAGTATAAGTGGGTAACGAGCTTTATTATTAACTGTTGCTTCATCATAGCAGTGAATTATGAGATTTAGAAACTGAAATAAACAATAGAGGCTCACTTTGAGAGCCATAAAGAGCATAGCAATTAATACCGCAGTGACACTTCTAGGCATCTGGTGTAGCTACAATCCAGTTTAATATCATTCAGTTTACTGACCTTCGAAGCATGGAAAGCTGAGTTGGCCTTCAAAGGATTCAAACTTGTGACCTACATATGGCAGGCAGTAGCTTGCAAGCTTAGTGAGTCTCAGGTTGACAAAGAGATAAGTTATGAAAAGAATGAACTTAGACACTCCACATTTTATGTTTGAATCTGTTTTGCAGAACATTGGATAAGTTGTTTCCACGGTTAACGGCCTGGTGCTGCGGGATGTGGTTTGCTGATGGGCTTGTCAGAGGAAGCACCATCACATAGGTTTACTGAGTGCAAAAACTGCTTGTCATGTAACAGCAAACAATATGAATCGTGGTGCGAAGGATGTTGTTTAGTAGGCTGGTTTTGCTGATAATGTTAACCTTTTTGGAATCATCTGCACATCTTACCACTTTCCTACCTATGTGGCAAGAGTCCAAATAGAGTACTCAACGAGTTAACATGCATCAATCAGTTCTTTACATCCAGCTGCAGACCTAAAGGCTTCAACAGCCCCTTTAAAAGCTTACCTCCACGCAGCTGCAAGACTCTAAACTGTTTTTTAGACAATTTTACCACATCTCGCCACACCAGAAGGCACTCAACTGGCTACCCTATGAAGCGAGAATACATCTAAAGATGGCCTGCATCACACATAAAGCCTTACACTACAAAACCCCCCAATACCTAGCCCAGAAACTTACGTTATCGGGAGGAAACAGACTCACTAGGAGCTCCGACAATCTGCTCCTAAAACCTTCTTGCTTCAGCAAGAAAAAAACATATGATAGAGCATTCTCCGGAGCTGCACCAAAAATTTGGAACTCTCTCCCCCCGAGCATCAGAAGAATCTCTTCAACAACAATATTCAAAATGGAAACTAAAACCTTTCTGATGAGCACATTTCTCCCTTAAATCCTCAGCATTCCTCACCCACCTTGGCTCATTAATCTTCAACAGATATCCTTTCGACTTGCCCCTCTCTTAGAGTGACTCTCCCCACTTCTTCGATCACTAAAGCTGTTTCCTTGAGGAAGTTCTACCTTCGATTACATCCCTGCTTACAACTTACCTATTCCTCTATTCTAAACTCGTCTCTGATTCCTTGTGAGGACTGCCTTGCCAAATATGATTTGTTTGTACATAAACTTGCCCTAATGCACCAAACTGAAGTACCTATGTCTACTTAGCATGTTTTTATCGAATTGTACTTATCCTATCTTCATATATGCCTGATCTCTATCTGTTAGGACCCTACTAAACTGTCTTGAATTTGTTTACTCATTACTGTGAAGCGCTCTGATACCCTATTATGGGTCTTGTTCGCGCTATACAAAACTACAAAAATAAATAAAAATAAATAAATGGAGTTCCTCAGCCTGGGTAGGGTGAGTCGGCGTCGTCTTGATTGTGGTGTGGGGGCTCAAAGGTTTTCTTAGGCGTCCACAGCCAGTGTTGCCGAATGCCAGTGTCTCTAAATACCAAGGCTACCTTGTCTTGATTACACATCATGCCTCTTTCTTACTCCACCCTACACTTCCTGGCACTTTTTCTCACTCTTGCATGGCCTTTTTCATCCCCGTTTTCTCCCCTTGCCATTGTTTGCCTATTTTTCTCTTCCTTTCTCCCTTTTCTGTCTTTCTCTCCCTTGCTGTGGGTCAAAGCCCGATGATGAAATATAAGTCATGGTCCACCTGCAACCAGTAAAACAAATGAAGCACTGCTCCAGGTCCTTCTTCACACCTTTATTCCAGTTCATAGAGACAAGAGAAAAAGCACAAGGTCTGTGACTTGAAGTTTGTTTTCGTTCTCTCTCTAGTCTACCCACACGGTGAAAATAAAAAAAATACAAAATCCAGGGCAGTATTTGAAGCAAGAGGTGCAACATGTTTGTGGATAGTTATGGCCACAGTTTTATTAAACTTACATGTGATCGATTAAATTATCAGTGCTCGAACTTCAATTTAAAGCTGATCTCCTGACTAACTATACAAATACCCTTTTGGGTTAGATGTTTCACTTCCTGGCAAGAAATTATTGCGGATGAAAGTTGTTTCAGAGTTTACATCCATGATCAACCGTGATCGAATGCCAGTTGTATAGAGCCCTCCCTCAGCTTCCATGTTCATAAATTTGCACCTAAAAAGTCTAAATCAGAGGCCTATCTAATTCATACCTGTCATTCTGTTGACTCTTGAATGCGTAGGACGATCGAAAGGTTGATCCGATTGGAGTAAATGGAGAAAAAACTACTTTGGAGAGTCATTTGGGGTTGCAAAGAGAGTGAACTTATTGCAGTCCATTGCTTGTTAGGAGGTTGGATATAATAATTTAAAAGAGGGTGACAGCTGTGAAATGAGGGTGAGTGGATGGGTATGTAATAAGTGTAAACCGACAGCATAAAACATGTCTACATATAGAGACTCTGGTTCGATATTAAAGGAAGATGGTCAGTGCTCCAGGTTGAAAAATGATACTACCATTCTTTAAAGAGCCCTTTAGATTTGGGTTGTGAGAGCACTTCAATTGATAAGTGGTATTCTCGAATTCATCTCTGACAATGGTATTCGCTCTGCTGCATTCCGATTACTTTGTTTTTTAGCTGTCCTTTGTCTTGGATTTGTTCTTTAGATTTGTGTTTTCATGCTTTTATCTGGAGTTATGTCTTATTTTTTTTATATATATGTCTTCCTACCATTTCAGTATGCCCTCACTCCCGTTTTTTAGGCAAGTCCAGAGTGTGTCCCTAGTATGGACAGGTCATTTATTGCACCGGCCATTTCTCCGGTGGGCTGGAGCTGTTGGAGGTCGGTTTTGTAAGCTCAGGGCTGCTTCTAGTGCCTCTGTCACTCTCTTCACCTCTCCGAGGTTAACTGCAGCAGGCAGAGGGAAGCTTCAAGAGAGACAGAAATGGAGGAAGGGGGAAAGTAGGTAGAAAGCGATCAGAGAGGGGTAAGACAGAGAGGAGAGAAGGAGAGAGAGAGAGATGGATGGAAAAAGAGAGGTAGCATGAGGAGATGAAAGGAGCCGGGCTGGTTCGTGCATTTTTGCCAGGGCTGCTTTTGGCTTGTCAGCCAGTCCTGTAGTCTCTGGTTTTGTTCTGTCCCAATCGTCATGGGAGACCCTCTTGGGCCTAGACGAGCCTGGCACTACCAATCCCAGTGATCACATTCAGTGATCTAGGATTGCCCTCTTCCCACTATCAAAGGACAGAACTTAAAGTAATGTTTTGTCCTCATTTGCCTCTGTTTTATAGCCTAACTTCATCTACCATGTGAAGTGATCGTGTTGAAAAGCATTAGTAAATATTGGTGCGCAATTTCTTGGGGCTGGATTAAGCAGCCAAGAGCCAGAGGTCCCCTTCAGCTGACTCAAAGAAGTAGGTGCATGGTGGTGTAGTTAAGTGAGCATGATGCACGAGCGAATCTGATTAAATGAGGTACAACCTTTCTTATTGCAACATTGGTCAAAGGGTTCAAAGGTCCATCACTGAAGGGCAGTTGAAGTGCATGCCTCTACTGGGGATATAGCAAAATTAGACAGAGCAGACGAAGTCCCCATTGGCCGGGGTCCATTAACGTGGACGGAGGAGCCATCTACTCCTTGTGGCACGAGTTTCGGGGGTGGCGGTCTCCCCCATCCCCTCGCTCGTACCAGCAGCTGTTGCTTGGAGGCAGCCACGCCGGAATCGCACCAGCAACCCCCCCCCCCCGCCACGCCCCCTCCGGCCGTCAGGGGAATCTATCAGCATCCACCACACCCCCTACCCGCTCTTACATGGCGCCACGGGTGGCAAAGCCGGGGCCGCACCGGGCGGCCAATGGTCTAGCTACGCTACTGCTACTCCCACTCCTCTGCCTCCACTAACGATGCTCTTGAAGTGGTTAGAAAGTTTTGGGGTTATCAAAGCCATTAGTCAGGTCACTCCTGGAAATATTGTTGGCACAGCTGCACCAGAATGAAAGAGTGTGAATATTGATATCACGGTAGGAATATATTTAAGGTTGTGGGACCTTGAACTCAGCATTTCCTGTTTGTAATTTTGCTTTGATATTATTTCATGATTTTAATTCTGTAAATAATCTAAATAAAATACGCCCACTTCAAGCCCACAAAAAAGAGGTAATGATGGCAACCCTGCCTTAGTTCTCCTGTTTTGTGGAATGAATAGGCAAACGGTCGTATTCGCTCACTACTGCCAAACAAAAGTTCTCTAAAATAATTGCTTGGGGTGTTTTGAAAAATTGGTACTTGAGCTCCTTTCATGCGTGACTTCGGGAATAAGGAGAACGGGAATCATTTAGAAAGACATAATATCCCCTCTCAAATTACCATTAAGGCCTACAGCCGCCTCTTATTAAAAGAACGTCTGTCATCCAGAATCCTTACCTACATGTGCTCAACTACATCTCAGCATTGGCTGACAGCCTGGGGTGCCTCACCGGTGCAAAACTTGCCACCGAGCTTTACCCAAAGCAATATCGGAGGGCTGTAAATGCTCAGGACCTCAACAGAGTGTGCACAAATGGGGAAAGGGGATTCTTATAATGCATGGTTGGAAATTAATTTTGCCAGATATGTGACTGGCATGTGGTGGTAAAGAGCCATGACTTAATGCGCGACCTTGAAACAGAATGGTTCCCCAAAGCGTGTCCAGCCACTGGGTGACAAAAAGTAAATATTTCAAACTTTGGGCTATATGCGAACACCTCTGTTCACATTTTGTGTACAGCTTATGATAGGAAGGGATTGTTTTCACCGATGAAGGACGACATCGCAGGCCACACCACTTCTAAATGGTGAAAAAACTGGGCAATTGGGAAGCATCTAAGTCACATATCACGTTTCGAAATGGAGACTCCGACGTAATGAAGACAGTGGGTATAGTTTAGTCTCTACTTCTTTACTGGAAAGATTAGAAGAGACATGGACCCTGCCTTTGGGGCCTTCTTCTCTATGCACCCAAAGGAATTACTTCAAAATCTGCAAGTGCAAGCCTACATGAAATTGTGGCAGGACTGTCAGGGAAAGAGGTAGTTGTCCACATCTTTGCTGATACCAGCGGTGGTAGCGTCACTGCAAGGCATGTTATGTGGTGCTTCATTTGTGCGGTGGTTGCAGGTGGTGGACCGCAGCACTCATAAAATGGGGGGAAAGTGGGAAGTCAAAGATAGGAAAATAGTTATGAAGGGAGAAATCATGGAAGAAAAAGATCCCACAGAGACAAAAAGTGTAGGGTGGTCAATGAAAGCAGCATGAGTTGGATTCAAGAGTAAGCAGGCTTAGCATTTGGCAACCCTCTCATTCAGAAGTGCCAGCGGCAGGCTGCTAAGAAAAACGTTTTGCCCCTGTGCTTCATATTATTACAAATTAAATACTGTTAATGGACCTTTAAGTTAATATATCTGGCTCCAGGTCATAGACCGGGTAGTTTTGGCATTTCTTTCTTATTGTTAATGCCTGGATTGCATTGGAATGTCGAAAGGAAGAAAGTCGAAGGACCAACCTGCACACAGTTGCAGCCCTTTTGATGGAAAAATGTTTATCTGGTGGGATAAAATGGTTACCAGATTGTACTGTAAAAAAACATTTTTGGCATAGTATTCCAATAAAATGCTTCTCGGATTTTTTGTCACATTAACCTGTTTGTCAGTTCAAAAGTGGCCTTGACTCATCTGAAGAATCCTTTTATGAAGGCTTTGTAAAAGTACTGTAAATAAACAAAAGACTGACTGATTATTGTCCCCCACATATGAATATATGAGTAGCACACTCCGTGACCTCGCAGTGACTTCTTTTTGTGGCTCTATTGGTATCTCAATCTAGTCTTTGAAAAATTGTTATTGAAATGAGCCTAAAGGATGTTTATTGTCCTCACGCATTCAGGGTCCTGTTACCAAGGCAGGATACCCGGCCTCTGCCTGCTGGCACAACTTGGCCTCTGAACAGAGATTGCATCTATTTCCAGCGGTGATATTGACTCTGCTGTCTTCTTTTGGCGGTTGTCAGCACCCTCTTGTCGGTACACTGTACAAAACATTCCTGACATGATCGGCTCTTCAACAGAGGCTTCGCGTTCGGTGCTCATGCCCGGGGTGACAACTCTTGTCATCATCAGCCTGAGAGGGAAGAGAGACAGGATGAGCGAGAACAGAATTTACAAAGAAAGGCTTGCTATTGGCCAAGAGCGAAGAATGAGGAAGTTGGAGCTTAGAGTCCCAACCCAAATGCTTCACAATAACTCCCTCTACCCTTCGGGGTGGTGGGCGCATGTATTGTTTATTGACTTATTTTTCTGAGCTGCTTATCATGAAAACATTGTTGGCCTTTCTCATTCCATCTTTTGAATTTTTGTTGTACCTGTTTCTTGTGGAATGTATAAACTTTAGTTATATTCTGGTTGCCGTCACATACCTCACATTTTTCTTAATTTGATTCCATTCCAAAATCCAAAAAAATAATGAAGGAGCTCATAAGCCATTAAGCTAATAATCCGATAGTGGTTCACATGAGGACGATGAAATATGACTAAGCTAAAGGAAAGAAAATAAATAGACTTGGGCTTTATGTGTCAGGCAGATTCTCAGTGGACTGTGAGAAACTCACTGCACAACAGTTCTTAGCTTGAGATCCCTTTGAAAATTCCTATATTGTAGTAGTGTTTGCATATAATACCATGAGAAAACTTAAAGAGTGTAATTTAGGGAACTGTGATAAACCAGGGTAATACCGCAGTGTGGCAGTTCTGTTACCATAGTCATGGAGATGCGGTATGGACCGCAGGCTAAGCCTTCTTCTCCCGTAAAAGTGCAGTAATCTGAGTCTGCTCATTTAGCCCCTTTTTTAAATGGAACTCTGATTTAGGGCCATAATGGAGCTCACGTCAGTGTTAGGAACAGACCTCTTGATTGTGAGGAGACTTCTGTTGCTGTTCCTGATGTAGTTGTTTGAAAGGTAAAATGTCTTTCCAATTGAAAATTGAGCAATGAAAAGAACAGTGGTGCCCTCGTGAGGTATCCTTCCAAACATAAATTACCCATTTGATAGAAATTTAAGGCTAAATCAACTTAAGTAGACCATTATAGTACCAACGCTAAGGGGACTGTGTTGGTTTTACCTTAAACTAATGTGGAGAGTTGCTCAACTTCACACCCTTTTTAATCCCATCAAACCAACAAGATGGGCACCTGATCCATAGTTAATAATATATTCATACTCTTGACTTGAACAGTGTAATTCATTCATTTATGCATATTTGAAAGTTCATCTGTCTCCTAAATCAATGTTTTCTTGTCATAAACCTTCATATGACCAATTTCCTTCATAATCAAATGCCTATATCAGTGCTGTCTTGCCATAAAGCTTTGGATGACCAATTTAATTCATAAATGCCAACACACGTGTTGCAATATACAGTCACTTCCTCATAGCATCATATTATACCATTGACATAGTTACTCATCAAACTTAGTTCATGCTGCATCCCGCTGTCAGACTTTGGTAACTGTGAGATCAAACAATATCTTAAAAATATAATTGTCATATTCAGTTTCAAACCCTCTAATCCCAATAATGTAGAACTGCTTTTGCTCTTGAGACATAGTCAGTACTCTATAAATAATGCTACCGTATCATCAAGCGGACATCTTCATTTTTGCTCAAGCTTTGTTTTGCTTCGTTCTGGCCTCGATAATTGCTATTAAATTATGATAATGCTTTCTATACAACCCTTGTCTTAATTAGTGCTCGTTAGAGCTCCCTGGGGGTTTTCCCATAATGACGCAATCTCTCATTTTCTCTTCAGAAAAGGTAGTACAATCTGTACAGCGATAACAGCATCTTAGATGGCATGCCCTTTCTCATCTCAGGCCAGAGCTCATCTTCTTGACTCAAGATGTGCAAGCACACTCCTTTTCTTAGGTCTGGAAATAGCCAAGAACTTTTGATTTTATTAAAAGTATGTATGTAATATACTTATAGGTGATTTCAGCCAGCCCTTCTTATCCATTTGTATGTTGCTGTGTAATTCACGTTTTAATTACACCAAATACAGCATGCAGTAGTGGGCCAGCCAGCTTTAGACACTGGCTAACTCCATTGTGAATGAAGCTTTCTGCTCTTTCACAAATAGCACATCCACAAACAAAGTAGTTCTCTTTATTGCCAGGGAGTGGTATGGCAGTAGTTTTTGTTTTTGAAGGAACAAAATGTTTGCTTTAAGCCAATGTTTTCTTTTTTTATCCTTGCAAGGGCCCTAACAAAAAACTTTTACAAAAACCGTAACAACACAAGCATTGACAAAGCCAAAAGGCCAACGCACGAACGGTTGGTTTTGCCAGTGCTTGTTTTTTTTGTCTGGGCGGCTCATTCTCACATAATGCATTCACTTATATCTGAAAACCTGTTCATAACATTTTGCTAGCTGCTCAACTCTGGCAAACTTATTTTCGTTGTAGTTATGTTGCTGTCTGATAAAATGAAAGTGTTTACTTCTCCTCATTTTAGGCACTTTTAAACCATGTTAGCACAGCTGTGGTACTGTCACATAGTTTAATGAGCAAAAGTTAAAAAATATTTCTTTGAATAGAGACAACTCTGATTTTGAGTCACCTCCTATTCTATTGAATCAACTTTGTAAGTGAATCGCTTCTAGGAAATCCGTGGGCAGGCGACTTAACAGTGCGTTCAATCCACACGAGTCACTCGGGAGCTGGACATGCTATATAAACAGATAGAGAAAAGCTCATTTGGAGGAAGACCAATTTGGATTGAGATCTAATGACTTTATACTACATCAAAGAATCTTAGAAAAAACAATTTCTGTAGCATAGAAGCCATCCTGTAAGAACATTACCAGAACCTTATCGTCTTGTTGAGAGAGCCATTGTGTGAACTAAATAAAGTCTTTAGTTACTCACCCTAGCAACAGTGTCTTTCACCTCAAACAATTTACTCGCAACAGTAGTCATTTCTCTTCGACATACTTCTAAACAAACTTCCAAATAGCATGCCTCCAGCTATTGGGAACACGTTTCAGCTTTTGCCATCATACAACTTGCCTGAGTTTTCCTTAAGTCTTGGATCCACCATTTCATTTGTGATGCAGAGATTTAGAGGGATTAGCATGTCCTCCTCATGTCCCTACAGCACTACTTTGCTTGACCTGGGGACGGCCCTGTTGTCTTACTTGTATTAGTAATTCGTACTTGCTTCTCAGTCAAGCTTAATTCCTGTTAATGAAACAAAGAACTTCTGAGAAGATTCCACTCCTGATCTGTATACACTTAAACTGAGAGCCACTAGTTTACAGCTTATCTTGGAGGCGCTACCATGTGATGAATGACAGGTAAGATGTGCAGTGATGACTTGTTTGTGCTTTTGACCCCTAGCCCATGAAAGTGTGGATAGTAAGTTCACACTCTCGCCTTTCTGTTGGGACACTTAAATGGATAAGTTGAAAAACCCCTGCAATTTCCTTGGTCTCTGCAAACAGCTTGTTAGGGTTCCAACACTTAATACTGAGAGCCACTTAGGTGACTAGATACCTTGTTGATGTGTTTTTTGTTCTTCTGACTTTTCTTCTGACTAGTCAACAACTTTGCAGTCTTGCTCTTTGAATATTTTATTGAATTTTTCTAACTTCCATTCGGGCACAATAGGATCAATTTAAACAAATTTAAGACCCAGTTGCAGACTGTGGGCCTGGGCTTTGGTGGCTAAGTAAATGGCTAAAAGACTGAAATAGCCTTTTCTCTTCATCCAGACCATTAATTTGTTTGGGGAAGCAAGGAAATATCAGCATGTCATTCTTTGCCTTTAATATATTAAATATATAATTGCCCTGATTCGGAATTAAAAATAAGAAAAATCAAAGTCAAGCATCTGACCTGATGATGCCATGACCATCTTACGTTAAGAAAACAATCGGGGGGGGGGGGGAGGGTGGCCAAGATAGCGGCGGGAACAGTCACATAGAAGTGAGCTTGGTCCTGCCCTGCAATCATCTTGGCTTTCCTGGGGACCTGAGACCCACTGTCACCTTGAGTGGTGCCTCACTCGCAGCAGCTCTGGAGGTGCTGGAATTGAAGGAGCGAGCTCCCCGCAGTGTTGGCGAAGGTGAGCCTGCACTGCACACATTGGCAGCCGCGATAGGCGCAGCGAGCTGCCCTGTCTCCGATGGGCTGATCGGAAGCCCCACAACACCATCAATGGGAAGCAGAGTATCCTGAAGATTTGGTTCCCCATGCAGGCGGAACGCATGCGAGAAGCCCATTGCTGCAAGAGGGGGCCTTGGACCTGCACTGTGAGTCGGCCCTTCCCCCTCCTCCCTTCGCTATGACTACAGCGAATATTGCGGCCTACATTTTTTTCCCTGTCCTCACTACAACAGGGGGCCCCCTGGCAAGTGAGATGGGAGTGGGGGCTCCTCTGATGCCCGAAGAGGACTGACCTAGCGGAGCAGGCACTCAAGCCCTGTTATTACCGGAGGGAGGCTGCGAGCTGCTGTGGTGAGCTGCCCCTCTCCCCTCCTTCTTCTCTCTGAAGACCTGGCAGCCTGTGCCTTCCCTGGCACTTCCTCCTCATAACGAACCCCGGATTACAAGGCTCCTGAGCCCCCCCATTTATTGTGAATCACAACTGCCGGTCTGGGCTTCCTGAAGATACCCCTTACTATGTGAGGGAATGAGCAGAGGGGACGCACTGTGTAGCCCCCAGCCAGAACATTGGACAACCTCCTGTTGGAGCATGGTTGGGGTAGTGGCACGCACTACTGTGTCATTGGGAGGCGACTGTAGATGGCAGCGGTAAGTCAAGCTCTCCACCCTCCCCTCACATATATTACTGCTGGATCCCTGGTTGGAGATGAGCAACTGTACTGTGGGTGATCCTGCCTGAGGAGGCTACCTGGGGGACCCCACATTTGATTGCCGGCCTACCTGCGGGTATAAGTCCTGCTTATTTCCTCTAATGCCCATCCCTGATGATCAAAGAGATATGCTGCTGCGCACGGAGTGGGCTTGGTGGTTTGACTCCATCAAATATTTGGGAGTGCGAGTATACTATGAGGTGCAGGCCCTTATGGAGTGCCTGTGCCACCGCTCGCTTCCCTTTTGGACCGGGCTGCCTCTGTCACCCATGGGTGGGATCGCCATCGCCAAAATGTTGGTACTGCCCAGGCTATTCTATATTTCTTTGTGGCCCTCCTGTTGATTATACGGAAGGCTTTCTTTAAGGATCTACAGGGAGTTTTAACGAGCTTAATATGTGGTGACGGTCGGCGCCAGGTGGCTCTTTGTAAGTTATTTGCCCCCTTGGAGGATGGGGGTCTTAGTGCCCCTGATTACGAACTACATTATGCTGCAGTTCAGTTGTAGTGGCCAATGCGATGGCTAGTTAGAGCTCCGCCACCCGAATGTGCGGGAATCCTAGCTGAACTAGCGGGACGATCCCTCTTGCACAGGCTCTTGGACCCTGCCCCCCCTCTTGGCACGGACAGTGTATTAATGTGTAAGACTTGATATGTCAGATGCCTATATGCCTGCAAAGGTAAGCGGTGCACGCCCTATGCGCCCAGTCTATCGATCTGTGCAACCCCAGAATCTACAAGTTTGAAGGCAGTATACCACATTCAAGATTGGGAAGATGCAGGGATTGAGTCCTGGGTGGATGTGGTGTATGAGGAGAGATTATGTTCCTTCGATATCTTAGCATTGGACCACGGCCTGGGACCGGAGCAGTTCTTGCCTACTCTGCACATAGGGGTGTGATGCAGAGGACATGGGGGTCTGACTAGGAGCAACCTCCTATAGGGGTGCCATTAGAGACAGCTCTGATGGGGGTAATTGTACCAAGGCCATCACACGACTATATTCCATGCTACAGCGACGAGCCGTTGGGGAGATTGCAAAGCTGCGTGATTGGTGGAAACTCACACTTGTAACTGACATTTCGGACAAGCTGTGGGACCGGTGCCTCCAGTCGGTTAGGCAGGTGGCGCTCAATGCGCTTTTTCGCCTCATTCATTTCCTATATCTCCATCATGCTTATCTCACCCCACAGAAGATTGATAGGATGTTCCCGGGTGTGACTGGCACTTGCCCCAGATGCAGGATGGAGGATGCAGATTTTCCTCACATGGTGTGGTTGTGCGTAGTGATACACCCCTTCTGGGTGCAAGTTACACAAACGGTGTCAGAGGTGTTGGACTGTGTGTTTCCACTGGACCCTGTTCGGTGTTTACTCGATGTAGGGCACATCCCTAAGAAAACTAAACGTTTGTTACGATTTCAAAATCTGGCTTTCATTTTGGCCGAACGTTGCATTACTACGGCCTGGAAGTTGGCCACAGCACCTCCACTGGGACGATGGCGTGCTGACATGTATAGATGGGCTCTGACTGAACTGGCAGTTCATAGATGGCTACGCGCGGGAGGGGACGGGGTAGGCCCTCTGGAATACTGAAAGAGATATCTAGAGAAGTTCGAAGGGAATGTGAATGATCACCCACCTTGAGGGCTCTGTCATTGACCTTGCACAGGTGTATGGGACCCCAGCCGACTCATGCTGTTGCTGGCACTCTAGACAGTTTGGGGGATTGATTGGACGAGTGCACTGGCTTGCCCTGGAGAGATGTTTGTAGGGTCGCTGACTATGCGATATCCTGGCCACTGGTGGGAGATACATGAGGCACACTGGCGACGCAGGTCTGTAGGGGTAGGTTGAGCTAGGTCAGACGTACACACATGCGGTTCAAGCTGAGTGGCTTGATTATGTATTTTTCCGTTTTGTATTCAAATTAAGATGTAAATGCACTTGGAGCAACCGTTTGGTTTTAGGTATAGGGATGTTCTATCTGTTTATTGTTGGCAAGTGCTACATGTTATCCTGGTCGGATACTTCGGTCCTCCCGAGATACAAGATCCAAGAGGGATGGTGAGCTTCCAGGTACCTGGTATCTGACAGCATGCTGAACAGGCGCGCAACACCCATTGGGCTCAAAGGGCTTCAGCCCCCCGGTCGTGTGTGGCAGCCCGGGCTGAGACAGCTTCCCGGGCACACACACAGCCGCTCCCGAGTACTTCACAGGTCTTTAAAAGGCCATTTGCATGTTAATGAGGCTTTGTTGTTTTTTCACCCCTTCTAAGAGCCCCTGCATCTCCACTCTGGCTATTGCTGGAAGGATTAGCCCCCCCCCCCGAAATTTTTTTCTTAGCCCCCCCCCGAAATTTGGCTCTAGTTGCGCCTCTGATGCTGAACAAATATGATTGAAATATATCTGACTTCCTTCCTCCGATGTGGAGTGTTGTTACTGTATGCCAGATGTGATTCTGTTACATATGCCAATGAAGCAAAAATGCAATAAAGATATTTACAAAAAAAAGAAAGAAAACAATCAATGCCTTATAGAAAAAAAAGAAAAACAGATTAGCTGTCATAACCGAGACATCTCTTCCTATGACTTGTTCACTCCTCAGCCTATTGATATCCTGTTATAAACAGAAGATCTTTCTATTCACAAATCCTGAGTCTGCCTTTGAATGAGTTATCCATGCTGTTTGCTGTTGTTGTTGAGATTATGAACTTGAAATGCTGATACCCCAGGGTGCTGTAATCCACAGTCAGGATTACCAGCCAATTCTAAATTGGAGTGGTGCGACTGAGGTTTAATATGGTATCTGGTGTATAAATATATCGTCAATATGTCGCTCGTCTTCTCAGTACTAATTTGCAATGAAACGATAAACATAACAGGGTTGATGGTATGACAGCGAGTTATGTGAGATGCTGTTTCATTGCAGTGGCATGTGATTTGCCTTCGGAGAGGTACATACCTATTTTTTTTTGTATGTGTTGTTGCTGAAAAATGAATAACTGTCAAAACATCTGATTTTACCTATTTATCTTTTGTGACGAATACCCAACACAGATTTCTTTTACTGAGGTTTCGACTGAATTTTATATTCCTCTTATGCTGGGTTATCCTTCCAATACTTACTCCATGGACGCCCTCTCTGCCTGCCCGTGTGACACCCGCTCGTCCCAATGTGATCTTCATCTTTTATTCTTTTGTAACTTGTACAGCGAGGAAAGAAAAAATTATATTTGTCCAGTCATGCGTAGGCTTAATTTTAGGCAATGTCGCCCAGCTCTATATTTTTTAAAGCAAATATCTGATCCTTCTATTTGCTATTGTCCGGCCTCGTTCTTTCGGTGTGCTATAAAAAGGCGAAAACAGCACCCATAATGTGAGATAATGTATACAAATTTTAACTTTTTGTTTTATTGCCTCATTTTTAGCTGCAGGAGGGTTCTTATCATGTACTTTATAATCACTACTGTTGTAATGTACAGTATGATTTTTATTGTGTATAGAATACTTTTTACGCTGCTTCTATGTACTGGCGAAATAAAGTGATTATGACTGACTGACTACTGTCAAAACATGTCCAAGCTGCAAGCATTCATAGAAATGTGCTCTGCCTTGACAACCCCTTTTTAAAATGTTTTTATATGTTCTGCAGACATGCCACGAAAACGGCCAAGGGAAGTTGTGAGCTGGAGAAGCAAGGTGCCGGCTCGGCGGGCAGTCTCACGCCTCCTGCCCAGGCCTTCGGGGGCAGCTGCTTCATCACCAGCTCCACGGACAGCCTCAACTCCGACACCAGGACCTGCAGCGATGGGGGTAATTAAAGTGCATTCACTTCTCTCTCCTACAAAAGCTTTTACTGGAAGATCTGCATTTGAATGGTGCCTATGTACCAGTGCTTAATTTGAGCCAGTGTTTTCCGGTGCTCAGCACCTGCACTTAATTGTTAGCACCGGCTCTAGTGACAGTCCACCACATGGTGGCGCTGTCTATCTAATTTTGAGATGAGCACTACACCAGTGTTTAATAAGTCAATATGCATTAAAAAGAATAATACCTGCCGCTCAAGCCCCTACTATAGCTTTGGGGTGCCTGGAATAGTCTGAACTGTCACACTTGTAGGAGTGTGATGGTTAGTAGTTGTGTTGATACTGTCATTGGCAGCGCTGGCAGGGGCAATGGGTGGTGCAAGCTGCGGTGGCCTCCTGACGAGGGCCCTGGCACTTTCTGTTTGCAAATTAAGCCCTGCTATGTACCTTTTTCAGTCTTCCAAAAACGGTTCAGCATTTAAATTTGAGTTTCAGCAGCCTAGAGGGAGAAACCATTTTAACCCACTTAGGGGCGTGGCAGGCCAATAGTGGAGCATCAGCAAAAGATAGTTTGGCACGTTGGCCGTCTGTAAAAAAACAAGTAAACAGCATCACACTGGCACGAAAAACAGCAGCCATGTGTCTTCCTGTTCGTACCTACGCCAGTGGTGCAGTTTCATGCAGCCCGATTTCATAGGATGCCCTCTGTTCAAACAACATGGTACTCGCCGGGACCAGGTTGTCGTCATTTCCTTTTTTTAGGTCGAGCCTAGCGCAGTGCGCATGCGCTGCTCTGCGAGGCTTCTTGTAACTACTCTAAACTACTCTGTGTGGGTCTGACTCCCCCCATGCATTGGATTGGCTTTTGCGTGTGTCATTTTGTAATCGTAGCCTGCAAATGGCAAGAGGTGGGTGCATGTCCCACCTCTTTTGAAAAGGTTCACTCCCACAGCGTTTTGCTGGCGGGAGCGAGCAGCGGCGCGCAGGGCGGCAGCTGCAGTGCCTCCTTGTCTCCCCTGCACCACTCCCCCTTGTCTCCCTGTGCCCGCCCCCACCACTCCTCTTGAGCTGCTTGTCCTTTACTTATGTGCGCCATATGTGTCCTTTCATAAAGCACAGGATTTCTAAAGAGCCAAACACGCTAGCATCACGTCGCTTGAAGCAACGTGAAGGACACGGATGTCCGTAACATGGTCGTCGGCGTCTCATGATGCGAAATGTTGTGCACACTGGAGCGCAGATGTATCTGAAAATAAAGTCCCTGGCAAGCGGCATGGCACGCACGGTTTCACTCGCAGGCAGGGGATCATTTTCACAAACAAGATATCCGAGTGAATGGGTCTTTAAATAGACTTAAACACGCGCTGGTAAACTATGCAGGATTGTGCGTGCCGGAGAAATACTCTTTATTCTGGCGGCCCGTATGTTATACGTCACTTCGTCAGCTGGTAGCAAGCTGGGCACAATGGGTCTTGCTCCGGATGAACCGCGGTTGGCACTTCACACCCCAGAAGACCAATACTAGAAACCCGCACAGCGAGTGGTTCCTTGGTCCTAAGGGTATCAGAGATATCTTTTTAACTCCCGAGGCGACAACCCTTCAGCCACTGCCTCGAACTGACCATAAATCAAGTCGATGACAGATTGCGTCAAGCGCCCATTGTCAACAAATGACGGCCCTCCACCTCTCCCCTGAATGGAAGGCTGGATGACGCAATTACAGGTGGTAAAATCAGGGATTCTTTTCACTAACCCCCTCCCTCGCTGAACTCTAAACACTGTAGGCTACAGGTGCCTGTTAACCAGACACCACCCCTCCCCCCCCCCCCCTCGAAAAGGAGAGCTCAACCAGTCCCTCAGCAAAAGTCATTTGACGGCCGGACAGAGACTATAGCTGAAAAGGGAATGCTTGGGAAAATCTGCTCTCAAAATGTAGATTTTATAGGATATGCAGAGTTGCTCAGCACAGCCCCTATCATCAAGTAGTTCTTGACAACATATCACATCCATTAGTTAAAAGGACTTTGAACGCCAGAGGCTAGCAGGGGAAAGAGGGGCATTACTAGAGGCTGTACCACGTGATCTCTGTAGTTATTCCCGGTCCACCGGCTGCGGATACTATTTACTAAAAACTTTAAGAAATGCACTTCTCTGGTAAGGCTTGAATAACGCCTACTACGTACATTTGACAAATGGCATGTTTGCTTATAAAGTTTGTAGTGCAGGCTTTTGTAACAGTAAGGAAATGTCCCGCGCTGCCTCGGCCATCTTTACCAGAAACTCAAATTCAAGGGGCCTGGAAGGGCGGCGAGAGGGTGGTTTGGTTGATAGGTTCTGCCCTTCACCGAATGCTGGCGGTTAGAGGTAGGTGCACTGTGTGCCCTCCCTTCTATAATGAAGATGCAGGGCGCAGCTTGGGGTAGATAAAAGGTTGATGTATTCCAATACGTAAACACCTACGACCGGGAGCCACATGCGAGCGTCCCCTGCAACAGAATAACGCTGCTGGGAGCCTCGCACGACGCAGACGGCGTCCACTCTACGAACATGGTACACCACTCAAATGACAACAATGTGTACCACTGGCATGCGCGGCCTCGCGAAACCAGACCACAGACCCGTATGTCTCGTGGCTACACGAGACCAATCACTACACCTTCCCCTAACACCCCCCCCCCCCCCCTTCAAACCAGTGCGCACAACTGCAGTTCACGCCAAATAATTCATCATTGTGCTCCACAGTCCACCCTTGTTGCTTTCCCTCTCCTACATGTTAGTACAGTAAATGGCGTAAAACAAAGCCATACAAAGCACACGTTAAAGGGCAATAACAAAGGAGCCTCAAAGAGTTCAACACATCGCGAGACTTCCGATGGCATGGACGCCTCACCCCCACACGCACATATCTTACAATGCACTGATGTGTTAGCTATCAAGTAACAGAGGCGATTACAGCTATGTAGGCCCGTCCGAAAAACATTGACTTTTATCTACCATCTGCTTCTGGTTGCTTGTAGTGTACGAAATATATGTTATCTGCTCCTCTGAGCTGTAACCCCCTTCCGCTGTCCATGTTGTTTTTCTTCCCGCCCCCCTCCCGCTGTACTTGCGGTTGTAAATTTTCTGTGGGTCTCCCCGCTGTGTTGTCGATCACAGGCCCCGGAGGGCCGGTCGCAAGCGGGTGGTCCACAGGTGCCGCGCACTGCTCAGAGGATGCGCCGAGTCTGCTGCTCTCACCCTCTCCCCTTCACTTGCGGCAGCCCGTGAGGTACCCCCCCCCCCCCTGCGCGCGGCACGCCACTGTTTAAATGCTGAACAGAGTCAGCAAAAAGCATTACAAAGCCAAAAGGCGAGACATTGGTTTTGCCAATGCTTGTTAGTAAATACGGACGGCTATTTTTTCCAGGGCAAATGGAATTTCGGTGAATTAAAAAAGTGACAAGTTGAATCAGGGCCTGAGGTAAAGGCATTACATGTCCATTAAAACCACTTACTGTAGACTCCCCTGTCCCTGTTAGGGCTGCTTCTTGCCACTAACATTGGTGGAAATAACAAAGTGTAAAGTGTTTCTACTGGATCCAGTTGCTGTAAATGGTCATTGTGCTATTTGTGTCCAGTGACAGAAGGTCATTTCTTCCACTTAAATAATAAAAGAGAACCCCTATATAGCATATTAGGCATTGGGAATCAGAAGTGAGCATCATGGCGCAAATGGGATATTCTTCACAGAAGTTCCGTATGCTACCGGATCAAGTGGAACCGCTTGTAACTGATCCACTGGATTTCCAACGGGGAACTGCCACAACCCGAGCACCATAATTGCGCGTGTGCAATAAAAAAACGAATTGCAGAAAAGTGCCAGTTGGCATGGTAAAGGGGGCGCAAATTGTAGGAAAATGTGTGACCTTTCTTTTAACGAAAATAGGTTATCGTGCCATGTTACCCACTGTTTGCTTAATTGGATAAAGGCCATATAAACAGTTAATAATAAGTGACGAATAATGTTTTAAATTAAAATGTGTTAAGTGCCATTTTTCCCCCACATGCAGTTCAGTCAGACGCGCTCGCCACACCGAGGCAAGGACGCGGGTCCTTCTATCGCAAACATGTTTTTTGTGCATCAGTCACCAATACAGAACGTGTCAGGGGTGTTTATCGATTACACATGAATTAATGGCCGACCATTTTGTGCTGCCTTTCACAGTCTCGTTTGGAGGGATTGGGGAACAATTACACTCAGTTCTGACCTCTCTCCCTCACCCCAGGGCTTCGCAGTAACCTTGTTAGAGATCACTCACAGATAACACGGGCCTTTGTGTGTTAGCCTCGCTAATTGATTTAAGTGGAATGATGCGCCTGTAAAATCCGTTGAGTTGTTTGCCATAAACGCATTTAAAGCGCTCAAATCTTTGTCTCGTGGCGCTATGTTCATGACAATTACCGATAAGTAACCTAACCAGGCGTTATTTTTGCCAGTTCGCGAGTAATGAAATGAGTACTAAGAGTATTTTCGCAGTTGTGAATTTATTACGTGCATAGGCAGTGACGGCTCCTCTTCTTCCTTAGTGTTGCTACTCACATGTGGTTCTATAGCAGTGCAGAGGGGGTGGGATGATTCAGCAGTTGTGATGTCATCAGCAAAACAGGAACCGCGTCAACGTCAGTAGTACACTGAAGGCTGTGAAATGCTGAACACTGAGGACATTTCAAAATATATTTTATAGGAAGATTAAAACAAACTGTAATTTGATAAAAACGGGTCGTTATGAGGTAGAGAAAGAAAAATATAACACATTTGTGCCTGTGCTTCAAGTGGCCCAGGACTGAGCCCTGGCAATGCAATATAATCACTGCTTACCTTTACGTCAAGTTTATTCATTGCTTATGGTCAGGGTCACTGGAATTATGCTACAGGGGAGAACTAAATTCTGCGGCAGGACTGACCAAATTATGCAGCAGGAAAAGGCAAATTGTGGTATCCAGGTTACCTGTGCCTAGGTACCAGGATGCCACAGGTGCTGGAATGTGGTGTGATGGAAGGGGCGGGGAGTGTCAGTTGGAAGGGATACTGGTGGCCTGAGGGCGCTGCCGACTTGCTCTGTTGACTCTGTTTATGAATTTGTCAAGCAAGAGATTCTATTTCGCATGTTAGGCCATGCCCTTGGTTAAATAGGCCACACCTCTTTCAGAGATTTCTCAGATCTGTTTCTTAGACCACCTTTGAATTAAAGCAATGTGTAAGCAAGTTAAAACTCACCCAGCTGATTGAGAAGTTGCTCCCACGCCCACCTTAGCTCCTTGAAGAGCAGGCGCCTCCAGCTGTAAACCAAACCCCCAGGCATTCCCTGCTCACTCACTGATGATGCCCTTTCGGTCACAGAACAGAGGAATGTTCATTGGTTGTGCTAAAAAAAATAGCCTGACGTGGGAGGCTGATGAAAACAAGATAAACATGCATTGGCAAAGCAAACATTTCTGTACAGAGAACATTTTTAGATGTGTACTAGCGATGCCTTACTTACTTTTGGCCCAGAGCAGTTTACAATCCGTTCACCTGCATGTCGTCATTATTCCAAACCTGTCTCGACTGATAATGAAATGCTGGTGAACTTTGACTTTTCCATTAACATGCATAGGCTGACTGGATGACCATTTAGTAAAAGTGACATTTTACAAAACTTTTTAAAAGCAAAAATATGGGTTTTATGAGATTGTGCCCTGAATGTGGGACACTTTAGAGCTATTCTTTAAGGGGCATTCAGTGGGGCACAGTTCCTCACAAGAGTGTCCTGCACATGAACATGATCTACACATGTAGGTGTTGAGTGAGGACAGAGCAAGAGGAGAAATAGGACAGATGCAGCCAGGGCTTTGGGATGATAAAAGTGGGGGGGTCCCTGAAAGGGCGGACCTATATAATTAGCGGTGTGGCTTAAACATATACAATATCAGAATCACAAGTGCAACTGCAATACGTGGCCTGTGTGATTTGCAGCGGGGCCAAGTATTGGATGACCACATATTCTGAACACCTTTTTGCCCCCGACAGGCACTGAGAGAAACTTGCGCTGACCTGAAACCTCAACTCAATTGTGCCCAGTTATAAACACCTCCATGCGACTCAATTCAAATAATGCACTAGACAGGAGTAATACCCTGCCAGCAAAAAGAAAACAGAACACAACATCCTGGAAAAGCAAACACTCATAGGGAATGCAAGATTAAGTAAAGCATGCCAAATATAAGCATGGATTACTTTTGCCTTTCACACCCATTGGTCAGAAATGGATCAGTGTTATAGCATGAAAAGTTAAGGACATGAATACAGGGCCCGAAGGGGGCCCTTTCAATGTCTGTTTTAAATTGAAGCCCAGGAGGTAGCGACCAATTCAATGAGGGATGAAGAACACCTTGCTTCTGGTCACCATAAAAAATACCTCAAAGGTCTTCTCTTTGAACGACGCCTAGCTTAACCCACTCCTATTCCTCACAATCCTGCCAAGTGCTGACCATTCTCAATCAACACGAACGATTGTTGTCCAACTCGTGGTACTGTACCACCTGCTTGTCACTGCTACGTTTTACAATGAATCCCTACTGCCTTCCTACTAAGTAATGCAATTTCCTTTGGTTTTGTACAGTGTGTATGTAAAGCGCTCTGATACCCACGGGTCTAGCTAGCGCTATATAAAACTTTTAAAATAATAAATAAATAAAATATGTAAAGCACTCTACCCCATGGGAGGCTAACCTGGTGTTTTCTCCTTTAATGTTACATGTATATTTTCTATTTGTTATTGATACATTCTGCTTTTTGTAAAGCACACTGATGCCTACCGGGCATGTCCGCACTATATAAATTCACAAAACAATAATAAATAACAAGAGAAAAACCCAAGTACAGTGGCTCTCTAAGGCTAGAGTAGGTGATGAGAACATTGAGGAGTTGAAGATGAAACCATGAGCAAGGAGGTGAGTGAAAGTGTATGTGAATTGGTGAGAGTAAAAAGAGAAAGAAAGGGAGCAATCTTTTGAGACCATAGAAAAGGAACAGAAATGGAAAGAGAAACATGCCTTGGCAAGGCCAATAGGTCTTGCCTATGTAAGATATTAGCTTTGAATATGTCTTTACTACGCATGCCTTACATCGCTTGTCATTACAACGCGGTCGTTACAACGACCGCGTTGTTACATCGTGAACCATTACATCGCAGGTCGTTACAACGACTTGCTGTAGGGGGCGCGCTGGACTTAGGAATAGTATAATTTACTATTCCTATTCCAGTTTGTGCAACAGCAGGGAAGGTGTTGGATTGGAAATCCAACACCTTCTGTCCCCTACAGCAAGTCGTTGTAACGACTTGCGATGTAATGGTTCACGATGTAACAACGTGGTCGTTGTAACAACCGCGTTGTAATGGCATGCGATGTAAAGCATGCATAGTAAACGCTGTTTCCCATCAGTTTTGCCAATGTTTTTTAGCCATGTTGTAGGGTATTTGCTGTTCAGCATGGCTAAAAGTCTGTGGCATAAAAGAGAGTAGCATACAGGGGAGTAACGTGTAGTAGTGTAGGTTGGGGTAGAGTTGAGTGTTGCAGCATCATAGAATGCAGTGGCATAGATTAGAGAGGTGCAGAGTAGACTAGAGTGGCTTAGAGTGTAGTGGTGCAGAGTGAAGTAAGGTGGAATAGAGTGCAGTGGCGTAGAGTGCATTGGCGTAGAGTAGAGTGGCATTGAGGGCAGTGGTGCAGAGTAGAATAGAGTGGCGTAGAGTGTATGATGTAGAGTGCAATGGTGTAGAATGCACTGGTGTTGAGAAGAATAGTGTAGAGTGCAGTACTGCAGAGTAGATTGGTGTAGAGTGCAGTGGCATTGAGTGCATTGGTTTTGAGTAAAATGTTATAGATGCATTGGCGTAGGATGGAGTGGAGCTGCGCAGCGTAGATGGCTGTGACGTGCAGTGGAGTGGAGCAGAGTGTATTAGAGTGGCATATAGTAGATTGTTTCAGAGTGGAGTGCAGTGGTGTGGAGTGCAGTGGTAAAGACTGCAGTGCTGCAGAAGTAGAGTGGCATGGAATGATGTAGAGTGGTGCAGAGTAGAGTGACCTAGATTAGAGTGGTGTAGAGTGCAGTGGCAAAGAGTGCAGTGGTGCAGAGTGGCTTAAAGTGCATTGCCATAAAGTAGAGTGGTGCACAGTAGAGTAGAGAGGCGTAGAGTGAAGTAGCGCAGAGTGGAGTGGTGCAGAGTAGAGTGCAGTGACACAGAGTGAAGTGGCGTAGTGTGGACTGTTATAGGGTGGAATGGTGCAGAGTAGAGTGCAGTGTCGTGGATTGGCGTGGAGTGGCGTAAAGTGAATTATGCATGGCGTGGTAGCACACTGCCATTACAGACAATGCAAATATTTGGTCCGCCACACGTCAGAATTACAAAAAAAATTTGCTTTATATGTGCCTTCCTAATTCTCATATATTCTGAAATATCTTCACAGTTAATTTACAAGCTTTTAAAGTTTGTTGTGTGCTAGAAAAAAAGCATTTCTTTCACCTCTCACTTTGAAGTCCGACAAAGAAAAGTAAACACCAAGCTCCCTCAGATGACAGAGCCTGACATTTGACATCTGTCTTTGAATGCACAGCAAATGTGAGAAGATAAGAACCCGATTTAAAGGCATGCTTACAGAATGCGAGCAATCAGTGGAAGAATACAGTAAATAGGGTATTGTATAGTAATTGCATTTATATAGCGTTTACTACCCCTGATGAGGCGTTGAAGCGCTTTTTCAGCAAGTAGCATGCTATTCCGGAACCCATAAAGGATTAGTGGTGAATTAGTATAGTGAAATATGAAAGTAATTTGAGTGGTGGATATGTTATTCAGTTATTTGGATTGGGAAGAATAGTGGAGGGATAGAAGAGGGAAAAGGTTTGCATTTATATAGCGCTTGCTACCCCTGATGAGGTGTTGAAGCGCTTTTTTGGCGAGTAGCATGCTACTCCAGAACCCATAGGGGATTAGTTGTGAATTAGTATAGTGAAATATGATGTACTTTGAGCAGTGGCTAAAATAGTCTGTTATTTGGATTGAGAAGGATAGTGGAGGGATAGAAGAGGGAAAAGGTTTGCATTTATATAGCGCTTGCTACCCCATATGAGGTGTTTAAGCGCTTTTCAGTGAGTAGCCCCCTACTCGGGAACCCAAACAGGATTAGTGGGAATTAGTATAGGAAACTATGCAATTAATTTGAGTGGTGGACATGTTAGTCTGTTATTTGGCTTGAAAAGGAAATAGTGGAGGATAAAAGAGGGAAGGGTCTAGAATTGTTTTTTTTTAGTTTATAGCCATAGGAGTGGGTTTGGGATGAGTAAAGGGGAGGTGGAAGGGAGTTAGTATAGGGAAATATGAAATTTGAGTGGTGGACATGTTAGTCTGTTATTTGGATTGAAAAGGAGTAGTGGAGGAGCTAGGAGAGGGAAGAGGAGGAATAGAAGAGGGCAGGGTCTAGAATTTCTTTTTGTTTTGTATTTTTGGAGTTCATAGCAGTAGGAGTGGGTTTGGGATGAGTAAAGGGGAGGTGGAGGGGGAAGAGCCAGAGGGAAGGAGAAAGGCTTGTTTGGGAGATCTGAATAGTAAAAGAGGTATGAGATGATGCAAGGAGGGGTAGATGAGGGAAGAGTCTAGAAAGGGTTATTTTGGGGATCATAGTAGTGGTATGGGGTTTGGGATGAATGAGAGAGTAGAGGTAGATGATGTATGGATAGAGGTATAGGGTGAGAAATAAGGTAGTGCATTGGATATGCTAAATTAGAAGAGAAGTAATAAATATATAGATAAGTACATGGAAGGTATAATATATGCATAAGGAAGGTAATATATGTATATTAAAGATGCATTTAATAAAACTCAGGATTTTAAGTGTTGTGCTTTAAATTCATTTATTTGTTTTTATTTTTCTAATTCAATAGTGAAGCAATTGTAGATTAATAGTTATGATCAAAAATTTACTTCTTTCTGCAGTCACTTATATGCATGCTAAAAACATAGAATAATGTAACTATAAGTAATAAGTACATTTGTTAAGCAGAACTAAGGAAAATCTATATTTTTAAAAACATAATTATTATACACGTTTATACAAAGCAATACACATGGAGGTACACATCAATAGTCCAAATAAATGCTCATATACAGAGGGATATGCTGTATATTTATGTGTGCGTATGGTGGTTATGTGGGCAAGAGCCAATTCTTGGGTAGTTTTCTGAAGATACGGTTGTTATCCGTGGATCTTATGTTGGGGGGTAAAGAGTTCCATAGTTTGGCTGCTTGAACAGAGAAGGATGTGACACCCTGTTTTTTTCTTGTACATTGGGATTTTGAGGCGAGGTGCCACTCCAGAGCGGAGGTTCCTTTGTTGAATGTATTTGGTGATTTTATTCCTGATGAAGAGCGGTCCCGTTCCATGAATCGCTTTGTGGGGGATACAGAGCAGCTTGAACGTGGATCTTCTGGCAATCGGTAACCAATGCAGGGCTTTCAAGGAAGTGGAGATGTGGGCTTTCTGCTTTATATGTAGGAGTAGTCTGGCAGCCGAGTTCTGAATCCGTTGTAGTCATTTTCATAGTTGTTAAAGGTGATCCCTGGTAGAGGCTATTGGCGTAATTGAGTTTAGACAAAACCAGAGAGATGGTAGTCTGGACATTGTGTGGAAATCCCAGATGGGGAAGATTCTTTGCAGAGTTTTTATAGTAACAAAGCTTGATCTTGCTAGTTTGTCCACTTGGGCATTTATTGATAGCTTAGAGCATTCAATTTGAGATGGCTCTACGTCATCCATTGATCCACGGCTCTGAGACAGCTGAAAATTGAGGAGTTTCCAATGTCTTTGGGGTATTCCAGTTGAAGGTGTATTTGCGTGTCATCTGCATAGTTATGTAACAAAAACAATGTCTCAACAGGTATTATTTGTTAGGCTATTAAATAAACATGCACATATAGTTGCAAAAGAAAGAGCAGGGAGACTCCAAGGTTAAGGAATGTGCCAGGGGCACTATATATTCAGAACATGTAAAGGGAAAACAACAGTATCAGCACTGTTTACATTGAATGTGGGTGTAACCCGAAAAAAGACTTTGTGCACTTAAGTGCTTGTGACACACAAAGTGGACGGCGCAAGTGACAAGTAGGGAAGCGTCCGGTGGCTACGGGATCAAATGGGGAAGACCATTACTTGCTTCCGAGGTCCATGCGGGATCCTCTGGGGGCAGGCAACCGGGATCTGCGTGAGTCCGAGTCGGACGCTTCCCTACTGACGCTAGACTCTGGCGGTACATCTTTACGCCCGCGCATAAAGGCCTGCGCTTTCCGCTCACACCTTAGGATTCAATTCTCCTGGTCTTCTTTCACATCAGCACAACCAAACCAGTAACCTGGTCCTGAAGATGACCCTAACCCATTACGGTTCGAAACGCCGTTGACTTCCCAGCGCAACTTCTGGCACTATACTCTGGTTCACAAATCGTTAACCCTTTGTAACTTCTGTAAATAATTATTCGTGAACCAAAAGTACCTTGTAAATATTCTCACTTTGCTCACTCTGCGCCCCTCATCGCTGTGTCACTTGCGCCGTCCACCTTGTGCGTCACGAACACTTATGTGCACAAAGTCTTTTTTCGGGTTACACCCACATTCAATGTAAGCAGTGCGGATACTGTTGTTTTCCCTTTACATGTTCTGAATATATATAGTGCCCCTGGCACATTCCTTAACCTTGAAGTCTCCCTGCTCTTTCTTTTTGCAACTATATGTGCATGTTTATTTAATAGCCTGACAAATATTACCTGTTGAGACATTGTTTTTGTTACATACATTCATCACCCAGGTCTCAACTGGGTATACGGGTGTACTCCTGTCGTTTGATCTCTATCTGCATAGTTATAGCACGTGAGGTGAAATTGATTGATTAGTGCCGGTAATGACTTCATGTAGATGTTGAAAAACATAGGTGAGATGATAGAGCCTTGAGGGGCCCCTGCTTTTGTGATGTGCGGTTTGGATAAGAAAGGGGATGTGAATGACATTAGTTCTCTTGCGAAGGTAGGATGTGATCCAGTCGAGAGCAGTCCCTCCTATGCCGGCTTAGTAGAGTCTTTGACACAGTTGACCATGACACTCTGATACAAAGGCAGCTGAGAGGTCCAAGAGAAGTAGTGCAGCAACCCCGTTGCTGTCAACTGTGTTCTTAAGGTCATCCCAGATGGCAATGTATGCTCCACGGGAAGGACAAACTCAAGCTGGACAACTTAAAACAAATAAAGCCAGCAAATAGAAAGCAAGCAAATGTCAGTTACAAAACACAAAGCCAATGGTAAGCAATGTTAATTACAAGTTTGCGCGTGCACAATAACACTGCTGTGGAATTGAACTAATTTTAGACCATCAGTACCTCCTGAAAATGCATACAAACCAAGGCATTGGGCAAGGGAATAAAAGCATGAGCCTGCAAAACAACATAATCGTAACAAAATAAGAAGTTTGGGAGGGACGGATAAACCTGAAATGGATACCATAGACAATTAAATAACGCCCCTTGTGATAACGCACTAACATGCTGGAAGAACGCCCCAGAAAACCAAAGGCTATTTTAATCCAGGGAGAGGGCCTTTTTAGGTTGAGCCTAGCGCAGCGCGCATGTGTTGCTCTATGGGAGGCTTCTTGTGAGCACTCCACACTGTTCCTAAACTTCTCCGTGGGAGTTAGTTAACTCCCACATATTCTATTGGCCTTTCGCGTGTTGCTTTCAGTAATGAATGCACGCAAATGGCCAAAGACGGCAGCATGTCCCGCCTTTCTTCCAAAAGTTAACTCCCACGGCCTAAGGCTCTCGGGAGCGAGCAGCGGCGCGCTGCATTCCTCATCGTGGATCTGGTTGCCGCGGCTTTCACTTTCGCGTGCATCAGCGTGCACGATGCCAGCTGCATTCATTACAGCGCGCGCGCACCACTCTTTAATTGTTTATTTACACAATGCGCCCACAGCGCGCTAGCCACATTTGCCGAGTTACACTGCTCGTTGTATGTGTATTAGCTCGTTGTATGTGTATTAACATGTTTCCAAAAGTCACCAAGCATTTGTGTAGAACTCCTGGAAAGTTGTCAGTTGGCTGGTTTCCTGATGTACCGCAGGAAGTCTTCTGTGAATTATTGCTTTAACGTGTGGATTGGTATTTCTTAGTTTGTTATTTTACAGTTACACCTGTTTAAATGTCAGCGCCCTGGTGCGGTGGCACTTTTTTGTTGCCTTGTGTGTTTTTTTTTTTACAGGCAAAATATTTTTCTTCGTGGAGAAGAAACTCCTTCCCTGTCACCTTTTGGGGTGCACCATTCCCCTTCACACCATGGTAACAGGTTTAATCCTGCCTTTGTCAGCAGTAATTCTTTAACCATTTCCAGGGTGTTAACGGAATGGGGGAGTTTGTGAATGAGCGCAAACTAATGGCTGTGTGATTAGGGCTCAAGAATGTTGTTGCAGCTCCGACACTTTATTGCCCCGACCATCATCAAACCACTATCCTGGCTTCCTGTCATTGTCCCAAATCACTAGGAAGACCCTCTGCCCTACCCACAAATGCATCCCAGGTGGGGTCCCACAAAGACTCCACTAACAGTATACGTCACTGGTACTCGCCGCACCTCCTCGCCTGCGCGGGAAGTTAGAGTCTACAAACTGTATCACGTACCGCCGTCAGGTAATTACAGAGTACGTGTGCGCCTGCTGTAATGGATGGTTCTCGTTTCTTAAGTGTGCTCGAATTCCCATCTTCAGTGTGCTGAAGTCCCATCTCTTCTTGCCTCGTGTTACTTGAGCCTTGTCCATTTGCACAAGGATGACCATCCCCTTAATGTTAGTTAGCAAGGAAAATATCTCCCACTCCATTTTTGCTATTAAGACAGACAAAATTGTGATGAGGTGGCCCCTCACAATCTTCGCACAAATGCCACTGCATCTGGTGCACTAATGGCCCTTTAAAAAAAAAAAAAAAAGAGCCCCTTTATCTCCACACCATCCTCAAGGCATCTCTCACAGGACGCTGTATCTGTCATTTGTAAACTGAACAAGCATTGGCATAGCCAATAGGTCTCGCCTTTGGGACCTTATAAGTGTTTAGCCATGCAACAGTTGATGTTGTTGCACCAAGGATATTGTGCTGGATAACTAAACACTTATAAGGTCCCAAAGGCGAGACCTATTGGCTATGCCAATGCTTGTTCACAAATGCAGTTTGCCAGTAAACGTGATATATTTGTGGGGGTGGAGGGTGGTGTGTGTATGTAGTCGGCTATTTTCCTGAAATGTGGTTTACGCTCAGGAATACTAACCAAAGTAAAGGCTTACAAAGTATTGTTTTGCTTAAAACTGGCTAATTGCTCAATGCTTACACTAATGTGCATGCTTCAGCATGGGACACAGCAAATGGAGCACTTGTTTGCTGTGGAAGTACATTAGAAGAATAAAATCAGTTATTGTCTTTTGAGTGGCCTATTCCTGTAATACCAATGCAATAGTTTTCCCCTTTTAAACAAAAAAGCCACTATTAAAATGCTAAAAAAGAAAGTGGGATGGCAACAAGAGCAGGGAAACAAAAGCTTACTGGATAAGAAAGTACATGAAAGGGGTTCAAGAAAATAAACCAACAAGAAGCAAGATTAAACGCTACACTGGAAAGAAAACAAAAAAATTATAGAAATCTAAAGAGAAAAAGAAATGTTCAAATAGAAATTCAAAAATGGATACAATAATAGGTAGAAACTAAAGCATATAGAAAAAGAATCCTTTTTCATGTTCAGCGTCCATTGTAGTAGTTGAACATTTATCTTTATGTGAGAGGTACTTAAACTTCGTATTTCAACACTTTTTTTTAAGACTGTTCGTTTGATCATTTGAATACTGACTTTATTGTGCTATCTAAAACTGACAAAAAAATTGAGACATAGGCCTTGATTGTGAGTTTTACATTTATAGTACTTTGTCAGCAATCGCATTTTGATAGGTGATTCTTTACATATCAGGTACACTATCCCTATTGGCATCCTGAATTAATTTTGAAACTGCCACTTGTTCTTTAACTTGGGGCAGACTGGCCTTTCTTTGATGAGGCAGGAAGTGCATCACCCTACAGGCGGGGGCAGTGTCTTACTGCACCTGCCTGCGGGTGTGGCGGGGACAAGGTGTCTAGTGTGTTCTTCTGATACCCTCCATAGCAGTAACCTAAGGGAGAGCACTGACTGTGCACAACCTCTATGTGGCACAGTCAGTGTGCTTCCTGACAAGTTCTTTGCCTCTGCACCCATGTCTGTAATACACCTCAGACACAAAGGCACAGTTTTCTGTAATTTGTATGGAGCCATGACCCTATGCAAATGAGGGAACGCCTCTTTTGACAGTGCTGGTGCAATCCATATAATAGAAGGGGTGACACAAGCATATGGAGCCGCTTCTGTACCCAAGTGCCGATGGGTGCAAGAAACTACAACAAATGCATGTTGTGCCTCTGGGGCACTTTCTCTAATAAGGTGGCATGTTGTGTGAGTTAATCTGATTTCATATTGGTTAAAATCAGTCATTCTGATGACATTTTGGACAATAAAGGCATCTCATTTAATGTCATTTGAGAAAACCATATTCAACAGTGCAATTTCCGAGGAATCATTGCCTTGTTCCAAAGCTCGTGGGCTGCAGTGATGTGCAGTATGGCATTTGCTGTGCAGTGCACTGTAAGGCCTGAATAGCAATATCGACAATAATCTTTTTGGGATTCCTTTTGTACTCTGTAATACAGTAACAGAGGGCAGACAAGTAGTTTGTTTCACATGTGCAATAAGTCAACGAGATTTTTCACAGACCTGAAATTTTACCCAACAAAAGACAGTTCATGTTCAGATAGATAATGAAGCATGCGCAGAAGAGGATACATGCAAAGATGGCGCAGTGTTTACTGCTTGGTGTGAAATTGAGTGATATATTGCTAAGTGACAGAAAGTCAACACTTGGGGTCATTAAACACATGTACAAGCAAAAAGCAGTTTATTCTACATTTGAGGTCTGTCTTGAGTACCATAAAGACCATTCATATGGGTGTAAAAACGCCTGTGCTCATTTGTTAAAAGTACATTTTTTTCCCTGGCTCATAAGCCAGAGGGTCATCATCAAGGCAGAGGAAATTTTATAGACCATCTGGGTTGCATTAGGAAAGCAGTAAAGGGTCAAATGAAAAAAAAACAGCATCAGTGCTTGTGAAAGAAATAGACGATTCAATTTGCAGGCCATGAGAAAAGCAATGTTAGCTGGACCAAGGTCGTCACCATATCGGAAAAAGGTAGAGTGGATACCTGCCAGCCAAACTGTCGTACGTAGCAGACCGCAAATAAATTGTTAGATGATAGCAGGCGCGGTCGGTGGTAGGAGTGCTGGTCGGGCGGTGACGTGGGGCGGGGGAGGGGCAGGGTGGGGGGTAGTAAACTACGGATTAAGGCCCAATACAGGTAAGTAAACATTTAAATAAATAAAACGAATTTCGTTGCGCGCACTGCATCGCATTTGGCGATGCAGCGCTCACAACGAACTCCGAACTGAGCTTAATAAGCCACTCGCTCAGAAGGCTCTTGTGTATATATATATACACCTTCTCTACAAGTCTGTAGGTGCAAAGCTTCCTTGGGGTTCATGCTCTGCCGATGCATTACTGTAAACTACTGAAGAACCCAATCCCCAAGCACAGTGTGAAATTAGGGTTATTTTATAACATGACGCAAACAAGCATGCGTTGTTACCTGGGATTGCAGCGTTGGTTGTTCGCATTGAAACGGGGTCTCATGGATGCAGTGCTGACAACGTATTTTGTTGCTCATCATGCTGACCAGACAACCTGTTTAAGCAATATAAACCTTTGGTGATTGAAACATCAGGCTCGCATGTCAACCAGTCAAACCAGATCTGCTTTAAGCAAACTGGTGCATAATTACAGAAGCACATTCCCAAGGGAGCAGCACGTTCAGTCAGATCTCCTGAGGTCCATCCCCGCCCTCCCCCGGGCCCCCAATCAACAGAACTAATTTCCTCTTATTGGTGAAACTCCGCAGCAGATCTTTGCTAACATTAGCATGAAAGTGTCTGTAAAATATCTTTGAGCTTGATCCCTTCTAGGATTTTCAGGCAGCCAAAATCTAGGCTTACAATTATTCATAAGGAAAAGATAAGTGGTGAGTGGAATGCTTGAATAAATTTCAGCCACTGGTAATTATATCTGTCCACTGATTCGCCTCTCCCCCGTCCCCGCCATGCCATTCTAAACAGAGACCAGCCATATGCAAATCAGCCATGGTCCTACTTGAATAGGAACAGGCCAGCCCGAACTGCAAGGTCTAATCCCCTAAGGATTGAACTACAAGCAGCCGCAGGTGAGTTGTTTGTATATCTGAAAGAGACACGTTAGTGATAGATTCCTTACCTTAGAATATCCCCAGGCGTCAGGCTGGATCCGGAAAGTTTTGCGTAGCAGTACCCTTGCGCGTCGGTAGGCGGCGTCGTGCGGCTCCGCGTCCGTCGTCGGCGTCGTGATCGCCGGGATGACGTCGCGGGCAGCACTTAGGCGCCGCCCTGCGCGCTGACGTCAGTTCTTCTTTTTCCGCGCCAGCAAGCGCAGATCCGGGAAGAGCAGTGCCCTGGTCAATTTTTGACCATACTTTTTGGTGATTTTTTCACTGTTTTTTCCAACTCTAAGGTGTCGTAGGGATGCCCGGCTTCAAGCGATGCGGCGCCTGTGCGCGGATGATGTCCGTCACCGACCCGCATTGGGAGTGTCTCTTCTGCCTCGGCCGAGGCCACGACACCGAGGTCTTGTCCCGAATGCCAGGCCCTCAACCCGAAAGCTTTGCGAGAGCGGTCTCGAAAGCTCCTCGAGGGCCCGGCATTCGGCTCCACGGAAGCCCCGGTCGCGTGAGAGGTCCAGGGGTCGATCGCGGAGTGCACACCGGTCGTCGGCGTCGAAGTCTTCTTCGTCCGGTAAGTCTAAGCACAAGAAGTCCAAGAAGCATCGTCGCTCTCGGACTTCGCCTCGCCGGTCTCGCGACTCGGCTGAGGCCCCTCCCGGCACCGTCCCCGCCCCGCGGCCCCGGACTTGCCTGTGGAGTCGCCCCCGTCATACCCGCCCTTCCCCGGGTTCGGGGGCGGATCCGGCCAAGGTACAGGAGTTCCTGTCGGCCATGGCCCGCCTCTTCGGGCCTTCAGGCCCCTCCGGTGCGCCTCTCGGGCCCCGCGGCCCTGATGGGGTTGCTCCGGCGTCGCCGGCGGCTCCGGCCCCGGCGTCGCCCGAGCCTCCAGCCTCGATCCCGGCTCCGGCTTCGGCCCCGGCCTCGATCCCGGCTCCACAACCCCCATCGACGCCGGTCGACCTCACGACACCTCCGCCGGCGCCGATGTCTCCGGTGCCGTTCTCGACGCCGCCCTGGGCTCCGGGCGGCGTCGTCCCCCAGTTCCTTCCGGCTCCGGACATGGACCCGGAGCGAGTGTCTCTTCTGCCTCGGCCGAGGCCACGACACCGAGTCTTGTCCCGAATGCCAGGCCCTCAACCCGAAAGCTTTGCGGAGCGGTCTCGAAAGCTCCTCGAGGCCCGGCATTCGGCTCCACGGAAGCCCCGGTCGCGTGAGAGGTCCAGGGGTCGATCGCGGAGTGCACACCGGTCGTCGGCGTCGAAGTCTTCTTCGTCCGGTAAGTCTAAGCACAAGAAGTCCAAGAAGCATCGTCGCTCTCGGACTTCGCCTCGCCGGTCTCGCGACTCGGCTGAGGCCCCTCCCGGCACCGTCCCCGCCCCGCGGCCCCGGACTTGCCTGTGGAGTCGCCCCCGTCATACCCGCCCTTCCCGGGTTCGGGGCGGATCCGGCCAAGGTACAGGAGTTCCTGTCGGCCATGGCCCGCCTCTTCGGGCCTTCAGGCCCCTCCGGTGCGCCTTCGGGCCCCGCGGGCCCTGATGGGGTTGCTCCGGCGTCGCCGGCGGCTCCGGCCCCGGCGTCGCCCGAGCCTCCAGCCTCGATCCCGGCTCCGGCTTCGGCCCCGGCCTCGATCCCGGCTCCACAACCCCCATCGACGCCGGTCGACCTCACGACACCTCCGCCGGCGCCGATGTCTCCGGTGCCGTTCTCGACGCCGCCCTGGGCTCCGGGCGGCGTCGTCCCCAGTTCCTTCCGGCTCCGGACATGGACCCGGAGCGACGTCGCTCGACGCCGGCTCCGGCGCCGATGGGACCTTGGTTCCCAAATGTCCCTCCTCCTCCTTATTTTGAACCAGAGGAGGACCAGGAGGACTGGGAGGGGTCTGATGACCCTCTGACGCGCAACTGTCAGTATGATGAGGACTGGACAGAGAGTCTAGGGGAGGCCAGTGGTCTGGATACTTCCCCTGACACTGGCATGCTGTCTCCTCCCGTGGCTACGGAGGAGGGGGCCAATTTTGGTACGGTGTTGCGTAGGGCTGCTGGGGCCTTGCGTCTCCAGCTCCCTACTTTGACGGTCAAGCCTAACATCTTGACAGAGGTGCTTCAGCCGGCAGCCTCTCTGCGGAGACTGTGCTGCCGTTTAACGACGCCCTCACTGACGTTCTTTTGGGCGCCTGGTCCAAGCCCAACACAGGGGCTCCTGTGGATCGGAACGTGTCACGACGCCATCGCCCCGCTCCGGGCGACCCCCTGTTTCTTTCTGTCCACCCCACTCCTGAGAGCTTGGTTGTCCAAGCCTCCGCTTCCCAAACCGCCTTCCCTACCGCTCCTCCGGATAGGGAATCCAAACGCCTGGATCAGTTTGGGAAGAAAGGTTTTTCTTCCTCCAGTGCTGGCTTGCGGTCCGTTAACACCGCTTGTCTTTGGGCCGATATACCCACTCCCTGTGGGATTCGGTGGCGGATGTTTTGCCCCAGTGCCCTGAGGAGGTCCAGGCACTGCTTTCCCGCGCCATTGCGGAAGGAAGGGATGCGGCCAAATACACTATCCGTTGTGGCCTTGACACCGCCGACTCGCTGGGCAGGTCGATTGCAACGACGGTGGCGCTCCGGCGCCACGCCTGGCTGAGAACCACTGGTTTTTCAGGGGATGTCCAGAATACTCTCATGGACATGCCCTTTGATGGAGTCGGTCTTTTTGGGTCCAAAGCAGACCATGCGTTGGAGCGCTTTAAGGACTCACGGGCTACTGCCAAGTCCCTGGGCCTTTCTGCTACACGCCCTCCGCTGCCTTCTGCTTTTCGCCCCTATCGTGGCCACGGTAGGGGCGCCCTTCACGTCAGCAGCCCAGCCACCGGCCCGGCGCAGCAGGCGTCTTCGCGTGGCCGAGGACGTGGATTCCGCCGTGGCGGATCGGGCAACCAGCGTGCGGGTCAGGCCACCACCTCCAACCCGTCCGCGGCCTCCAAGTCCCTCCTAGTCCCTCCTTTCAGGTGCACGGCACGCCAGTAGGGGCAGGGTCCGCCATCACCTTCCCCACTGGCGCACCATCACCTCGGACAGGTGGGTCTTGGACATTGTCCGAAGGGGCTACTCCCTCCCTTCGAGACCACCCCCAGCCATGCCACCTCAATTCCACCGCATGTCAGGGGATCACTTGGTGCTTCTACGGAAGGAAGTCACGGCCCTCTTGACCAAGAGGGCCATCGAGCATGTTCCGACCCCAGAAGTAGGGCGTGGTTGCTACTCCCACTACTTTCTGGTGCCCAAAAAGGACAAGGAGGACATGCGTCCTATCTTGGACCTCCGGAACGTCAATCGCTTCCTCCGGAAGGAGAAGTTCAAGATGCTCACCCTAGCTCAGGTCTTGACTGCCCTCGACCCTGGAGACTGGTTGGTAGCGTTGGACTTGCAGGACGCGTATTTCCACATCCCCGTCCTGCCGGCCCACCGGCGTTACCTTCGGTTCACGGTAGGCCCCGAGCATTTTCAGTTCACCGTGCTCCCCTTTGGCCTTACCAGTGCCCCTCGGGTGTTCACGAAAGTGATGGCGGTGGTCGCAGCTCATCTGCGCCGGGCAGGGGTTTCAGTCTTCCCCTACCTCGACGACTGGCTGCTGAAGGCGGGCTCGTCCCAGGCAGTCGTCTCCCACCTCCAGACTACGGCCGAACTCCTGCACTCGCTGGGGTTCTCCATCAATGTGCCGAAGTCGCATCTGATTCCTTCTCCACAGCTCCTTTTCATCGGAGCAGTTCTGGACACGACGCAGTTTCGGGCCTATCCTCCCGAACGGCGAGTCCGGGATATTCAGGCTATGATTCCGATCTTTCGGCCTTTATCCTGGGTTTCGGTACGGATGACCCTGAGGCTGCTGGGCCTCATGGCCTCCTGCATCCTGCTGGTCAATCATGCCAGATGGCATATGCGGGCTCTGCAGTGGGACCTGAAGTTCCAGTGGGCGCAGCACCAGGGCAACCTGTCCGATCACGTCCAGATCTCGGAGGGGACTGCAACACAGTTGCAGTGGTGGCTCTCGAACCGGCAATGGGTCATGGGCAGATCCCTCTCCCTTCCCCAGCCAGAGCATACAGTTGTGACGGACGCGTCCCTTCTGGGATGGGGCGGTCACATGGGAGAGGCGGAGATCAGAGGCCTCTGGTCTCCGGCGGAGTCCCGGCTCCATATCAACCTTCTGGAGCTCCGGGCGATCCGGCTTGCACTCAAGGCATTCCTTCCCTCTGTCAAAGGGAAGGTGGTGCAGGTGTTCACAGACAACACCACCGCCATGTGGTACTGCAACAAACAGGGCGGGGTGGGGTCTTGGACCCTTTGTCAGGAGGCTCTGCGCCTCTGGACATGGCTGGAACATCAGGGCATGTTCCTGATGGTTCAACACCTGGCAGGTTCTCTGAACGCCAGGGCGGACGAACTCAGCCGCAGGTGCATGATGGATCACGAATGGCGTCTTCACTCGGAAGTGGCGCAAGGACTCTTTCTACAGTGGGGAGAGCCTTGGTTAGATCTATTCGCCACCGAAGAGAACGCGCAATGTCATCAGTTCTGCGCGTTGGAATTTCCAAGGCGGCACTCGCTCGGCGACGCTTTTCGTCGCGAGTGGAGTTGCGGTCTGTTGTACGCCTTTCCGCCTATACCACTTCTACCCAGAGTGTTGAAGAAGATTCGGCACGACCGGGCCCAAGTCATTCTTGTGGCTCCGGACTGGGCTTGAAGAGTTTGGTATCCCGAGCTACTCAGTATGAGCGTAGATCCCCCGATCCGTCTGCCTCTTCGGGAGGATCTTCTGTCGCAGCAGCAGGGGACGGTCCTTCACCCGAACCTGTCCAGTCTACACCTGCTTGCGTGGAGATTGAGCGGCGGCAGTTGATTCCTTTCGACTTGCCTCCCGAGGTTTGTGATGTGATTCTGGCAGCCAGGCGTCCCTCCACTAAGGTGGTATACGCCTGCAGGTGGAACAAATTTGTGGCATGGTGCACAGCAAAGGCTGTGAATCCCCTTTCTGCCCCTCTTTCTGAGGTCCTTCTGTTCCTTCTCTCTCTGGCCCAACAGGGTTCTGCCCTGGGTACCATCAAGGGTTATCTTTGTGCTATCTCCGGCCTTCCTCAGGCTCCCTGATCAGCCCTCCCTTTTCAAGTCCCCTGTTGTTAACAGGTTCTTAAAAGGCATTACTCACCTCTTTCCTCCTGTTCCGTTTGTGATGCCTCAGTGGGACTTGAACTTGGTTCTTACCTTTTTAATGTGCGCTCCCTTTGAGCCTCTGCATAACTGTCCTCTTCGTCTTCTGACTCTGAAGACTGCCTTTCTGGTGGCCATCACCTCCGCTCGGCGGGTGAGTGGGCTCCAGGCTCTATTTTGCAAACCTCCCTTTCTGTCTGTTCATCCAGACAAGGTTGTTCTTCGGACGCGTCCGTCCTTCTTGCCAAAGGTGGTTACTGCTTTCCACATTGGGCAGACCATCACTTTGCCCACCTTCTTTCCGCCTCCGCATCCTTCCAGAGAGGAAGAGAGGCTCCACCGTCTGGACCCAAAACGTGCGCTCTCCTTCTATATCGACCGCACAAAACACTTCCGGGTGGATGACCAGCTCTTTGTTGGCTACGTGGGCGCCAAAAAGGTCGGGCGGTGCACAAGAGGACCGTCTCCCGCTGGGTTACCTTGTGCATCAAGACCTGCTATTCTTTGGCCAAGAAGGAGCCTCCTGTTGGGCTGCGTGCCCATTCCACCAGGGCAACGGCTGCTACCACGGCCTTGGGCCGCGGTGTTCCGCTGCCGGTTATCTGTCAGGCAGCTACGTGGGCCTCGCTGCACACGTTTACTAAGCATTACTGCCTTGACAGTCAGGTCCGGAGGGACGGCTTCTTTGGCCGTTCTGTCCTCCAGGACTTCCTTGTCTGATCTTTGTTCGCAGACCCACCACCGGGGTTGGTATTGCTGGGGTATCTATTCTAAGGTAAGGAATCTATCACTAACGTGTCTCTTTCAGATGCACAAGTTACTAACTTGTGTAACGATATATCTGTAAGAGACAGTAGTTAGTGATAGATTCCTTACCGCCCACCCATCCTCCCCGTTCTGCGAACTGATTTCTAGGGTTAAGGACATCCCTTTCAGGGCCCTAGTATTTTTCAGACACCTGTGTCAGCTTCTTGCATGGCTCTGCGTTCCTGGCGCGGAAAGTCGTGTACAGAACTGACGTCAGCGCGCAGGGGCGGCGCCTAAGTGCTGCCCGCGACGTCATCCCGGCGATCACGACGCCGACGACGGACGCGGAGCCGCACGACGCCGCCTACCGACGCGCAAGGGTACTGCTACGCAAAACTTTCCGGATCCAGCCTGACGCCTGGGGATATTCTAAGGTAAGGAATCTATCACTAACTACTGTCTCTTACAGATATATCGTTACACAAGTTAGTAACTTGTGCCTTTGGACTCATGGTAACACATCAAGGGGCTAGAGCTGAAAATACAGACACTGGTTAATTATCTGTTTCGCTTCTTAAAATCGATGGGCTTGAGCGGGCGTAGTGACTAAGAAGGCTTCTCCACTAACATAGAATGGATCACAGACTGTATTAATTAAATTGTGGCACAGTGACCTCATCAGTGACTCACTAAGGAAGTTACTGATAATTACAGCTAATCTCCAGTAGTGGCTGCTACTCGAACCCGGCGGTGGGGGGGGGAGGGGTGACGGAGGAAGGGGACGAAAAAAGAAGAAAGAAACACTTACCTGAAAACGGCCGTCCGCTGCCTCTCCTCCGCCCTCTTCTTCCTGTCTCCAGTCCCGGCTACAGGAAGCACCCAAGCTCCTAGGCTTCGCTCAGACTGGGAATGGGAGGCTGGGCATGTTCCTCACCAGGCTGTGCATTACAGCCTGGTGGGGAAGATGCAAAGTGTGCATGACTGTTTGGCTGGCCCAACAGGGCCGGCCAAGTAGTCATGCGCACTTAGGGAGTGCAAAGCACTCCTCCCCCTGCTCTGGCCAGCCCCGCCCAAGAGCCACTGACTGTAGTAGGAAAACTAAAATGATAATAACGATACGTTATCATTTTATTTTTCTATTTTGAGCAGTGGGGCGACGTTCCTCCGTGTTAGCAGAGGAGGCACCACTGCTAATCTCGCTGATTAGATGGCCGAGCAGGCACAGAAGTAAATTAAATGTTATCACCTCAATGAGAAGGGGACCATCTTCAATATCGCTACAATACATTTGTATGCCTCCAAGTCATCCATTCAAATTTTCTTTACATTAATGGATCTAGACACAATGTAGTCCTTTCTTGCCTAAAAAACAAATAATGTTGAGTTGGATGATAATATCTGTTATTCACAGCATGTGTTGCCTCGTGGGTCTTAGCAGTATATGAAATAGAAAGTCAGTGAACAAAAAGAACTAGCCTTCAGCAACACTGCTATCATCTCAGTCCTAAACTGAATGACAAAATGCGGCGCCCTAAGGAATGGTGGATAAGTTCCTCCAGGGAAGCAGAAAGGTCAAACTTGCTCGTCTTGGCTCCCTTCAACAGTCCCTTACCAGCTCTGCGGCTACATTCCAATAGGTCACTGAATATTTTGTTTGGTCAATGAAATTATTCACCAATCACCTTCAGGCCTTGTCTGATTGCTTTCTTTATATTTGCAATTCCACTTGTATGTTATCGCTCTCAGGATGCGCATTCCGAATTCCAGTTTGGAATTATGCAGTGGGCACCGTGACAGTTGCGGAGGAAAAGCAAGAGAAGGAAGACGCGTCTCCAGGTGGTGCTCTATATTGGAATAAACTCGCACTAAAGTAATCTCCTGGTATCTGTGATTACTTAACACAGATGCTGAATAAACGTGGATTTCAAATGTTATCTTTTTGGTACTGTGCCCAAAGATGAGATCCATCAATAATGGACATGTCATCCCTCACTTTCTTTTTCCAGATTCTTGGTTGTCACGCCCAAATGGTCTCTCTTTGACACCTGTTTCACTGTCCATCTCCTTGCTCTAAGTGTCTTGTAAAGTATTTTAAAATTTACCTCATGTGCCGAGGATCCACTCCCACCATCAGGGAATGCCTGGTACTACCCAGTGTCACCCCAGTTTCCATCTAGAGATTTTCATTGGTGACGGAGCCATTTCGTAAAATTTAGGAGAAAAAGGACACATTTGAGACATATATTAAAACATTCTCAGAAAGCAATGCCGCTACTCAAGAGATAGTCTCTGTTTCTTAAGCTTGTGCTTTGAAATGTTTTGGAGTATGCCGGGCCACTTATGACAAATATTATGCCTTTTTTTCTTTCACTGCAAAGGCCCTTTACATTCGAACCCGTGATCACTTGTGGTGTTCATCAAGGTGAAGTTGCCCCTTCCTGATGTGTGTTCTTTTCTGTTCAGGCTGCTATTTGCTGTTGTTTGTTCTGAGTTTCCTCTCACGGAGAATGAGCGTTGATTGAGGGCAAATCATTGGGGAAGTGGTTTGTGGTTGAAGTGTCTCCAAACACAACAGTTTGTTCAGCGCTGCTCTGTTTGCTTTAGTGGTGCTTAGGGTCTCATTCATCAGCCCGCCCTCGCCTGCCGTTGACGGACTTCGGAACTCAGACTTTATCCCAAAATAGCTTCAGGGGGAATGTGCCCCACTCAGTGCAGTGCCTGCAGCCACCCAGGAGCACCAGCGAGGACCCACGGATGAGACCCGGACCGCATATAGGGTGCGGCCTCCTTAAGATGCAGTGCCTGCCTCACTATGCCAGATATACCTCATACTGGCAAAAAGATTTTTTCGGATTTAAAAAAAAACATGTCTCCTAATAATCAATAACCCAGTCTAATCTGCATATGTCCAGCTGGTTTTAACACCACTGTGACCTACTAAAGCCACAATGGTATTTAAAGTGAAAGGGTCTCAAGCCATGTCCTAAGGCGCTCTCCCCCAGAAGTTGGGTAACAGATGGAAGGTAGGCGTCCCGTGTCAGAGGTAATGGACTCGCCCCACCCATCCCCTCCAAGAACAGTGGCTTCGTTCTCATACCACAAAGGCCCCCACAATTGTTTTTGTAGCTCGGGGATCGTGACTGGGTCGGAACAGGAAGCAGAGCCATCGCCAACAGGAAGGCAGCAAAGTATGCAGTGCAAACGTGTGCTTTCTGAGAAAACACATCCACCACGCGCAAAAGACACCTCATATACTCCATATGTTTTGTGTTGCAGTTTGGTGTTTTTTCACAAGATGCCCGACACCCTGTTCTCATGTTGCTCATCATAACATTTCATCATGTTAGACCACGATGACTTCAAATTAAAACGTTTTCCTTTCATGTGCAATTGTGAAGACTTTTATCCTTTTGCCACCACACCCATCCGCTCCTCCTTACCTACCAGTCTAACCCTTGCACCCCACTTCGTGGATCAGCAATTGACAATTATGTAGGGCATGCACAATTATGAAAGGTATGCATGAAATACAGTAATTATTCATATAGTGCATATATTACATCATGGCTCTGAAGTGCACTTCTAAAGCAGCCAGGTGGCCCTTCTGTGCTCCTCTGTTTGTACCTGGTGTGGTGGGTAGTGGTAGGATCGATCATGCAGCGTAAGCGTTCATATTAGTGAGCAGGCGCCAGACTTTGATACATTGGTGCCTGTTCACAAAGGTATTTTGCTGAACGTAAAGCAGTACACCTGTAGTACTCTCGCATGCCCTTCTGATTTGGCCCCAAAACATTTTTTCAGGGAATAATCACATACAGTAAGTACAGATAGACAAGACCGTGTCCTCTTTGCACTTTTACTAATAGGGAGTTGGATGTTTCCAGTCCAAGTCACAAATGCTTGTAAGAGTACGTAAAAAAGCACCCCTGTAGCTTCCCAGAGTCCAAAATACCTTTGTCAGTCGGACCCATAACTATCAGGTCCAATGTAGAGCAGAACATGGTGTCCAGGGGCAGATGCCTCATGCAGCACTGATTTGGGGATACGCTATAGAGACCCCAGATCTTCAGCCCCATGTGTCCAAGTAGTGTTCCTTGACGACTACACTACAAAAATAGATCTTTCACTTTTAATTGGACAATTTGTTGGTGTAGCGCACAGTGAACACCACAGCGCAAAGCAGTGAACTAAATAAGGGATTACAAAACGGTCCAACTGATGAACCAATTAAAAGTGATAAAACGAAATAAAACTAGATTTTAATTATAAAGAAACTTTAGTAGAAAAGAACATCACAAGGCAGGCGTATAATTTAGGTGACAAATAGTCAGTCTTTCAAGGTGTTATTTCATATGTAGAGTTTTAGCTTGAGAGGTGAGAGTAGTTCTGAGAAGCAAGCAGGAGTATGTGAAATTAAACCATGAGCTAAAAGTGTCAAATCAACTGTTTTGCGTGTGTTTAGGTTTTTCAGTTCTTTTGTGAAACAGCTCGGCGGGCACAACAGCAGCTTTACAGTAATGTGAAGAGGAAGAAACACTTCCTGTTTACAGATTACTAATAATAGTTATTTTTGAAAATATTTCAGCTTGAGTATGGAATTTAGCTTGGGCTACAGGAAACGCGCTTTGCCAGAGAAACAACGTGCCTCCCTAGTTTGCAGATTCCCTTGCACAACAACTGGAAGTCATTCTCGTCAATCCAAGGCCTTTCTCACTGAATCTCAGATTGTTTCTAGTGTTGTTCCGAGGACAATGTTACCCCTTTTCAACACCACTAAGAAGATGAATATTCAGTAATGACTAAAGGAAGAACGAAAGTGAAAATGAGCAGGTCAGAGTGCAACTCTAGGGACAAGACAGTGCAACGCCAAAAAGAAGCATGAAAACAGCGAATGTTTCAAAGGCGCTGGCGGCAGGGTAGTGCGAGCGTAGTGGCAACTGGGAGTAGTGAGACGTGGATTGTTTAAGGTAAAATGCTGGACCTTACAGAGTCCAAGAGTATACCCAGCAAAGAGCCAGTGGATGACGGTGCTCTGATAGAGAAGCAGGGGACGTTTATTTAACTCTTATCGGTGTTCCGGTTGGACAGCCACATCGCTTCCACAGCTGCCTAAGAAGGCTCTTTATGGCACATGGAAACATTCATCCTTGCATGACATAAAACGTTAGGGAGCTCGGTCTTCTGAGACATGCTGCTGCTGTGTCCAAGGCCAGCACCTCATAGAAGCGGGGTTAGACCTCTGGGCTGAATGGACCAGGTTCTGCGGCAGCAACACTTTTGAGCTTGCAAGGATATCAGAAAGTAGTACTCTGTGCCTGGAAGACACCCTTGTGTTATTACCCCTGACAAAGGACCTTCTCCACATCAGTTGGGCATCCTCCGAGCTGCTGTGAAGCAAACCAAGAGGAATAAGCCCTAGGCTTTACTGAGCACAGAGACAACAGCCATCCCATGAATCTGCTTTGCATCAGGCTGTGTCATCTGAGGGCTTCTCAATAAACAGAAAAGAGTATTTGTTAAATCTTGCCTCCTACTAGTTAACTCCTGAACTGTTGCGTTTGACTACTTTTATTTCCAGGAAGCAAGCTGAAAATAATTCAGGCTCCTACAAACTAACGCCCCTCATGGAGGAATAAACAAACAGATTGGCGCTTCAAAGATTTCAGTGTGATCTTGAAGAGCAAAAGCCGCTAACCAGGAATAAAATGGGTCTTTTTATCTTTCTTCAGTGTTACCGTAGGCTGTCCGATTTTCAAAATATCTACATAGAAACAGATCTATTTAATGAAACTATTGGCATTCATTACAGTGTGGTTAGCCAGACAATACAGAATGGCTCCCTCCATCTGAGAACATGGCCACCCCCAGAAAAATGCTGCTGTTGCTGAAAGTGTTAAGCTTCAAACAATTCCCATATTTTATTTTCATTTTGCTGTAGTGCCTCTGGAATGTCACAAAGGGCCAGTCTTTTGTTTTAATGACCTGTTCTCTCCCTTGCTTCAATACAGCAGGTAAATTCATGCTTCTCATAGTGTAGCCTTAGAAATACCATCCTAAAAGCTGATCTATAATGGAGAGGCTTCTTTCTAGCAGAATTTCCCTTTTCCATGCTCTGAATGTACAATGGAAAGATGCAGCAGAAGTTATGCTTCCTTAAATGTACGATAAGAGAATGCAGGTAACCTTTTTCAAATAGGCAAGCGTGATAATACAAGTGATCATTTTAGTTAGAGTGGACATGCAGCAGTAGTTGGCATTATAAGGTTGCGGAGCACATAGAGCGCACATACTCATGTGTGACCCTAAGGCCATTCTTTCGGACATATTGCAAAACAATGTCAATTACTGAAATGCAGTGTGCTCACTGCGTTAAAGTGAAAAGCCAGCTGCTTCCCTTATTTAGATCAATCTACAGTTCCTGAACAAAGAGGCTGCACACCTTCGCAACCTGTTGAGTCTCCAAGAAGTGTGTTCAGATAATTTGCCAGAGTATCAGACTGAAAGCAATGTAGGTGAACCATTTTAGGTGGGTGATAGTGGGGATTTAGAGGACCCTATGGAAGTCTGTTGGAGACATTGGACTTTTTAGGAGGGCAAAGTTGACTCCCTGGAATGTGACAATCTCCATAAGACGGGCGTGCTGCTGTGTCTACACAGAAACTTGTTTTCTTGATCTGAAGAATGTACTTGAGCATGTTTTAGAGGCTCATCTGTGCGACATGCGTCTCTCATGACATTGTACAGAGTTTCAGTAACAAGGAAGGAAACCAGCAAAGGCAATAAGTCTAACTTGCATTTTGAGTTCAGATTAAAACATGAAAAAACATATGCTGCATTAAAAAAAAAAAAGAATACAATGATTTCTTTGTACAGAATGTATTTGAGATAAACAATTCAATGTATGATGATTCAGTGTACTGAGATGTAAGATAGTCCCTCATGCATATTGCAGAGCAAGCAATCCGTAGAAAGCGGAATGATACACCCAACAGCCAATAGCAATAGGTGAGAGATAAATACTCCTTTGGGTAGAGCCAAAGCCCACACTATTTATATTTTAAAGAAGTGGTAACAATAGGTCCACAGGTAGCTTTGCTGTCAAACCACCTGCAAAATTACTGCCCAAAGACCATGAACTACGTAAGGGAGGCAATTGAGGGATTGCACCAAGCCCTGAAGAATTTACAACAAAATGAACAACTTTGATCCAGTCACTGGATCAATGGTTCACTCTAAACATATTCTGTCTGCAATGTCCTTTGAGTGCCACTTTAAAGACTGAATTAAAAGCTGAAAGACTTAATCAAAAGCTGCAGGGGGTATCTTCAGGGCTGGGTGCAGGTTGGATACCTTTCATCAAAATGTTGCACAAGTTTAAGAAATCATCTGGCAAGCAAAGAGGGGAATGGGGAAGTGACCAGATATGTTTTATGTCCTCTTGTTAAACTCCCACAATTATCTGGTTAGGAGAATCCTTCAGACTAAAACCGGAGGTCCCACATAATGTACGTGGCAGAAAACAGGAATACTTGAGAGAGAGGAAAATTACTCCTCAGATCCTTTTAAAAGGCACACTGGTTGAGCAGGAGAGAATAGCTCACGTGCAGCAGTTACATCACATTGGTGTGCTTCTACAAAAACTACAACTCTTCAGCACACAGTAATAGCCTGGGGTGTTAGAGGCTTCTCTCTTGTGACTGTTAAATCCAAATGAGGAACAATCTAACCATTTAAATAGACCAGCGGTTCTTAACCTGAAGACTTACACTGTGGGGTCACGGACTGGTTAGAATTTTGAATAATATTAGCAGATTAATAAAGTATCTATACGTGAAAAGCAAAATGTAAAATTGAACATTTTAAAATGCTTTGTAAATGTGACGGAATTGGAGGCTAAAAACGACGTTATATCCATAGCTTGATTTGTGGGAACTGCCAAGTGCCACACATGGAATCTAGTATGGATGATGGGTGGCCTCATTTAAAGCACTGGTATACACCAGCAAAAAAGAGAGCAGGGATTGGGATCAAATAAGACAAAGTCCTATGCTGTAGTCTAGCATATTGCTTAGTCTTTTAGAAATAAAACGACATTTTGAAAAGCTTTAACGTTTGTTAAAATTACATTTAAAAAAAAAAATCTTTTGTTTGTGAATTAAATACAATACGTCAGAATTTGTGTTTTGTTTGATGTATACTTGTTATTGTTTTGAGATTCAGTTAGTAGGAGCTACTGAGGCCAGGGACCCTGATTTTGTGGGAGCACACACAAGTCATAATTTGTGTGGCTTTTTGATGTGTAATAGGAGGAACTGCCTATACCAGGGACATTGGCTTCCAGTTGTGATTTGATGGGGGTCTACTCAAGTCAAAATATCAATAACTACTGAAATAGACGCAAATTTGGGCTCAAGGAGGGATGTAGGTCTTTGTCTTTTGATGGAGTTAGTTAAAAGATTACTATGGAAGAGGCAATACATTTAGAGGCTATTGATGAGTCAGATGGATTCCTTAACAGCCAGTTTTGTTTTTAACTCTTCTCTGAAGTCCATGCTTTTGTACTTCAGTTTTTTCTACACACACTGGCTGTACCCAATATCATGCCCGAAACTCCATTGTCTTGAATGATGAGCTCTGCTTTGAGTGAACTCATGTTGTTTGTTTCTGTTTCTCAGGGCAGTCCATTGAAGGCGTCCATTCACCTGCTCCACCTCAAGGTACGAAGAAACACCTTCTTCCTCTTCCACTCTCCATGTCTTCGAGTGAGGACAGTCCGTTTGTTGGGTCTCTACAGCCACCTCCTCTCCCTCTGAAGAAGACAGTAGGCAGAACAGCATCTGCACCGGACAACTCTTTTTGGGGTCCGGCATCTCCAGGACTCCGGCTCTTGAGTCCCACTAGCCCCAGGCTGAACATGAGTCAATCAGAGAGCAATGTCTGCCGCCAGGAAGGTGGCCAGTTCAGCTGTCCCTCCAGCCCAGGGGACAGCCAGCACCTTTTCTCCTCTTCTGAATCCCTAGAGAAAGTCTGCAGAGGGCATGGCCACAGGACTGAGCAAAGGGGCTGGCAATGCCTTCAGAGTCGGTCTGCGCACTCTTTGTCCTCCTCCCAGCTCAACGTGTCCAGCCATGGGTCCTCTGGATCTACTCTTCAGCTACACCACCTCCTCAGCAACATCAATAACAAGGAAGGGATGTATGCCAAGCTGGGAGGCCTGTATGCAGAATCCTTGCGGCGCCTGGTGGCAAAATGCGAGGACTGTTTCATGCGGGACCAGAAAACGGAACTCTGCTTTAACGAGAACAGCTGGTCACTTTTTAAGCTAACCTGCAACAAGCCCTGCTGCGACTCTGGTGATGCCATTTATTATTGTGCAACCTGTGCAAAGGACCCGCAGAACACCTATGCAGTCAAGGTACTTTTGACATATTCCATTATTTTATCTCTACTCTATTACTCTTACTTAAACTTTTTTAGGATCATATTTCCTCAGTGGTAGTCATTCATGTAATTGTATTTAAAGGGAAATTCAAACAAAAAAGCCCCCTACCCCCACTTTTGCTTGCCTTCCACACGTGCCACCTCCCAGTAATGTCTGCTCAGATCCTGCATTGCCCACTCGATGCCACCAGAGGAGCGTGGTACCCCCCATCATATCCCCAGGTATAGCACATCCTTTCCTGTGATGTCATTGAGTGGGCATCAGTTTTGTACTGATTGGGTATCAGTTGGCCCAAATAGAGGTTAGAGGAGAGAACATTGAAACAACCGATGGGTTAATGGTGGGAGGTTGCAATTAGCAGGCAACTAGCAAAGTAAGTATTCAAGACAGGTGGTGGGTGTATGTGTGGAAATTTGTAGTTTTAACATTTGTTAGTTGAGTGTTTCTCCTTAAAAGAGAACTATCCGTTTATTGGATACTCACACAGAAATATCAGATGGGGGTGATTTGATGTGGGAAGATACAGTTTGTTATGGGCCTGCCACGATGGAAAGTATGGTGCAGCGGCGGTAGAATATGGTCTGTAAATATCCTCCTCTCTGCACTGATATGGACTAAGTGGGTAGATATGTGTAGCGTTTCTAGGTCTAACAGAATGGTCCAGGTTTGTATATCCAGAACTCCATAAGAGTGCTCTGCTTATTTACTCCCACTCCCTGTCAATGGCAAATAATGGAGCTGCAGTATAGAACATGAACTGTCCTGATACATATAAATGATCCCCATGTGAGGATTTAAGTTCTTCATTCATTCTAGTTTATTATGACAGACGCTGCAGGAGAAATGGTTTATTGGTCCATTTACATGCTTTTTTAATGCACCATAACATGGAAGGGGGAAATGCAGAAATCAGTGTTCTCCATTTTGATTAAATATATTGGTGCCTATTCACAAAGGTATTTTCGGCTGTAAAATATAAGTTCATATCCATAAATACCTCTTGTACATTTATGGGTATTCCCAAATGCCCATCAGACCCTTTCGCCCTAGAAATGGTCGGAGATTTACTCTAGCTTCCAGGATGAGAAGTGGGACTGATTATCTACCCCCAGATTTTTGCAAGTGGTGTAGGGGGAGAGCTTGATCCATGTTTTCCTCATGGAGAAAAAAAAAATAAAGATGACATTTGCACTGGGATTGTGGGGGCCAGGGGGCAAACGGGCATGTGGCTGGAGGGTAGTGGGAAAAGAGTGATTTTCCATGTGCCTAATCCTACACTATGTATAGTTCCACACAGTAAGAGGTGTAGCCTCTGGAAACTGTTGCATGACATTTCCAGTAGAACATCTGGTAACCTGTATCTCATGCAGTGGCTGCTCCTCCGCTAAGGCGGAGGAGCGTCGCACCACTGCTCGCGGAACAGTGTAAAGTAAAAAATAAAATGATAATAACATAAGTTATTATCATTTTATTTTTAGTATTGCCAGGTTAGGGCAGGGCGAGGTTTGACCCTCGTGACGGCCGGAAGGAGGAGTGGTTGCTGCACTCTAAAGTGCACATGATGGTTTGGCCGGCTGTCTTGGCCTGGCCAAACCGTCATGCGCACTGTGCATGTTCTTCACCCAGGCTGCATTACAGGGAACATGCCCAGGCTCCCATTCCCCATCTGAGCGCCGAACTACGGGGCCCAGACCAATCACAACGCTGCATTGCAACATTGTGATTGGCTTAGGGGAGCCTGGGGGCTTCCCGGTTGAGGAGCGGAGGAAAGACGACATGGGAGGAGAGACAGAGGAGAAACGCGGCAATCAGGTAAGTGATTTTTTTTTTTTAGCCGCCACCCCGTACCGTACTGGCCAATACTGGTAGAACTTCCAATATGGAGTGGACATGTTGATGACCTCCCTCTGACACAGCCCCCTTTACCCATAACATTCAAAATTCAAAAAAGAGAACCCGAATCCCAGTTTTGTTGTTTGGTAAGAGATAGCCTTATTTTATTACATAATCAAAACTTGCAACATTGTATAAAAGTACCCAGCACTTCTCTTTACAAGGTTGTAACAGATTCTTTTTGCATACCTAATCAGCTAGCCACCAAGTTACCTGCAACCCCACACCACCCGTGTATAAACAATCATTATTATGAAGTCATGGCTTTCCCTTCAACCAGGCCCCCCTGGCACCTCTGACTTTTCTGGGACCTCAAAGGCCCAATCCTAGAGCAGAAAAAGAACAATCGCTCTTAGGCGAATCCCTGTCCTCTTACTTGTGCCGGAGCCGCTCACCCCAGAGCAAAACCTTACTTTTGGTATCTCCGCCACCCACCAGAGATTTACCCTGCGCAAACAGGCCATATCTTGGTCCCCTGGCGCCGACCATATCCGCCAACAACCCCAAAAGGCCACTGTCCCTTAGTGCAACTATGCATGCATGAGAAGGTGGGTAAGGGGCGCGACAGCGACCAAACCAACCCACGCAAAGTTGCAGCTTCTTTACAGATTGCTGCAAGCACCCCCTTTGAGGTCCATGTGGCACCGGTGTTCTCTGTGCCTTATTTCGTGTGAGATGCCCAGGGGACCTGAACTGTCTCCAGCAACCATGAATTCACCTTGCAAAAAATATATCCCCTGGCCCGCAGAGGCTTTTGCGGGTGCTGCCTATGGCGGCTGGAGGTGGTGGTCACGGCAAGAAGGGCAGGACAAAGAGTCGGAGCCCTACCTCACCACACCTTTTAACTAAGGTAGCCCAAGGCCACGCCCTCCCACCATCAACAGCCACCGCAAGAACTCCCGGCGGTGTTAGGACCCTGCTGAAGGGCCATCTTCTGCCAGCCCTCCATTTTTCCCTGAAGTCCAGCCCTGCCCTCCATAATGTTCCCCCTTTTGGGAAGAGCCTTTAAGCATAGCTGTTGGTCAGACCCTTAAGACTGTCTGTTGCCTTCACCGTTACAGGTTTCTCAGGACCTGGCTTGGGGCTTTTCCAATTTCACCTTTGGCACTGAGGAAGAGCGCCCTCTACAGCAGAGGTCATCTTCATTGGTCGATTCAGTGTATTAATTGTCTGTCATGAAACTAATTTCACAGTGGACACAGAACTTTTTTCATTGTCTTATACCGGATCGCTGTTTGCAAGCGGCATTTCCAGTTCTGTGGTTTTGAACTAGGTCTGTCACTTCAGTTTAGAGAGTCTTTAGTCATTTTAAGGTAGCGTTGGTATTTGAAAGTATCGGTGGCAGAATGGGCCATTGTGAATGATGACAGATTCCCTGAAAATTCTAGTTTTCAATTAGGTCTTGATACTGGGGACCTTCTTCGAATTACAACCAGTTTAAACCGTAAATGTTTCATGGTTTACATGTTTAACCATTAACTGTGCCCCCTGGCGTGTGTTAGCTCTCCTTAGGGTTTCCATGCTTTGAAGCGTTACACTTACCATAAAAAGCTTCCTGCTTCCGTTGCAGAGGCTTAAGCAGTAATGAAAAGCTGGTGACTTCACATCCTAATTGCGGTCTGTTGTTGCATTAACCCACAGAGGCCACAGTTGTATTACAAACTATAAGATGTTCCCATCAATACCATTGCAATTACAACACAGTAGGAAAATACTTAACACTTGCAACTTCTATTGTTTTACATCCTTCTCTTCCAGAGGAAGGGAAGGGAGGATTTGAAAAATTGGCTAGTTGGTCCTTTCACCAAGACCTCTGTAGAATAATATAGCAAGGAGGTCGTACATCAGAGACCATCCTGGTGGTGGCGAGGCAGGTAATAGCCGCAAGAATATGTATAATAATATGGTTTTCATCAAGAAAACCCCTCAAATGTCTGAAAAGGCTACATTCAATAGAAAATATCTAAAATGTTGATAGTTTCTAACAATATCACACAAAACCATGAGTCACAGTAATAGATTGTCAATCATGATTCAAAAAACATACTTTCAGTTGAATTGATGAAACAGTTGCATTGCCTCTGAAAGATAACTTCCCCATTCTTTACCCCGGAGCAGCCACGCTTTCAGGAACAGGATATACATTAGTAGGAATGGTCTAGACTATATTCGACCTTCTCCTAATTGATCTAAAAATATGACTCTTCCTTCTTTGGATGCAGCTGGACTCTGGGCAGACATTCGCAATCTGTGTCATGTGCACAACTCTTTGAGCTCCAGCAAACATGTAGAATAGGGGCTCTGAGTTCTTTATTCAGAAGTAATATTAGCATTGATGGCATTCCCCAAAACATTCCAGTTAATGTTAGTGTTATGTGTATTTGTAGAGCGCACTATCACACGCAAGGAAATCCTGGCGCTGAGCAGGAGTGAATGCCTAGCCTTGTATATGATAGGTTGGCTAATTGAAAAGCCAGGGCTTCAGCTTCTTGCCGAATTCAAGAAGTGAGTCGGGGGCTCTGATGTGGAGTAAGAGATCATTCCACGCTTTAGAAGTGATGTTAGAGAATGCCTGTCTCCTCCTGATCTGGTTCTGTGTATGTGTGTGATGTGTGCGAGTAGGAGTCCTGTAGAGCAGAGGTGTCTGGGTGGCTAGTGGAAGGAGATTTGACTGTTCAGTTATGCGGGCCCTCAGTTGTGAAGTGCCTTGAACGTGTGTTTGAAAGTTTGAATTGAGCACGTTTGTGTATCGTTTGTGTATCAGGAGCCAGTGTAGTTCCCTTAGGTGTGGTGTAATGTAAGTTCTGTGTGGGAGGTTGAGCATGAGTCTGCTGGCGAGTTCTGGATTTTTAGCAGTTTTCTAATGAGTTGCTTGTGATCCTAGCATAGAGGGTGTTTCCATAGTCCAACTTGCTGATGATGATTAGGGCATGAGTGACCGTTTTTCTAGTGTTGAAGATCTCTCTCAACATCTTCAGGGTGTTGAAGCAGAATGCAGCGACGGCGCTGACTTGTGTGTTTTTGATGATTATTCAGAGGTTCCTGGTGTGGGCGGAAGTGGGTGTGGTCTGAGTTTGGCCAGCCCCCAGTTCGAGTCCTATGGTGAGGTATTCTTGCCAAAGATCATTACTTCTATTGTGTCGGTGTGGAGCTTGAGATAGTTGCCTTTCATCCGGCGCTAGTCCGGCTCATGACCCACAGGTGGGACACGCTGCTAGCGCCGGGACACCTCCGTCGGAGGTAGCCGCGCGCTCTACAAGCTTTAATAATAATCCAGTTAGCGACTTTGGGCATGCAGGCGGTGAGCTTGTTTCTTGTGTTGTGGGTCATGTCCAAGAGGGAGAGTATGGGTTGCAGGTCGTCTGAATAAGAGAAAATGTTAACGTTGTATGTGCGGATGACGATGGCCAGGGTTATCATGTATGTGTTGAAGAGGGTGGGGCTAAGCATTGAACCTTTAGGCACTCTGCAGATGAGTTTGCAGGCTTCCAAGGAGTAAGGTGCTAGGCTGACAGCTTGTGTTCTATGTTAAAAAGGATCAGATCCAGCGGAGAGCAAGTCCTTGAATGCCAATCTTGTGTAGGCGTGATGAGAATTAGGTATGAAACTGTGCTAAATGCTACAGAGATGTTCCAGGAGAATGAGCGTTGCCATGTTTCCTCTGTCCAGGATCATGCGGATTCTGTCTTTGCTGGCAATGAGTGCTGTCTGTACTTTAGCTGGGCCTGAATCAAGGAGCTGGCGGTAGCTGAGGCATCGGGAAGGCGCCGGTTGATTAGTTTCTCTAAGACCTATGCTGGGTATGGTACGAGGGTCTGTAGTTGGAGAGCATGCTAGGTCAGCAGATGGTTTCTTGAGCAGGGGCATTATGTTGGCATGTTTCCAGGTGTCCCGGAATGTGGCTGAGTCAATGGATGTGTTGAGGATGGGTGTTAGTTTTTTTGCACTGATCAGTAAGGGTCATTTGGTGAAACTGCGGTGGGGGCAAGGATCACATGGAGCCCCCAATTGGATGGTTTTCATGGTAGCAGCAATTTCGACGATGGTAATGGAAGGCCACGAGGTCAGAGTTTGTTCATCGGCTGTGATGGGAAGATGAGTTGTGACGGTGACGAGGCCGATTGAGGGTCAAAGTTGCTGAATTTGTAGTTGATTTTGTTACAGAAGAATTGTTGCTGGACGTGGCAGGAGGCGTGGTGAAATCTTTGATGGTGAAGATTTCCTTGTTGCTGCTGCATTGATGCAGTCTGCAAAAGCTGTTTGCTTGATGTTCTGTATCTAGTGATAGTAGCGTCTTAGGGATTTGAAGATGTAGTATTTATCTGTTGTGTCTTGTTCACCATTTGCATTCCAGTTGCTTTCTAGTGGTGTTTCGCCAGCCTGAGTTCCTCTGTGTACCAGCTAACCTGTGGTCAGGCTCTTACTGTTGGGTTGCCCTTGATGAAAGCCAGGGTTTTGGTGCATGCGGTGATCCAGCTGTTGAGTTTTTTGATGGCTATCAGCAAGTCATTGGTGTGCTCTGGCTGGTGCTCGGAGAGGGAGGAAGCGCACTCCTCTTCTGAAATGCTTTTCTAGCTGTGGTGGGTGATTCCAGTGGTGGTAGTTCTGTGATTGTGTGGGATGAGTAAGCTGAAACTGACGAGGGCGTGGTAAGTGCCAGGTCATAGTTGCTGGCTTCTTGACTTGTGATGATGCTGATTGTCAAAGGGATCTGAAAAAAGACGACATTAGCACCTCAGGATCCTCTCTGGAAAAATTCCTGCGTGGATTGCATGCACACAGTTTTCAATGAGGAATTGGGTTGTATCCTCCTCTAAATAGGCCTGGGCCAAATATCCATTAAGGGGGTGTAATCTCACGTAATTTCATGTTGCGCTATTTACTCCAAATTCCTGAAATTAAGGTGTTATGCCAAGTTACAATATTATGTGCTGTTCTCATCAAAAATGTAGTGCAACCACACGGAAACAGTGCAAACGACCAGAATGCAATTGGGTGCTTTTGTAGTGGTTGTGTCTTTTTGCACTATTTTTTTTTAGCACGCAATGCATCCTCATATCCAAAATGGATGCAAGGATGCATTTCATGGTAAAATATAGCATCAAATGCCAGTTTCACTTTTTGTGTAATTACTTGTAATTTTCCCAATTTTTTTTTTTTTTGCATTATTACACAAAAACAGATCGCGCGAATTTCGCACACCCTACTTATAACCATTTGCTTTCTCCAAAGCTACACGGTTTTAGAGCTCCCTGGTTTTAGAAGTATATGTGTGAAAATCATGTAAGGAAGAAAGTGTTATGGACTTTGAACTCGGGTTTTTGCTAATAATTTACTTCTCCCTCCACACCCATCATTCCTGATTTAGCTCTTGGTAAGGCAATGTATTTTTCTCTAGACCGCTTTCTTTAGAAAGAGTTGTGGTGTGGAGCGTTCAGAGGTAGATTCTAGGAGGTATGTGGTGGCTGGCTGCATGTGTCGCTGTCAGCATTTCTGTGGAACAATAAATAAAGGGTTTTGGTCTTCAACATGCTATTGAATTTCTCTGCTAGTTGGTAATCTGTGAGAAAAGGAGGCATTAAAGGAAATTAACGGCCTAGGTAGGAAGCGTGTTCTCCTCTGTTATTTCTTCCAGTGGATGCTATTTTTGCTTTTGAATTCCCCTGGCAGCTCTTGCGGTTTATTTAAATACTTCTTACTCATTTTGAGTTTAGAATGGCTGACACTCACTTGCGTGGCTGTGGGCAGTAATCCCCATCTGTCACCGGTTACAGAAGCCTTCCCACTTTCCTTTTGTTAACATTGTACAATGCTTTTTTCCTATCTTTGGTCTTGCAGACACTGCTGATGTGGTGTATACACAAATGCTAGGTTTAGTCATGAGCTTTGCTAACATTCAGTGACTGTTCTGAGCTGCATTTAGATCTCGTTGGCTACACCTTTTTCCCCACCTAAATGAGATTGCCAGCTATGCTTCAGTGTGCTTGTCATTTTACCAAGAACATGTTTAAGGTAATGTGGTGGGAGAGCAGAAATCTTTCACTTGCAATTGTAATTGTATTTATATAGTGCTTACTACCTCTGACAAGGCGTTGAAGCGCTTTTCGGCAAGTAACACGCTACTCCGGAACCCAAAAAGGATTAGTGGTGGATTAGTATAGAGAAATATTAGTTAATTTGAGCGGCGGACATGCGAGTCTGTTAGTTGGATTGAATAGGATAATGGAGGGACAGAAGAGGGAAGAGTCTAGAAAGTTATCTGGGAGATCATAGAGAACCCTGACTTCTGAACGTAAAGCAAGGACACTACCAAAGCACATTGTCAAATGCTGACGACAAACCCTATTCAGCACCTAATGGTGTATCACACCGAGGCTGTTGTATCTACAGCTTACATATAAGAAGAACGCAGTGGACATGTTTCCAACTCCCTTGAGTTGCATGAAGCTGGGAAAAATCTCCCTGCTCTAGCTTATTGACAGGGAAAACTTGGGCTAAAAGACTCCGAGAGCGTCTGCAGCAGCAGCTTAGGTGGGGAGGCTTTAGAGTGGTCAACATTATTTTTGTTCCAATGCCATCAAATCACCTTTACTTGCCAAAGTCCAGACACCAAAGGACTTTGGGTCAGGATGGGAACATTTTTCCTCAATTTGCCAAAAATTAAATGTTTGACTAGGGCTCTCATTCATTAAGTTTATTCAGCTACTTTGAACATCCTGCAAAAAGTACAAAGGGGGCACGGTTTTCAACTATGTCGATTTCACGGTCTAGTGGAAAACTAAACTGCCATATTTTTAAGCAACTCAATGCTCTCAAGGTCAAGTTGTCAGGTAAATCTGTAGAATGGCTTTCTGCAGAAAGTTCATGAACGCCAGTGTGATTGACAACCCTTTTAGAATGAGATTGCAAGTAGGTTTCCGCCCCCCAATTTGTTTGTCATGAAGGTGTTTGAGTGAGATACAGTTTAGTGTTGACCGGAACTTATTTGTCCTATTGTTGCTGATTGCTGGTCATGTGTGCTTATGCAGTGGAACTGCTGGTTTATGCCACCCTAATGCGTAGATTATAACACTTCCATTATTTTGGGGTAGGTCGTGGTCATTATGAACTCTAGGGTCTTTACCTCTGTATTGATGTAATTAACGGTTGATTAGTCAGATGCACAAATAATTGCATGTGCTTCAGTGAACCCCTGAAATCCAAACAATTCAGACTCAGTTTCTAATTGGACCTTCCATATTCCTGGGGCAGCTGGAGGGGTGGGGGGAGGGGCTGGGGTTAGAGGTGTGGGTGAGTTTGGGGCTTGGGGGATTCAACTATCCACCCAACCAGAATGGCTGCAACGTCTCACATCCAATGTCAAAGGGGAAGTCACAGGAATCTCATTAAAAGTAGAGTCTCAGCTATACGCTTTGCCTGTCATTTTCATGTCACCAACACTCAGTGCTGCCCTTTGTGCTTTAGAAGGTTGGTGCCATGTAAGCATGATGCCCATGCATTTTCTACTGTTCTTTTGGAATTGTTCTGTGTTCATTTCTTCAAACGTGTATTTCTCAGCTGCAATATGTAGGTTGAGCAGACGGGAGACCGGTATTACCATATTATGCTGCTGTTTTAGTGGTGACAAAATAGAGCCCTGGAAAGGTTCATGAGAATTCCTTCCAAAAGTTGCCACACTCTGAACTCTAGAGCTGTGTCTTCTTCTTGGTTCTTTCCCTCAGTGGAGGGTGAAGATCTCCACGCTTTTTCTGACAGTCTGAAACACGCTCTGACAGACGTCCACATAGATCATGCGCTTTCCATGAAGCAAGCCAGACTCGCCTCGGTGCTCGTCATTCGTTCTCCGATGGGGCTGTGGCTAGAGATGCTCCTGGTTGGAATGTATAGTGTATGTGCTTGACTGAGCGAAAATTAGGAGTTTCACCTGGCTGCACTTTAGACCTGTAATTAGAATGGGTGGAGTGAGTGATGGGCTGATGTAGCACCCTCTACACACTGAAACACCAAAAGGTCTGCTGAACACAACTCTTCCAGATTCTCAGATTCCTTGGCGGGAAAGAGGTTACGCTTTAGTGCATGTCTGAGAGTTGTCAGACAGATCTGTGGTCCTGAAGTAAACCAGGACCTTTCAGTTATCTGTGCCAGGCTAGCCTGGCAAGCCTTCGTCGATCTAAAACATGTTATTACTTCCAAAACTCACATTAACTACAGATGAAAGGCAGCCAAGACAGGAGGAAAGCTGAATTATAACTAAATGTTTGTCAGCTTCAAAGCTGCAGCAAAACATCACACATGTTCAGAGGTCTTCGAGGGAGTTTCTGAAGAGATGGTGGTGCCCGTTGTAGGGACCTCTGCTCTACAGATCGGAATGTGCCATGTCTGCAAAACAGGAAACGGGTATCCAGTTTACAAGACTGCAGCAGCACAGTGAGTCATCCGGGTGAGGCTTGTGGGGCAACTTTGAGCGTGTGTGTGTGCACGCAGCTTGAATTTGGGGATTATGTGCTTTATTGTGCAAGAACTGCGGGTGTTCCTCTGGTTTAAAAGCCCTGTGGAGACGATTTACAAAAGGTGGCGTTTTCAGGGCTCTATTACATGCCTCGGGTACCCCCGGGAATCATGACTTGCTTTTATCTGTTCTTGATGCAATTTTATGTAGCACGGGCATTACCTGAAGGTTTTAGAGCACTTTTCATAAGAAGTTGAAGTTGCATATCACATATTGGTTAGGAGTTACACAGGCATCACAAATGGAGTCTCAAGATACACGAAGGTACAGTGTTGTACAACAAGCTATACATATACAAGTAAGGTATCAGAATAATAAGCACATCATCTTGCAATCCATTAGTCAGCAACTCAGAAAAGATATGGGCGGAAGATGCTTATACTAGCTCCATGTACATCCACTGTGCGTAGCAAGTAGATGGAAACCTGGATTCTCTCACGTGAAGTGCAGAGTTTCTGGAAAACACTTAAGCACCGAGGGGGCTGAAGGGGCCATCCATTAAATATTTCAAAACAGGCCTCGCTAAATAAGGCGGCATCAACCTATTGTTGGTAGTGAAGATTTCAGTGAAGAGAATCGACTTCTTAGATCTGACCTGACAACATAGGTCTCTGTTGATCTATTGTTGCCAATGCTTTACAATATACACAGAGTGCACTTCGGCTCCTCTGAGAAGAGTAATTATCCCTCACATCATTCTGTTGCCTATTTTATGTATCATTCTGCCTCCTATGCAGTGCTTGGATGTTAATGCATGAGGGACTATTTTAAATGTTTTAAATGTCATCACATATTAAATTTTCTGTATCAAGCATTGTGTATAAAAAACATTATTTTCACTGCAGCAGGATTTTTTAATATTTAGTCAGGTCTCAAAATCCAGACCTCTAGGCTTTGCCAGGCTTCTTTTATTTCTACTACGTGACCCTTTAAAATGAAAATGGAGGATGAGTGACGTATGTGTAGCTGTTAAGTGGGGCTGTTCCCTATTCATGTGCTGCAAAAGTCCACTGTGGTATGTGAACATTGCTTTTATACCACCACATTTTTCAACAGACGTGAATGAGGTGTGTCATCCATATGCTGCCGAGAGCATTGCTTGGTCTTAACGAGCCCTACGCATAGCCTTGAGAATAGAAGCGACTGGCCTAGAGGAGAACGGCCAGCCTTGCAGTGGACTGTGAATAAAAACAGACACCTGATTACAGAGCAGAGAGTGAAGGACTCGACCCGCTACTGGACTCTAGCTTAGCAATGCTGAAGTCCAATTTATCTGTGGGAGTAGGTTTAAATCAGAGGTGAAGTGTAAAAAAGTGAGTGGAATTGTGAGTAGCTGATGGCATGAGACTAGGGAGGAAGGTTGGAGGCCTTGTGTCTTGGTTTAAGGAGACGATCAGCTTCAATCAGTATCGAGTGCAATTGTAAAAGAAAAGGCGATGGGCTCAAAATCCATAAAATATGAACTCTGTTGTAAAAGTCAGTGGGGGCATATAGCAGTAAGCATAAAAGAAGTGTGAGTTCATGTTAGTTTCGCCCTCTGCTTCTGATCGCACAGGGTGTAAGCATTCCACTAGCACACGCCAAATCAGACACCTATTTTGTATTCCCATCGACCTTCCCATGCAAACTTTGTTGCCAATAGACTTTCTGTAGAAAGAGAAAGACCCCTCAACACAGTTTTAAGTTGTTAGATGTTACTGCGCATATCTGGGACCCAAAAGAAGCATTTGACTGGGGGAAGGGATATTGGGAGGAAAATGAGCTGCATAAACTCTTCTCTCCCTTGCCAAGGAAGAAGCATCTAGCCGCTCTTTTCCTTGGAGCCCTTCCTATGGATGGCAATTAACTTTTTCTCATTTTTTGTTGTTGTTACAGATTTGTAAGCCTGAGAATTCAAAGAGCCCTACATATTGCAGTTTATCGTTGCCAGTCCATTTTAACATTCAGCAGGACTGTGGACATTTCCTCGCCACTGTACCATCCAGTATGTCACAGTCAACAAAAGCATCAGCCGGCTCTTCTGCCACCAGCAGCGCCCCTCTGGTCCATGCCAGCGGTGAACAGGAGTGTGTTGTCGTCATCACCCGTGAAGTGCCGCACCAGACCGCAGCTGACATTGTCAAAGACTCTGTGTCCTCCCACAGCTCGCAGCCAGAGGCCTATGAGCGCCAGGTGTGTTTCCTGCTCCTGCAGCTGTGCAATGGCCTGGAACACCTGAAGGAGCATGGCATCATACACCGCGATCTCTGTCTGGAAAACTTGCTACTTGTCCATTGTTCATCATCGATCATGGGCAAGACGACCACGGATGACAAACGCTTGCAAAGGCTCATCATCAGCAATTTCACAAAGGCCAAGCAGAGGTCGGGGGCCAGTAACTCAAAGCTAAAGCGAGATCAGGCCCGGCTTGCTCCTGAGATTGTTTCTGCTTCACAGTACAAGAAGTTTGATGAGTTTCAGACTGGAATTCTCATCTATGAACTCCTCCACCAGCCCAACCCCTTTGAAGTGCGGGCCCATCTGCGAGAGCAGGAGTACAGCCAGGAGGACCTCCCGCCAGTGCCCGTCCTCTCGCTCTACTCCAAGGGACTCCAGCAACTTGCTCACCTGTTGCTGGAGGCAGATCCAATCAAGCGTATCCGCATCACCGAAGCAAAGCGGGTGCTACAATGTTTACTCTGGGGTCCCAGAAAAGACTTGGCAGATCAGCGACTCAGCAGTGAGGAAGCCCTGCATGGTGCCCTTCAGAACTGGATTGACATGAAGCGGGCCCTGCTGATGATGAAGTTTGCAGAGAGGGCCGTAGACCTTGCGCGGGGCGTAGAACTTGAGGACTGGCTTTGCTGCCAGTACTTAGCATCCACTGACCCATGTTTCCTATTCCACACTCTAAAACTTCTCCACCTCCTCTAAAGACACAGGAGAAGCACAAGCACTTCAAAACCACACCCTCTGCCCTGGTGAAGCAGAAACACTGTTAATATAGCATTATGGCCCACTATTAAATGACCTTTCCATGAGTTATAGGCCTGAGTCGTAGACCGGGACCTATATCTGGAGACGGGACAAGTAGCAACCGTTATCACCCAAGGCAGAAGAGCTGTATTGCTATTAGAACCTCCACCCACCGAAGGCAGAGTGTTCTAAGTGAAACAGGAAGAAATAGAGGAGACTTGTGGGATGTTGAAGCAGAGAGACTGTATTAGCCATTTTTGGACCTCTGCCATTCCATTGTCTTTGATGGAGCTCTCAATATCCTAAAAAACGTGTATTGCGTGTTCCAAAGATTGTGTGGTTGCCATGCAAGGCATGGTAGTATTTACCAGAGAGTTTCCCTATCAAATGACTGAAGTGGCCTTCACAGTTTGCTCTTTTTATTGCCTTAAAAGGACATTTTTTGATGAGTTGATATGTTTTAACTGCAGTTTTTTTCTACACCGATTGCTGACTTTCACAAAACAAAACTATGGGAACCCTTCTTCATGACATCAGGCTAATGCCAAAATATGGAGGAATGTTTCTTTGTGATATCATCAATGTGAGCCCATGTAAATGCAGGTTATGGCTTCCACAACATGCAAGGACCTTTTTACTTATAAAACTTTAAAAAGTATTTATTTTTATAAAAATCTATGATAAGCAAAAACTTACTAAACCCAAAATGTATCAACCCAAGAACTTTGTTTTACTCAGAAGAATTCTGGTACAAACGTTGGTGTTGAAACAGATGCAAAACTGCATATCTTGGTTGTTCACCGTATCAATTATCATTGGTTATAGAAAAAAGAATATGAATCATAAAGCCTTGGCAGGTGCTTATCTTTTTTTGCCATTGTGGTATCCATGTTTTTTACAAAATAATAAAGCTATTTGATGTTTGCCAAAATTCCTGCTGTTCAGCACTTGCATGCTCTTCATTTTGATGTTATAAATGAATCTGGAAACTTTCTTCAGCCCCAGCAACAAACTGTGAGGGGATCGCTCCATGAGGGGAATTGCACTTTAACTGATCTTTGCCAGTCATTAAGACCATATCATGGTACCGATAGGCATGGATCTTTAAATAGTGTGGTAAACTCCTGCATCGCTATCTCTCTCTTGGGAGCTTAAAATTCGTATTTCCAGGAGGAATGGCGACTGGGTGAAGATCATGTGGTATGTCAAGAGAATCCACAACTGGAATCCAAAGCTCCTCTTAAGACGCATATGCCTTCAATACCAGATCACATATCTCCTAGAAATAACCTATACACTGCTTTCAAGTATTGGAAAACAATTGTATGTTGTCATATTCGCATCCATATATGAAACGTGGTGGTGGTGTAGAGTTTTTGGCACATGGCAATCTGAGACTGATTGAGGAAAGTTTAGGCTCAACATATTTGCCAAATGTTTAAACAGCATTTTGAGTAAATTTGCTTTGTTGGGCACGAGGCTGTGAATTTCTGACTTACGGAGAAGGTGTCCTCCATAGGTGTCAGCCTGCCAGTCCTGCCATATTTGGTTTGTCTGCTGTGTGTGAAATTAACAAGGTATCAGTAAAATTGCCCACTGCCAAATTTTACCAAAATGTGATTGCCTTGAAAATCACAAATTGAAAGAGTGTTGGGCTTGATCTTTCCTGCAGATAGTAGCCAAAAGCATTCCCCTGAACTAAACATTAATAGCCTGCCCCCACTTCCTGTGCCTTCGCAAGCGCACATGCTTTGGATCTATTTTAATTTTACTCATGCGTATCCCTAAAAATTGGGCTCAGCTTTCAAAGAGGTTTTGAAACTAGTTGAAATCTGCCTTTATTGCCCATAGCCCATTAGCAATTGCAGCTTTTTGTACTGGTCAGTCCTCTTCAACTTTATAATTATTTTTTAACATATCTGTTTTCACAAGAATGGTGGTGCTCGGTGTGTTCGTTCTCGCAACTTCAAGAATAATGGGTGACTGAATGAACAAACTATACATACCTGAAAACACGCTATCTCCATTGCATTTCTTATTTTTCAGTTTCAGTGAATCAATGCCAATTCTCCCCAGGGTTCCCTCAAAAATTATTGTCTTGTGACTTTTTGTACCTTTGTAAGGTGCCAGGTGATCCGAAAAATTGTGGATAAACCTAAGGCCCTCGTCATGTCATATGCATACTTGAACACCATTTTAATACAACTACTATTTTAATGACAGCAAATTGTTTATTGGAAAAACACTATAGGATTCTTGGGAGGGGTGTATTTTTGCACGTGTCCCTGAATCTTCAATTGCATAACGGACTGGCTTGCATGCAGCAGGTAAGCACACTGTAAGGCTGCTAAGGCTGACCATATACAGGTGGTTGAAAGTTCTGTGCCGAAGTGAGCGGCAGGACCTTCTGTTTGGGTATACGTGTGCTATGAAGCTCGTTTCTATGTACAACGAGTGTTTAATTTGTTTTGGTGGTTACAGGGGTGTGGGCACCATCACCAACATTTAGGGACCTGGACTTATTTTTCATTATCAAAAGCTGGCCCAGAGGAAAAAGGAGAAAGGAAACAGTGGAAGAAAGTGGGAGGAAGTGAAAAATAGAAAACGGTGGCAAATGAAGAAAGCAGGAAAAATGAAGACCGGGTAGCCGCTCTATTTGGAAACTACTGTATTTAGCAGAGATAGTTGGGGGTTCCTAAGAAAAATCTCACAATCACACACACACACACACACACCCACAAACAGACATACTTTTTTCGAATTAAGAACTGTGTAAAGTGGATTTTTCCGATTTTTTTTTCATATTTAAATGGGAGAGATGAGCTTGAACCCTAATACTAAGTAAAAAAGATTTCTGATGAATGTGTTTCCTTCTACATGCTCCACTGCAACAAGCTATTGCATCCATTGAACAATTATTTATTGCCTTTCTGTTTGAGAGAGTGGTAAGACACACCCTTCTGCCCTGTACTGGGCTGCTCAGTTGCAAAGCGGAAGTCTTGAAATGGACCTACACGTTTCTTCTGGTTTATGTTTTGGTGAGCACCTCTCGCAGACTCCTTGTGGAGATCTGCCATACCCACCATTAGAAAGTGAGAGTTTCGAAGTTGTTCCGCGTCTTTCCTCTGTGTTTTGCGTCACACACCTCCCCAAGCAGACACAAGTTAGTCAAGCCCTACAGGAAGGCCTTGTGAAGTACAGCGTTCGTGCAGGCCCTGTCCTGGAGGCACTTTATTACAGACTTTGAGTTGAATTAAAGTGTGCATATATTTGGCTAAAACGTGCGTGTGCGCCAAGATGTCTGATTTCTCCTATGTTGTTTTGAAGAATCATGTGCTTTTCTCAATCCTACCGCTTCACTGCCAAAGGCTTATAAGTATACCCCTACTGTGTTCCAAAATTAGAAGTGTAATCCTCGCTGCTCCTGAGCTTCCCTCTTTTTTTTTTTTCCGGTTGCAGCAGAAAGTGTGTAACCAGCAGCTGTTAATGTTAATGTGCAAGCACAGCCCCTCCACGAGCGCTCACTCCTCAGGCTCCCCACCCAGAAAGGTTCCCTCAGCTGTCCAGGGGTGCAGCTACCATTCCTGTTGAAATAGGAATGCCACCCTACATGGTAAAGGATTTGTACCACGAAGGTGGTACTGACCCAAAGCGCACAACTGTATGGCCGGCAGGCGCCCGATATAGCCAATCTTTGATCCTGTTCTTTGCTACTGAAAAGACTCTTCTTCAGAATAACACTGATGTTTTTCGATGCTTCAAGCAGTTTATTGAAAAATGATGAAATCCGCTTTCATGATTCAAACACAAATGATGCTCCACACTTGTAGAATCAAATTGCATCAATGTAGTGATATCCTTGCACAAAAAGTCAGCTCAAAAACCCAATGCATTTCGGGGAAAAAGCCTTTGACAGGGGTAACTCTGAATAGAATGAGAAACATAAAAGATCTAGTTAGGACAGTATGTAGGAAGTCGAAGGAGAAATGAAATAACGCGTATGTGACCTGCGGAACAGGAAAAGCGTTTCTCTATGTTTAGAAAGGCGCTCATTGGTGTCTTCCATCCATTAAGAAATCCGTTAAAAGTAGTCAGCTGACCGAGCGCTTTGGTGAGTTTAACCCTGAGACATTGTGCAGCAAAACAGAGTTTGAACCGCGTGACTCAACCCGACTCAAATGAGACACCCATCACTAGTAAGAAAAGTGCAAAGTAAAAGATGAAGATAATATTGTGCCCTATCCCGTGTATTACAGTCTAAAAAGTGCGGCTGTGTGCCATGAAACCAAATCAATGAACATCTGCCATGCTGAAATGAACGGTGGTGGCTCATTAGTACTCCAAATACCAACATGCATCTCAATGGCTTGCTAAGTAAGTTACTACTCACAAAAATGGAATCACTGAGTATCGTCCGCGTGAGTGATAAACAGAATAAATGATACTCTCAATGCGCTGCATACTACAGCTAGCCGGTTCCTTTGTGATACTGTGTCGGATTGCGAAACTACTTAAAACAACTGTGAAAACACAACACAGCATTGGTTACAAGCCGACAGACCTGCGCTGCTACACCCATGCATCAAACGTAACATTAAATACCTTAAAGAACAGTGTCTGGGTTCAAACAGCTCCTACTGACATAACCAGTTCAATTGTTCTTTACGGCACCCGTTCCAATTAATGTACCGTCCACCACTTGTCTCACAACTGAAGAGTGAACGACAAATTGGTGCTCAGTAATAAAAAATTAAAAACCAAACAAATCACAAAATAGTTAATGCCATTTTTGTGAGTAGTAACTTACTTAACAAGCCTTTGAGATTCATGTTGGTATATGGAGAAACACTTTTCCTATTCAGCATCTCACATGCGCGTTATTTCATTTCTCCTTCGACTCCTTACATACTGTCCTAACTAGACCTTTTATGTTTCCCATTCTATTTATAGTTAACCCTGATGAAGGGTTTTTCCCGAAATGAATTGAATTTTGGATCCAATTATTTGTACAAAAAGATCGCTACATTAATGCATTGTTACAACTAGATTCTACAAGTGTGAAGCAACATTTGTGTTTGAATCATGAAAGCTGATTTAATCATTTTTCAATAAACTGCTTGAAGCATCGAAAAACATCAGTGTTATTCAGAAGAAAAGTGTGTTCAGTAGCAAAGAACAGAATCAAAGGTTGGCTATATTGGAAGCCTGCAGGCCATAAAGTTTTGCGCTTTGGGTCTAGTTCACGTTCGTGGTCCAGCTATTTATGAATGACCATACGAGCATCCGGCAGAGTTCGCACAATCGCAGTACACTAAAACATTGTTTATGTTTTTTAAAGTATTTTGGTTTATGTTCATATGTGCTGATTGTATGATTATACAGTGTATGGTGCATTATAACATACCTGTGAAAGAATATGTACCCCCCACCCTGATTAGCCAACTGCAAGTGAATCCGGTATCCTGACTTTATGTTGGCCTCAGCTCACATAAAATCTTGCATGCGCTCAGCAGGCCTAGGACGGAAATTGACAATTACGCACTGAGGTAATGGAGGGACACCAAAAGCGTACCCTTGGCTGGGCACAAGACTACCGCCTGTGTCCTTGGCCATGTACATTGAGTGGCAGTGTACCGTGCTTTTAGCGATTAGTGGCTGAACAGACCTTTTTACCTGTTCAAGGACACAGTGTGATGCCTACAGGCCTGTTCAAGTAAAGTTCCACTCGTGTGTCATGATGACCAGACCTATGTGAATGCCCAGTGCGTGTGCACTAGTATATAGTATAGTAGCAGACAGTACTCCACGTTGTATGTGAGTGTGTATGCATACTTTTAACAGTGGGATCGTTTTGAATTCCCCTGGTCTGATGTGGCACAAGGTGGAGGTTCTGAATCAGCCCCAGATAGTGGAAGTGTCGCCCGAGGAGGAGGAGTAAGGGTATAACTCCAGACACATAAGTGAGGAAGAATGGAGAGAGGGCTGCCCTTGTAAATTGTATGTGACCTTGTTAGCAAGGCATTGCTGATACGCCCTTCCTTATCGTTGCCATTTGATTAATGGTTGAGTGATGGGGTGAGTCAGCACAGACAATTGACAGTGAAAAAGAAGTTTCTGGGGAGAGCCCGGACCCCTTGTTTTGCTTTGAATGACCCATCCTGGAAGGCTGATGAGTGCCAGGTGCAGAACGTCATGTTTGTTCATAGACTTGTTCATACTGTGGGTACTCCTGCTTGGAGCCCGCATCATCACTACCTGGTGTGAAGAGCCATCACCTTTGCCAAAGAACCTGCCTGCACTGCAGAGAAAAAAATAACTATGAAAAAAATGTAAGAGTGGTTTCTAAACCCAGACAGTGGATCAATATCCAAGATCTGAAAATATGACATGAAAGTAGGTCCCAAATCTCCCCACTCAGTTCCAGCTGCTTCACTGCCCAAGGAGTAGAACCACTGTGTTCCAAGACTTGTACAGCCGACAGCTAGTTTCTCAAGGCGAGAGGCCTTCTACCGGTTTAATAAGCCTTGCCTGAAGAAGCTGCGGGTCTGGCAATGATCCTGGCAGCTGCTTGCTTCTGAGGCGGGAAAGGAGAGAGCCCTGTCCCACAGGAATCTGGTTTTCATTGGAGGAGAACTGAGATGTGAAGCAAGTGTGAGACGTGGCCCAAGGAGAGCAGAGGAAATGTGGGAGAGTTCCGAAAAGAACTGTGAAGTTCCAAGGGTCCCCGAATCTCCTTTCCCAACTACCAAGTCAATTCTGACTGAGGAGAGGCCGTGTGTGACTTGCCAGTGTCAGTCTTCAAGACCGCCTGATTTGAAGACTTCTGTGGACAAAGATGCAGACATCCTCTGCTGATTGCACTTCATTGATTACACCGGTACCCCCGACCAAAGGAGAAAGATGTTTCCACCACAACTGCTCCTGCGGACTGCTGTCTTTGGGGAGCTGCTGCCATGCTAGCCGGCTGACCATAGAGAGGAGAAGGTGGGGTTGCCCAAATGAGCCCAGGTGAGGGTAACCTCTTTCCCCATCCACCAGCACACCTGTACTTGATAATTGTGAGTTTGTACCACATCTGGTATTTCCATAAATCTGAGAGACTTTGGCTATAAACTTCGGCCAACCAATTTTGGTGGGACAAATTATTGAACATTGCTATCCCTGCACAAGAACTGAATAGACAGTTGCCACAGACTGCAGAACACTAGGAGCATAGCCTGCGCTTGAGTTTTAATCATGATTAGAATATTGGAATGTTGGGAGCTCAATTGAAAACAATGGAGTAGCTCCGGGCTTATAATGACTGGTATAAGCCCGGAGCTCCAACATTCCAATGTTTCTTTGTTCACAGCTGTGGCTGTGAACAAAGGCTTCAGGGAGCCTGAGGGGATTTCAATCCCTCGCGCTCCCTGAAGCCTTTGTTTTATTTGTTAGAACATTCTGCCCTCTAGTGGCAGAATGTTCTAATAGCCTTATAGCCCTTCGTAGCTGGGCTATACCGGCTATTAAAGTCCCCTCCCTTGTTAAAGGCCCTCGCCTTCGGCTCGGGCCTTTAACGCTGGAGCGGGCCTTTAATAGCCGGTATAGCCCGCTACGGCGGACTATAAGGCTATATTACATTTTATAAGAAAACCCTGGAGACCCCGTAGTGCATCCCTGCTGATTTGCTGATTCTGTCTGTAGCATTTTAAGTTCTGTTGTGATTAAAAGACTTCATCTTTTTCTAAAATACAAGCATTGGGTTAGACATTACATTATTGTACCTGTTGTGTAATTGCTTCAGTTCTGGGACTCTACATTACCCCCTCCCCAAAAACAGTACATTCCATGCTACACTGAGATACAAGTGTGGAAAGGGTGTTCATGCCCACTCTGCATAATAATATGGGACCCAGGACACCAGTGGCAAGCAACCTCAAACACAATGGTTTTGGCGAAGCAGCCCCTATATTGCCAGTGGCCCCCCCCATACAGAGTCGAACAGTTAGTGAAACCGGTTCAGTGGCACGGCCTCCCAGCTCACTGCACCACAGCTGTCAGTTCTTTCACTCACTTGGGTGTAGGAGAATCTATTTTTTTTTTTGCTTTCATTAGGGCCCATGGCAATGTTTGGACTTGGAGACCTGTTCTTGATAAGACACGGGAGCTAGAGATTCAGTATTCTGTGGAGGTTGTTGCCTCCGAGATAATGACAACAACACAGTCAGTGATTTGGTTGCTTGTGAGTTAACTAACACCAGTGAATTCACTAGTTCCTGGATGCTTTCACCACAAGTGTTGCGAGTCTGTAACCGTCATGGATTACATCTCTCACAATCCCTACATGAAAGGCTTGGCTGCGCGATGCTACAGCTGCGAACTGCTATAATACATTTACATTTTATGGCTATTTCATACTTTCTGCCCGTCCTTCACCAAACACACCCCTGCACACACCCACACGCATTCCTACATGAATCACCCTTTAGGTTTAATACGCTGGAGCTCGTTCAGCAGCTTCAAATATTGTTTGAACAAATTGTTATCACAGGAATGCGAAGGATTTGTTTGAACTATTAACTAAATGTGCCTCGACTGGAATGCCCAAGGACAGGATTGCGAAACTATGCCGCCGGATCTTCATTTTTAACCCTGTTTTGGAGATTATCCGTTTCTAGGAAAAAATATATTGAACACTCACGAAGACTTTTAAAAATTGTGCAGGATTTGACATGTCATGGTCTCCTATACGCATGTATTCACACTCATGAATTGATAAATCAGCCAGCATTTGCCATTTGCTCTTTTAATAAATTGATTTTCATCCACTTTAAGGAACATAGTGAAGTGATGAAACTGAGTGAAAAAAGGAAGAAAGCATGGTTTATTTTTGCAAAACGTGGGTCTCTCATCTAATACCAGCTCCCACCCACCAACTGGCAACATCCTCGTCCCAAAGGAACACATTCCACCTTGGAACTGTAGAGCAGTATTCTAGACAACACTAACTTTGCACATAATGTTCTGCTTGTGATCCAAGACACAATCCGCCCTTCCATGTTTCTTATATGCGTACACTGTATACATACATAAAGAGAAAAAACTAATGGAAGAACAATAAATATTGGCCAAGACCAAATCAGTGGTTAATTCAATGTTCGAGTAGCTCGTACAGTGTGGACTACTCCATTCTTGGGTGCTCACTGCTTGCTAACATCAAAACGTCTGTTAGTATGAATTCACATCCAGATCCTCCAACCGTGTCAGGGCTACTCTTTGCTTGGCACACAAGTACAGTGCTGTCATTCACGCCGGTCTCACTGCTTTACTTTAATCAGGTATAGGAATGAGAGAATTGTCAATACTAACGCTACACAAGGAAGTCTCACTGGTCATGGGATCCCAAGCTTGCTAGAAACCTCTTAAACCGTAGTTGCTTTACCACTGCCCAGATTCCAATGACTATCTTCCAAACAAGTTGCACATTAGACAGCCTCAGTTGTGACCATTGGAGAAAAAAAGTTTTTTTATACCCTGACATTTCTTCTCACTATTCGTGATGTAGCGTGATGAGATCATAAACTGTTTGGCTGATTCCATCTTCATTAAGCACTTTTCCCTGTGTATGTATAACTTCCCAGGAGCACAACTAGATGCAACTTTTTGGGACTGGCTAACATTTCCAACAGCGGGGACAGAGCCACCATCAAAACTTGGTTCAAAATTACTCGTGATGGCTTCAGTCAATGGTGTGGTACGCTCTATCACACGGGTTGTCACTTTTTCTGGGCAATATGTGGCTTGTGGTGCAATTAAAAGCCCACTGGGCCATTGACGTTGCTCTCAAATTAATTTTCTTTAAGGAGGTAAGAATGCTCACTCAAGGAATTCGCAGTGTTCAATTTTAATACACATTCTTCATAATTAGCTGGATGTGGAACTTCGGATTTTAGTTTCAGGACAGTCCGTGGCAATTTGTGCATTCTGAAAGAAAGAACTTAAAAACAACTTCTACAAAATATTCTTCCCCAAAGGAAATTGGTAGCTATGGTTCAGTGTAAGCACATTTCCCTGTGTATGGTTAACTACTCGGAGCACAACTAGATGCAACTGTTTGGGAGTGGCTAAGACTTCCAAAGCCGAGACAGAGCCATCATCAAAACTTGATTCAAAATGACTCGTGGTGGCGCCCTTCACTGTTGTGGTACACTGTATCACACGGGAAGTCATTTTTCTGGGCAATGTGTGGCTAGTGGTGCATTTTAAACAGTGGGACAATAACATTGCTGTCAAATTAATATTCTTTATGGAGGATAATGATGTTTTCTTGAGAAATTGTAGCAGAATAAATGGACAATGCTCAATTTTACTATACATTCGTCCTAATTAGCAGGATGTGGAATTTTGGATTTTAGGGCAATGAGTGGCACATTGGGCGATCTGAAAGGAAGGACTTAAAAACAGAGGACACTGGTAGCATATGTTCCGGCATAAGCATATTTCCCAGTTTACTGATATGTTGTTGAATTCAATACACTCTGGCACTTTCATATATACTTTTGGAAATATGTTGGCACAGATAACAACTAAGGCACAGATACTAAGCACGAATTGTGGTGATCTATGGTGGCCCCCTAGCGTGCTTGGATATCAGTGTTAACCAGTAGAAGAAGCAGCCACAATTGGCCTGTCATTGGCCTGTCTCTGGTCTCAGGGGCATGAAGACAGTGGCATGATCAGAAAGTAATCCAGGCTGTAAAACCGCTACTATCTTTTTTTATTTTACACTTTTTTCCCTCAACCAAGAACCTGAATAGCAACTAGGAGGTCAATGAGAGGGACCAACCATGCGACGTCACTGGTGCTCAGAGGATGTCTGACGTCACTGCCCCTCCGTAGCCTGTACATGACTTTTTTTTCCATGAAACCACAGAATCAGTAACCAAGCTTACCCCAGACAGAGGAACAATAGTAGCAGCACAGTGTTTAATAAGAACACCATTTGTGAAAATAGTTGGGAGCAGTGCATGAAGAAGTTACTTTTAACATAAGCCGGTGAAGTTACTTTTAACATAAGCCGGTGTAATTATTGTCGAAGTTTTACAGATGGCATAGTGAGTATACTTGAGTCGGATTGTTGTGTGAAGCAAATAGATCATGAAATTAGACATCTTGGGGGAATGTACAGTAATAGAAAAACAAAATAATTCCAGAAAGAATGGTAAATACATGAAATGGGCTTCGGAGAGGAGCAGCAGAGCTAAATAAAAACACACTGCAAAAGTTTTTAGACAAACAGGAGTAATGGCAGTGTGAGAGAGACTGAGTTGCAGCCATGCCAGTGTGCACTGTTGCAGGAGGCAGAAAAGTGGGCACAGTAGATGTTTATGCTTGTAGTGCCAACATCCTATGACTTTGAGAGGTAGAATACTGTCAATTGAGCAGGAAGCAGTTGCCACGAGACCATTTACAACTAGACTTACACTTTCAGTTCCATGTGACGCCCCAGTGCTAAAAGTACCTTCGCCTTTCCCTCTCGAAACCATTGTTAAATATCTGACATCTTTAATCCTGATGGTCTCTGACCTCCTAGAAGCCCATCTCTCCTTCCAGCCGCCCCGGTGAGTAGCGGGCCCACAACGACATATAGGGAACATTGTTGAATGGATGGGCGGTCTACTGCCTCACTTGGGATGTCTCTGGCCTGCCTTATTCTTTTGTGAATAGCGTACCATGATGTCTAACTCTGTCAATCCATCACTCTTATCGCTGACAACCCTCGCCCTTCCTTCGCGTGATCGCTCCTGTCGCTTATTTCTCGTTTTCCTTCTTCCTACGCTGCTTGATCAGAGGCCTAAAGCCAGTTGCACATAAATCACCTGTTCTGTCCGGTGAGGGACCAATGTCTTGGAGAAGAGCTGCTCTATCCATAAGCTCCTTCCTCATTACACTGTTTTATGACACCCTCATCCCTTTGGTGCCTTCATCATTCTCCCATCATCTATTCCTATCTTACTCCACTCAGTGTTTCTTCTGGCCCTCCACCACATGGCCCTTCCTGGGCTCTTACAAATTCCTGGAAGAGAGGATCTGTGTGGTGAACCGTATGTGTAGGGTCAGTAAGTTGAGAGATGGGAGCATGTCCCTGCTGCATGGCTGTCTGGTATCAGACACAAGCACATGGTGCCTGTCAGTGGGCTGACTACTTTTATAGCTGGATGTTTTTGAAAGCATATCACCATCTTTCTCTTTTTCATTTTTCTCTCCTTCTATTTCTCTTTTTAACTGTCATTTTTAAGCAAGCAAAAAAAAATCATGTTAAACAAAAACATGCCATGACTCCTAGAAATAAAACTCCTCGCTACATAAAAGAGAAGAAATAAGTGTCACCAGTAGACCTACCCACCATCGAGCGGGTATTAATGGGCCTTCCAGATAAGCTGAAGCTTCTTCTGGTTGTGTGACTGAGAATTCACCCGCGTCAGTCTAGAGGGATATAGCTTACTGGCCTGGGAGCTATAATAGAAAAAGTATTTACTCAGAGCAAAACCCTTCTTTTTGCCATGGTCAATGGGAAAACTTCTGGAAAATAGCACTTTTGATGACAGATATACATAACATTCCTTTTCTCAGCTGCCCCAACACAACATCACAAAGAACCACAGTATGTATTAGCATCAGCATCAGGTTAATCTATTTCCCTACTTTTTGGAAATCTGGTGGCCGTCTTTGGTTGGATGGAATAGTGTTCATTCTCTGCAGTCCATCTCCCTTCTCAGAAACTGAAACTGAGACCAGCCTCTGATATGTGGTTCATGCCGTTTGGTCAATCTGAGGTTTGCAGCCCTTCTGTGATTCTCTAGGCTCTCATGTCCATCATACAAACAGATAGTTTTTTCCTTTTTTAGGTCTCGCCTGAGCCAGCGCATGCGCTGCTCTGGCGAGACTTTTAGTAAGCGGGTTTTGGAAGTGCAAACAGTGGCTTTTGCTGGCGACTAGCCTGCGTTCACGCGAGCGTGCACGCGCGATCAGGCGCCATATGGCTTCCCTCGCCATCTGGACGCTCGCGTGAACGCAAGCTGGTCGCCAGCAAAAGCCACTGTTTGCACTTCCAAAACCCGCAATTACTTTCACTTTCACGGCTGCGCGGCCGTGTCAGTTTCACGGCCGCGCGGCCAATGCTTGTTGCTCGCGCTTCTTGTTTAGGACTTGTTTTATTATTATATGCTAGCTGTATAACCAGGACTCCCAATTTTGCTCCACGCGTGACCATATGTGTGATCCTAGACGAATCAAATAATTTTCCGAAGGTTCGGTTCATTTTTCTGCTCCATAAAACTGTTTTTTTAGCACAAAGTCCAGGAGTCTCCTTCGAGTAATCGCTGACATCCCTTCCTGCATGCCTTCTCGAAGACCCTTAAGATTGTTGATGCTTTACATAAGAGTCCATTTTCCCTCCCTCCGCGGGACGTCTCTCACCCCCGCCCCAAACACTCCCGCTGAGGGGCTTTGTCTCCGCCATTTGCACCTACAGGGCCTGATTCGTCACCTTGATTGCGAGGCGAGGCCACGTCATCCCCCATTCTGGCGCCTTTGAAGCCGCAGTGGCTTTGAGATTCATTTGCAGATCCCGCCCTCAGGCTCTATCTCCCTTGCCCCGCCCCCTGTCCTCTCTTCATTAACCCCTGCCCTTGGCGAGGCTGAGACAAAGGGCTTCATCTGCATGCGCTGATTGGCTGTAATCTGCCGAGCTGAGGAATGCGTTGAATGCGGTTAGGTGACAGAACCGTAGGGAAGAAAATGCAATTAAGGCCTCCAAATGCAGACATTGTACCTCAGATTACAAACAGATTCGCACCCCTGGTGACTCACGGGAACCCCGCCTTCCTGCCCCTTTAATGCAGCCAGCGCTGCGGCATTACAATTCCTGTTCCGACAATTGGACAAGTAATTAGAGAAACAATCGTTTTTTGGGAAAAGGTCACATTGGGTTGTTTAAGTAACATGTCTGTTCTCAGAAGCAAGGACCACTTACCAGATGACTCCGTGTCATCAAGGACATCATGTTGCAGTCATGGGATTTCATTTAACTCTGCAATGAATTCTGGGACTTGCAATCATGATGCTCATATTGGACGAAGGTTCTATGTCGACTTGATTTGAAGGGGGTGGGGAAGGACAGAAACACAGCGTTCCTAATAAAGCGGTCATCTGGAAATCTTATCATACAATACAGTAAAAGGGTACTGATGCCATGTCTGTGCCTGCCATGCACACCGCGCTGCATGCACACAATAAAGGTGTCCCAGCACGTTTGTGAGGCAGATTAAAAAAGATATTTATAGAGCCCGGTTCAGGCGGCCCAATTTTGAACACAAATGTGGAAAATACTGCCGGTAGGGCGCTAGAGTCCACCCGTGAAAGGTTCGCCACTTGATCCGTTTAAGGGTGGGCAGTGCGGTTAATTTCATGTCCAAATAGTGTTTCGTGATTCAATGTCTGCTCACACGCCGCTTCTTCTGCTCATAAACAGGCTTCCCAACTTACCCTGTATACCTTGTTTTTGGTTGCAGGAACTCGACCCGAAGGTGTTGGAGCGCTTTACGTGAGTACCAGTTACACTACACAAGGGCACATCCATCTTTGTAGCCGACGTCGAGGCTCGAACCTGATTCCCCCAGTTCCAAAGTCGGCAGCTCTGGCCTTTTGCCACATCCTCCCCTGACCACTCTCTCTACTGCCTGCCCCCCCACGCCCAATCTGCTGACACAGTGCCCACTCTGCCCCTTGTGCTCAGACACTGCCCTCTGTACTCCGTGTCCCTTCTGACCATCTTCCCACATAGTGCCCACTCTGCCACTTCTGCTCACACACTCCCTGCTCTGCTCTATTTGCTGACACACTGCCCCCTCTGCTCTCTGCCCCTTGTGCTCAGACACTGCCCTCTTTACTGTGTCCCTTCTGGCCACACTCCGTCCTTTGCCCCTAATGCTCTCACAAGGCCCTCCCCAACCTTCTTCCTGCATACTGCCCTCTGCTCCTTGCCACGCCTGCTCACACACTGCCCTCTCTCTCTCAGTGGTGCTGGGACAGTTATCCGAGTGGGGGTGCTGCCATGAGGTCACATCCCTGGAGTCACAGGGATTGTGAACAAGCATTGGCATAGCCAATAGGTCTCGCTTTTGGGACCTTATAAGTCTTTAGTTATGCAGCACAATATCCTTGGTGCAACAACATCAACTGTTGCATGGCTAAACACTTATAAGGTCCCAAAGGCGAGACCTATTGGCTATGCCAATGCTTGTTTCATATTGGTGGACTACGAAGTTCTGCAGTGCGTTGGTCGTTCCTTCCAGCAGTTGACTTTCTTTTTCATTGTCTGTGATGGAATTCAGTCTGTGAACCAGAGCAGTGAATTTACATTCTACACAATCCACTTTTTATGCAGCTTGTCTAGGGAGAACATAAATGTTTAGTCTCCTCTTGACAAGTCAGTCTCCAGATCAACTCCAGCCTTTTCATCTTCAGCAGCCCCTTCATGGTGCTCTAGGAGAGACTGAAAGAAATTATCTTACCAAACAGTGGGTTTGGACTTCCTCACAGTTCTCCACTGTGGCATCAGAAGGGCCAGGTTTATTAGTTTTTCTCATGCTCTAAAGAAAAGGTATGCCTGACCATCGGACTGTTCGCCATCGTCAACACCCCCAATCCCTGGACATTGGCCAAGAGGTGCTAGCGCTCACCCCTCTTATTACATCTGGGTAAATTGGCAATTAGCCCCACCTGATCTTGTACCTGCGCTCACTGCCTCCGTCTGACCTCCCAGTCACTCATTGGCGTAGTTCATCTGCAAGCGTACACATCTGTGTACCATGACTCCACTTGAGGACATCTGCAGCCAGCGGTGAGGGAACTGCACTCCACAGGGTACAATGACCCTAGCCACCTTCTTGATTTCCCACTGATCTCTGGAAGGTTCACCACAGTTGTTCACCCCAGATCCTCAGGCCTTCTCTCGGTGCTGGGCAACTAATGCTTGGAGACAGCCTCTTCGCAGCTCTTGTGGCCCTGCCGCCCATTCTGTCTTTTCTCTCCTTCACCTCCTTCTCTGGCTGTTCTTGTGTCAATCTCTTAGTTACTTTCTCTGTCACCCAGTCTCCTTTCTGTAAATCTCCGCCATTTCCTGGTTTTAGCAGAGGCTACACTTTTAATAATCGGATCTCTGTGACATGCACAGTGCCTTCAAAATGTGCAGCGCAGACAGGAAGTACTGCAGAGCAAATGCTAGCAAATATAGAAAACTGCAAACCTAGGGCATCTGATCTTGCACATCACGGTGAATGACATGGCACTGGTCATAGAAACTAAAAGCCATGCCCAGCAATTTCAACAGGTAAGGGTATTATTTATAGACATTTGTTAATTTTATTAGGAGTGAATGAAGGGGTGCAATGGTACCATAGCTAACCATAACGGGCACAAAACAGTGATTTTTAGGTTTCTAATGATAATAATATTGTTGTTTCAGCAGTGGTTTCAAAACCTTTATTTTACAGGAAGTATGTTGTGCCATTAACTATATATTTTTCAAAATTTTGAGGAATTTCATATTCTCGCAAATTATAGATTTGAACAAACAATGTGTGTAGTATACTACAAATACAACTACTACTACTCTACTAGTTACTCAGTTAGTGGCTTAACAATGCCTCCAGTGAGTGGGGTCTTTTGATGCAACTGAGTGGACACCATACACCCTAGTTTCCCAAAGGATGCACAACACAGCTGTTTCTACATTTGATACGTCCAACCTAAAACTGGCAAATGCCTTCATGTGCAAAGGTGTCTATTATCACACTCTCTGCTACGTTTGTAGCAATCGCGGCATGCCGCGCTTTAGCTTCAGATGTCTAAAGCAGTGGCGTGCTGCGATTGCTACATAATTAAACAGAAAAAAAAGTTGTGCAGTCGCCATATTTTTTCCTATTTATTTAATTTTGCAGCAATTGCAGCACTCCGCGCTTTAGTTTAAGATGTTTAAAACTAAAGCGTGGCATGCCACCATTGCTACAAAAGTAAATAAATGGAAAACAAATACTGTGTTTGCCTGCCTTTTTTCCTTCTATTTATTAACTTTTGTAGCAATGGTGGCACGCCGCACTTTAGTTTCAGATGTTTAAAGCTAAAGCGTGGCGTGCCGCAATCAGTACAAAATTAAATAAATGGTAAAGAAATGCGGTGGCCGTCCGCCTTTTTTTTCTATTTATTTACTTTTGTAGCAATCGCGGCACGCCGCTCTTTAGCTTAAGATGTTTAAAACTAAACCGCGGCGTGCGTCCATTGCTACAAAATAAATAAATGGAAAACAAATGCGGTATCCACCCGCCTTTTAAATAATGTATTGACTTTTGTAGCAATAGCGGCATGCTGTACTTTAGTTTCAAATGTTTAAAGCTAGTTAGATTAAAAAAAGAAATAATGGAGAAAAATTAGATAGTTGAAAAAAATTCTTGGAATGATAAATACTCCTTATCCTCTTTGCTATTAGAATGCCTATAAAAAATAATGTTCACAAGCAAATGTTAAAAGTTTATTTTGGGGGGTGAGTATATAGGAACCATTTCACTTAACAGTTGAATCAAAAAGCTCTCCCACAGGGGATCTAGGAATCAAAAATATGCACTGTTTCTAGGCCTAAATCTTCTACAGAAGTCCAGACTCGAATAGAAATACATTTTCACTTCTTTCCTAAGCAACAAAATGGTATTCCATGTCAGGGGAGAGGACCGTAATTAAACGAGGAGGGTGTGAACTTCAGTTTGCCATCACATTTTAACTGTTTCAGGCAAAGAGAAGGAAATCTCTTAATCCCTTTGTTCTCTAAGAAACATTTGAAGCTGAGAGCTGGGCATGTGGTCCAGTAAGTCCATAATGAGATTCTCTTTTATTCCTGGCTAGAGGCATATTTTACCCTTAAACAGCTGTACAAACTATAATATAACACCTGTCTCAACTTTTCAATTGATTGGGTTAATTTAAATCTGGGTTTAGAGCTGGGGATTTATTAGGAATCATATAAACCTTTCAAATTTCACCTCAATGGCTGTCACTATGACTGCGAAAGTAATTTAGGCCGAACACACAAAGCCCACATGTGAGGTAGATGGGTATGTAAATAAATATAGCGCTCCATAGCTACACAACTTATCACATATGAAACTGGTTAAAGTTGGCCCTCTACACCGTTCCCTATCATGTATTGTGCTGTTATTAATATTTTACACACCGTTCCCTATCATGTATTGTGCTGTTATTAATATTTTACACACCGTTCCCTATCATGTATTGTGCTGTTATTAGAGTTGGCAGAAAATAAGTTCATAACGTCTATATTAAAACTCCCAAATAGTACCCCACTTATCCCGGTTCGGCTAGATCTCGTGCTAAGAAGTGTTAAACATATAGCAGAACTGAAAACTCTACTGTTTCGGGTCAGGATATGGTCCACAAAAACACAGATCCCAATAAAAGAAGCTGTTGAGGAAGTACAAAACTCGATAGAGCAGTGGGACGGGTGAAGTGGTTTAGAGAGGTGAGGTATTGGCTAGTGAAATTGGGGCTGAAAGCTATGTGGGATGACCCCAAATCCCTAACAAAAAAATCAGTACCTCTTCTAAAAGTGAAGTTCTGGGCTCATACTGAGGACTCCCGTCATGTTGCCATAGCACAGTGCACCCTAACAGGAAGGTTTTTAGAGTTTAAAAGTTCATTTTTATTTGAGCCATTTATGAATGAAATTATACCCCCACATGCATGTGCACTTTATTTACAATTCATGTATGGAACTCTACCCCTGAGTTATTTCAGAAGTGGATGGACTAGGGCTACTGTAAGTCCAATGTACCCTGCTTGCTCTCTTAGTCACGAATCATTAGACCATTATATGTTTTTTTGCCCCCGCTATACTCAGACTAGAAATAAGTGGCTTATACCCCCATGCCAGATTTTATCGTTTAGGCGACCAGCAGATGCCCTCTGAGTTTTTAGATCAGACTCCGCAAAATGGTTAGTGTTCGCCATCTCACGGTACCTGCTTTATACCTGGCGCATTAGATCAAAGCTGTTAACTGCAAAGTAAAGCAGAGTTCAACATAGGTCAAGGTATAGCATGCTAACACAATATGACTTCTTCGAATGTATTTCTCTCTTTTTTAATGTTAATTGGCCATGCGTTATTTTCTTTATTACATTTTACTATTTAAAATTTTTACAACTTTTATGATATGGCTATTTATGACTCACTGTACATTGTATTTTATCAAGAAAATTTGTTGCTTATAAACTCTGTGAAGGATCTCTATTTGATCGAATAAAGATAACTAACTATAAAAAAAAAAATAGAGCATGTTTGGTTGAGGCCTGGACAGCATGCCTCAGAAATCGAGGGGTCTAAGAAGTAAAAAAGTTGTGTAAAATCCATGGCCAAATGGTACTGTAATTTACACTAAGGGACTGCAATAAAACATCAGGTAACCTCTGTTTTTGCACAACAATAACAAAAATAGGTAAGATTTAGATTAACCAATGCATTTGACTCCCAACCAATCTGTCCAGATAAGGACTGGACCACTATAGGTAATGTTGACACATGCTGCATGAACGAAAAATACAGCAGGAAAGTAAAAGATGCACTGGATATCCCCCGAAGGTCAGCCAAGGGACACCCAACCCAGTGCAGCCACTTACTTGGCACAAAGTATATAAATCTGAAAGAATGTGGGCATTCGTCCTCGTGTACAGATGATAGCTGGCAGTTGCATATGTGGTTTTATAGTAGGTCAGTACACAAACACCAATCATATTTCATTCATGTTAACCTTGTGGTGCAGCAGTTGCCATGAGACGCAATTTAAATTATCTTTCCTTATTAACCTTTTGCTGAATTTTCATTTTAATGATTTGCAGCAAGGGCACTGGTGGAGGCAGTGACCACTACCAACTCTATTGACAGCATTGCAGATGTGGTGGAGGAAACCCCAGAAATGGGTAGGACCTGACACTGAGCTGGCCCCGCTGATGCATGTGCACCCCTGCTCTGGTTGGATGCTATATGGACATTCCTGAGTAAGCAGAACCATGAACGTTCTGTGTGGGAGATGGGGCTGTGTGGCTCAAGGAGGCCCCACTTGAGCAGACCGGTGATCTGGTCAGCAAGTATTGTTGATGTGTGCGGCTGAGCGGCATGTGCTGAGTGAACGGGGAAGGGCTGCGCCCCTGTAGTTTTTCAGTTTTTGTTTAAGGGTTGGCTGTGTGGCTTTGACCATGTATAAGGGCAGGGAATACAGGTGAAGTCACGGGTACCCGTGGTTGAGTGCGCTGGCAGAGTGGTTGTGTGATTGATGTGAGTGTGGAATTGGGTTTGGGACTGTGCTGTCTCAGGGTGACAACAGTGGTAGTTGGTGCTGGGCGCAGCTTTTCCCCAGATTATTAAAGAGACTGTGGGTTGAGTGTTGGCTGAGTGACTTGTGAGCCGGAGTGGTAGTGGTGTGGTGTGAGGATTTATTAACGGGGAGAGTATGATGGGCCGAGATGTTTGGGAAGGCACGTCTTGTTCTATTATGTGTACCTGGTGGGTGGGGTGGGGTGTTCTATGACAGTTTGATTTGCAGCAGCGACGGCGGCAGAGGGGTGATGGTGGACGAGGGGTGAGGTTGGGGGGCAGGTGGAGCATGGTATGATGTGTAATGCATGCCCAGTTCAAACTGGTGACTTGGAATGTTCGTGGGCTTAACTCCTACATTAAGTAATACAGGATACAGACATACCTTCGGTGGCAGGACATACAGATTGCTCTGCTCTAAGGGACACATCTCATGGAAGGTGCACAGGAAGTGGACGATGCAACTGTACTCTGCCATTTACTTTAACTATGCCCGAGGGGTTATGACATGGGTTGCACCCTAAGTCCCCTTTTGAGCTCGGGGATTTAAGGCTGATGTGAAAGGGAAATACCTCTTATTGTATGGGCTATTAGATAGGCAAGAGGTGTGCCTGTTGAACGTATACGTCCCTAACAACGATAACGGGGCATTCTATCTCGAGGTGGAGCGAGAGTTGTTCTCCTATGTTGGGGTCCCCCTCTTATGGGCTGGGGATTTTAATTGAGTACTGGATGGGTGATGGAACAGGCATCCCCTGCGATTCCACACAAAACCAAATATGTCAGGCGCGCTGAGTGGTGTGATGGAGCATATGCACTGTATGGATGTCTGGCCCATGACACATCCGAAGGTCAGGGAATTCACATGTTATGCTCCGTCGCATGAAACGCATAGTCACATTGACAGGTGATGGAAGACCTCGCTACCGAGGTACTGGAAGTCCAGATACTGGGCAGATTCCTCTCAGACCATGCACCACTACTCTTAGAATGGGGTGTGGCTGGAACTAGATCCAGAGTGCTCTTGTGAATGCTACGCCCGGAGACGTTGGGATACCCCCAGCTCCATGAGGAGCTTAGGGCAGTGACGGCTGGTTATTTTGACACTAATTGGTTGAAGGCAACGAGGTGAGAGGTGGAGCTGAAAGCTCTGCAGGCAGTGACGCATGGGGAGTGCATGTCCCGAATCAGTGGCACTAGACGCCACCTGGCGGTGGAACTGTCCAGGGAGGAGAGAGAGCTGGAGAGCCCCCAGCGAGATGCCCATGTCCTAGGAGAGAGATGGGAGGCGCTCCTAAAAGCCAAGGACAAGGTGGGGGAGACATAGGATAGGCTGGACTGCTTGGTCCGGTGAGACTGTCGCCAACTATTGCATAGTGGCTCCTTAAAAGGGAGTGTCCGCCCCCGGTGCTCCTCTTGCTGAGACGCCAGGATGGCACAGTTGCTGGGACACAGGCCAGCATTAATTCCCTCTTACGAGGTCACCTAGTGGCCGTTTATATTGAGGTGGAGCGGGACCAACTGGTGGAGACCAGACATTTCCTAGAAGGATTGGTACTTCCTCGTCTTATGGAGGAGCAGGAGAGGGGGCTAGAGAATGAGCTCATGGTGGAGGAGCTGAAGGAAGCTGTTCGAGAGATGGCGCGCTGGAAGGCGCTGGGACCGGATGGACTACTGGTGGAATATTATCAGACGTTTTCTAGGTTGCTGCTCCCACGCTTGTTGGAGACTATTTAAGAGGTGAGGAATCGGGGGGAAGGGGGGTTGTAGGGACCCCGCGGACCCTAGCTCCTACAGGCCCTTATCTATGCTGGGGGTTGACACTAAGGTCCTTGTGTAGCTCTTGCAGCTAGGTTGCGAGGAGTGGTGACCCACTTAGTGCACGGGGACCAGTGTGGTTTCATGCCGGTAGGGTAACTCAGATGAACTTGCGGAGGCGGAGATTGTCCCATGTGCTGCACTCGTTAGCCAATGGGGACCCTGAGGCTACACTGGTAGCTTTAGATATTGAGAAGGCATTCAACACACTCAATTGGGAGTATCTCTGGGAGGTGCTGACAAGGATGGCACTGGGACCAGTTTTTCTACCCTTGTTGTGACTACGCTATACTCAAACGGTTGTGTGGGTTTGAACCGGACATGTGGTGTCTGAGCGCCTGCATATTGAGAGGAGCACGAGACAGGGATGCCCCCTGTTGATGCTCCTTTTTGCCCTGGCGATGGAACCACTGGCAATTTGCTGGGATATAGCCACATGGGGGCAGCACTCATGTTGTTTCACTTTATGTAGGTGACGCATTGGGTGTGTTGCTGCAGAACATGACTGACTTCGGTGCCGTGCTGGGCTAGTGGGTCAACAGGCAGAAAACAGTACTGTTCTCCCTCGCAGTGCTGGCGCGTGTGGACCAGGCTGGTCACCCTGTGACTGAACTCAGGTGGGAGCAGGACCACTTCCAGTTACTGGGGATACAGGTGACGCATACCTTGGAGGCCCGCTATTGTCTAAATATGGGTAGGGTACTTGAGAGCCTGGAGGCGTCCATTCGCTTCTGGATTCGCCTGCCCCTGTCGGTTCTGGGCAGGGAGTCCCTTTGTAGGATGGTATTGCTGCCACAATGTCTGTACACCCTACAGAATGCCATGTGCAGTATTCCGAGATCCACGTTTGCCGAGCTGAATAGTCTATTGGTATCCCTTTTATGGGCTGATAAGAGGAGCAGGGTGAAGTTGGACATATTGAAGTTGGACATGGAGCTGGGGGGACTGGGACTACCTGACTTACAGATGTATTACTTCGTGGGATTGCTGTAGTATGCAGCAGAGCAATGCCTGGATTGTCTGAACGAAGAAAAAAACCTTCTGGGGGAATGGGGAGCTGGTGCGGACCTACTGCGATACCTCATTCAAGGGACGGGAATTCCAAACGATTGTACATTTATTGTCCGTAAAGTGACTGTGGCCTGGGAGCAGGCGGTCATTCAGGTGTTGCGAAGGGCCCCCTACGCCAGGTTTCTACCCCTCCGATGGCTTCGGGATTTCAGGTATGTACAAACAGTGAAGGATATGACTAAATGGCCTGCGAGGTATGGGTGGATTTCCCAGTGGAGCCGACGGAGTCCCAGATGCTGCTCCTCCTGTTGCATCCTGGCTCCAGTGTGAGTTTGTTATCCCATACTTACAAAGCCCTTAAGGGTGATTGTCAGATCGATATGACAGGAGTTTGGGACAGGTGGACGGAGGACCTTCCCGAGCTGCTTTCAGAGGGTGACTGGCAGAGAGCCTGTGCTCAGGTCAGGGAGGTAGCAAGTAGTTTGCAATTTAAACTCACCCAGTTTTAATATCTGCACCGCACCTATTTGTCTCCTCATTGGCTGCATAGGATCAATGTGTCGTGGTCAGTGGATTGCCACCAATGTGGGTCAGTCCCGGCGACATTTCTCCATATGACGTGGGAATGCAGTAACCTGCAGAGATACTGGGGAGGGGTCCTGCAGGCTATTTGGCGGGCCACGTAGGTACCGGTGGACGCCTCGGTCAAACACTGTCTGTTGGGAGTCCTCCTGACCCCAAAATGAGGAGCCTAGAGGAGGAACAGGTGTACCCTCCTGGGACTAGTGCTTGCTAAGTGGTGTATAGCTATCCACTGGTCTCTGCCCAGGCCTCCAACCATTCGAAAATAGGTGGCTGACATGCATGAATGGGAGCAGTGGAGGAAAGGAGGTTGCGAGCGTTGCACACGGATGAGAATGCAGAATGGGATTTGGAACTGTGGGAGGATATGTTTGAAGGTCTAGCAGTGGTGGAACGGCTGGAGGATAACTCCCCTGCAGCCACCCAGGTTCCTGACCGGGGTGGGGGTGGGGGGCATTGTGGATGAGTCTCAAGATGTTCCCAGGTGTGAGCGTGTGTGTGTGGGAGTTTAGATGGCGAGTCTCGCAGTTGTAGGGGATGCGGCTGTAAATCTTTCTCCCCCCTCCCTTCCACCTTCTCGCCCGTTCTCACCTCCTTCCCCCCATCGTGGGGTGGGCTGGGTTGTGGGGGAGGGGTACTATCAAGGATGCCCGCTGCAGCTGCTTAGTTTTGAATTAGTTTCACTACTCATTTGTTGTTACTTTGTCATTTTAACATGTTTTGTATGATGCTGGGCATGCTCAATCGCTACTGAGCCGCTCTTACATTTGGGATCCATGCAGACAAGTTGGCGACCATGGTGGGGATGGGATGAGACCCAACCCCGACAGCTGTGATTCTGATGTTCTCTTTTTTCCTAAAGGGTAACTACTGCTTTGTGTCAATACCTATTTCACCGTCGAATATGCTGCAATACTATGTTTTTTACTACGTTATCTTCAATAAAAACTTGCTTAAAAAAAAAAATTATTGATTTGCAGATGGAATATGACAGTCGAGGCAGAATATTTCGGGAAAAGAAAACATTTTTTAGGATTCAATTAAAATGCAAATCCATTGAAACAATCAGCAATATATTTAAATAATCTAAATATTGATATCAGAATGAATAGAGTAGCATACTTCAAAACATTTTATCACTATACAATTACCAAGTGAAAGTGGATATTACTACAGCCACAAACTTATTTCTATTTAATTTTTATGCCCTTAAACACATTTATTCAGTGGGCCTCGAATGTCCCTGAACGTATTCTTACTATCCTGTGAAATATGTATGCTCTATTCCATAATCATAATACCATCAGACTATGTTCACATTCGTGCAGAGCCAGAAATGGCATACTTTTGCATCTTGGCGATTAATGTATAAGGGTGGGCCTTATGAAGAGACCTTCAAGCACGGGAAGGGGGTTGCATCTCCCCAAAGAAACTGGATTGTCTTTGTCATTAGACACCTACCTTCAGGCAGGCCTTTGGGTGAGGGTGCTGCCCCGCCACAAACTCTATATCTTTTCCCAGCCACTCGAGGCAGGGCCATGAGGGGCTAAGGTGTTTCTCAGATATAGAAGAGAAACCTCCAGCTTATCTGGTCTTCACCCACAAAGACCAGAGTGTTCCTGTCTGGAGGGGGGTCCTTGGATTTGCTACAGCTCTGGAAAAGGCTGTGGTTTCGTGAAAGATCCCAGTACTGCTGTGCCTCACCAGGAGCTTTGCATGGGCAGAGAGGTGGGAGTGGATACTTGACCCGGATAGGTAACTGGACTCAGGTGGCCTCATAACATTTTTTCGACCTGAGGAATATGATCCACCCCTGGAGTCAGGGGTCTGCTCACCTCCCTGTAATGGAAAGGAGAATGGAGTTGTGTATGGTGCTTAGGCTCAAAATATTTTGAACAGCACACATTTCCCTGGCACTCTCTGTTCCTGCTGACAGTCATTTCTGGGGACCTTATTAAATATGAGGACACTGCCGCCAAGGTTTCTTTCTGTGTTCCAATTACAATACCCAGAATAAAGGCACAAAGAAAGTTGTTTCCATGAGCAGCACCTCGCCTACTGACAAGGTTCTAGAAGATTGGTTCTCCCTTTCTCCACCCACATGTGTCTCTCAGTGCTAAGAACCCGAAACAACTGATTCGACATTGCACTGTGTGCCATCCACACTTGCTGAGTCTACACCTAGACAGCAGAGGCCTGTGGCTCCTAACTATTGGACAAGTAAGACTGTTCTGCTTTTCTGTTTGCCATGGAGTGTCCTACAAACCCATTTCAGTGGACATGGGGACTGGCCATCCACCAGGGTGAGCTTCCTGAGACATATTCAGACTCTGCACCAGAGCATTTCCAAGATGTTCCCTAGCAGCAGCCCCTTGCTTCACCATAAATGTGGACTCGGTTGGCAATATCATACTTTGCACAATAGACGAAACTGGATTGAAACTCCTACTTTACAAGTTAAGATTGCCCCCCCCCACTTCAGAGTGAGCACAAATGACCCAGTAACTGTCCATACTGGTCAATGACGCACTTTCAAGCAGGAAACAACCAACCATAGCGTTTTGTGAAACCAGAAACGGAAGCTGTATTACCTCTCCAGGGTCCCTCAGACCTTGGCTGGTTTTGTTAGGCAATGTCCCTATGAATATTGACTGATTTGATATGCAGTACCTGTGTGTGTGTGTGTGTGTGTGTGTGTGTGTGTGTGTGTGTGTGTGTGTGTGTGTGTGTGTGTGTGTGTGTGTGTGTGTGTGTGTGTGTGTGTGTGTGTGTGTGTGTGTGTGTGTGTGTGTGTGTGTGTGTGTGTGTGTGTGTGTGTGTGTCTCCAAACATACCTGCATGAGCTGCACTGCTGCTCGTCATACTAACTTTTACTTTGTTATGCCTCCTCAACCTTATCCAACCCATTCTAGGTGACCCTTCATTTTCCATTGCACTGATCTGAAAAAAGGAACTATTTTAAACCCTCAACCAACAAAAATGAGGAACTACAAGAGGAAAACACCTTACTGCTTCCTTTGCAATTCAAGCGACCCATTCCCATTTGTCCTCCGATCGTCCAGGGAGGGACATGGGCCGTAGGATATGAACAAGATATGAGCAAAATGCAAGCAAGAGTGTAGGCACTTCAATGGACTGCCTGCCTCTGTCTATCAGAGACAGATATTTCCATGAAACAATCGGCACTGCATAACCAGTGCACTTACCACCTTCTCTTGAAGACATCACTCCAATTTCTCACAACATATGCCCCACACCACACATCCTCCCAACTCCGAGTACAAGTCAAAATACCTGTTTGCATAACAGCATCCACTACAGCACAATTTCACACTTAGCACGCAATTTAGCACACACAATGCACCAAAGCACACAATGCACATCAGATGTCACCAAAAATAGTCTCCCAGAATTCTGTCAGGCAAGTAAAAAAATCGTCATTGCAGCAAGCAGAAAAGACTTCTTTTCCTATTTGGTTTAAGTTAGACCTCTCCAGTTCCTGGTCCAGGGATATAATTTATGGAAAATGTCCCATTCACTACATAGAAAATATTAGCATCTTGGATCCCTCTAGCTTGTATATTCATCTCTCCAAACTCCCCCCAGTGCTGGCCCAGTTCAATCAATCAACAATGAAAGAAAACCTCAATCTCAAAGCCCCAATCTGTGCTACTTCACATTCGGGGTCTGGCTTCACTTGCCAGAGGAACGGCCACTTCTCAAAGGAACGTGGCGCTGCAGGAAATGTTTATAAGGACTGTGGCAAAGTTACCCCTTTTTGGATGGTCACCCATTTTTTATTTTTTTGAGAGTTACCTGCTGATGAGATTGAACTCTAACACTGGGGCAATGCTAGTCAGTGGCTATTGTGTGTGCCCTGACCCCTAAAACATGATGAAATAGCTTAAATCCTGATTGACACATTTAACTTTCCTAGAAGACGATAGTATATGGTGTAGAAGTACACCAATGGCATGGAAAGTTGAATACCAGTTGTGGACTGCAGCACCTATTGTGCTATCCACTACAGAATCAGTGGAAGCATGGCTGCAGGTTCACCCTATGTAGTGTCATGTGTTTGGTGCAGGGCCCATTGTAGTTTTCCCTATATTAGCCTCACTATGCACGATACAGGCGGCATTTGCTCTGCACACGTTACTATATAAACACGCCTATTTTTGTGCCACATTGTATTTTCACACAGAACTTGTAGCTGTTTTCGTGTTCTGTTCTTTCCTGGGATTTAGCCTGAACACAGCAGACAAGGTCAAACAACAATGTCCCCTGTTGTTTCATTTTGGTTAGGCACTAGCACCTAGACACAATACATGAGTGCAGCTATTGTTTGTGAGCATACGGGCCTTGTCATATTGGCATGCATAGTGATGTAGCATATATATATAGAGAGAGATTTTCTAAGAGGAGATCACAGCTGTACCTGAGATGAAGAGCATCCATCTGTGTATGCTAAGGTACGGGGTACGCTACTAATCCCAGAGATCTTTGTCATATAATCACTCCGCTTCTGTAAAAGGGGAGGGGAGTTAGGCTAATCTGTATTATAATATGACAGGGCTTTTCATAATATATGGTTTACTGATTATGCTAACTGTATTTTTGTTAGGCATTCAAACTTTCTTCGTGTCTCTGTTATATCTTATTGTGGACGAGTACGAGTGTGAGAGCGAAAGTGGGTGTCCTGTTACCACGATCCCTGAGAGGGTCCAGAGTGTTGTGTTCTGGTGTGTCAATTCACTTGTCTCTCTGGATATGGGTAGAAGGGCAAGTGAGACACTATAGCTAGTCGGGCTCATGGTTACTGGGGTGATATGGTGACTCGGTCCCTAACTACTGACGTTCTATGGTTACAAGCATAGTTCTGATTCTGAGCAGAATCCCTGCAACAGTAGCCTGACACCAACAGCTTGAATTCTGCTGCACATACCTGTCATAAGCATCCTTATGACAGGTAGGAAAATCTGATTTTAAATATTAAATAAGTCACTCATAAGTGCACCTTTCTGCCCATAAGGTAGAGTGCATAATATTCAAGAGTGGAACACCTGTGACATTAGAAATTATATGTTGCCCCAAATTGACATGGTCACTGGTCAGGCTGTAGCTGGCACATATTAAAAAGTCAAATGATAGATTACACACTTTAATCTATAAATGTTGACCTGTACCAGCTACAGACTCCATTCAAATATTTATTTTTATATTTAATAAAAATCCAATCTAATAGTAAAGTCAGATTTGTATTACATATCTAGAAAATGTAACTTTTAGACAGTTGCCTTTTCCCTGTCTGAAGTTCATGAAGGCAAATTTGCATTAACTCCATTCTTAGCCCAGGAACAGATGTGAAACTCCTCCCAGGAGCATACAGTGGGCTGACCTGACTCATCAGAGAGGATTCATCTGAGCTCAATGGAATATGCAGGGTGAGAGGTTTAGGCATTCCGTTGAAACCACAGTATCAAACCTGACAGGTCTGTTGAGCCAGTTGTAACACTGTGACACACTTGAAAGGGAGAGTACAGAATGCCAGGACAATTCTTGTATATCCCCAGTCTGGTTGCTGAAGGGCCCTGCACTTGTCCTACGAGACTTCTGTCTCTGACGTTTGTTGTGATTACAGTGCCTGCTTCACACTAGATTTTAGTGTTATATGTGGGAGGGCACTAGTGATTAGCATAGCGCACTACCCTACACACCCACAGCCATCAGAGCACAAGTTTAGTGTGGCTGAAGACTTTTGTCATCTTAAAAATGTCCTGACATATGGTACTGTGGGCCTGTATGAAGTAAGGCATTCGGGAACTATGGTAAAAGTCAGTAAAGTTGCCCCCGAGTAACGTTTACCCCATTGGCTAGGCAGTGCCCAGGAGTCACCCTCACCCACAAGCTTGGTGCCAGGCATAAATGTGGTTTCCCCAGGAATCCAGTGTAAAACACTTTCTGGACCTGCAGAAGAATGGAAGAGAACTGGATGTGCTGTCTGTGACATGTGAGTAGCTATGAAGGACTGGACTTATCCACCCCTTGTACGCAGGGCAAAGAAGGGGAATCCAAGGGTCTGTTGGCTAACCACTTGGGTTGCTACAGGGGCAAAAGTCTGAAAGAGGCCTTTTTCCTACAATTCTCAGCTGATCAGTGGCAACCTGGAACTGAAACAGGACTTAGCTGGTGGCATCTGCCTTGCACCTCTAGATTCTCTAGGAGCCCTCCCCCACCTGAGGTCATTGGGAGGGTGGGGGGGGGGGCTTAGAAGTGTATTCCTGTGGTTGATTGCTTTGGCACCAGAAAACGTTCGCTCTAGAGCCAAGAGGACCTAAATCAAAAAGTACCCAGTGGCAGTTCCACAGCATCAGACTGAATTCTAGATTCATCCCCCTGAAAGGCTCCAGGATCTCTGAAAAAACATCAAAATCCCATTCTGTTTTGGCACTTAGAAACTTTTTCAAGCAAAAGCCTCACAAGCTCCATAGCCCTAGCGGGACCAATCTGAAGGAAGACAACTTTTTCTTCAAAAAGAGTTGCAAAGTCCCTTTTTACATTAGGAATTTGAAACTTTTAAAAACTTTTTGACTTCCAGACTTTTACCGGGGCCAATCCACTTGGTGTATCCCACCAGGGCTCCATTGTAATGGAACTGAAGTCGCGCTTAGGTCCCGATGTACTGCATAAATAGACTATGATTGGCACTTAATTCTTTATAAATTCATATCTTCGGTTCCCCTTATTGGATTTTTGTTGTTTTGGTCTTATTTTACTCATAAATTGTTTCTCTTTATTTTATAATTGATTGTGGGATTATATTTTGTGTGACTTTTTCTACTGTGAATGCACCTCTTACTTCACAAATTGCCAGGTTACCAGGAATTGAGAGCAGGTTTATTTTATTTAAATTGTGTGAAATCTAGCAGGTGGTGGCCTTATCCTTCAAGATGGACACTTGTCCACCCAAAATAATAATCCACGCTCCTACATACATACGCTGGAACTCTTAGAGCAGAGGTCTGCAAACTTTTTTGCTCCGAGCCCCCCAGGCAAAAGGTCAGCCCCACCTCCCTCCAAAAATGTATGGCAATAATAGGAAAAGTGGGAGAGGCACCCATGCAGGACCTGCACATTTGTGTAACATAAGCTGTGGGCTTGGTGGCAGACTGACTCTGTACACCCTCACCGCGTATGTTAGATTGTTTTGCATTAGCTAGCTCACAGTGCCACTAAAGTCTCCTCTTATCGGGGAGAGATTAGTTTCTGGCAACCTTAGACCATGACAACCCAAATTCCTCAGAATCGTGGAAACAATATACTACCTTTCGCTCAGTCACTCGTGCTTACTTATTCGGTTTGTCTCAGAGAGTTACACAGAATAAACAGTTGGGCGTTTCAATAAGTATTTATTGAACAGTTGTTATTCTAGTGTAAAATATATGTGCTGCGGCAACCAGCAGACAATAGCAGAGATACATTATCAGCAGTATGATAAAAGCAAAGGGATAGAACAGTTCTACCATATTTCGATAATCATGGATACATACATGAATATAAAAAGCATTAGGAAAGTGTGCGTACTCCTACGATGCCTAACTAGATGTACCTGAGTGTACCTAGCATATGTGTAGGTCTAAAAGCCTAAGAGCCAAGAATCCTTCTAGGATTTAGTCGAACCCCCATACCTGAATAGAGAGAGTATGGGACCCCGTCCTGGTCTCGAGTTGAACACCCCGCAAGGGCTGTGTCAGACCGCTGTCAGCTGGAGCGACTGCAAGCAGGAGCCTCAGCATCTCTGGTCAGTGTGTCAGCATGGAAGTCTCGGTTCCCTCTGTCTTACCGGGGTAAGATGTGGTGTATTTATACCCTGAAGACTCTAATAGCTTCGTATGATTTGTATTGGGCCTATATTAGACTTGAGGAAGACGTCAAGGGTGAACTTTGTACATACATATTATGCAGGTGGTGTATTCCTAGAAAGTCATGCATAATTGATGAGTACAGTGTGAGCCTGTGTTTGGGAAAAACCCTGCTGTATTCAAAACCACAGGCGAGATAACGTTCAGCCCACAGAGCACGTTGTGTACTAGGAAGGACCAATGTAGGTGAAAGATAATGCCTATATAAGGAATCATGACTATAATAGGACATGTACAGTTCTGGCCGTAATAGGGCAAGTACGAATATGACCACATTAGGGCAAATATGAATACGTCCATTTTAGGACATGTATGAACGGGTCTACATTAGGGCCTCTATACGGAACATAACACCCACTCCACTTCCGAATAGGATGATAATGACCATACTTAAAATCTGGACAATTTAAAACATTTCAAAAGCAAATAAAAACATGGTTTTAAAATTGTTAAAAAAAAATTCAAAAATGTTATAATTCAGCTTTTCCAATTGCCACTAACAGAAGAAATGTCTTTTTGTTTCTCAATATAAGTTGCTTCACTGAAAGCGGAAAAAAGCCATGCTTTTCTCAAGCGAAAGTGTCAATTTAGGAAGTGTTCCAAATTTGCTCGTTTATTATGAAAACGAATGGAGAAGTCGAATTCTTTCCCAGGACGCGATGAGCCAATTCAAGATTAAGTGTCCTGGCTGGGAAGCACAACACTATCAGTGTTAGCTACTGCAGACGACAAATCGAACGCCTCACAGAGAACGTCAATCGCACATAGATGGTATGCAGTAACAGTTGGGGCTGCGGCAGCTTGCGCGGTAGTTGTTACCTGGGTGCCTGTGGAGGAGTCACCTAACCCAGCAGGAGCAAACAGCACCTGTGGATTCTCCAGGAATGCATTCATCAGAATTGGAAGCCGCTGGGGACAGCGCAGAGCATGGGCCTTTATGGGGTCCAGCATTGCATCCCTGTACGGAGGCGCCTCTGATGGAAATGTCAGACAAAGATCCAACGTGCATTCTTCTCCGCAAAACAGGCATCGAAGAACAAGTAAGATGCAGTCTACCCAGACTGGTCGAAAGGATAGAAACCAGGAGGTATTGAGTTCTCGCAGGTAAGACATGCCCAGAAGCTGTACCATGCGTTCACGGTATTTCCGCTCCAGGAGCCTGTTCGCCATTCCTTCGGGAACTGGTCCGTCCATTGCGTAGCAGCAGTATTATGAATAGGACCCCTGCAATCAGCAACAGGATAAGAGGGAGTCCTCCAAATACGCTTCCCAATACGGAGTGTATGAAATTTGGGATTACTCCGAGGACTGTCTGAAAGGTGCTTAACAGTCCTGACCCTATGGTCTTAAATAGGTGTACAATTCCGCTTGTATCTGACATATTAAAGATACGTCCCACCATTTCTATGAAATGAAAGGGGCAGTTTGTACGTATGAGTGCCTGTATCTCACTCGAAGTCCTTGCCACTTGAAGTTCATAGGTTTCTCGAGCGGAGGTTAAGGGTACGGGTTGCTGTAAAAGCATGGCTTGCAGGCTGCTTAGAGTATCAAATTGTATGAAAGAAACGTTCAGTGAAGGCCATAAAGGCGCCTCCCTGACTGTGTTCAGTGGCGGAAACAATACTTGCATACAGCAAGTAACCCTGGAGTTAACGGTGACCAGATATGCGACGCCCGGAAGCATCCCACAGCAACCTTGATTATTCAGCATCAAGTAACTCCCATTCAAGAGCAACTCGAAAAACCGGCGTAATCACTGCAGCTGGGGTCCCAGTCATGTGACAAGATAGGTTTGCCACAGAACCGCTACAGGCTCCGTGCAGAGAAATATCCTGACACATGAGAGAACCGCTTAAAGCGTTCTTGCAGTTTGCACCGCTTAGAAATACCTCTCGATCCCCATTCCGGCATCAATATCTATGTGGTAACTCCCAAGATTCCTTAATGTATCCCTTACCCATCCTTTCATATTTGCCTGCCTGCCTTTGCTCAAGGCAATATTGAAACTGAAACGTAGTGACCGGCAGAGTGATTTGGCCATGAATGAGCCATTCAATTGATGGTAATTCAGCTTACAGTGAATGGTAACTTTTCCAGTTTCTCAATACGCAGCATTGTATATTTGGCCCCCCTATGTGCCATTTCTGTCTGTTTATCAGTGAGATTGTATTCTGAAAACAGAGACGTGGTGTTTATAAAACGCCAGGGCACATAGCCTGCACACAAAGATTGTAGCGTCCAGCTTAGCATCATAATAGAATGCAGCTGAGATTGCCCATGTTGTAACAAGGCCAAATCATGTTCTAATATGTCGATTGCCGAAGACACAATGTTGCCTAAGGAGTAAATCCTGGAGGTCAAAGTTGTTAACCCATTATCCACTACAGCCAATGCCTTTTCCAGGTTAATAAGGTCTATTTCCCGTATTCTTTCTGCGGCCTCCTGTTGGGATATTTTCCAGTTTTCATTATAGTAGGCATAAATGCCGGCATATATGAAACGTTTCTGATGTGTTTTCCTTGGGCCTAGTAAAAAAATCCCTAAGGTCTACATCAGGTGTGAGTAAGGTCAAGTGATGTTTCACTTCTGTGAGTGTTGAGGTCTCTAGCCAATAAAGGCACAACTTCCCAACACTATAGGATATCACTACCCCTGGGTGTTGTCTTTGTACATAGCGTGTATCTGGCCTATGGATACTAAACCCTTCGGTTGTATTCATAAATCTCTGTTGACAGGTGTTTGTGTCAATGGGCCAAATCAGCCATTTCATCCAATCAGGATCTGATCTGTTGTACCGGATAATGTCATCTAGTCCTACCCCTTGTGTAGTTGAATTCTGCCCCCCAGCCATCTGTGATGGTGTAGGAAACCCGGGTGAGTTCATCTCCTTGTTCTTGGCTAGTCCAAGACAGGATGTCTGTTGCACAGTTTCATTTAGAAAAAGAATCTGCTGTGGAATGAGGCAAGCTCTAAAAAGCGCTTCTGTTCTCTGGACTTGCCAGTCCCTAGAACCCCAGATTGATTTGAAATCTATAGTGTCCTTCCATAGGTCAAAACCCTGTGTAGACAACTGGGCCAAAAAGGAAGCAGAGTAAATCTGTTTGGTGTTAGTTAACATAATTTTCTGTGCTGATGTTTTCGCCACTTTGTAATAAAATGACTTTGGGTCTGATGTATTAAACCCTGAAAAGTATGTGAATTTCTGTGCAAAGGTTTGCGAACTACCTTGTGGAGGTGTCGGGCAGTGTTCCCACTGGTGGTATTCAAATACATTTCTAGGTGTTATAGATTTGTGTAAGAAATGATGACCATAATGTTGGTAACAGTACAATGTATCATAGTCTGAAGTACCGTCTAACAATTCATTGTTCGGAAATGAGGCTGTTTTTTCTAAATCAGACATTAAATCATTTACAGTTTCAGTGTCCCAATCATCAGAAAATGTACTGGAGGTAACGATATCACTTCAAGAAATTTTAAATACATGTTTAAGTTTTAAAGGTTCAGTCGGGCCGAATATATCATAATCAATCTTGTCCCATACTATACCGTCCGGTATAGGAAGTGCTGTGATGTTCACTAAAGACAAGTCTCTTGGTTCACGATGTGAAGACTGGTGTGGTTTTAAAATCAAATTGACTCTTTGGGCTGTAGAGCTCTGCTGGATATATCTTCCATTAATAAGCATACTAAAAGTTATAATTAAACCTAGCCAGAAAAGAAAAAATTAAATCCCAGTGATATACCATAGTTCTATCCAAGGTGACACCAGGTAAGTCTTTCTAAAAAAGTTCAAAAAGTCAGTGAATTTCTCTTTGTGTGATTTTTTGGCTGGCGTCGTTTCCGGCTCGCTTGGATCCAGTGAAAACGTATCAAGGTTCATGAAATAGCCAGAAGCAGTTCGATCAATTGTTGGAATTGCATCGGGATTTGTTGAAATTGGATTTTGCTCTTGATGAGGAGTGCTGACGTAAATGTCAGTAGTCGGTCTTATTGCAACTTGGTCGTTAAGTTGAGTTTCTTCTTGTTGAAGTGGAACGAGTTCCATAGCATTGTTGCTTAGTCCTTCATTCCGTACAGTTGGCTCTTCAAACGTGATGAGTCTTTCTGTTTGAACTTCTTGGATTGTAGCAAGAGGAGGGCGTCTGCTACTGTGGAATCCACGTGGCCTGCTGTTTAGTATCGGCCACATAGTGGGGTTTGATTAAGTCGATTGAGACAAATCTTTTCTCTTTTTTCCCGGCAAGAGGCGGCAGAAGTACAGTTCTTGTGCCTTGGATTGCAAGGACCGGTACAGGCTTTCTGTAGGATGGCCCAAATTCTTTCTTGTCTGCAATCTTCTCTCTGACCAGATCCCCGATTTTTGGGATCCAGACAGGTCTTGCCGTTACTGCCTTGACTTCCTCAGTGACGGCCTGTTTCTGGAGCACGTTACTTTGTTGTGTCCTGGATTCATTCAGATCCTGTAAAACAGCCAAACGATCATGGATATCAAATGGTTTTTCATCCGCCACTGTGCCTTCACAATCAAGATCAGTTACCCACATTCTTGTCCCAAATAGGACCTTGTAAGGAGTGACACCTCCTAGAGAGTTTCTTGGCTGGTTATTGAGCGCGCGCTGTACCCCATAAAGGTGATCGACTCATCTACCGCCCTTGCCTAATACCCTAGCTGTTAAAGATTGCTTTAAGTCCCGGTTTTTCCTCTCCACGACCGAATTACCCTCAGGATGGTACGGAGAGGAGTACTGCAATGCTACGCCCATTCCTTCCATGGCCTCTTTGTCAGCCCGAGAGCTAAACGCCGGTCCACGGTCAGAATATAACGTGCCAACTGCGTATGTGCCGATAAAGACTCGCAAATCTTTTATAACAGTTCGAGCGTCAGCCGAGCGCTGAGGCCAAACCTTGAGGAAAACTGAGCTGGACGCCCACGGACAGACAACCTGATGCTGTTTAATAATGGTATCTGTACCGGACGTGTTGTGGTGGACCTTTCCATCTGCTTGCAGATGTTGCAGTTCCAGACATAGTCTCTAATTAGTCTTCTCATCACGGGCCACCAGTAGCGTTCTTTTAACAAAGCAACAGTCTCCCTAAGTCCGTTATGTACAGAACCTGTCCCTTCGTGTGCTGCCACGATTAAACTCTGCCTACGATCCATATTTGGTATTACTCTATCCCCCACTCCAGGAATCTGAGGACATGGAATGTTTTGTGCATCTAACTTGCAGGAGTACTTGAGTGGAAATTTTTTAGGTACTGCTGTGCTGCCTTTGCTTGAAGCATTGACAGCTACCATAATCTCGCCGTCTACCCTCGTCTTTGAACGAGTAACTGCAGCTACGGCGGCTGTGCGTACAGCCCCCTTTGCGGCTTCATCAGCCAATGAATTCCCTTCAACGTGAACGCCATCACGCTGATGACTCAGTGTATGTATCACGTGAGCCCTTGGTAGTTCGTTTTTCAACTCCACTACCTGTTTCCATAGCATTTTATGCTTAATTGTGCCACCTTTTGCATCTTTAAACCCGTTTTGTTCCCAATGATGTAAATATTCATTGTATGACTGTACACAGTAAGAGGAATCACACACAATAAGTGTGGGGAATTCGTGATCTGTATTTACAAGTGCCAGTATAAGTGCTTTTAGTTCTGCCAACTGAGCCATGCAGTCTCCTAGAGATTGCGTGTTAGTGCAACTCGGATGGAACTTTCCATCGTGCATGCGACCTTTAACAATCGCACACGCTGCGCTGTAAGCTTGCTTACTCCCTATGGCTGGTTGAGCAGAACCGTCAGTGTAAATAATGTATTCATACTGATCTAGAGGCAAAATCTCATTTGGAAGAGGATATTCTTGTTCGTATTGCAGGAATACCTGTGTTTTTAAACTTGGATCAAATCTGTATTCAACATCCGTTGCAGTAAGAGAATTAGCCCATTGTATCCATCTTGGATGTAAGGCTTTCACATTTGGAATGCTAGCTTTTGTAACAGCTTCTAAAGCTGGTACTGGGGTCACGACAATGATGCGTTTACCCTGAGCCAGAGCTCTTTCTCTTGCTACAGCGGTCTGCACTGCTGTCAGGATTTTTTCTGTTGAAGTAAAACGCATCTCTCCGTTTGTGTACAGGTGTGATTTGTATGCGATTGGTACTGTTTCACCTTCATTAAAAGTCAAATAAGTGTACCCGCATTGACCCGCTATTACTCGGATCACTAAGTTGCGTACGTTTACGCGTGTCTGTTAATGTTTTGAAGCTATCATGTCTTCCTGTAGGGAACGCAGGATGTTTGTATGTTCCTGTGTCCATTGTCTGACTGAAAAGTCGGGTTTTATTAAGTCGTAGAAAGGTTTTACTCTTTCTGCGTAATCCAAAATGTATGTTCGACCAAAATTTAGGAATCCCAGAATTGATTGTAAGTTCTTTAAAGTTTTTGGAGGTTGGAGCAGCGCACACTTTTCTAAAAAGTTAGCTGCTAAGCTTTTCCCTTCACTTGACAGCTCGTATCCTAAAAATAGGACACTGAGGTGGGCAATTTTTGATTTCTTGAAATTAAATTTATAGCCCTCAGAGGCGAATCCCATAATAATGGTGCTCACCCTGGTCAAGTGCCTCTTTAAGTCATCGTCCGTCAGATAAATATCATCTACATAGGATAATGCTTCTTCATCCAAATTTTGGAGTAACTCTGTTACTCTTGCTGAAAATACCCCTGGCCTGTTTTTATACCCTTGGGCTAGTCGACAGAATTGCCGCTGGGACCCTAACACACTGAAGGCAGTCAGATACCTGCTTTCAGGCGCTATATTTTGGCAGAAAAATCCATTTGAGATATCTAGTGTTGTTTTGTATTTTTTGCGCACAATGTTATTTATTAATGCGGCATTTTGAACTGCAAATGTCTTTGTGCAAGTGTTTAAATGTCTGTAATCCAAAACTAAACGATATGTGTTGTCAGGTTTCATTACGGGAAACAAAGGATTGTTCATAGGTGAAGTGCAATTTTCTATCACCCCCTGGTATTCTATTTGGTATGGAATTTCCCTGACTTGTTTTTTAGCTTCCTGCTTTATAGGGTATTGCCTTTGAGCATTTGGGGAAACTTTTAACAGGATCACGTGGTGGGTTGAATCCTCATCCCAACCAACATGATTTTTATACAATGCTGGATCTTGGGCAACTGCCCACTCCTGCGCATATGCATGTTTTAGGTGTATGGGAACGAGGTCGGAAAAGGCTGGAAAAATTACAGTTTCTCCCCTAGGGCACTCCATGATGAATGCTGGCGGCCAGTCTTGTTCTGCTAATAGAATGTCATAACCAGATGACAGATTTTTCCAAAAGAGACCTTTAATTATTCTGGGCTTGTCCCCCTCCAGCCGGAGTGTTATCTCATGTAACTTATGTGGGACACTTACCCGAGTATCAGGTGTTTCCACCGTGATATACTCACTCAACTCCGCTGTCACCAGAAATTCCTTCAGGTTCTGGCGAGCTATCGTTACTTCTGCCGCGCTGTCTAGCATCGTCAGAGCCCATTCCCCGTTCAGAAGCTGTGTCCTCAGAATTCTGGGCATGTCTGATCTTGAGACCTGCTACCTTCTTCTTGTTAAACTGAGGTTTCTGTTTTTGTTTATCTTCTTTTTTAGGTGCGTAGTCCGCAGCGCGTTGCGTGTCTCTGGACTTTGTACGCTCCTCTGACCGTCCTTCCCTCTCAGAGTTTTTTGATGAACCCTGAAAGGAACGAGAGGAACGAGTATCAGTATCCTGATACCTGTCAGGCTTTTTAATATTATCCCTATTCCTGAGGTTATACCTCCTTTCAGAGGGCTCCTGTTGAGGAGACCTACCTCTGGATTGAGATCTGCTGTCTTTTGACTTTTGTTGTTTTTTATTTTCCCACTTCGTTTTAGAAGAAGTAGGTGTCTGCTTTGTAGTGTCCTTTTCAGGACTTCCCACCAGTTGTGGTTTTAATGCTTTCCCCCTAGACTGTCTCTGCCTAGTTCTGCATATGCAGTTTCAATTATTTTGGGTAGTTCGTGCTCCTGATCTACTGGACTGAACTCCCTTAGGCGTTGGCGTATCGCCACTGAAGCTGCTTCCCCCTTGATGTTAGCTAGTATTATGGCTGATACCTGGTCAAAGTTATTGAGTAACTTCATCCCTAAGTTAAGGGCAGGCTCTGCTCCGTACTCATTTTGTATCTGTCTCAATACGTCAGGTACTACTGCTAATGATGGGATACCATGTGTTCTGGTATATATGGCAGCGAAGACTGAACCCCAAGAGGTGCAATCCTCTATTTGTGGTGTGGTCCCCATGGGCAAGCAGATTGTTAGAATTCTGTGTTTATCAGAGGTGGTAGTATTCGGGAATACTGCCTCAAGCTGAGTTATTTTCTGAGCTATCCAGAATGGTATTTGTTCTCGTTTTGCGGGCATTTTGCCCATTACTGCGTGTAATGTTTGAGGAGTAATTTTATTTCCTGTACTCTGGACTGGAGTACTATTTGCTGCACCTGGTGCAGGTTGGATTGTTAAAGTCCTCATGACAAATTGTGTCAAGTTTCTGTAGATTTTAATTAAATCTCTGTGTTGTACGAGTAAGTCTGGCTGTGGCATTGTTCCAATGTCAGGATGCGGTGTGTAGGCCGCTAGTATTGGCCATGTGGCCCCGTCTCCTCCGAGCGGGCCTAATCTTACTCTTTGTCGTACGTGGGGTAGGGCGCCTTTAAACCAGTAAAAATGTTCCTGGTAAGTGAGCGGAACCTCTATGTCCTCGAACCGAGCATATTCCGCTGGTGCATCTCCTTCTATGTAGTAGTGAAATGTATTTGTGATGGCATTTGCTGCTGGGAATGTAACCCATGAATAGAACACCTCTGTTTTATTGGATTCGTGTGCCTCAATCACGAAAACTATTTTGCCACCCCTGGCTCTTAAGCCTTGTTCTAGAAGTTTTATGGTGACTGCCCTTCTGAAATTTGGTGCAATTTGTATTGCATCCTCAGGGTCTTCTTCTCCTAAACCAAAGAGGTCTGTTTCAACTCTCCCAGTTTCTTCTGCTTGTTCAACCATTTTTAAGTGGAAGAAGGGTGTTTTTAAGGAAATTTTAAGATAAGGTGTAAGTGCACAATTTAGGAACTAAATATCCTTCAAGCTTGATTAACCAACAGCCAATAAATAGTACTCTTGTACTACTCAGCTGCGGCGGAGTTTGTGCCCACCCACTCCAGACGTCTCTGGGGTTTTGTGAGTAGGTTCTCTGAGAATAGCACGACTGAACTACTCAAATTCTACTGTTAAATAAGTAACAAACCAACGTTGGTGGCGCCATGTCGTGTAGTTCCTATAGTACCCATGCAGGACCTGCGCGTTTGTGTAACATAAGCTGTGGGCTTGGTGGCAGACTGACTCTGTACACCCTCACCGCGTATGTTAGATTGTTTTGCATTAGCTAGCTCACAGTGCCACTAAAGTCTCCTCTTATCAGGGAGAGATTAGTTTCTGGCAACCTTAGACCATGACAACCCAAATTCCTTAGAATCGTGGAAACAATATACTACCTTTCGCTCAGTCACTCGTGCTTACTTATTCGGTTTGTCTCAGAGAGTTACACAGAATAAACAGTCGGGCGTTTCAATAAGTATTTATTGAACAGTTATTATTCTAGTGTAAAATATATGTGCTGCGGCAACCAGCAGACAATAGCAGAGATATATTATCAGCAGTACGATAAAAGCAAAGGGATAGAACAGTTCTACCATATTGCGATAATCATGGATACATACATGAATATAAAAAGCATTAGGAAAGTGTGCGTACTCCTACGATGCATAACTAGATGTACCCGATTGTACCTAGCATATGTGTAGGTCTAAAAGCCTAAGAGCCAAGAAACCTTCTAGGATATAGTCGAATCCCCATACCTGAATAGAGAGAGTGTGGGATCCCGTCCTGGTCTCGAGTTGATCACCCCGCAAGGGCTGTGTCAGACCGCTGTCAGCTGGAGCGACTGCATGCAGGAGCCTCAGCGTCTCTGGTCAGTGTGTCAGCATGGAAGTCTCGGTTCCCTCTGTCTTACCGGGGTAAGATGTGGTGTATTTATACCCTGAAGACTCTAATAGCTTCGTATGATTTGTATTGGGCCTATATTAGACTTGAGGAAGACGTCAGGGGTGAACTTTGTACATACATATTATGCAGGTGGTGTATTGCTAGAAAGTCATGCATAATTGATGAGTACAGTGTGAGCCTGTGTTTGGGAAAAACCCTGCTGTATTCAAAACCACAGGCGAGATAACGTTCAGCCCACAGAGCACGTTGTGTACTAGTAAGGACCAATGTAGGTGAAAGATCATGCCTAGATAAGGAATCATGACTATAATAGGACATGTACAGTTATGACCGTAATAGGGCAAGTACGAATATTACCACATTAGGGCAAATATGAATACGTCCATTTTAGGGCATGTATGAACGGGTCTACATTAGGGCCTCTATACGGAACATAACAGAGATCCAGGACGGCGCTTAGAAGATCAATTCAGGGGTATTTTTCTATAGCTCATAATCTACGCTAAATGTGAGACTTATGAAAGTACAAATATATCAAAACAGAAATGGACCAAAAACACTAGGCCCCATAATTGGGGTGTTGTGAGCCTAGGTTCCAATTCAACTGCACCTGCTGCACTAAAAAACCCTAAAAAATAAAAACCCGCAAAAACTCCCTAACTTCCTAAAGGCATCTCTCTGAGGAAGCTGTTTCTATCATTAGCAAGCTAAAAAATTATCCCCCATATGGCGCCACTTCCTCTGGGCTATCTCTTTAATGCTATTCAAGGAGCTCACTACTTTCCTCTTTCTCTTGGACCGTTACTCTGAGGCCCAAGGAGTAACGACGATCAGAGTGCTCTGTCTGAACATGACCCTGCTGGCCTCCTCCCTGTCACCTCTTCTTCTCACCATGAAGGACATCTGCATGCAAACAGAGGTCGAAGCGGATGGGATCTATGGGCAGCCTCATGCCCAATGCTTTTTTAATTTTACAAAAGCAGTTCCCATACTCTCGTTAAAAAACAACCACCCTTGAACAATTATTGTGGCCCCTGAAGTGCCTCTGTGTAATAGTGAAAGGAGAGTGGGGTTGGGGGCGGAGTTTTCCTGTGCTGTGAAGCTCAGGGAGGGACACAAAGTTAAGGACGAAACAGCCATTCTCACCCGAATGCCTGCTACCTGAAAGAATGTAAATGTGTGCAATTGGTTAATCACCAAATGTAAAAGCAGCTTGAAAGCCAGTTTAGGCTTTAATTGATGGAGGCACCTGAGGCTTCATAGCTACAATGCGCTATTGTTTTTGATACTTAATGTCATGGTGTTATAAGCTGAGTTCTAGAAAATGTACTTTTAATAGACAAATGTTTGCACTGGGTATAGTTGACCTAATACTAAAATATATATGTTGAAAGCCCTTGTTTTATCTTAAAACACCAAATCATTTTCAGCAGTCTACCTTATGCAGTGTATAATACAATTTTAAAATAATGGCTTGCATATTCACAGTGCTTTCTGCTCCAGGCTGGGACCTTGCAGCACTATAAATACACAAGCCACTATTCCTCCCATCTGCAGTGGTCACATTACCCAAATGAAATGTAGGAATGTAAAAGAATATATTTCTATCTAATTAGCTTAAGTTGTATTTATTTTTCAATTAAGATTTCTACATTATTTTATATGCAATTAACTGAAAGTGAAAAACAAAACACTTGAAGAATATTTTATTCTTTTTAGCCACGTTTTTGACCCTGCCACCATGTGGCTAAAAGGAACAAAATATTCTGTGTCTTGTTTTTCCACTTTCAGTTACCTGCGTATAAAATAATACAGAAACCTTAAACAAAACATAAATGCAAGTTAAGCTGATCCGATGGAAATACATTCTTTTAAACTATAAGGTCCCCATGTATGTTTTTTTAACCAATTCAAGGACTGCATGTAAATGAAGACAGCCTGGAAACGTGCCAAGTTGCTCTTCCAGGCCATCTTCATGTACAAGTACCCCTAGGAATGCAGCCAAGGCCCCCCAGGGGGGCGCGCCCCACAGTTTGAAGAGCTGTATCTTAGAGTGTAATTTCTCTAACGGCAAAGGCAATTTCGGATCTAGATGCTGCCTCAAGCGACTACTCAGCAGGAAATCTCTAAGAGAAGCAAAGAGGGTGCCAACCCAGGACTATAATCTCCACCAGGACTGGCTAGTGATCTGAGTATGAGAACACTACTTTTTGTGTTGAATTGAACCAATGAGGCAATATCTTGAAACATAAGAATGTAATTGATGCTGGAGTGCATGTTCTGGACCACAGAGTAAAATGTGAATTCTTCGGCTCCCGGGTTTCTAGCAGCAGCAGAGAGCTTCCTAGGGGCGCCCTCCAACTGGTCAAGACCAGGGTCCAGGATACAATTGAAGTACCACCCCAGATTATAATATGGCTCTGAAATCTATTTACTACCTGCAATAGGTCTATATAGAATTGTGGGTAAGCGTGACTGTGGCCATAGGTGGCAATTATAATCAGCTGTTTCCCTTCTAGTGTGCCCACCACTACAACATATCTACCTTTTGGGTCTGATACTGTGGCATTGAAACATATTTTGCAACATTTTCGACCTATATCAGTACCCCTCTAGCATGAGAGCTGAAGGACGCTGTGTAGCGCAGACCACTCTTTATATTCAACAGTCTACATTCTGTAGGTAGTGGGAGATGAATTGCTTGTATAAGTGCAACACCTATAGAATGGCACTTTAAATAGGCAGCAACCTTGCACACTTTTCTGTTGTCATTTAGCCCTCTGACATTCCAAGTAAGCAGATGAAGTGAGAACCCATTCTTCTTGGTGCCCATAATCATGCTAGTCTGCGCATCGTTTTGTCCAGACCAGTATGCAGTGCTTATATGCTCGTATATACACCGTTAGCAATGAGATAGATCCATACATTAGCATGTTTGGTTACCACTCTCCCCCACCCACATTGAAAACTCCAACTAGCCCTGATGTATGACCTCACTCGCAGTCGCACCCACCACATCTCCATTACCCCCAAAACAATATAAAAGCAGAGCACGCATGGGACGGAGCGTGATGGACACACTACCCAACGTAGAACGCAAACGGGGCTGCATTTAAACTCATCAAAGCAGTGCAAATGCTGTCCAACTCACCCTAATTCTCTGAAATTTCATCTCGAGGGAAGCCATCCACTGTCAATGCCAGCACTTGTCAATGTCCTCGGTCCAGCAAACCATCACCATCTATAATCTGTAAATCAGGTGTGCAAAGCAAATCTTAATCTTAGCACATATACTCCACTTTTCTAGTATTACCTTTCTAGTTGCCAAGCAGAATTTAACTGAAATCAGATTGCAAACAATGAGCCAATAATTTGTCAAAATACTTTGTGTAGTTCCAGCAAAGATTAAGCATAAATAGTAATGTTCAATCTACGTGCTTCATACTCAAGACCTTCACCAGGAAGCCGGTGTGACTACAAGATCGAAACCAGAGAAGGGAATAATGCATACAATTTCAAAATAGGTTTTAAGCCACAGTTTTCAGATGTTCGATATATTGCATGATTTTGTTTCCAAATCTAACTAACATTCTTTTGTAGCACACTGTAGTCTTCTGAAACCCTATATATAAGCACAATATATTTATTTATTATTTTATGTATGTATTTGCTTCACGTGTTTTGTACAGTGTTGGTGTGCTGCTTTGTAGTTGCTTTACAGCACTTTAAGACGTTGTAGACTTATACTAATACAGTCATGATAGGACAATTTACGAAGAGCCAACTGCGCCTTACAAAGAATTGTTTCCATGCGTATGGTTGGAGAGGAGCTCTAATAACAAAGTCCACATTCTACCACCATGAGCAGACGGACTAATTGGCTGTATGTGCCTCACATTCAAGAGCTTAGTGCACCATTACAGTGCAAGAATGGAATGACACACTAACATCATTTAGACACATGTATTAGCGTTAAAATGGCCGCTTGACAGCAAATCAGTGTACATTGTGCCTGCTCTCTTGCTGGTTACCACCATCTAAAAGCTACTGGTAAATGGACACTCAGAATAGAGGGCAAGGGATAGCAGTGAAAGTTTGCGCATGTTAGACTCCATTTATTTGGGTACATGCCGAAATTGGACGCATAAAATACACGTTGGCCAGCGTAAAGTTCCAGGAGTATATTTGCTCCCGCGGTTTTCCCCTGAGTTGAACGAGGGGTTTAGAGACAGATGCACACGGAGCCTGTAAATGTCAGAGCAGAGATATTCCTGATCATGAAGGATAGTGCCTACAGGTGTATGAGATGTAAAGACACAATGGAATATGAACTGCAGCAGTACACAAGGGTTGACCTCCTAGCATGGGCATAGGAACCATTAGGATCATAGTGGATTTTCCCCCCTAGACTTGGAAGTGGGGAATACAGGGGATAATGTCCTTACCCCTCCTCCCCAGATTTGAAAGTGGAAATTGAAGATTACATAGTGGCAGACATTGAAGTTGGGCTGCACATTACGTGTCTCCTTGAAGAGCTGTAACCTTCGGAACAAACTCTGCGGGGCTGCAAAGTCCTGCTTTTGTTAATTATTTATTAGGTGTTGAATCCAGTGGCGGCTCCTCCGCTAAGGCAGAGGAGCATCACCCCACTGCTTTCAACAGTGTAAATAAGTGAAAAATAAAATGATAATAACTCTTTGTTATTATTATTTTATTTGTTCTTGCTGCGGCGTCTTTGCGGGGCGGAGGGGGGCTGCTCTGCTCTCAAAGCAGGGGGGAGGAGTGGTGGGCACTCTGCATTACAGCCTGGGTGGAGAACATGCCCAGGCTCCCATTCCCTGTCTGAGCGCCGAACCATGGTGCTCAGACCAATCACAACGCTGCATTGCAACATTGTAATTAGTCAGGGGAGCCTAGGTGCTTTCTGTTCCAGCCGAGCGGAGGGATGACGAGTAGAGACGACAGAGGAGAGACAAAACGCGACGAGGAGGTATGTTTCTTTTTTCTCTACTCCCTCCTCCGCCCCCCCCACCCCTGATCCGTGCCAGCCACCACTGGTTGAACCTATCCTAAAATCAGTCTTTCTGTCAAGCCGGGCATGGAGAGGTTCAACACCTCAATGACTAAAATCAATTTTTTTCTGAATTTTGCAGAGTCAGCAGTAACATAAAAATAAAATAGAATATCTTGCCTTCCCTTACTCTGCTGGCTCTGCAGATTTCAGAAAAATATTGATTTTAGACAGGCTCAACACCTCAATGACCACAATTACATAATTAGCAAAAGAGGTTTGGGAGCCCTCACAGAGTTTGCTCCTGCATCATGATTTAAGACAGGCTGCTTCTCCTACATAGTATGCTCTTTAGCTCTGTGGAAACATTCGAAACAGAAAACACCCCTTTAAATCTTATGACTATGCTCATGTACATATGTATGTGTAGTGTCAGTTTAATTTAAGGTGTAATTAGTGTATTTATTGACCGCCGCATCTTAACACTAATTGAATACCAAAAATTGATTAACTGAACACAAAGCTCTGACCTTTTGTGTTAAACGGAAGACCAAAGGATGTAACCCTACAGTTTCTGAACTGCAAAATACGCAGCCCTGGTCTCAGATCCCGGCTGCCCCACGTGATCAAATTGTGTGATCCACAGCCCATCACTTTACTTCACTTTGTATAATTTTCTTTAACCATACAGTTTGAGAGCGTATTGAACTAATACAGTACAGGGTCTGTGTCCTACAAAAACCTCACTTATATAAACTTAATATAAAGTAATATTGCTTAAAATGTAATACCGATATTGGCTATATAAATAGAGAACATGACAAAGTGACACATTTTGGGTAACTCGTGGTATGGGCATGGTGGTGTTCTTGAAAGTTTCATGTTTTAAAAAAAATATTACTTCCAATTAATGTCACTCAAAGTCGTTATCATATTTTTCCAAGACATTTGTTGCCTGGTTTACACCTTTTGAATGCTCAGCTCATGCTTTTGCTGTCAGAGCCAAGACAAACCCTTAGCTTGGCTATCCCTAAGGCGGTCTGTGCCCGCCTCCCCCCCAAGAAATGTGGGTCCCCATTGCCCTTGCCTCGTAGGGGACCTGAGGATCATAAACTTTCAAGTAAGCTGGCCGTGTAATAGGTTTGGGCTTTAGTGGTAGATTCAGCCAAAACACAACATCCACTGCAGTAGATTCTGAAACAGTAAGATTGTAGAAGGTCTTTTAGAACACTGGAATGTTGAGCGCTCCATTGAAGACAATGGAGTGCTCCTGCTTCTAATGGCCGGTAGAAGCCCGGAGCATAAACATTCCAATGGTTGTTCACAGCAATAGCTGTGAACAAAGGCCTCACGGAGCCAGAGGGGATTTCAACCCCCTCGGGCTCCATGAGGCCTTTATTTTACAAATCAGAACATGCTGCCCTCTAGGGGCAGAATGTTCTAATAGCCTTAGAGCCCTCTTTAGTGGCCTCTAACGGCCAATAAAGGCCCGCTCCCTTGTTAAAGGCCCGCGCTTTCGGCTCGGGCCTTTAATGCTGGAGCTGGCTTTTAATGGCCTTTAGAGCCTGTTACAGCGGGCTCTAAGGCTATAATAATGTTCGCTATGGTTGTTCAAATAAGGTAATCCCGAAGTTGAACTTTAGGTAAATTTTGATGTTTTTAATCATATTATATTTCAAGCAACCGGATTCTCAGCCACTGGGTGTTTTGCTCTGGCTACATGAGCCATAGATTTTTGTGAGACCTTTTTAATGCATGGCATCAGAAGAAAACAAAGTGACGCTGGAAGACACAATATGGACAAGAACTGATCACTGCCACAACCAAATCGACTGTATATAGAAACAGGTAATTTGACCGGTATGGCTGTACTTTCTCAAAATGACTTTATCCTTTTTTTGGAATAGGTTGCTTTCAGTTTGCGAATGCTCAACTCCTTTTCAGGACAGGCTGTAAGCATTCAGTGCTTTGTCAGCACATGTGAGGTATGGGCTTCAGCTGGGGATAGAAAGGGATAGTACCCGCTACCCTTTGCTTGCTTCATGGTACCGCTGGTGCTGTTCTTGCTACTGCAGGGCACAGTGTTCATGAAGACAGCAGTAGGAACAGAAAGAAACAAGAACTCCAAGAATCTTGTTTACTTCAAGTAGATTCCACACCTTGCCCTATTTTCTGGCTGTCAGCATTGGGGCACGGTGTCAATCCTGTGACGCGATCAGGAGTCAAAGGATGCAGGATGTCACTTCTGCTGCCCCTGTAATTTTTGTGAATAGGCGTCCATGATGTGGGGTAGCAAAGCTTTGTCTCACCTCCTTGTAGCAAGAAGGGGTCCGCACACCCGTTGTCTTGCGCAAAGCCAGAAGTTACAAAGGAGGTATTGCCTTCACAATGGCACTTCCGATGTCACAAGTTGTTACGCTATATTTGCACAGTTGCCACTGTGAACAGCAGGAACCTTTGTGCATCTGACCAAAAGTATCACCAAATTGTATCTCTTGCAATATTTATATAGTGCTTATTACCCCTCCGTGGGGCGTTGAAGCGCTCATAAAAACTTGAGTAAATGCACGGAATGGTCTTCTTTAGAAGGATAAAACTAATCCCAATAACCAATAATAACCACTGAAAAAACACTAACCACAGGTTCCAGAGCAGTGTGCTGAATCCTTAAAGAAAGGTGACCCCTAAACATACTTTTTAGGTCCAGGAGCCAGGGGGAAGAAGCAAAGAAAAAGTACATGAACCAATACTCCTGTCAGACCTATATCTATTTATCTGGTGGCCAACAAAAGGCTCGAATCGGGCTGTCCCACAAAAATCAATCTTGCCATACTCAAATGTGCAAATATATATTATTTTTTATTCATCTTTTTATTTTTTTATTTTAATAGTTGTAACATATCTATTTGTAAAAGTGTAGACACAATCATAATAAACAGTTAATTAGTTGTCTAACATAGTTGACATATACAACAAATATTATTTACAGGTAAAATACATGAAAAGACACGTGTTAATCCTAAAAATACAAGCACATATACCCCAATCAACTAACCTCACATCAAGCAATCTCACCTTTCATACCACACTCTCACAATCAATACAGTCTCACACAAAGAAATATAAGGGGAACCCTCAATAGTTGACTGGCATACACCGATGACAGGAATAGCGAACTGAACAAATCACAATTTTAATCCGCTTTGGTGTTGTCCTTTAGGGGTTCCCAGCAGTCTGGTCAACGTACGTTTCGGTGGGAATGATTAACTTCCACCTTCATCAGGACCAATCTTATTGATTACTTTCAGGTGAATGGAGGGGGGGGGAAATCTGATCAATACCCCATAATAGGCTAGGTGTTCCTCTGATGCACTAAAAGGGCAGTATGGATTGCAAATTGTCACATCTAGTGTTGCGGGTCCCTTTGTATAAAGCGGATGCTACTATGTATCCGCTATGGATTAGTAGTAGGCGATTATTATTTACATGTCTGCAGGCCTTCAAAATATTGTATGCCTGGGCTTATCTTCTGAGGGAAATATAAGGTCATAGCCTTCTACTTGAGCCGAATATCCTCCACAGAATATTGTATGCAGACCTCTTTTGTGGCAGCGATGCAACTTCCTCTAGAATGGCAGCAGGAAGCCACTTTCTTTTCTTTTGTTCTCTAAATGGCTCTTCTCTCCGTCTTCTTTTTTCCTTTAACAGTGCCTTCTCCCTCTGCAAAGCTTGTGTCGCTTTCGTCAGATTCTCTGCCGCCTCCTCCCAGCCCTGTTGGAAAATAACCACCAGATAAATAGATATAGGTCTGACAGGAGCATTGGTTCATGTAATTTTTCCAGAGCAGTGTGCTGCCAGGAGTAAAGCACATCAATGCCTCATCTGGGGTAGTAAGCACTATATAAATGCAATTACAATGCAATACAATATAAAATCGTCCTGGCCCACACTAATACTATAACACTCAGCAATCTCGCAGATGTATTGTATTGTAATTCTATTTATATAGCGCTTAGTACCCCTGATGAGGCGTCGAAGCGATTTTTCGGTGAGTAGCACGCTACTCTGAAACCCAAAAAGGATTAGTGGTGAATTAGTATAGTGAAATCTGAGATTAATTTGAGCGGTGGATCTGTTAGTCTGCTATTTGAATTGAGAAGGATAGTGGAGGGATAGAAGAGGAAAAGGTTTGCATTTATATGGCATTTGCTACCCCTGATGAGGTGTTGAAGCGCTTTTCGGCGATTAGCATGCTACTCCGGACCAGAAAAGGATTAGTGGTAAATTAGTCTAGGGTAATATGAAATAATTTGAGCTGTGGACATGTTAGTCTGTTATTTAGATTTGAAAAGGATAGTGGAGGGATGGAGGAGGGAAGGGTTTGCATTTATATAGCGCTTGCTCCTTTGACGAGGTGTTGTAGCACTTTTCGGCGAGTAGCAGACTGCTCTGGAACCCAAAAAGGATTAGTGGTGAATTAGTGTAGGGAAATATGAAATGAATGTGACTTGAGTGGTGGACATGTTAGTCTGTTGATTGTAGTTCATACAGAGTGCATGATAAATTACTTATACTGCAAGTAACTCTCAAACAACTGCTACGGTTCATGTTCATCACCCAGTTTTTTATCAGTCCACAGCAATAAACAACCTATCACCTCCTGAACAGACAAGGAATAACTGAAAAGAACTGCCACACGCCGCTGGCTAACGGAGGACTTTAATGTAGTCCAACACTGCAGGTCCCAACAACCTACATACTGCTTCTTGACATCTCACAATGACAATCAGATAAGGGATGCTATTAACAAAGTCCATCCCTTCAGACCTCTCCGCCATGTCTCCCTCTAGCCTATGCCTGCTCAGGACCATCAACTTCACAAGTATCTAGAATGGACAGCCCAGAGGAGTAACCAGCTTAATGGACTACTATGCACATAAGAAATACCACAAAGGAGCCTGCAGAGCTGTTAAAAAATAATGCTTTTTAATAATTAGTAAGTAGTTGCCCAATTCCTCATAAGGAGTGTTACACATTACTCTCTTTAAAACGGACCTTTAATCTCTTCAAGTCAAATTTGCTTTTTAATTTAATAGTTAAGAGTGTATCATCTGCCATTTGTGATAAGGGTACCTCACTGTAGCATTTGTAAAAGTGAAAATTTAGCAATCTCGATTTTTTTTGTAAGAAGTAAATTGAGAAGGGCGTGGGCGATACACTCACCTCCGAATTGTTTGTGAGCGTTAGAATTGAGTGTTCGACTTTAGTCGAAATGTTTTCTTTTTCTTATGTCGTTTAACGGGAGGAAGTTGGTGCAGAGCTTTTTCAATACCCAGCTCCTCGTTCGAAATGGGAAAAATTCATTCTGTGAATGCTCTGGCTAATAGATTTGGATAACTGAAAGCGCGCTCAGCTTTAACAGTGAACAAAAACAGACCCCACACAAGCATGAGGAAGCGAGAATGGACAGGAGGTTATTGCAAAAAAAAAAAAAAACCTTCCCCAAGCACCCTAGAAGGATAAAAATGCAAGGAAGTTGAACGCTGGTGAGCTACAGTGTCTTGTAAACAAGTCACCCAATTGGCGGCGGATGTCATGGAAATTCTGCTCTGCTTTTTCATTTACGCACGCAGCATTACAAGCTCTTGCCATTACGCAGGTTTTCTTCAAAGTAATAACTGCTTCGTGCATGAGCTCAAGACTAAGGTCCTCATTACAGTTAAAGGACTTGAGGGCCAGATGCACTAAGAATGGAGTCGGTAAAAGTGCTTGCAAATTGCACACTGACTTTTACCAAATCCATTCTGTTTTTGCGGATTTCAGTCGCAAAACATTAATACATCTCATTCCATTTCGGTATTTGGAAGGGGTGCCCTAAGCACTTTCCTTCCAAACACCGATTCGGTATCTGGTCGCAAGCCCAAATTACGATTCGGTAATCTGTTACCGGATCTAAATCTGGGCTTCATCCCGAACAAAAAGTCTTTTTGCCATCACAAACGGCTCGATTCTGTGAATCGGACCTTTTGCAAACGCAAAAACGCTTTGCACATATATGTAGCCCAAAATTCTGATCTCTGTGCAAACTCTTGGATTTATGAGTTGCATGATAGTTATCAAACCCACTCAGTTGTCCCTTGATAAATTCTTGCAGGTCAAGGCTGCGGAAATAGATCATGGAAAAGGGCCTGGAAAAATGGTAAAACATGCAGAATTTGGTACATTAAATGCTGATTGTGCATGTTACGCCTCATTTTCTTGCTGAAAACTAGGACTAGGAGATATTTATCACACATGGCAAATACCTCACCTTGGAGTAATGGTGTTTACCACATGTGGTTAATACCCCACCATATTCCGACCAACTTGTAAGGAGGGCCTAAGGCGGCAGAGTGCATGCTCCTGCATGCTAAGAAGGCCCTACAACAAAATGAGCCGGAACACCTTCAGAGGGATGTCAGTTTGTCTACCAGCCCAACCCATTAATTGAACAAGCTATGGCAATGACAGAAGCTTTAGGTTTTGCCTGTAGTGGGTGAGAACATTCTTTAATTCACCCTGCAGCTTAAATTAATTAAAAACCTTTGGAAAGGGCATTCAGGGTTATTGATCTCCATCTATAGGAAAAGAACTAACAAAACAATTTCCTGCTTTTGTTGTTAGTTCAAAGTTGCCATCTACCAGCCTTAACACAGACCTCCCTTGCTCCAAGTAATCTAAAACAGATTTATCATGGCAGATAGGGCCTAATTAGAAGTAGAATTTACCCTTATGGATACTACATTAATGAAGCATGGTTATATAAAACAACAATTCGGGGGAAAGTGTATCAATTATGGTACTTTAGCCTTTGCTATACGTTAGTTGTACTGACCTTGGTTCGTTGTGTTCCTCTTGTCATGGCTGCAGCCAGGGCCGGACTGGGAAGCCAAAGCAGCCCTGGCAATATTCTTGGACCAGCCCCTGGGAAAGCACTGTATGGCCCCAGGAGGCTGGAAATGCTTGCTTGCTGCTTTTCTTACTTAGGGCCGATATTGCAGCATCGCTGCACAACTGGCTCCAGTAACAAAACCAGTCCCCACCACTGTAAAACTGGCCCCCACCCTTCCAGCCTCCCGGGGAAGCACCCGATGCCCGGTACGGCCAGTCCGGCACTGGCTGCAGCTATGGCAATTTGTGTAATGCTCTGCAATTTCTACTGAGACTGACAAAGTAAGTAAATTTCACCTAGAAGCTAATTGGTTCATTGCCCCATTGTGGGGGGGTGGTCTGGAAGGGGGCCCAAAGCTATCGGCACTCTTTTGAGCCATTGGCTCAGACCTGTATGGGATGTCATGAGCTAGGTTGTTGTAATAGAAGTTAGGGGAGCTTATCTGAGAAGGGTTGAGTGTCTCAGCCCTCGGCGAGCATGTTCCCTGTCCGCTATGACTTCAGGACTGTAGGGTACTTTTTCGACCTAGTGTCTGAAGATTGACTCTACAGTGCTTGCAACACTTATTGATCGGCTGAACCTTCACAGTTTTGGTGTGAATCAGACCACCTCAACATTTGCACGACTTAAATCTGAGGGCTGAGGTGAAGAACATCCTGAAGCTTGTCTTTGAAGTCTGACTTGTTGCAAATGGCAAACACTCTTACCAGTGACTACAGCTAGACTAAGGATCAGCTAGTCCCTCTCTGAGAGGCTTGGACAGTATCACATTTTGATGACACCATCAGGCTCTGTTGTGTGGGCATCCTCCCATGTAAGTGACAGTCAACCACAATTGAGGTCCTGTCTTTCTCGTAGTAGCCACCTACATAACCGTGTGATCCATAACACTGCATCTTCATGTACCTAGGCATTCTCTTTCCCACAGGGGTGGTGGTCATTGCATTCAGTATCTCGGCTGTTGAAACTTTACATTACTACTGATGTTGTGTTTAGATTACTCCAGGTCAGACTGTTCTCCAATACAGCAGTAGCGCTACTCTGGGCAGACTGTTCAGCCAAAAATCAGTTGGCTATTCAACCTATTGCTGTGGGGGATGCATGTGCCATTGAGGTATCCCTCATGGTGACAGTAATTTGGGCCTCGCGAATCATCAATCAGTTTATGTTCATAGGGATCGACATCTCATTCTTGCTTCAGGAGCTGAGCTCTTGAGGTTCAATATCACAAATGCACCAAAGTATCAAGGGACCCAACAACATCTTCTACAAAACAAGGTGTATCTTCTACAAAACAAGGAGGGCACACATTTATGAAGTGAGATTAGATGCAAACCATACTGCTAGAGCTGTGAAGAGCTGTACAACTGTTACATATATATCTAGACATTATTTTTTCAGGTTTGCATATTTTCTTATTGTTTTTTTCTGTCCATACCCCAAAGAGCTTATTCAATACATGTTTGTGGTTAATTAATATTTGCTTATTGTGTGTGAGCTCTTCTCTTATTGAGAGAATTACCACCCTTCAGTCTCCTGGCATTTATTAAAAGTCCCACATTTTGCCAAAATCTTCCTGACTACTGGGGCATCAATCAATCAGGTGTCTTGTAAAGCGCGACTACTCACCCATAAGGGTCTCAAGGCGCATGAACCATCTCCTTATTCCTCTGTGTGTTATTAATGAACAGCTATGCTGCAAAGCCTTTTCCCACATTAGAACACAGTCACCTTTGTGCACTTCACTGATGCCCACCTGTAAGGAGCTGCTCTTTCCACTATTTAGCGGTGGATTGTGAATTTTTTTTTCTTTTGTTCAGCAGAGAATGGAATTTCCTTTAAAAGTAACCTTCTGGAGGCATTTACTGACTTGCATACAAGCCTCGCGCTCCGTTTGCGGGATTCCTATTGGTTGATCAGAGGGGCGGCAATTTGGTAGTGTCAGGACGCAGGGTATGTTGACCGTGCCTACTGTGGCGATGAGTGAAACATCTGCAGTGACAATTAGTGGCCAAAGAAAATTAATTTTGTCAGTATGATCTCTACAAACAGGTTATATATACTGAAGCCTGGGGAGTGTGTAGCATGGCCATTCCCACTTGCGGAAAGCACCACCACCACACAAAATTTGAGATACAGCTGCAACGATGAAGAAGTTAGTCAAGCAATGGATGCAGAATGAGGGATTGCTTCCGTGCATACAAATTCGGAGCAGGTCAATTTGGATGCACTGGTGTTTTTCAAAACAGTCAATATAGCACATTAAAGTCAATACATAAAACCGTCCACAAGGAGAAGTGACATCTGAAAGATCATGGAGCAAGCAATCTAATCTGGCCAATGCCTTGAATTGGAAGGAGAGATAATTAAAGGAGTCAGACGGAAGGAAGATGCCAATACTCTTATCTGCAAAAGAATGACTCTACCTCTAATTAACAGCTTTTACAAATGAGAGTATTTCATCCACTAAAAGTGTCTTACAAAACCTCTGCCATAAACAAAGGACAGATATTCCACAGGGCACTATCTTTTGCTTTTTTATGCAAACACTCTTCAGGCAGAAGAGGAAGGAACTTTAGTAGGTGCGAAGGTGGTTCTAATGTCCTGGAAGATCAATCTGCAACTAACTCATTCTTCGAAGCACATGCTTTAGATTAGTGGCTCTCATCCTTTTGACGTCTGTGGACCCCCATTTGATCATTATTGGAATTCAGGAGCCCCCAATGAATCTTTATTGAAATCAGGAGCTCCTCACTGAATCCTTATTGGAATCCGGGGACCCCATCCTAAGCAATTTTGATGACTTGAACTGCAAAACATTGCACATTACAGACACAATCCTTCATTAAACAAATATTGTATTTAATTCACAAACAAGTATAAAAAAAAAAAAATTTAATCGGAAGGTTGGAGCATTTCAATATTTAATTGAAGTCGCCCATCGTCCATACTAAATTCTGTTTGATGTACTTGCACTGCTCCAACAAATCAATCTGAGAATACCTACTTAGTTTTTAGCTTCCAATTTCAAATTCCTAACATTTATTAAACGTTCTAAAATTTTCAATTTTCAATTTTGCTTCTTTATTTATATACACTTTATTAATCTCATAATATAATGTAATTTTCTAAGCAGTCATGGACCCTCTGAATAGATGTTGCGGACCACCAGGGGTCCCCGGCCAAGAGATTAAGACCAGCTGCTTTAGATGTTACAACACTAAAACAGGTGATCTCACCCTTTAGTGTTAAATGAAATAGAGTACCCACCATAGACAGAAAATGAAGATATGGCAGAGGTAACTCTATTTTTGTGAAATAGAAGCAAAGGCTCATTGGGACATAAAACCCTGAAACCACAGACCTTTTTGAATGAGTGGTGTCAAGGAAACATACCCATTTCCATGAAACAAAGTTCAGATGAGATTCATAATATTTCTAATATTTTTATGTGAACATCAACAAAATCATGCTATGACTCTACCTCAGTGTTGGGATAGTAACAAATATCCTTTTCATGTCCAAATCGGAAGGGCTGTCCATAGCTTTATAGAGAGCTCGAAATGTTGCGAAACAAGGGATCGCCTTCCATCATCCTTAAGAAATCAATGAAAGAACGCTGAGGGCATCAAACCCTTATCCTGGAGCAATATGGCAGATTTCTTCTGCCTAATATATATTGTGACTCTGAAGTAACTGAAGCATTAAATTCTGGTGACTTGCCAGTAGGTCTCCCCTAAACATACCCTCCCTCCAAAACCACCCAGCAATCCCAATGAGGGTCTGAGACTAATATTTGATGTTTGGTTAGAGATATAAAAAATCTCAGCCCATACTTACTAAGTAAACATGAACCTCAAAATTAGCATCACTGCACAGCATTCATATTACAGGTTGTAACATAGTTTGTTCTACATAAATAGTCTGCTAGACATTGAGTCAACTACAACCCAACAGCTTGCAGCACATCAAAACTTGTGAGCTCATGGTTTGCCTTTCAACCCGGTCACCTTGGCACCTCAGGCATTCTTAGGGCCATCCCCAGTGCAGAAACCGGACAATCACTCTCAAGCAAATCCTTGCTCTCAAAATGTATGCAGGAGCAGTGGCGGCAATGGCAGAGGAGCGACGCACCACTGCCTGGCGCAGAGCCAGCAAACGAAAAATAAAACGATGTAGAGCATCGTTCTATTTTTTGTTTGCTGGCTCTAAGCCGGCTTGTTCATGGAGGGGCGGGGCATGGGAGGGGGAGGAGGAGTGCTTGTGCACTCCCTCCCTAAGTACGCATATGTGTTTGGCCAGCCATCTCAGGCCGACCAAAACACACATGCTCACTTAGGTTTCTCCAGCCCGGCTGCATTCAGCAGCTGGGCTGGAGAAACCCCACAAACTCCATGACCTGAGCGGAGCGTCTTTCCTGCCCACTCAGGCCAATACCTGCACTGCTCTGTAGCACAGGGATTGGATGGGAGTCTGTTGCAGGGGCTGCTGGGACCAGGAAGAGGCCAGCAGGAGCGACAAGACGCGTGAGGTGTCCGTCAGGTACGTTTAAAAAAAAATATTTTTATTAACGGGTCCCGCTCCCCGCTCTTGCTCCCCCCGCGCTCCACCCCCCCACCACCCTCTGTTAGTGGCGACGGTCACTGTGCAGGAGGCCAGTTCACCTCACAGTACCCCTACCTGGGGCACCCCCCACAGCAGATGGAGAGCTACTGTTGGTAACCTGGCTATGTCTTAGCCCCCTGGTGCAGACCACGTCTCTCAATGATCCCCAAAGGGCCAGTATCCCAAAGCGCTAACTGCACATGCGTGAAAGGGATAAAGGACCACAAAAGCAACAACAACTCCCCATCAAATTGCAGATTCTTTACCAATTGCTGCAAGCACCCCCCTCTGAGGTCCAGGTGACACTAGTTTTATCTGCACCTTACTTTATGTGAGATGCCAAGGGTCCTGAAGTGTCCCTGGCGTGAACTCACCTCGCCACAGATTAGCGTGGTTCACCTACCATATGGCCCCCCCACTGGCTGCATAAGATTGTGACATGCAAAAGAAAACAAGTCATTTCCAAAAATGTTGTTACCTCCTGTGGAAAGGTGAATCCCATTGGGGAGAAAAAAACTTCCTCCTCTGATACAACCATGGTCGATACACACTAAACTAGTTGACTTCAGAAGCTCAGAGATCCTTCTGTCCAGGTGTTTTGCAGATTCGTTAAGCTCCCAAACAGACCATGCTCCTTGCCTGTCTTGGCACTATGTATCACCATCCTATCATTGCGTGGGCAAGCGCTTTGCCAACCACAACACTTTTGCCACCATCAAACCAATCAAATCCCTGCACCCATTCTTAACAACATGATTGCCCCCCAAATGCAATATAAGGATGACCGGAGGTGGAAGCCCCCTTGGTAGCCTCTTGCCCACTGTCGTCCTGAAGTTCTTTACGCGCAAGCCTCCCTGGCCATACCACCTTAGGATGAGACCCGTTTTCATGGCATGTTCATGGAAATCTCCAGTCCAATAAACCTTGCGAGGCCGCTGTATGTAAGAGTGGCCAAACACCAACACCTCAGGAGTAGACATAGCACCTGATGCACAGAAAACATGTGCGGAGGAAGAACATGGTGTCACACAATGGAAAGTATTAGATCATATGAAGGCAAATAGAACGTTTGAGACACTCCGATCTCCAATTCCCAATCCTCTGTACTACTTGATCATCAAGACCTGAGAAAGCAGTAATTTTCAAGTTTCAGGTTAATTTTATTTATGTTACAGAACTCTGAATAGATCCACATGAAAACACTTACACAAATGATACATATACTCATAGTACATAAAAATACACATATGTATAGGGAACCTAATCCACATTAACGCTACAATACTGTAACAACAATAAGATCAATACAAATTTAAAACACTTGAAAAACGTAAAAATTCTATAACAAAGCATTTCATCACATAAAGTGACTAAAGTACTTCCTAGACCGTACATATAGATAACTGCAAATATATGGTCAGTACAAAAATTATACATCAAAACATTTCATTAGGAGGCGCATAAAGTGACTATAGTGCTTCCAAGCCTGATCATAACATAACTGCAAGTATATGATCAGTACAAATTTAAAAAACACAAAAAAAATATAAAACTTCTATAGGAAAACATTTCATTAGGAGGCACGTAAAGTGAGTATAAGTACTTCTGATACCGAACATATAGATAACTCCAAGCATATGGGCCTCAACCATTTTCGACGATATAATTGATGCGCCAGACAAACAAAAAGAACATGGTTCAGGTCTTGAATCCCATTATGACATGAATTACATTCAGAGGAAGTGCCATAGAATTTGGCCATGAGGGGATTAAGCGGGAGCATACCCAACCTCAGCAATATCCAAAAGCGTCTCAGCCCGCGAGGCAAATTCCAATTAATATATGGTTGCACTCTATGTGCTGTGATGGAGTCGGTTATATATTGAAAACCCCTTTTTTTAAGGCACGCCTCCCTGTCCAGGTGAAAGCTTAGCACCCACGTAGCCTGTTTTAATTGTGTCACTGTTAGAGTAAGGATCAGATTGGCACCTAATTGTAATTGATCAACAGGGAAGAGAGAATTTCTTTATACTAATAACTTGTCTTCTTTGTCTTCTAGAATTTCTTTCTTCATAAGTGACCTTAATGAGTCTTCATCACTCCTCGCTAAGCAGGCAACCCAGCGTACCACCCCCGCCAGGCCCTGGACATAAGCACTTCTTAAACCCATTTCCAACCTTAAGGCAGCCACTGAAAACGCGCATTTAACAAAAGTGATATTTCATTGTATTCACCCTTCCATCACATTTAAGAAGCCCCATTTGGCTACTCCCATCGACTCCAGGCCATAAAGCATTGAGACAGGGATTTTCGCAAGATAAACCTCAAGGAGGTAAAAGAAGTGTCTTCTACCAGTTGCCCTATGAAGGGCACACAATTCTTTGGCCTGGACCTGAGCTTTACTCTTATTATTCTCAATAATGCCTTATCACTAAGATTACCACATATCATCTTCCTCAGAAACTTAAAAGGGTTTACTAATTCTAACTTTTGGGAGCTTAAGTACCAGGAAAAGTTAGTGTATGTGGGTTTCTTCTTACCATGGACAGACATGAGTTTACTTTGAGATATTTTTCTTTAAGTGATGAATATCCGCAAATTGTTGTAAAGCCCGCAGAGGACTATTTGGGCCTTTAGGAGTAAGGTCCAAGATTATTATTTCTTCTGCATATAGTAGATATGATATTGGTTTACCACCAATGGACGGCGCTATAGCCTCACTCTGTGATAAGCAAACTGAGAGATCCGAGATATACAGCGAAAAGAGTATCGGGGCTAGGAGACACCCTTGTTTTAAACCATTTTGAGTTGGTATTTTTTCCAAGAGGCCCGACCACCACCTAGAAGTACTCTACACCAGGTAGCGGAATGGAGTGCTATAACTAATTCTAACACGGTGCCTGGCATACCCAGCCTTATGAGTATCCTTCACAGCAAAGATCAATTCACTTTTATCAAATGCTGTGGAGAAATCTATAAATATAACATAACGTGTATTTGTAAAGCGCACGCTCTCCGTGAAGGGTATCTTGGCACTGAATAACAGATGTTTAGTTTTAAACGCCGCATAGTTCACTCCTCCTTTTACCCTTACATGTTTCTCGTTAATCGGCTGAAGAGCTGCTATATTGTTTATCGTTCCATGATTCCTTCGTAACCCAGTTTGCTTATATTGTTGTCATCCGCCCACTGGCTTAACTGAGTCAGTAAGCATTTTGTAAAAACGTTGCCCACCACAGTTAGTTGGGCTATCTGTCGGTAGTTCCCTGGCAGTTTTCGATCTCCCTTCTTAAATAGTGGGACTATGATACTTCGTCTCCAGGAGGAGGGGACTCTCCTATGTTTATGGCATCTTTTAAAAACTGGATACAATATTTGACTCCAGAGAGATGGTTCTTGTTTTATAACAGAGATTAGGACTTCATCTGGACCCACAGCAGTGGAGGTACGCATCCCTCAAATAGTCAGCTCAATTTCTTTAACTGAAGGAGGGCCATGAGCATGTATGCCCAGTTCTAGTTTGACGCATTCAACCTCCTCTCCATTTGCCACATAAAGTCAATCCAGCTGGCCTTATCAATGGCTGAGGGAAGCGATCTAACTCTTGAACCACAGTCTTCCGCTTCTAGAGTCCAAAAAGACCTTGTCTGTCCCTTAATCGCTGCCTCTCTCAGATCTTCTTATAGCCGGTCACATTCCTCTCTCTTTAGGCGGTCTTAACCCTAATCCTTCTCCTCTTTAATAGCGACACCATAGAGTCCCTCTCAGGGGAATATACCACATTTTGTTTCCTAACTAGGGCATTTATTTCTCTATTCCGCAAGAGGATCGGGAGGGGAATCGGCTTAAAGCTACTCTTGGTTGGTTTTCGATTAACCCTTACGATTAGCTGCTTCATAAATATGGAAAAACTTTTCAGTTTATTGCCCACCCAGACATATACATTTTTGAGTGTGCTTTTAATATGACTTTTAACTCAGTGGTCCTTCTAGAGTCCCACTGTGTCCTTCCTGTTTTTTTTTACATTTGGGTGAGGACCCATCATATCTCCAGGAACAGGTAGGGGACATAATTAAACCCAAGGAGAAGAGAATTAAACTAAGATCACTAATGGGTTATCCAGTACCTTTAAATCACCCAATAAATAGAAGGAAGAGCAGTTGACCACCACATAATCTAAGATTGGACCTCCTATTGAAGATTTACGTGTGTATTGTGCAGGAAGTCTGAGAATAGTCTCCCATTTGTGATAATACAATCATTACTTTTCAATTGATCAAACAGAAGCGACCCTCTCTTATCAGTCCTTAACTTTGGAGGAAAGACAATCAGTGGGATCTGCAGAGCCTCCTCTTTTTCAGCATCACAAAATTGATTCAGCACATAATTGGATATTTTGCAATTTAGATCCCAATTTTACATGTGGAACCTGATCCTTGTCATGATGTTTTTTGATAAAGGAAAAAAACCTTATGAATAAGAGCATCATAGGATGCATCAAGCAGAATATACACATTTGCTAATAAAAGAGTAGGTATACCTTACTCCCGCCAGGATGGAACAAAGTTACTGCCATAAATAAATCAGATGAATCTCTGTAGCAGTCACACTTCCATTTGAATCTACTGGACAGGTGAAATGCTACTCCCCCTTAGCATGCCCCCTCCTAGAGTGCCTAACTTTACAGTCAAGAGTAAAATAATCATCACACTGAACTTCCCATCACACCCTGTCTCCTGGAGGCAGATCACATCCGCTTTTTGGGAACTTAGGAATTGTAGCTTCTCCCTACTATTCTTTATTTCTGCTGCGTTCCAAGAGACAACCTTTAGCTCATTGCTAATTATGGGGCAGCAAAGGGCGATTGGTCACACATGCACTATTTAGAACACCAGGCAACCAATTCCAACTTTGTGTTTCATCAAGTGCACTTTCATTGTTATAAGTTCCCTGTATGCCACCCATCTTCCATATTTTCCAAGGTGTACTTGCAGCCCCTGAACATCAACCATCAGAGCACCCCAAGGGGCCAAGGGGGAATATGATCCCCTACCCCACTCATTACCCTGGCATTGGTTCATGCTTGTGTCTAAAGCTCCCCTCTCTTCCAACACAGGACAGATATCAATACCTCTACATTGCAAGCTTTCAGAGTTTTGCAGAAATAATCATTTTTACAATAACTTTAGAATAAAAGACACTCTTGATTTGGCTCCTACCCCTGTGTGTAATAAAGAGACCAAGTTAATATCTCTGCTTTGAATTTAATTTGAAGTCTCAATGACCATGAGGCAAGCAAGTAGAGTTGACCTATTTAAAATTAGATCAGAATCAAAGAGTGGGATGAAGTCCAATATATAGGCGTCACTTTTATACAATGTATGGGCTTTGACTTCAGGATTAGACAAATCTGCCGTACCCTTCTTCATACTTGAGTCCACAAAAGGGATGGCCATTGGATTCAGAGAAGACACAATAGGAGGTGACTGACCAGCTAGGGACGCTGCCATTGTACCCTCTGTACTCCTCCCAAACGGCGAACTTGAAATTACATATGAAGGGTCCCCCACTGAGGAAGCTGATTGCAAAAATGCTTCGACCCTTGTGCCCTTGGTAACTGTTCTAGGCTTTCTGAGAGATTTGCTCCCTTTCTAAAATACAGTTTTCTGCACCCTTTTTGTTTGTGATGCTTCGTTTAAAGATTTTCTTCCCTCTCCCTTTTGTTGAGTTGCCTTTCGATTTTACCTGGACAGGGCACGGCTCACCCACATTTGTGTCCAGCTTAGGTCAAGATTTAAAAATAGGAAACACATCCTTTTCCTTGTGCGGGTTTATCTCAGTTACACTTCTAGCTGCAGGAGTAGCTGTATCCATATCAAAGATATATCTAATAGCACAAGTTGGAATTTCCACCATATGGGATTCTTTGAAGATGGTTTTACAGTTCAGTTTTCGTGCTTGGGAACCAAAGTCGATTTGGGTCTATGTTTTTTTGCGGGCATCCTTTGCGATTGTCGATAAGATCTCCTCTGGTGAAACTGTTTGGCCGTGGCCCTTTGCCTTATCTTTCTTTCCGTCAATCAATTCCCTCAATATGACTGTCACTGTATCAAGGTTGGTATCCTCCCCTACAAATTTTTCCAGCAGATTTAAGATGGAGGATAAGAGCAAAGAAGAGCAAAGTAGGGAGGCTAAGAACTTTACCTCGTGGTCCGGAGGGTGACACAGTTGATTGTCGATTACTTCCAGATCTGGTGTCTCTGATAATTGTGATAGTTAAGGGGAGTGATTTGAGGGTGTACTAAACAGTTGCAGACCAGTAGGTAGTGTCACAGGCGGAGAATCCAAGGGCTGTAATTTGTGATCTTTATCTTGTTGCCCATATTTCCTACATAGTTCTACATCTATATCTGGTAACGTAAAGTCTTCATCCAAGGTGCCAAAGGCTACCCTTTGAGAAAGACCCTCCTGACATAATGTTGCTGTCTTACCCACTGTGGTGGGAGCTATTGTTGGTGTATCTGAGACCAGGCCTAAGGAGGAAGAAAGTTTGGAGGGGCGAGGAATCTGCATTAGGCGAGCCCAAATCTTTTCTTGAGAGATGCTCCTCATGAAATGTTGTTGTTAGTTTATTTTCCTCCTGGGGTTTTGCTTTTGGGGTGGCCATCCCGGGATTAGACCTCTTCAGGCCTTGAGGCGCCCCGTCTGGGTCCAAGGTGGGAGACACATGGGCTTCTTGAGGTATCTTCTGCATTTCCCACAGAGAGAAAATTTGAGTCTTGAATTTTAGTGCAGTGACAAGGGGATCTCCATTTTGTAGTGGATCAGCGTTATTGGGTCCTTTACGAATATCAACCGCACGAGGGAGAGGGGGAGATGGAGCGGTATAGTGGGAGTGTGAGGCAACAAGTCGCACCGCAATCTAGTGCAGCTGCCTCTGCTACCTACACGCTCACCCCCTTAGCGTGCCCCTCCTACTAGGGGACTCAGGCCGAATGATCACTTCCCCCTGCTCACCTCACTACTTCGAGTCCTCAGGATTTTGTGCCTCCTCTCCCAGGTCCTCAGGACGTCAAGTCAGCACAGTCAAAATATGGACAAAACAGGCAGAGACAGGTGGTGGCTAATTCCAATGGTGTATGGCAGGCTCGTGCACCGGATTCAGACCCAGGTCCGGAATAAATTCCGTATCGCTCCTGCCCCTGTTGCCAGCTGCTATTGGGGCCGCGGGATTTCAGCAGCACGAACGCTGACCGACCGCCTGCCTGTGCTGCTCCTTGCTGCTCTCGCTGCTCCTCCTCCTGCGTTGTGCATGTCCAGAACAGAGCTCCAGTATGCTGTCTGCTGTCTGAGGCTCTTTGGGGCTGTTAAGTGCCACTGTGGAGGAGAACATGGCTAGTGGCAGACTGCCGATACCGCCTCCAAACAAACCAGCCCGAGCCTGTAGCCCAAGACCCCAGTCCACACCGGAGGTCTAGAAACAGCGGCGGCCATGCCCTGCACGACCTGCACGACCCCCAACCACACCCTGCTCCGGGATGCAGGGTCTAGCATCTGGAAACAGCAGGTCAGCTAAACAAGGCTGTGGCCTTCGTCCACGGTTCATCCGCCACCGTGCAACGCTGCCTCATTGCCACGCCGCTCTCTCGCCAGTGACCGAAGTCTACCCACTTTTACCAGATGTGGCTTGCCTAATGCAGAAAGAGTGAGAGATAAAATGTGCTGAATCAATCCCTATTGGTGCCATGACCAACTTTAGCACTTATACGTATTGGAATCTAGATAGTGGAATTCAATCAGCATGAACAATGCCCTTGCCTGCCCCTGCGGGTGGACCTTAATATACTCTTTGACAACCCGAACTGGGCAGCATTTAGACCCAGGGGCCATGTGAAGAATAACTTGCTCCCCTGTCCCTCCCGGCCGATCTTTGAAAAGGGTAAGTACACTACCAGTCACTGCCCACCCCCCCAAGTTCAATCTTTTTGCCCAAAAGCCCCTTTTGATGTTTGATATGGATCTGGCCACCAGCTCAAGCACCCAGAAAGCCTTAAAGAAGGCCAAAGAGAAAGCCACCCTGAATAGCAAGATTTCAAAATCAGACCGCGACACCCTTGGAAGCCCAATCATGATATGATGCCTGCTTGTTCCCATCCATTGGTTGCCTAGAGTCCTGACTCCTTCCCTCTAACCTCTGCTAACCCTTTATGGCCCTCTTAATGCAGAAAGAGCTGGGCCAATCTCTATGTCTGCCTATTTTGGTGAAGAAAGACAAAGCAGCCAAATGCCGCCTTGCATTGGCCACAGATCAACCCTCGCGTCTCAGCAATACAAGGAATGCCTAGCGGGACACCTCAGAGAAAAGACTCCCTTTGTCAACATGACCTATGAAAGAAAGATAGCGCTGAAATGCCCCTTCTTAGGCTCCATTGGACTGGGAGCTAGACTGGCTGTGATAAGGTATACTACGATGGGGCACTAATTTCCCATAGATGTTCTAGGAATGGTGTAGGTAGCTCGGCAGCCTCTGGGTGGAAATGCCAGAATTCCTGCAGCTTGAAGCAAGGTCAGTAGTATTATTCAACCTCCCCAGTACAACCCTGCACGTAAAGATGATATTATTCTTTAGGCAAATGAAAATGATTACTTTCAGCAATCTCAGCAGCATCTTACCGTTAGGTCACTGCTGGTTTATGGACTAGACCACTGTCACGTTATCTGACCAGAATATACCAGAGTGATCATGATAAAGGCAAGTCCAAACAGTCAGAGCTACCAAGATGGAAAACAACCCCAAAAAGGCTACATTTTCAACTAGGTCCAATCCAAACTATTTGGTAGGCCATTTCTGTGCACACCATTCCGGTCCATAATTGCATCAAAACAAACACTTCCAGGTGCATAAGTAAATAGGTCCAGCTCCTGATAAGATCTGGGGTGGGGTGCTGTCCACACCACCGATCCATTGCACTGCTGCAAAAAGTATCCTAAAGTTTCAAGTCCTAATTAACTTCCCCAGTCAAACTTGTTCAGTGATGTTTCAGCTTTAGACCTGACATCACCTGTGCAATGGATCTTGAGACTTGAAGCCTCATGGGCAAGATGTGGAATGCAAAACTGGGCTGCCCCACCAGGACCTGAAGCTGGTCAAATATCCCTTTCCTAGTTGCCAAATAAGCCCTTATGGGTTCCCTGAAGACCACCACTTTCTCTTTGGGAAGTCTGCACAGAAAAGATATGGAATCCAATTTGATACCCAAAAAAGTAATAGTCGTGAGGGGCCCACCTGGGGTAGGAGAACGTCAAAGCTCCCAAGCATCTGCACATATCCTCGAAGGCTTTTTCACAATGAGGGGATTCGGTGGGCCCCAGAAATAAGAAGGCATTCAATAACGCAGGAACCAAGGGGAGCCTGACACTTTCATGAATGCCCCTTCCAAGAATGAGCTAAATTGCTAAAAGTATGAACAAGATACTCAACACCCCATTCACACGCATTTGTTGTAATAGTATGCCCGTTCAAATTGGAAACCCAAAAGGTGGAAATCCTCTGGGTGTTCTGGTAACCATCTGATAGTGGATTTAATGTTAGATTTCTCCATCAATGTCCCTGTACCCAACTTCTGCATTATGGCGATAGCCTGACCAAGTGCAGTGTATTTCACTGAGCATAGGGCTGTGTCTGTATCTTCAGTGACTGAGTTCTCCTGTGGGGCAGATAGGTTGTGTATAAGGCCAAACTCTCCTGGCTCATTCTTGGGCACCAGTCACAATGGGAAACAAACAAAACTATCCATTGGCATAGCGGTGAAGGGACCCACAATCTGCTCCAACCTCCTCTCTTTGTCAATATTTTGCTTGGTTACCATCTTGTTCAGGTGTAAGGACTGTTGGTTCTTTCAAGAGGGTACACCCGCAGAGCTTTGCACAGGAACCCTAAAACCATCTCTGAAAGGTTCATAAGGAACTGCTTGAGTGATGCTATAACTATTAAGTCAAGTGGTCATAACCTGTAAGGTAACCGGGGAATGTGCTTTTTCAAAGGGAGACTGATTCTCAGTGTTTCTGCTGTCCCTTCTTCTTTCCTTCTTGTAACATTTAAACTCTAGATGGGAGGGCATACAACAGAAAGTGCAGTTGTCTTTAAATGTACCTATTACTGAAGGCCTGCTACTTGTCTTCTTATTGTATGCCCAACACGCCACTCTCATCACTTTGGTGATTAAAAGATTGGTGGATATGCTCCTCAAGCCTCTTAAGCATTTGACGACATAACCATGCACTAACATTTGTTTGGTAACAGAGCTCCAATCCGAGCACACTAAAAGAAGTCCAAAGTCAATAATGTTGTAAACACAGATGTTATTGTTGTCCACTTTTAATCCAGAGATTTCAGTTCGGGTCACACGATATCCAATTCTTTTACAGCCAACGTTCAATCCAAATTCTTTACATTAGTGTTCAATTAATCCAATCCACGTAATCAGCGTATAGTCCTTCAGTATTTTATACTTGATACAGCCAACACGTGTTTCGTCGTTCGGTAGTCAATACCTCGACTTCTTCAGGGCTGTTGAGGATGTCAAAAGCCTTCAGGAGTATGTCTGTCTGCTTAAATGGTCTAGTTTATTACGTATAACGAGGTAGCAGTGATTGGTCTCTGTAAAGGATTTCAATTGTCCCAGGAGTATATACATACGCTCAAGCGGTCTCGTGAAGTACGTTTAACGGAGTGTCAGTAAGTGATCGAGCAAAGTGAAGAGCGCGGCGAGTATGCGGTGTGTCACTGGCATACTCGCCGCGCTCTTCACTTTGTTTCATGAGACCGCTTGAGCGTATGTATATACTCCTGGGACGATTGAAATCCTTTACAGAGACCACTCACTGCTACCTTGTTATACGTATTACACAAGACCGTTTAATCGGACGGACATACTCCTTAAGGCTTTTGACATCATCAACAGCCCTAAAGAAGTCGAGGTATAAACTACCGAATGATGAAACACGTGTTTGCTGTATCAAGTATAAAATACTGAAGGAATATACGCTGATTACATGGAGTGGATTAATTGAACACTTATGTAAAGAATTTGGATTGAACATTGGCTGTAAAAGAATTGGATATCCTGTGACCCGAACGGAAATCTCTGGATTAAAAGTGGACAACGATAACATCTGTGTTTACAACATTATTGACTTTGGACTTTTTTTTTGTGTGCTCGGATTGGAGCTCTGTTGCTTGTTTTGTTCCCTTCTTTGAAGGGTCAACTGGGGTTGTATTGGTAACCGACCCTTCCTTTCCTAGTAGCACTGTTAGTACTCTGTTCTGTCTGCATTCCCCAATACACTGTGCAGAGCGCCCTGAGCTGTTCCTATACCTGGTTACCAAGAGTGCAATTCCCATTTGTTTGGTCCCTGAATTCCCCATCATACTCCTTCAAGGAGTTGCCACCAAAATCATCATGTGCATACACAATCTTGTTTTGATAGCAGGGCAACTGTGGCCCCAACTCTGGTGAATCTTCTACTAACACAGCATGAAAAATCATGAACCCCTGAACCCAATTTCTGTGTTTTAATTTCTTTATTAACAATTTGCAAATAGGAGTCATCCAATACAAAACACATTCGTTCAAAGACCAGGACTCTAGCAAATGTAGTGTAGATACAGCAACTCCTTCAGTTCATTATGGATTTTAATTAAACAATGTGTATCTCTCGTACAGCGTTGGTGCAACATGGGGGGGGGGGGAGTGAGAAGGGCACCAAGGGAGCCAGGCATAGGCATGTGTCTAAGTCTAGAAGGCAAGTAACATTTCTGAATCCTGTAGAAATTGGGGAGGAGGTCTGGGGGGGCGGAGTGATCAGCACACGGTCCTCATTCGCAAAGCCCGACACACCAACCATTCCCTCATCTTATATCCGGTCCCTCACCGACTCCTTAACCCAATTCACTAGAGTTCCCTCCGCCCTTGGTTTGTGCTGCGTGTGTGATAAAATATGAAATGTGAGCATATTTTGCATTGTTTGGCTTCCTCCTTTGATGGAGTTGCTGTGATCAGGTCAAAAATTTCAACAAAGTACTCTTCAGGATCTTTTCTTTCATTTCTGTTGACAGATGTCAACCAACTGGTCCCACTCAGATTGCACCCTGTACCTGATGTGCCGGCTTCCTTGGCCAGGGCATTTTGGACTGGTGCTGTCACCCCACCTCTTGTAAAGCAGTTGTTGACTGGGAAGACTGCCCAAGTGCTGCCCCCACCCCTGGCGCGAAACTATCCTGATCCAGGGCTTGAGCTTGTACCACTTGCCTGCTCACCACTGCCAAACAGGGCACCAACCTCTTGCCCTACACCAAGCTATGTTACTCTGGTAGCAGTCCCCCCTCCCCGGTAAGGACTGAGGACCCCCCCATGTTAACAAACATGGTAGGACACTACGTTGACCACCAAATCTGGCTGCAACACCAGCACCTAAATGCAGCACAGCATTGGAACACCCTGCCAATGGCACGTGGAACAGCCCCGCTAACCGCAGTACAGTTATTGCTTCTATCCACAATGGTATTAGTGACTGCAGTCTGCCCTGAGATCTCTGCCGGTCCTGGTGGTAACCCTCCTCCCGGGCTCTGTTCACTCCCCCCAATGCAGCGTTGCACATTTCACTAGGGCCCTAAAGAGGCCAAGCAGGGTGGGGCTCATTCCTTCTCCGGCTCCTCCCTGCCCCTTCCTAAGCTTCTTTGCCACCTGGGTGGGGGAAAACGTCTTAGGGGGCATCCCCGCCCTCCTGGGCTGCTCCGATACCACTACTGGCTCTGTTGGCTCAGTGCCCTCCCAGGGTAGGACTTCTGGGCGCAACAACTACAATAATTCCTCCAGAGAATCCATCCTTCTCATAACTCTCTCCATATCCTGGTCCCTGACGCTGCAGCTTGCTGTCCACTTATTGGACTTAGCAGGCATACCAGAACCCTCAAGGCCATGTTATAGCCCTCAACAAAAGGAAAAATACACGCAACAAATAGAAAATACACACCTCAAATATCAACAATCGCCCAAGTGATCCCAAGCCTCTTTTCTCTTTACCTCCTTTGTATAGGTCTTGATGGGGGGGGGGGGGGTGAGGAACATAAGCAGTCGACTCGGCTAAACGCAGGTGAATGCTGCATGTGACCAAAGTGGATGAAGAAATCTAATACCTTAGCCCCCAACCAGACAAGGCATCAGGGGGTGCTGTAGAAGCGTGCACAGTACTACGCATTACTGGCAGGCAACAAATTCGCAGGTCGCTAAAGTGTAAAGTAAATGCCTCACAATGCAGAGCCTAATTTTCTTTTCAATGCCATTCTCTCAGAAATCTTCAGGTAATTAAATTACAGCCTCTCAATGAGGAATTGATTTCAGTTGGCCTGTCTGATGTAATTAGATCTAGCGCCCATGCAAATAGCCACCAATAACGGACGCGTAGTCTTCCAAAAGTAAAAACCAGTAGGTTAAATAATTCGATAATTGCACCCCGAGCGGAAGACCGCTGATTGCTCCTGTGAGAAATTGGGTTGTTAGTTGACTGGGGTGTGAGCCGTGGTCAAGCAATAGCCACAATCCCTTGCAGGATAAACCACAAAAAAATCACTACATTAACTTGTGCTTAACCCTGGGTAGCTTGGCACAAGAAGCATTCAGGCTTATCTTAGAGGCAATGTGAAAAGTATTTATGCAGCACACCAATAGTGATACAGTGAAAACACAAGAAAAATCCCAAAGCAATTTAGAAAAATAGAGTCATTTTTAATAAATTGTTTGACACCAAAACAACTACAATCCAATCAGTAGAACCCGAGTTATGAATTTTGAAAGTTTTTAGTGAAAACTAGTGCCTACAAGATCAAAGCGCTAACCGCGGACATCTAGTCGTGCAAGCACAGGTCAAAGTAAAAAAATATGGCCGACCACGATGGAGCGCAGTCTGGATACAAGAAGTGGATTGGGCCTGGCCATCACTTACCTTTGGTCTTGGAAGAAATTCTGATAAAAAGTGTCTGAGAAGGTAGAGTTCAGGGGGCAAGGCTTCAGGAGGTGTACGAGGAGGAAGCGTCGTCGTTGGTTGGCCTTGGGTCGAAGCTGCGGTGAAGAATTATACGTTCAGACTTAGTTGTCGAAATGGAAGCCGAAAATCTCCAGCAAGACGAGGCAGAGGGCTGTAGCCGAAGGCAGTTCCAAGAGGTAGGACTCTTTGGCGAAGGACCTCTGACAAGGAATTGCTGCTGTGGAGAAGAACCTAGTGGGAGAAGCCTCAAAGTCAATCTGACTGGCGATGCACCTCAGGTAGATAGGCGAGCAGGTGGGTTCTGTCTCCTCCTGGTTCTCGGAGCAGTTTTTGGATAAAACTTTTCTAAGTGCTCAGTTTTGTGATTTGGCCATCTGGGTACCATTAGCACCACAACCAAGGGTCCAGGACTGGTGGGACACCTCTTGGGGATTCAGGACTCACTAAAGCTGGGTCCTGGTGCGGGTTCACGATGGTGAGAGCCTTTTATGTCCCTGTGGCTCTAAACAGGAGGCCAGCAAACTAGCCCTTGGAGTCACTCTGGTAGTCCTGGGTGCAGGTAAAGATGTAGGGCTCAACAGCAGTGCCAGCCTCTGAGGGTTCAAAGAAGGTTCCAGGCAGCAAGGCAGTCCTTCCAGGTACAGCAGCAGTTTGGCAGTGTGCACAGCAGGTCACAGCAGTAGGCAGTCCTTCCACAGGTCCAGTAGTGGGTCTGAAGGTCCAATTTTTATACCCTGGTCCCCTTCTTCTGGAAGGTGGTAGAAGTTTCTGGAAAGCTTCTCTGAAGTGCACGGAATTTCCTGACTCCCCTGCCCTGGCTCCAAGCTGGCTGCAGAGACAATGTATGGTCGTTAGGGCCTTTGTGTGAAGGCAGAGCACAGACTATTGAGGTGTAAGTGGCGCTGTGCTAAGCTCTGCCCTCCCCCATCCTGCCAGCAGATGGCCCATTGAGGCACACCTAATCCCTCTATTGTGTGACTGTCTGGGAGGAATTCACAAAGTCTGTCAGCTACCCCAGTCATGTGACCCAAGACAGGCTGCAGGCACAAAGAGCTAAGGGCAGGAAAATGCCAATTTTCTAAAAGTGCCATTTTCTAAATTGTAATGAAAAATTCGATTTACTATTGAAGAGGGTTTATAATTACAATTTCATAGGTACCAAACATGATATATCTACCTGCTCCCAATTTGGAATTACAGCTTAGGAAATGTAATTGGGAAGCTCCAATGTTATCCTATGGGAGGGGTAGGTCTTACAGTAGTGAAAAATGAATTTGGGAGTTTTTCACTACCAGGGCATGTAATCTTAAAAGTACATGTCTAACCTTTTAATTACACAGCATGCTGCCCTCTGGGCTACCTAGGGCCTACCTTAGGGGTGAGTTATATGTAATAAAAGGGGAGTTTAAGGCTTGGAAACGGGGTTTAATTGCCAAATTGACAGGGAAGTTTAAAACTACACTAAGGCTGCAATGGCAGACCTGGGACTTGTTTTAGAATGCTACATAAGTGGGTGGCAACAATATGTGCTGCAGGCGCACTGGTAGCATTTATTTTATAGGCCCTATGTATGGTATTCCACTCTACAAGGAACTTATAAGTAAATTAAATATGCCAATTAGGTATATGCCAATCAAACCATGTTTAGGGGAGTGAACACAAGCTCTTTAGCACTGGTTAGCAGTGGTAAAGTGCACAGAGTCCTAAGGCCAACAAAAACGAATTTCAGCAAAAATTGGAGGTGAGTATGCAAAATGTTTGTGGGAAGACCACCCTAAGGCTGACATGTCTAACAGCTCCTGCTTACAAATATTAACCAAACTAGTGCCTGCACGTGCTGCAGTTAACTACTAAATTAAATAATTTAATAATAACCCCCCGAGGAAGGATGCCGATAAATGGCACCTGGTAATAAAATATTAGCCAACTGGCGCCTGCACGCGCTTAAAATAATGCCCCTGAAACAGTGCATCTAAACCTCTCTGCTCCCTGCTCTTGCCACATAAGCAAGTCACCAGTCCTGCAAAAAGGCCCGTGTGAAATGGTATAAATTGCCACGGGAACCACTTACACCACTGATCTCTGCAAAGGGAGCTGCCCCAGAGATGAAGAAAGAAGAAATCCCCAGAACTGCAGTGACTTCTGGACACTGCAGGCCTCACTGTGGCTGGCAGAGACGGTCTTCATGGAAAGGAAGCCAGGAAACAAAGAGTCTGTTTCATGCCTTGACGGACCTTTTAAACGTGGGGCTGCCCTGCAGCCACGCTCACCATCACTTCCAGCCGCAGGGAGATCTCACTTACCGCGGCGCTGGCCTGAGGCAAAAAAAGATGGCGGACCATGCCCAGTGCAGGGGTTTCACCTGCTGGCTCGCCATCTTGCTCCGCCCAGCCCCCACCGAGACCTTAATAAAGTTGGTTCTTCCCATTCTAGGGGAGATCCTTAGGGCATTTCCCCATTCCTGAGTTATAGCTCCCTCTTCTTAAGACTTTAACTATCACCCTGGTGTGATGTCCCTGTGACAATGGTGGCCAGATGGCTCTGTGAAAACGTGGTCACTTCCTTGTTGAGGAATGGAAATGTTAGAAAGAAATAAACAACACGAGCTGACCTCACTTGCTTTCATGTGGGATGAACTTGTGTCACTGTTGGAAATTCTGTTGGTTGCACAAGTTTCCAACCACTACTTCCTAGGGCTGGAACAGAATTATCTCTGACTCTAACTCTGTGTGCCACCTGTAGATGCTCTCAATCCTTCTCATGTATTGATCTTCCTACATGATAAGTTCTCTGACAGATGTGCCTTTGAGAGACATAGTAGCTGAAGGAATTTATCTCCTACTTCATCTTTATGAAAGTTGATTTTCCACTCATTAAACATGCGTTTGCAAGAGGTTTGGAAAATGGTGCCATATTCCTAATTTTCAAAAGCCTCTGGATCTTAATCTGTTGCACTATTTGCCAATGTTTTCAATCTTGTGGCAGCATGCTCAAGCACGTCACTGGGCATTTCTTGTCCCCAACATCTGGCCATGATTCCTCTTTGGATCATTTTGTGATCTTTTGTTCTATGCTTTGAAGTAGGACATCCTGGCACTAAAACCAACTCCAATCAATTCACACATATCCCAGACCATATCACTCAAAAAGGGTAGTTATTAGAGTTTCATAAAGGGGAGGCACAGGCCAGGAGATTTCAGGGAGGGCGTTCCAAAACTTGGACGCTAGATAGCCAAAGGCTCGACCTCCAGACTACCATTTCTTTAAATGAAGGAGCCTTACATTATGGCCCTGAGCAGATGGAAGGGAGTAAATTGGCCAGTATATCTGAAATTTCTCTTGTCGGCTGAGAAGACCCCTTTTATACATTGCTCAATGCACCAGACAAAGGAATCTAAATAGGAAACATGTAACAGTCTTTTCAGGTTGAAAATCAGGTGAATTGCCATGTTCTCCTGTAATTATAGCTTCTTGGGTTTCATGGTCAAGGTGTTGCTTCTTACAGGGTATCTCACCTGAAGCATCTCTCATTTCCCATTAGGGCAGCCCAGATGGCTTCGGTCCACTGTAGCACAATTGCCACACTGTGTTGCTACTAGGCCTAGGTGGTGAACTCCGCTCCGTTTGCGTAGTTTTACGCACTACGTGGAGCACGCGGGATTCCGAAAAACTCCACTCTGCTCACGCTCAGCAACATTAATTTGGTGAGTGAGGAAAATCCAACGCTAGACCACCTCCCGGCAAGATTTCTCAAAGAGGGCGGTCACAGATGGTCGCGACCTCTCACGATGAGAAACCATCCGTTCGCGTTGAGGAAGCTGCCGCTCGAGTAGAACATCTACTCGAGCGGAACTAAGAAGCAGCGCCCTTTTGCGCTGCGTATGGTGCTGTTCGTGGGACAAACACCTGGCACTAAAAATCAGCACGAACGGTGCGACCTAACTCACTCCACCACTAGCGGAACTTCGCATTGTGTGGCAGAGTTTTTTGGTCACTTCCACGAACTCCGCCCAGGCCTAGCCGCTACCCCTTCATGGTAACTCCAAAGCAGCAGGCACCACTGGATTCACACTTATCCTGGTACATGTTTCTCAGCCCTGTCTTGCCATGCTTTTGTGTTTTCTAAATGAACATTAGTCAACTGTAATGCCACAACTCTACTTCTGCCCAGGTAATCTTTTAAAAGCAATAGCAGGAAGTTCTCACATCTCATTTTAATCTTCCCACCCTTTGCAGAGTAATATATACGTGGTTGAACTTCACTTCCAGTATAGTGGCGAATTTCTTCATGGCTGGATTACTTTTTGTTAATGAGATTGTCAAATGAGAGAACCCAGTAACACCAGAGTTGACAGAGTCCAGTTCCAACATGTCAGACTAGAATGCATGTGTGTGCGTGTGCACATGTTCATGTGTACATGCAGATATGTGTGTGTTTGCACACTTGTATGTGTGAGTCTGTTTTGTTAATCTGTTCATCAAATGATCCATTCTGTGTGTCCAGATCCCTAAACTGTTCCCCACTGGATTGCTAGAGTCCACCTCGGAAGCCCTAGAGGTCTGACATGCCATTTACAGTTATTGTGGTTAAGGAGCTCAGTAGCTGCATTGAGGAAACATAAATACTTACTAGTGAAGCGGAAGCAGCGCCTCCATCCTTAAACAACACATAAGTCCATCAGCTCCTAGTATGTGGAAGCAGTGGGCCTCCTCTCCTCAGCTCCCTCCTCCTCCTCTACAACCCATCTGACCACCGGTACCTGCATCCTCGCCACTCCTTCACTGCTCTGAGCAGTGCTGAAAATAGGATATGGGTCACAGTACCCTTAAAACAGTAACAGGACTAGGCTTATTATGCCTACAATGACGGGGCTGTTAGATTGACTATTACCACATAATATATCATGTCAGGACCAGGATATCTACAAGCATTTCTAATTTGAGTGTGGATAGGAAAAAGTTAACTCAAACCTACAAAAAATATGGAAAACGTATTTGCAAACTTTCCAATAGGAGCAAGAACTTCCCTGCATGTCCCTCGTTTCCTTACCTTAAAGCCAACTCAAGGGCTTCACTGATTGGTGGTTGCCAGGCATCTGCTTCAGGCATCCTCCTGGACAGCAGTCCTAGTGTCTGACTGGTGTTTGTTTCTGGGGAGTAATTATCGAGGTTAACTATTCTATTTTTTTGCCTTATCCAAAGAAGAAGCCCTTATGAGCAAAATTCTGAGCCTCGACACCCCGTGTTGGTTTAGCTAGCCATTGATCTCATGGATACGTGGACCAATCTGAGTCCATGCCATTCGGGACGACTACCAGGTGCAGTGCCCTAGCTTGAAGTATACGCCATAACTGAGAGAATGGCATCTGGTTAGGATCCACGGTATCTTTTTAGCGAGAGTAACGTAGGGGTGGCACACAGATAATGCCGAAGCTGGTCGACAATGGTACGCCGTGATATGTTATGAAATGTTCCCATTCTTGCCACTGTTCACAGAACGACTCAGCATAAAATTCAAAACGCTTCTCAGTTATAAATCGATTATCCAGTCACCACAGGCCCCAAAAGTCACTAGGCCGCCCTGAAAAAATGTTTAGAGCATTATACTCACAATCTCTTACAATAAAGAGTAGCGCTAGAGCCTTTCTATGTTTTATTCAAAACATGGTTTTAAAAACTGTGCCATGCGAGCTACAGTGCACTTATATATAATTCTTGTGAAAGAATATTTTACCACTCTGTCTCCTACTTCTGAAAACATCTCTTTGGTTCAGCTGTCTGCCAGTGCGAGTGAGGGCACTGACGCCGAGGCAGTCAATGAGGGAGCTGACGCAGATTAGCTTCCGCGTGAGAAGGAAGTCCATCCATACATTAGGCCGCTTCCTTTCGATTTAAATAGGCTATTGTGAAACACAGGGTGCCCGCGAGGAAATGCCACGCCCCCTGTCAGCCCAATCTGTGTGCAGGGAGGAAGGAGGGAACAATGGCGGCACACCGGGCAGGATGGAGCATCTGGCGTGTCACTCACCCGTTCGGGGCCATGACCTTCTGCCCAGTTCAGGGTAGCCGATAACAATGACAGCATACACGGCAGGATGAAGCCTATTTTTTTAATTTACGTAACTGAGGGCATTTGTTTAGAGTTAGCACGGATCATTAATGTATGGTGTGTGTGTGTGAAGGTGGAAGGAAAGGTCGGACAACAAGACTCCCTAGGAATACTGTTCATTATTACTATGTATACAGCAGTAGCGGTCGGTGGTAGGAGTGCCGGCCGGGCGGTGACGTGGGGCGGGGGAGGGGCAGGGTGGGGGGTAGCAAAGTATGGATTACGGACCTATACAGGTAAGTAAACATTTAAATCAATAAAACGAATTTCGTTGTGAGCACTGCATCGCCAAATGCGATGCAGTGCGCGCAACGAAATTCGTTTTACTGATTTAAATGTTTACTTACCTGTATAGGTCCGTAATCCATACTTTGCTACCCCCCACCCTGCCCCTCCCCCGCCCCACGTCACCGCCCGGCCGGCACACCTACACCGACCGCGACTGTGTATACACTCACCACATTAAGAAGAGTTTAATTAGTCAGTCTTGAATCTCACATGTATGACGTTGTTTGTTGCTATGTAAAGCGCTTTGAATTCTGCTGGTGACATGGCGCTATATAAACAGTTCAAACAGATAAAAAATTGCTAAGCCAATACATACTGGCCCACATGTACAAAGAGGAATTTGAAGTTTACGGTGAATGGTTTAGGGCGATAAGTGAAAAATGTTTTTCTCATATTTCGAATGGCAGCGAGCATTGTGACAAATATGTCAGTGGTTTCATGTAAAATATATAAACTCTGCTCTCTTGAAGAAATTTAATACGAATAACATTTGGACTGAGGTGGTGTGGACTGTTGTCCTCATTACAAGTGGCGAATGTTTGGGACTGGAAATTTCGAACCTCAGAGTTACTTTTTCCGACTAGCATGGTAATTCCGGGGGTTGCAAAAATCACGTCATTACGAATTGGATCCTGAGGGTGTACTGAAAAATGAGATATACCAAGGGATTCGGTTTTACCACCTCCAATTCTCTTGGAAAATATTCCTAGTGGGCTGCATATTTGCCCAGACATGTTGGTTCCTTTGAGCAACTGTAATGAGGGTGGAGGAGAGACGAGGCCCATGATTTTACAGGATCATTCGATATCCTGATAAGCCCCATAACTCCCATTATAAGGACACTGGAGAGTATGAGCACCTTATAATGGGGCACCGAACTATAGAGGCAATAGCCAAATAATACAATGTTACAAACTCAGCGACCATAATTCCCTGCTCATTGGAAAGCAGCTGTCAGTCCAAAAGTTGTCTTAGGTCTGTGTTATCCAGTTATATTGTTTGTGTAATTTTAATGTGTTATATGTCGCTATATGTTATTTTTATGAAGGTTTGGTGTTATGATTTCACCAATAATTGTGTAGTGCAGTTCAACCATTTCCATGGCCCTGAAGACCTTTCTGAATCTGGGAGCCCTTTCTGGGATTCACATGGACCTGACTCCGTTTGTTCTGGAGCTATTGCGATAGGTTATTGTAATGTGTCATTCTGTTCATTGTATTGATTAGTGATGGCTTTGAAAGAATGAGATGTGTCTGATTCTGCCCAGGATCCTTATAGTGTACTGTGTCTATAGATGCATGTATCAACGGTGATCTACTGCGGTGAACATTTATTCAGTGCGGTTCTTTTGAACAGCATCGTTAGCCAGCTATGTTCCTTGGGTAAATGTTGTCCGCCTGGGATGGTGCAGGACTTAAGCTAACTTGTTGTGAATTGGTCTGATCTGTAGGTGACGAGTGGGTTGAAGGAGATTGTTTGGAGTCCTTAAGGTAGGTGATTGCATAGGGGCTATTGTGGGAGAGACATGGCTGTAAGAGTAAACAAAAGATGAAAGGGCTAATAAAATGATGAATACAGCAGCAGTGCCAGCCTGATTGATGCGATCACACAAGTGTATTGGTAGTGGAGGAGCAGAACAGGTTAAAAGTCAGTGTGATCAAGGCTGGTTCCGACACATTGAATCATTGTTTAGTTAGTTGACAAATGAATACATCATTGTCCTTCCAGTATATGTTGGTATGTTTTGTGTTCGAGTAGGTTCAATACGGAGCAGGAGTCGAGAAGCATGTTACAGTAGTCTCATTAGATTGTAAATGTAGTGAGAGTAGAAAGCTATTAGCACAATCTCCCAGTGGCGGCCGGCACAGGTAAGAGTGGTGAGGCGGGGTGGGGGGGTGTAAGTCGACATACGACAGGACAGGTAAAATTAAAAATAAAAATAAATAAAACCACTTACCTTGCGCTTGCTGCATTGCCGAGTGCGATGCGGCGAGAGTAAGGTAAGTGGTTTTATTGTTATTTTTATTTAATATTACCTATACCATCGTATGTCGACTTCCATCCCCAAAAAAACCCCGCCCTACTAGCCCACCGCTCTTACCTTTGCCGGCCACCACTGTGAACTTCGCCTATGGTGCATAAAAAGTTGCTACTTAATTTCCACCAAAGAATGTTAGAAATATTCACCCTGTGGTGATTTATATAAAATATACAGAATGCTCAGTGCTGGGACAAATATTTGTGAGGTCTATCCAGAAGTGGTCCCTGAGGAACAAATTTGTGATGTCTACCTAGATGTGATACATAAGAAAGTTAGAGAGCTGCTCAGTTACTAGGAGAGATGTTGTGACAACGACTTCGAAGTGAGTCACAAGGAACGTAGAGAATGATACTCAGGCCATATTGACGAATCAATCATGCAATGCAGGGCAGCAAGCAAAGTTTCAGCGCCGTGTTGTGTAAAAGGGAGAGAGCAGAAATGCTCCATATTTACAAAAATATGGAGTATTTCTGCCCTCTCCTTGCGCTGGTGCCCTCTGTGCCGCCTAGCGCCAACGCAGGCACCCTTGCACTATAGAGCAAGGGTGCCTTCATTACAGATAGGATTGTTTTTGTGCAGAAAGAAACACCTTCCTGAACAAGAACAATCCTTAGAGGCATTTCCTCTTTCTATGTGCGCTGCAGAATGCAGCACACGCAGAAAGAGGAAATAACGAAGATCAATAAAGATATTTCTCCTTGTTTCTCCTTACTGGGAAAGGCATAGCATTTTGGCGCATTCCCGGGTTTACTTGTTTTTAGTAAATTTGGAAATGCGCCAAAATCCATGGGTGGTTGCATGGGAATGCCCATGCTCCACCCATGGCACACCTCCAAAGTGGAAGCAGCTGCGTTGTGGTGTATTACGTTTCTTAAAGCCACGCAAGGCCACAAAAATCAGGCCTTGCGTGGCTTTGTAAATTCCAAATACGATTTGTATTGCCCGGCGTCGCCTTGTGCGATGCAAGGGCGATGCAAAGGCTTGGTAAATCTAGGCCTCAGTTCCTGGGCGAGATATCTGTACGGTCCACCCAGAAGCGATTCACCAGGAACATTGACCTTTAGTAAGTTTCTAAGGAAGTATATGTGAGGTCCACGCCAACTTGAATTACATGGTACATTAAGAGTTACTCAGATTTAATGGAGATATTTGTGAGGTCCACTCTGAAGTACTTCTCAAGGCATATAGAGAGGTATTCAGTTTCTAAGAGAGATATTTGTAAAGTCCAACCAGAAGCGATTTCAGGTAACAGAGAGAGTTGCTGAGGGCACCATTTGGAGGTTGGTGGATACAGTGGATGCCGTACACCTGCAAAACAATGGTAGAAGCCCTGTCCACCAACCTCGCAGATCCTCAGACTGTTGTAGAGGTGGGGAAACTACAGAGCTTCAGACGACCAAGCCTCAGTTGGATCAACCATTGAAAATCCTCGACTTGACGACACGTTTGCTACTGGGTTGGTAGGCCACAGTGGTGGCTGCCCCATGCTATGTATGGCTTGTTACTGGTTTTCCCTGGCAAATGTGCGTATGGTGAAAACTCCCTGCATGTAAGAGCCATTGCTTTTTTTGCTTTACATGAACAAACTCCCACGTGAGGAGTTTGCTGTGCTAAACAAAAAAATATCCCTGGCGGGGCTAAAAACATGGGGCATGGTCGGTATATTACTCTTCCTATATTGCCTCAGCTACACCAATAGATGCACTGTAGGTAGTGAAATTCCCACCATGCAAGCAAAAATCACAAAATATGGCTGTTCCCCGCCCTGGGGGAGGAAGGCAGGGCTACTCTGTCCTGAGGAGCTGGAGCACCCGCCACCAGGGTCTGAATGAGGCCCTCTGTTCCCAAGGAAGTCCACCTTGTAGCCATTCATCATGAGTGCAGAAAAATACTCAGTTCATATAAAAAAAATGTTTGTGTGGCCCATCCAAAATGATTAACAATGAAAATTAAGAGTAACTCAGTTGTGAGGGAGTATGTTAGTGACGAGAGTATGTATGATTTACCTACCCTGTTTCCTGGATTTGCCCATCAGTGGTCTAGAAGAGATGATAAAGTAGAATATACAGGATAGTTACATATAATTAGTCACATTTTAGACTGTGATTTACAGTGATATGGCGGAGGAGCGTCGCCCCACTGCTTTTTAGCAGTGCAAAGCACGAAACAGAAAATGATAATAACTTTGTGTTGTTATCATTTTCTTCTTCGTGCTGCTTTGTGGGCTGGTGGGTGGGCAGGGCTGCTCTGCTCTTGGAGCCGGGCAGGGGAGGAGTGGTTTGCCCACTCCTAAGTGCGCAGTGACGGTTTGGTCGGCCCTCTCAGGCCACCCAAACTAGTCATGCGCACTTTCCCTGTTCTCCATGCAGGCTGTAATGCAGCCCGCCCCTCCAGCCCCTGGCTGAGCGCCATGTCATGACACTCAGACCAGTCACAACGCTGCATTGCAGCGTTGTGATTGGTCAGGGGAGCCTGGGTGCTTACCAATCACAACGCTGCATTGCAGCGTTGTGATTGGTCAGTGGAGCATGGCTGTGCTTCCTGTCTGAAGACGAGGAGAGCAGTAGCAGAGACGCGGGACCGGCGGCAAGGTAAGTTTTGTAGGTTTTTTTATATTGCGCACTAAATCACGCGACTACCCCCCGCGTGAGTCCCACCAGCGATACCCCCCGCCACAACCCGTGAGCCATGCCGGCCGCCACTGGTGATTGGCTTAATAAATAGATATAGAAAAGGTGCATATTGCTAAGTAGTTTTTCTATGTTACGAGATACTTCACATATGGTGGGATCAGATGCATATTAATGTAGGTCATTATTCCTGTGAGCATTAGAAGGAAATCTGATTCTTTTGTGTGTCTCTAAGGGTCAATGAATTCGAATTCTCCATTTCAAAGGAAAGTGTCTTTGCAGCATTTAGATCTTTATCAATACAGCTTTTCAGCTTCTACCCTAAGCATTGCAGGGATCCCAGGTTCTACAATGTATTTCAGATGTTTTCTGGGCTTTTGCCAGTTTTTAAGTGCTGCAATTACTGAACTAGCTATTGAGAGAACAAGAACTCCATGTCTATCTCAGACTAGACTCCTGGAAAATTACTGAAGTGGTCATTTGGACCTTGGAGGGTGACCCTCCAGCCTGGCAGGTCTGAAGAGGCTTGGACTCTGCTTCTCTGGCAGAGGGCTGCCCGCCATATCCAGAGATCCTGCCTGCCTGGCAGAGGGCTGCCCGCCATATCCAGAGAGCCTGCCTGCCTGGCAGAGGGCTGCCCGCCAAATCCAGAGATCCTGCCTGTCTGGCAGAGGGCTCTGTGTGCCTTCCATGAATCCGCCTGTGTAGCAAACACAATGAAGGCACAGATGAAACCTGAGTGGGTGCCATGTTTGTTTAGCCTATTCGGCATTGCATTTTTGTTTTCCTGAAACAAAATCCCAGAGCAAGAGTTTATTTCAGAAAATTAATAATAAATGGCCTTGGCATCTCATGATTTTTCTCCCTGGGTGTCAAAGCCATTGTTTGTTTTCCCTGATTTGGTCCAATAATCAGTACAGTCGACCCATTCATAGTAGAGTGGGGCTATTACCACTAGGTCCTTGTGGCCCTGGGGCATATGAGTTGCGAGGTCCAGAGTCAACAATAGCAGCTGAGGCTCCTTTGATGTAAGCCCAGGTGTTTCCCTACCTCTAAATGAGGCGGAGGAACGGCAAGGCTGTTATCAGCCATCTTTTAGTGGATGCCCCAAATCCACCAACCTCCAAATGAACTCCTGAATCTATTATGCCAAACCCTTCCAACATCTTGACATCTCTACGTTGGCTGTATCGCTAATGCTAACTATACGCAGGCCTGTTGGATTTTACAGGCTGCCAAGTCAACATTACTTTGAAAATCACTGACTGAAGACACCGGTGACAGTATTACACAGTTCACATGAAACAAGTCAGGCATGAAACATCCTAATAATACCCTACCAGCCTCTATGTCACATTATCAAGCTGTGGCAGCACCCCGTGCACTCAAATTGCACAAAGAGGCACCTCATCTAGGTTGGATTTACAACTGAATGCAGTTCTTCTGTGGTGTGATTGTTAAAACTAAGCCCGACTCCTTCATACATACGTTGGAACTTCAGAGTGAGCACTGAGGATATTATCCGTATGACACTGGAATGAAAACTTGCCTTCCCACTTAGAAAGACATTGAAACACATATAAAGAAGAGTTTACACACCCACCTGAACATTGATTTCACCACAACCACCTTAGACATATTCGCAGCTGACCCAGTTCCCAATATATCATTATCAAAATTACTCCTGATGGATCTACTGCGAAAGACAGGAACTAGTAAAACAGTTCTTTCCGGGTGGAAATCTAAGGATATTTCAATCCAACGTGGATCTGGCTCTGTCTCACACTATGGGGCCGATTCCGATTCGGGCCGGAAATCTCTCCGACCGAGCCGGACCCGGAGAGATTTCCGACCGAATCGGACTCTGGCAGTCCGACCGAATGAGTACGATGCGCACGTATGCCATCGGACTCGATTCGGTCGGACTCCCATTGAAGTCAATGGGAGCCAGTTGTACGACGCGTACACGGGCTCCCATTGACTCAATGGGCACGACGCGAACAAGGGCGCCCCCTACAGCGTGTTCGCGTCGGTGCTGGTCGCACCGTACATGCACGTGCAGGGGGGACCCATGGGTCCCCCCTGTGTGCGACTCGCACGCCTACGCTTCCAGGGGGGTCCGACACGGACCCCCAAAGTGCGGCTCCGACAGCTCCTTGGAGCCGGACTGCGCGAGTCGGTCGGAGCGGTCGCGATGCGCATCGTACTTACCCAGCCGGGGAACGTCTCCATTGCGCGGTGCGAGTCGTCCCCGTGCGAGTCGGTCGGAGCGGTCGGGTCCTGCGAACGAGTCGGTCGGAGATTTCGCGAGCGCACGCATCGTACTCGCTCACCTGGACGCACGTACGATTCGGTCGGGAAACAGGGCTCCGAATCGGATCCGGTAAAGCCGAATCCGATTCGGAGCCCTACCGGCCGAGATCGGAATCGGCCCCTTAGTGCAGTCTACAACTTAATCAGAAGAAGACAGTCAAACAGGGGAGGTAGGCCATAATGGAAAAAAATAGACAAATATCTCCAAAAGAAGAAACCTCCATGAAGCGTGTGCTTTGCTGATTGTCAACCCACTTATCTACTATTGTTTAGAATGTTTTGCCAGGATTCCAATCTGTGCCCTGGAATCACTCAGTTAAAGGAAAATGTACACACTTCCTATGTTCTTTCCTCGCCTATGTTCTTTACTCTTGACATCTGACTCAGTCGCAAAGTACCTGGTGGTTAGGACATATTACCTGCTATACAGATTGCATTACCATGTCAAGATTTTTACGTCGTCTTATGTACTTTTCTGTGTTAATACCATGCTGACATACTACTGTTATACACATTGTAAAACTTCAAATATTCTTGTTGAACCTTCTAAAGTGACTTACAAAGCTTTTTTCTTACATTCCCAATTTATGCTCTGCGAGCAATTAGTTGTATATCTGTTTTAGTTTTGTTTGTGTTCTTAATAAAAAAAAAAATCTCAATAAAAGAGAAGCCCTAAAAGCGTTAATCAACTCAAGAATGTGCCTACAACCATTTAACTCTACCACAGCCACAGCTAGTAGATCTCACCTGGTTAGTATTAGTAACATTCCCAATTGGATTGTTGAAATTTCCTGGCATTCGGCATCTTAGAGCATTCCTTTGTCTCCAGTCGGTTAAGTGATCAACTTTGCAATAAAAGTTCTAGTCCTTTTTCCATGCTACTAACTTATCCTCCAAGCAGCCAACAAGTAGGACAGGTATCTACCAAATATACCTTTTGTCAGCTTACAGTGGGCTTAGAGCCCACCCATTGCTTACCGTTGGTTGGCTTTATTGTCACTCTCATTTGCTTGCATTTTATTTGTTAGCTGGTGTGGGTTTTCCTCCCTCTTCTTGTGTTTATCGGTCCCCTGGAGCATAGCACTATTACTTGTGTCCATCCACTGCATTCTTTTCAGGTATTACTTCTTTCTTTTAGTCCAGCACTCCATGAGAGTGCATGTGTTTTCCAGCTGTATACCTCATGTACTTCTCCCCCCCTCTGTTGTACTCTGTGTTGCTCTGTCTCGCCCATGTGCTTCTCCTCCCCCTAATCTGTATTGCCCTCACCCTCGTGAGCTAACTTTCTAGTCTGTGTGCCTCCCCAGGTCCACCTTCTTCTCTCTTGCCCATGTGCTTCTCTTACCTCTGGGGCTAAAAGTCGATCTCTTTTGCCCATGCCGTATTCTTCGCCCCCTGCCACCCTCTGTACTACATCCCCCCACCTGCGCCCTCTGTGTGGCTTCTGGCCATGACCTCTGTGTTACTTTCCCACCTGCACCTTCCATCTGACTTCCCCCACCTGATTTCACACTATGGGGCCAATTCCGATCTCGGCCGGTAGGGCACCGAATTGGATTCGGCTTTACCGGATCCGAATCGGAGGCCTATTTTCCGACCGATTCGTGCATGCGTCCGGGCGAGCGAGTACGATGCGAGCGTACGCGAAATCGCCGACCGGCTCGTTCGCGGTTCCGAACCGCTCCGACCGACTCGCACGGACACGACTCGCACCGCGCAATGGAAACGTTTCCCGACCGAGCCAGTACGATGTGCGCCTCGAACAGTCCGACCGACTCGCGCCGTCCGGCTCCAAAGAGCAGTCGGAGCCGGATTTCGGGGCTCCGTGTCGGACCCCCCCTGCACGCGTAGCCGCGCGAGTCGCACACAGGGGGGACCCATGGGTCCCCCCTACACGTGCATGTACGGCGCGACCCGCATCGACGCGAACCCGCTGTAGGGGGCGCCCTTGTTCGCGTCGTGCCCATTGAGTCAATGGGAGCCCGTGTACGCGTTGTACGACCTGCTCCCATTGACTTCAATGGGAGTCCGACCGAATCGAGTCTGATAGCATGCGTGCGCATCGTACTCGTTCGGTCGTGCTGCTAGAGTCCGATTCGGTCGGAAATCTCTCCGGGTCCGGCTCGGTCGGAGAGATTTCCTGCCCGAATCGGAATCGGCCCCTATGTTTTTTTGGATCAGTAAATAAAAATAAAAAGAACACACATAATTTTGAAGCGGTGCACCCACAAAATGTGGCAATATCATAGCTCATTTTTGAAGTTCTTCTTTAGCCATACTGCATAACATTGCGAAAAACCATTGGCAAAGACAAAATGTCTCAAAGGCGCGACCTAATGGCATTGCTAATACTTGGTTTCAGATGATCCCACCGTTACCTGGCCGTCTCTCTAGCCAGGTACTGTTCCACTGCATTGCTGTGTTCTGCTAACCTTCACTTCCTATTTGTGTCCAGACCCCCCCTTGGGCCTCATCCCGCCACTGCTCACCCCATCTTCTTAAGCCTCCTGCATTGCAATACCTTCCCAGGTGATCTCAAGGCCAGTACCTACCTACAATCTTTCTAGACGGCTGTCAAATCCCATTTCCTCAAACCTGGGTCACTGATAAAATATCGATGTAAAAAATATTGATGACAAAAATATCGATGAAAAAATATAGACCGCAAAAATATCGACTCCCTATACGTAAACAGGTAAGTACAAAAATATCGACTCAAAAATATCGAAGTAAAAAATATGGATGTACAAAATATCGACTTAAAAATATATTTAACATAAAATTAAACATATTAAATATATTAAATATTATTATTATTTTTAACAAGATAAATTACATTTAATATACATTTTAACTAAATATAACAAATAAACTTAATTAAAAAAATATAAACACAAACATAATAATTTATACATATACATATATTTACTTTAAAATTATTTATTAACTATTATCTTTATTTAATTTTTCAACTTTTAAATTATATAAAAATTAAATATATTCATATATCAATAATTTAAAATTAAAAAAATAACCATTTTATAATTAATTCAAACATTTAACTATTAAAAAACAATTAAATCATACATTTTGCAATACAATGAAGACAACAGTAGGGAAATTGTTGGATAGCAGGGGAGTAAAAATTACTATTCCCACTCCAGTGAGTGCAACAGTAGAGAAAGTATTGGAAAGCGGAGGGGTAAAAATTACTATTCCCACTCCAGTGAGTACAACAGTAGGAAAAGTGCTGGATAGCGGAGGGGTAAAAATTATTATTCCCACTCCAGTGAGTGCAACAGTAAGGAAAGTATTGGCTAGCGGAGGGGTAAAAATTATTATTCCCACTCCAGTGAGTACAACAGTAGGGAAAGTATTGGATAGCGGAGGGGTATAAATTACTATTCCCACTCCAGTGAGTGCAACAGTAGGGAAAATGTTGGATAGCGGAGGGGTAAAAATTACTATTGCCACTCCAGTGAGGGCAACAGTAGGGAAAGTGCTGGATAGCAGAAGGGTAAAACTTACTATTCTCACTCCAGTGAGTGCAACAGTAGGGAAAGTGCTGGATGGCGGAGGGGTAAAAATTACTATTCCCACTCCAGTGAGTGCAATAGTAGGGAAAGTGCTGGATGGCGGAGGGGTAAAAATTACTATTCCCACTCCAGTGAGTGCAACAGTAGGGAAAGTGTTGGATAGCAGAGGGGTAGAAATTACTATTCCAACTCCAAAGAGTGCAACAGTAGGGACATTTTGGATAGCGGAAGGGTAAAAATTACTATTCCCACTCCAGTGAGTGCAACAGTAGGGAAAGTGCTGGATAGAGGAGGGGTAAACATTACTATTCCCACTCCAGTTAGGGCAAAAGTAGGGAAAGGGCTGCATAGCGGAAGGGTAAAAATTACTGTTCCCACTCCAGTGAGTGCAACAGTAGGGAAAGTTCTGGATAGCGAAGGGGTAAAAATTACTATTTCCACTCAATAAGTGCAATAGTAGGGAAAGTGCTGGATGGCAAAGGGTTAAAAATTACTATTCCCACTCCAGTGAGTGCAACAGTAGGGAAAGTGTTGGATAGCAGAGGGGTAAAAATTACTATTCCCACTCCAATGAGTGCAACAATAGGGAAAGTGCTGTATGGCGGAGGAGTACAAATTACTATTCCCACACCAATAAGTGCAACAGTAGGGAAAGTGCTGGATGGCAGAGGGGTAAAAATGACTATTCCCACTCCAGTGAGTGCAACAGTAGGGATAGTGATGGATAGCAGAGGGGTAAAAATTACTATTCCCACTCCAATGAGTTCAACAGTAGGGAAAGTGCTGGATGGCGGAGGGGTAAAAATTACTATTCCCACTCCAGTGAGTGCAACAGTAAGGAAAGTGTTGGATAGCAGAGAAACAAAAATTAATAATAACATTTAAACAATTAAATTTTTAAAATAATCTTAGAAATAAATAAACAATATTTAAAAAATATCATATTAAATATATTAAACAACATTAAATATGTGAATTACATATAACAAAAAGGTGCAACTATTATCTAAAATAAATTAATAAATACATTTATAAACAATATTTATTTAAAAAAAGCAAATATTAACAAAAAGTTTTTTAAAAACATAAATTTATTTATTTTATTTCCTACCCTGTAACACCACACCATACAAAAAAGGTCAACATTTTTATTTACATTTATTTCCATAATTAACATAATCAATAATGATTTAAAAATATATTATTAATAAAAATAATTAATAAACATTCATTGAATACGCATTCTTTAACACTATCATATGCACTACACACACCTAAAATGAATTACACAATTACCATAATTAATTATTAATTAATTAATTTGAATTAAATAACTAATTATTAATTAATCAATTAAAAATAAATTACTTTGTTATGTGTTATGTTATGTTATAAGTAGGGCTCCGGTTTTACAGTATTTTTTTTTTACATTTCCGTCTGTATTTATCCATATTTATTTTTTGGCCATTTTTTCTGTATTTATCCATATTTATTTTGTGTTTTGAGTATAAATGAAGTTGAAAAACTGTACATTTCCATATTTATTTAACTGATAGACACGCACTCATACTTTTATGTCTGTCGTGTTTTAGCTATTTAAGCTGTCAAATATTACATAACAAAACAACCACTGGTAAATACTAGCATTATACCATAAATGTATGATGACATATGCCGTTATTTAAATACATTTCATCCTGTTTTTTAATTTCCTAGCTGTCCACTTGCTCAGCTGCTGGCCTATAATTAATCGAAGACAGCATGGAGAGTAACTTAAAAGGAGCACAATTTTCTGTATTTATCCACTTTTAAAAATAAATGCAGACAGAAAACACATTGTTTTCTGTCTGTATTTATCTGTAAAAATCCGTAAAAACGGAAAACAGGGAGCCTTAGTTATAAGCACTTGTAACGCGCACGGCTACTCAGGAGTGTCCCGGCGCGGGAGCCAAATGATAACATAGGAGCTAAAAACGGAGACTACAAATTAAATAAACAGCAAAGTTTTAAGTTGCTTCCTGAACAGCCTAGGATCTTGGATGCTACGCAGTGCATATGGAAGAGAATTCCAAGACTCCGCGGCCTTAAAGGAGAGGGAGCTACTCCCCATCCTTGTCCGACGGAAGCGAGGGATCACAGCCAGGCACTGTGAGGCTGAGCGCAGTTGTCTACGTGGCGCATAAAAACTGAAACGTTTCCTGAGGTAGGGCGGGCCAGAACCATGAAGGGCTGCATGGGCCAGGGTCAGGGCCTTAAATTTAACTCTTTGGGCCACAGGGAGCCAGTGTAAATCACGCAAATGATGTTTTACACTAGCCCTTCCTGCTACACTAGCGATACAAAAGGGGATGATGGACGGAACGTTTGAGCCAATCAAACACTCACCCCCAGTCAACTGATCTGGGTTTAATCCATCATCATTCTTTAGCTCACTCCACCACCCCAGTTCAGACATGGCCATATGCAAATCAGTCTGACCCTGTGCCTCATGGGAACAGTACAGCCCGAACTGCCAAGCCATGTCTTCCCTGGACCGGAAACAAGCATCCTAGGACCGGTTTCTGGCATTCCAGCCGTCATCAGCCAGGCTTGCTTGAATCCAGTGGCAAAGTGAGCAAGGGACCCACGTCTGGGCATACCCCCGCCAACTTAGGGCGAACAAAGCGATACAAAAGGGGATGATGGACGGAACGTTTGAGCCAATCAAACACTCACCCCCAGTCAACTGATCTGGGTTTAATCCATCATCATTCTTTAGCTCACTCCACCACCCCAGTTCAGACATGGCCATATGCAAATCAGTCTGACCCTGTGCCTCATGGGAACAGTACAGCCCGAACTGCCAAGCCATGTCTTCCCTGGACCGGAAACAAGCATCCTAGGACCGGTTTCTGGCATTCCAGCCGTCATCAGCCAGGCTTGCTTGAATCCAGTGGCAAAGTGAGCAAGGGACCCACGTCTGGGCATACCCCCGCCAACTTAGGGCGAACAAAGCGATACAAAAGGGGATGATGGACGGAACGTTTGAGCCAATCAAACACTCACCCCCAGTCAACTGATCTGGGTTTAATCCATCATCATTCTTTAGCTCACTCCACCACCCCAGTTCAGACATGGCCATATGCAAATCAGTCTGACCCTGTGCCTCATGGGAACAGTACAGCCCGAACTGCCAAGCCATGTCTTCCCTGGACCGGAAACAAGCATCCTAGGACCGGTTTCTGGCATTCCAGCCGTCATCAGCCAGGCTTGCTTGAATCCAGTGGCAAAGTGAGCAAGGGACCCACGTCTGGGCATACCCCCGCCAACTTAGGGCGAACAAAGCGATACAAAAGGGGATGATGGACGGAACGTTTGAGCCAATCAAACACTCACCCCCAGTCAACTGATCTGGGTTTAATCCATCATCATTCTTTAGCTCACTCCACCACCCCAGTTCAGACATGGCCATATGCAAATCAGTCTGACCCTGTGCCTCATGGGAACAGTACAGCCCGAACTGCCAAGCCATGTCTTCCCTGGACCGGAAACAAGCATCCTAGGACCGGTTTCTGGCATTCCAGCCGTCATCAGCCAGGCTTGCTTGAATCCAGTGGCAAAGTGAGCAAGGGACCCACGTCTGGGCATACCCCCGCCAACTTAGGGCGAACAAAGCGATACAAAAGGGGATGATGGACGGAACGTTTGAGCCAATCAAACACTCACCCCCAGTCAACTGATCTGGGTTTAATCCATCATCATTCTTTAGCTCACTCCACCACCCCAGTTCAGACATGGCCATATGCAAATCAGTCTGACCCTGTGCCTCATGGGAACAGTACAGCCCGAACTGCCAAGCCATGTCTTCCCTGGACCGGAAACAAGCATCCTAGGACCGGTTTCTGGCATTCCAGCCGTCATCAGCCAGGCTTGCTTGAATCCAGTGGCAAAGTGAGCAAGGGACCCACGTCTGGGCATACCCCGCCAACTTAGGGCGAACAAAGCGATACAAAAGGGGATGATGGACGGAACGTTTGAGCCAATCAAACACTCACCCCCAGTCAACTGATCTGGGTTTAATCCATCATCATTCTTTAGCTCACTCCACCACCCCAGTTCAGACATGGCCATATGCAAATCAGTCTGACCCTGTGCCTCATGGGAACAGTACAGCCCGAACTGCCAAGCCATGTCTTCCCTGGACCGGAAACAAGCATCCTAGGACCGGTTTCTGGCATTCCAGCCGTCATCAGCCAGGCTTGCTTGAATCCAGTGGCAAAGTGAGCAAGGGACCCACGTCTGGGCATACCCCGCCAACTTAGGGCGAACAAAGCGATACAAAGGGGATGATGGACGGAACGTTTGAGCCAATCAAACACTCACCCCCAGTCAACTGATCTGGGTTTAATCCATCATCATTCTTTAGCTCACTCCACCACCCCAGTTCAGACATGGCCATATGCAAATCAGTCTGACCCTGTGCCTCATGGGAACAGTACAGCCCGAACTGCCAAGCCATGTCTTCCCTGGACCGGAAACAAGCATCCTAGGACCGGTTTCTGGCATTCCAGCCGTCATCAGCCAGGCTTGCTTGAATCCAGTGGCAAAGTGAGCAAGGGACCCACGTCTGGGCATACCCCCGCCAACTTAGGGCGAACAAAGCGATACAAAGGGGATGATGGACGGAACGTTTGAGCCAATCAAACACTCACCCCCAGTCAACTGATCTGGGTTTAATCCATCATCATTCTTTAGCTCACTCCACCACCCCAGTTCAGACATGGCCATATGCAAATCAGTCTGACCCTGTGCCTCATGGGAACAGTACAGCCCGAACTGCCAAGCCATGTCTTCCCTGGACCGGAAACAAGCATCCTAGGACCGGTTTCTGGCATTCCAGCCGTCATCAGCCAGGCTTGCTTGAATCCAGTGGCAAAGTGAGCAAGGGACCCACGTCTGGGCATACCCCCGCCAACTTAGGGCGAACAAAGCGATACAAAAGGGGATGATGGACGGAACGTTTGAGCCAATCAAACACTCACCCCCAGTCACATCCACAAAATGGCTGCAACCCACATGGTCACAACAAGAGGCAGGAGGCCTAGAACAAAGAACGCATGCAGGCCCATGGCAAAAGCAGTACACTGGCTGCCTACATAAAATGGCCACCAGCCACATGGTCACAACAACAACAACCACCAGCAAGAAGGCATGGCCACAACAAAGTAGACATGCAGGGCTATGGCAAAAGAACACTGGCCGGATACACAAAATGATACCAAAGGGGATGATGGAAGGAGCGCTTGAGCACAGGGTCAGACTGATTTGCATATGGCCATGTCTGAACTGGGGTGGTGGAGTGAGCTAAAGAACGATGATGGATTAAACCCAGATCAGTTGACTGGGGGTGAGTGTTTGATTGGCTCAAACGTTCCGTCCATCATCCCCTTTTGTATCGCTTTGTTCGCCCTAAGTTGGCGGGGTATGCCCAGACGTGGGTCCCTTGCTCACTTTGCCACTGGATTCAAGCAAGCCTGGCTGATGACGGCTGGAATGCCAGAAACCGGTCCTAGGATGCTTGTTTCCGGTCCAGGAAGACATGGCTTGGCAGTTCGTGCTGGACTGTTCCCATGAGGCACAGGGTCAGACTGATTTGCATATGGCCATGTCTGAACTGGGGTGGTGGAGTGAGCTAAAGAACGATGATGGATTAAACCCAGATCAGTTGACTGGGGGTGAGTGTTTGATTGGCTCAAACGTTCCGTCCATCATCCCCTTTGTATCGCTTTGTTCGCCCTAAGTTGGCGGGGTATGCCCAGACGTGGGTCCCTTGCTCACTTTGCCACTGGATTCAAGCAAGCCTGGCTGATGACGGCTGGAATGCCAGAAACCGGTCCTAGGATGCTTGTTTCCGGTCCAGGGAAGACATGGCTTGGCAGTTCGTGCTGGACTGTTCCCATGAGGCACAGGGTCAGACTGATTTGCATATGGCCATGTCTGAACTGGGGTGGTGGAGTGAGCTAAAGAACGATGATGGATTAAACCCAGATCAGTTGACTGGGGGTGAGTGTTTGATTGGCTCAAACGTTCCGTCCATCATCCCCGTTTGTATCGCTTTGTTCGCCCTAAGTTGGCGGGGGTATGCCCAGACGTGGGTCCCTTGCTCACTTTGCCACTGGATTCAAGCAAGCCTGGCTGATGACGGCTGGAATGCCAGAAACCGGTTCTAGGATGCTTGTTTCCGGTCCAGGGAAGACATGGCTTGGCAGTTCGTGCTGGACTGTTCCCATGAGGCACAGGGTCAGACTGATTTGCATATGGCCATGTCTGAACTGGGGTGGTGGAGTGAGCTAAAGAACGATGATGGATTAAACCCAGATCAGTTGACTGGGGGTGAGTGTTTGATTGGCTCAAACGTTCCGTCCATCATCCCTTTTGTATCGCTTGTTCAGCCCTAAGTTGGCGGGGGTATGCCCAGACGTGGGTCCCTTGCTCACTTTGCCACTGGATTCAAGCGAAGCCTGGCTGATGACGGCTGGAATGCCAGAAACCGGTCCTAGGATGCTTGTTTCCGGTCCAGGGAAGACATGGCTTGGCAGTTCGTGCTGGACTGTTCCCATGAGGCACAGGGTCAGACTGATTTGCATATGGCCATGTCTGAACTGGGGTGGTGGAGTGAGCTAAAGAACGATGATGGATTAAACCCAGATCAGTTGACTGGGGGTGAGTGTTTGATTGGCTCAAACGTTCCGTCCATCATCCCCTTTTGTATCGCTTCCTGCTACACTAAGCAGGATTCTGGCCGCAGCATTCTGTATTATTTGTAGCTTCCTCAATAAGTATCCTGGCAAACCAATGTATAGGGCATTGGCGTAATCAATACGTGTGAGGATCAGGGCGCGGGTAACCATTTCCTTTGCTGCCCTGGGAAGCAGGGGTAAAAACTTCCTCAGGGATTTCAAGGTTCCAAAACACTGCCCTGCTAATTTCTTTATGTGTGTGGCAAAACGAAGATCTTCACTGAACCAGACCCCCAGGTTCTTGACTGATGAACCTTCTGAATTAGGTAAAGGGTTGTCTGTTGGCCACAGTGCTTCCCTAAACTGCGGCGGGAAGGACCCATACAAGAGAATCTCTGACTTATCCTCGTTGCACTTGAGCTGAGCCGCTGGGAGCCATTTAAAAACGCCAGTGAGACATTCCTTGGCCTGAGCCGGATCAGTGTCTTTATCCCTCCAAGTAAAGAGGAGCTGGGTATCGTCCGCATAGGCAATGATCTTGGCTTTCCACCCTTCCCACCATATACACCTGTAAACACCACAACACACACCTAAAATTATTCACCCAATTACCATCAATTACTAATTAATTAATTTAAAATAATTAACAACTAATTATTAATTCATCAATTAAAAATAAATTACTTTTCACCATTCCCACCATTTACACCTGTAAACACCACAACACACACCTAAAATTAATTACCCAATTACATAATTAATTACTAATTAATTAATTAAAATTAATTAACAACTAATTATTACATAATTAATAAAAAAATAATTTACACATTTGACACTATAACATCTCAATTCAACAATTATTAATAAATAGAAATGATTCTATAAATTTACTATAATTAAATTACTTCCCACCCTATTGCCCTATAAACCCACAACCCGCTACAGTATTAAAAACGCAAAGTTCAAATAAAAAAATATTAACTACTGAAAATAATCAATACATTTTATATAATTAAACTACTTCCCACCCTATTCCCCTATAAACCCACAACCCGCTACGGAACTAAAAACGCAAAATTCAAACAAAAAAAATGTAATAACTACTAAAATTTTAACACATATAATAAAAATACAAACAATTCTTGTACAAAAAATACATGCATCACACACATATAAAATATATAGTAAAATGCATAACATTAATAAAAAATCGATATTTTTAACATCTATATTTTTGCAAACGATAATAAACACTTCGATATTTTTTACATCAATATTACTTACACAAAGTCGATATTCTTGACCACGATATTTTGTCTGTCGATATTCTTGACCCACAATATTTTTGCCACAATATTTGTGTAAGTCGATATTTTTGACTCGATATTCTGTCTCTGCACCCTCAAACCTGAAGAAACTCACCACCACTGGCATGTGTCAACCCCCCCTTATATTGTGCTCCCTACATGCCATGCCTCACTGGAAATATCACAATCATCTCACATACTAAAACGTCTCCAATGTTCACTGCGAATATGTAAGATAACACTTCTAAGCTGAACTATTGAAGTTTCTTTTTTCATCCACACCTCAGAATACTCCTCGCAGCGGTTTATCTAACCACCCAAACCATGTTCTTGTTTGATGCAGTGCCACTTGCTGCTATATAAAATATATCTATCTATGTGTCATGCTGCAAATGAATAAATTGATACAGGTTGGCTTTGCTGGTGAGTTAAGGTAAATATCACTTGCGCACTGGAACCCCTCCACATGCCCAGTTTGTGGAGACTATGGGGCCGATTCCGATCTCGGCCGGTAGCTCACTGAACGGGATTCGCCCGGGAAAAATAGGAGCCGTGCGCGTTTTCTCCGACCGACTCGTACAGCTGTCCGAGCGAGCTAGTACGATGCGAGCGTACGCGTTGTTTCCGACCGACTCGTTTCCGGATCCCAACCGCACCGACCGACTCGTACGGACACGAATCGCACCACGCAATGGAGACGTTCTCCGACCGAGCGAGTACGATGGACGTGTCGGACAGCCGGATCGTGTCGGAGCGTCCGGCTCAAAAAAGCTCCCGGAGCCCGACTTGGGGGGTCCGCGCCGGAGCCCGACTTTGGGGGTCCGCGCCGGACCCCCCTGCACCCGTAGCCATACGAGGCGAACACAGGGGGGACCCAAGGGTCCCCCCTAAACATGCATGTACAGTGCGAGTCGCACCGACGCGTACACACTGTAGGGGGCGCACTTGTTTGCGTCGTACCCATTGAGCCAATGGGTGCCCATGTACGCGTTGTACGACCGGCTCCCATTGACTTCAATGGGAGTCCGACCGAATCGAGTCCGGCAGCATGCGGCCGCATCGTACTCGCTCGGTCGGACTGTAGGAGTCCGGCTCGGTCGGAAATCTCTCCGGATCCGGCTCGGTCGGAGAGTTTTCCGACCCAGATCGGAATCGGCCCCTATGCTTCTCAGAGAACATTTCAAGGGGAGTTTTTTATTCTTGCCCTCAACGTGTTTTCCCAAAATATTATGCCGCATTGGTTTTTAGGTCTCACCTGAGACAGAGCATGCACTGTCACTTGTGAGAGCTTTTGTTACTTTAAAAAAAAACTAAAAATGGCTCAGAGCCCCTCTTTTACTTACCATTAGTTGGATTCATTGTCATTCTTAGTTCCTTGCTTCTCATGGGTCAGCACATGCTGGTTTCACATTCTCTCTTCATGTGTTTGTCTCTTTGATGAAGCATAGACCAAGTAATGATTAAAGCCTTTATTAGTGAACTTCCGCTGCTTCTGAGTCTTCTCATCCATCGCTGCCAGGAGGGTTGCACCAAACCACTCCCTCTCTTTGGCCTGGTGTTCCCAGGTCACCTCAAACCTTACCGATGGCTGCTCACTTATCCTGGCCTCCTTTGCCAGGTTTTCCCACTGTTGTCCCTCAGGTCACCTCAATCTGAGAGAGCTGTGGTCCTGTTCCCATTCGCTATAAACACATTTGTTCCACCCTCCACTTCCTCTTCCAGTATCTATACCAATCTCCCAACCTGCTTAACCCTAGACCTCTGCCTGCCCTCTGCCAGTTCTACACGCTTAATAAAATCTGACCTCTTCCCTGAAAGCTCCTCTCTTTGCATCAAACTATGAACCTCTTGTGTCAAAGCCTTAAATTCGTCAGTTTATCTGCCCTTCTTGCCACCACTACATTCCAGCACTATGGGCCACATGTATCCTGCATTTTACCGGTCATAAACAGCCCGATTCGCAGAATCGGGCCGTTTGCGACCAGTAAAATGCATTTGGGTATGTATGAATTCCAATTTGTGATTCGGTAACATGTTACGGAATCGCAATTTGGAATTGCGAATACATACAGATTCGGTATTAGGAAGGGGAGTGTTCAGGGCGTCCCTTCCTAATACCAAATCGCAGCAGTATTTAGGAATGATTTGCGACCGAAATGCGGATGCAAAACATTTGCATTTTACCACCTACTTCAAGTAGGTGGTAAACCATTCGCAAATGGGAAGGGCCCCTTTGGGAATGGTAGCGAAAATGTTTTTCAGATCAGGCAGTGATCCCACGGACCACTGCCTGCTCTTAAAAAATTAAAAGAAAACTTTTTTTCTTTTTTAAACGCAACCTGTTTTTCTTTAAGGAAAATGGGCTGTATTTTTAAAAAAATGATTGCTTTATTTAAAAGCAATCACGGACATGGTGGCCTGCTGACCACAGCAGGGGACCATCCCAGTGATTTTAGTGATTGCCAATGATTCACAAATTGTGACCTACCTCATTAATATTCATGAGGTAGGTCAATTTGCGACCCACTAGGAATCGCTAAATGAAACTCATGGAGTTTCATACATTAGGAATAGCGATTACCTAATTGCGATTCGCAGAGAATCTCAATTAGGTCATCACTATTTTCAATATTGATACATGTTGCCCTATATCTTGTCTGTCTCAGTGTGACATAAATGTATTCTCTCCACTGGCCTCTTGCCAGCAGCAGCTGTTACTTTCGGTTTTATTTGCCTGTACAATTAGCAAGCCATCCTCCATTTCAGCCTGTGCGCTGCTTCCCATCTCGAGCTTTCTGGCGCCACTTGCTGACACACACACTCCTCACCGCATTCTCCGCAGGTGGGGCTGACTCAACCCTCACCCGGCCGATGTCCTAACCTCCCTAACCTCCCTGTGCCACTGTCCCCCCACTGGTGGACGCCTTCCCTTAGCAGCAGAGTTATAAACTCTTCCAACCCTCTTACCAGACGCTGTCTCCAGTACAGACACAGGTAAAACTGCGCTTATTTGAGCCCCGCCTGTGCACCCCCCACTGTTTCTTTCTCAGTCTGTTTCCACTTTTAGTTTTACACTTGGACTTTGGGGGTGAGCGGCAGGGACGGATTCTCCATTAGGACTTTGGGGCTGTGCCCCCTGATATTCCCTCACATTCCTGTACAAATATTAAATAGATTTATTTATTTAGAGATAAGACCGTATCTCTAAACAAATCGATGTATTTAAGTCTGGGCTGTGTGTCCCAGGCTGCCTGCCCTGACTCGCTTTGAAGCAGGAGACGGAAGCCAGGCAGTAATCAACTTTCTGAACTCTGATGCACGACGCAGGGCTTACCGTCCTAAAGCCCTTCATAATGAATCATTGCCATTGTAGTCTATGGCAGTATCCACTGTAGTCCAGTGACGCTTTCAGCGTCATAGTTTCGAACGTTGAAGTCTCCGTCCCTGCGTGAGAGCAGCCGTTCGTCATTCACAGGCAAAGATCCCACCCTTTCCCATTCCTCACACGTAGGAGTGGATGCAAACATGTGTGATCTGGTTCCTTGTTCTCGGTAATGGTAAGTGTTAGAATGCTAATCTTCTGTTATGTATATTGTTCTGAGACCCCTCGCCATACTAACCTCCCCCACTGTGACACCCCAGGCCCTGGCTGCACTCGCTGGCCCCATTAGAAGAGGATCTGCTGCATTTGTTCCCCCGCAAAATGGATCCAAAAGACGAGCAGGCCAGGGTTCTTGTTCCCTTGTGAAGTTGAAGCAAATATCCCAAGTGCAAAGCGTGAGAAATGTGCTTACAGTAGACAGGTATCTGCTGTATGATTTTAAAACTGGCCCTGAGTGCCGAGACCTGCAGAGAAGTACATGTTGTGTGCTTTAAAGTCTCTCCAGTCCAGCTGAGCTATGTTGGCTCATTTGAAATAAATGCACTGCAGTTCTAATGCAGTCTGCCGGCAGAGTGTCTTTCAATCAGCTGAATGCCTCACTGCAAGTACTACATCCCTGCAGGTACATGGCCATGCGGCTTAATCTCCAGACCGAGAGCATGCAATGCAGACTTTAACAATAACATGGTTTTAATGGCACAGTTCCCGAGGTTTGATGAAATAATACTCTAAAAAGAAAAGCATTGTGTGTAGTTTTTTAAATTTGATTTTCAAGATAAAGGTGGACATTAGCGATCATAGTAGTCCGAACCATGGCCCTCCAGCCCGCATTACCGCACGCCAGTGACATGCCCTTAACAACATTAATGCCAAAAACATGGATTGATTCACGAACTATGAGTGTTAAAAACGTTAAGGCAATGCATGTCAGCTATTTAGTTCCTCTCATATTTCAAGTTTTACTTAATCTTGCCTCCCTCATTAGTTAGCTATTTAATCATGTTGTATTTCTTTCTGTAATTTTTTTCGTGCATACTTTGAGCTGTGCAGGTGTTTATGAGGGGCTTTGATTGAGAGCTCTGACGCTGAAGCCAAAGCAAAGTGCCTGTAAGTGGGTTGGCCTCTCTGCAGAGCACATAGAACAATGGTCATCATGTTTCCCAGTTGAAATTGCAATTTTGTGAAAATGTGTGTGAAGGGGGTGCACAGATGCCAAAATATTTACAGGGCAAAAACAAAAGAAATTAAATTGCTTAAATGTGAGTGAGTGTAGTGTATGTTTATAAGTGATAAAGTGAGGGAGATGCAAGGAAGTGCATTTGGGGAAGAGTGAAAAGATTGTGCTGAAGAGGAAAGAAAGGTGGTTGAAGATGTGCAGATGGATGAGATGTGCAGAGAAAAAGGACATATATCTCTAACATAAAGCGCACATAACTGAAGGCCAAAACTCCTTCCACAGGCCTCAATACTATTGAAATATCAGAATTGAAACATTTGAAGGTTAATTATTTATAGCAAATCCTTGTTGTTACTCATTTATGTTAAACAGCTAACAACCATTGACAAAGCCAATCGTACTGACAGGTTTTAGGTGTAGGTCAGTTGTTATGTTATATATCTGGATGCAATTACATCTCCGAGAAAAACCAAAATACCAGTCGGGTAGCACACTATGGGAATCACAGAAATTTATTTGACGTATTCCCTTATAGAGAGTCAACACATTTTTCATCCCACTTAAAGACCTGTCTTCACATATTTCTATATGGCTGATTGCAAACAGCAGCTGTGGGTCCTTCCCGAAAACCTGGTTAGAGCATTTTCTTCCAAAGTTGATGCCGCATGCAGTTCAAGACACTGGGCAAGCACACACTTTATGGTTTAAATCTTTTTTATTCTTTAGCACCAAGAGATACAGTGCAAACGATAGTGTAGGTATTACAAGAATGAGCTACTGCCAGTCTTGTACAGAAGTAGCAAACATAATCAAACATAACACCCCACAATCCCTCCCCCCACCCCCCCCCCCAAACATTCAAGGTGCTTCCGTAACAGTGTGATGGCGTAGGTGCTATCTATGTGTTCATGAGGCAGTCTCACTGCCGGTTGTAGAGGCCAATTCTGACAGTCCTAGGACGCGGAGGTACTTGGGGCAATGCAGCTCTCGGAATTCTTGCATGAGGAGGGATATGTACGGGCGCCAAAGTTTCCCAAAGGACGTCCTTTGATTGGTGAGGGAGAGGGTGATCCTCTCCATCCCTAGGATAAGCCAAAGACAGTGAAGACAGCCCAAGTGTGTGGGTAGGTGTGCCGTCCCCCAGTGTGATAAGATATTTTGAATCGCTGCGTCCAGGGCTAAGCTGATCTGCTTCCGCTGTCTGGACTTCAGAGGGTAGGTGAGTGGGTTAGGTAACCCCAAGAGTGTGTAGGAAGGAAATCTAGGGAGTTGTGTGTCCAGGTGCTGATCGATGTCATCGAGCACTTGTGACCAATAAGCTTGAATGTGTGGGCAATACCACAGTAGATGTACCAATGAAACACACACTTTAAAAGGCTGAAGCTGTCACATTGTACAATTTGCACGTTACAGTAACCGCTGAACATATTAAGGCAGTAAGATATAGGGCAATTTTCTATGTGTTTAATATTTCAAAAGTATACGTTCCCACTGCTTTATAAGCCTTGCTTTATCACTAAATTAAGTTGCAATAAAATGCACCATTTACCAATCTTTTTTTCAATTTTTTTCTCTGGAGTAGGATCCAGCCTGGACCCCATGTTTTTCCATTAAGCGTGCCCGCGTCGCTCACTACATAAAAGCCATACCAAACTTTCACGGCCCACCTTTCAAATGTTACCAGCCACCACTGGTGTGCTGGCCTAAATTGCAGCCACAACCCTACTCACCGCCTCCCTCTTCAGCCTCGTCAGGCCAAACCATACCTTTGACAATACACCAGGCTTTCCAATTCATCCCAGCACTCATCACAACGCCCTCAAAGTCTCCCTCACCACCGACAAATTATCCACCATTCATTCTATAACTCACTCTATTGGTTTGCACAGTACAAAAACCCACAAATGTCACCCTACGTCTAGCCCTGACCAGTAGAAACCACCACCTACACTCCCATGCAGATCCACAGTGTGCCTGGGAATGTACCTATGGCAGCCTTGATGTTTCTGACTGTTAAGTAGCCCCGCCCCCAAATCAAATTGGCCAATAAATCTGACCTCCTGGCCTCGCCCAGTCCGCACCATCCTCCCGAAGCATAGTGGGGGTGGACGCTCTGCAGGCTGCCACACCCTGGAGCCCCATTGGTGTATGTCCTGCAGTGAAATATACAAATTTCATATTTGCCTGGCTACTCTTCCTCAACCTTCATTTGTAAGTCCTTTTGAATTATACTAGTGGAGACCATTGGGCAATTAGGGTACTGAATCTTTCCCCTGGCATTAGAGGGAGATGTTGCAGCCTGCTCTGGATGCCAGCAGCTGTTGGTAGTCTGGGGGATGTCTACGCTGCAGACATTTTCGGTCATCCATTTTAACCCCTTTGCTTTTTGTGGACCAGTGATAAGACAACTCTGACGAGGTAGGATGGAGCTATGAGTCCCAGCACCTTGAGACCCTTACGGGTGAGTAGTTGCGCTCTACAAGACACTTGATTGATTGAAGAGAGAGCAGCGTGGTGGCATTGACAAGGACCTTGATGGTAGTGGGTGAGTACAATGGCCAGGAAGGACAGCAGTCAGGGAGTAGTGAAGATCCTAATGGGCACCCTTGTAGCCACTGCAATAGGGGGAAGGGGGTCTCTGAGCAATAAGTGCTGTATGACTGTTTTTTGTGATTGTGGGGACAACCATGATGGGGGCGAGGGTTAACAGACGGGCAGTGAACACAGAGGACACCAAATAGGGACAGAGTATTCATAGCGGGTCACAGCAGCTTCTTGTGAGAGAGAGGTTAGCAGGGATCTGCTGGGAAAATAGCTCCCTTGTGGATGGGAGTAGCATGCAGTTGGATTGCAGAAAACTGGGGTACGGAATGCAGCAAGTGGCAAGGGAGGGTGGCAAGTTAGGGTTGCACCCGATAGGTGCCTGGCATTTCACATGTTGAATGAGGCAAGAGAGGGGCAGGCCTGAGATGCCCAAGATTAGACAGTAGTTTGCCGAGAATAGCAGGAGAGTATGCCTAAAACATAGGCCTGCATACATGTAGGAAGTGGTAGTGGTGGTAGCATGCCCTAAATCCCGGTGACAGGAAGTGGATTTGAAAATTGCTGAAAAAATTAAGGGCACAAAGGCGGGTATGAAGGCAGGCTTAAAACTGCCGGACTTAAGCAAGAAAGTTAGTGTCAGCAAGAGGCTCACAGGTTTAGGGGGAGTCAGTGGTGGTCCCGAAATCCAGTAGTGAGGCCACGAAAGGTCAGGAGGTCAAGATGCGGAGTGGCTCTGGGGCACTTTTGGAGGAAGGGGGAATGGCCCCACCCAGGAGCAACAGAAAAGCACAATTATAGGATAGGGGTAGGATTATTTGGTGCAGTAGAGAGTGGGTTAGGAGTTGACCTCAATGTGGTAGAGTGGGGGAAGTGGAAATGCAAATATGCTATATATTCACAGCCGTCACACATGACAGTAGCCAACTTGTGGCATGGAAGAAACAGTAGGAGTGAGACAGTATGGAGAGGCAGGGGTGACAGAATGTGTTACTGGTGAAAAGTTGAAGTCCAAGGAGGAAAGAAATATATGGTAGTTGAGAAGGAAATGAGCACAATGTGTAACCCTCTTCATCAAGTGTGGTGCCCTCAAGATCAGGACCGGCAGCTGAGGCGAAGGAAAGTCCTAGGGTAGCCAGAAGGTTCTAGAGTGGTCACACTGCAATCAGAGTGGAGGGCTGAAAAAGATACATGGAGCAAGGAGTACCCTCCTCTTTGGCACCTAGGTGGTGTTGGTAACAAAAGGATGGAGCCAATGCACCAAGCACTCCTACATTAATTGGGCGCAGTATCAGAAGGAGGGTGGGTATTTCCATGCCAGGCAAAGAGAGGCCAGGTACCAGCGGAGAGTAGGAGTTGTGAGAGGGCAAAGGGGTTATTGAACTACTACTGGTAAGAGAGTGATGTGGACAGAGCAGTGATGGTAGAGGAGTTAAGCGAAAGATAGGGCATGGGGATAAGAGAGATCGGGTGCGGGATAGAACAGAGGATGGCAAAACCTGGTGAGGAGAATTGTAAACAAGCATTTGCAATGCAATGGGTCTCGCATTTGCGAGAGTTTAAGCTAATGGCATTGTAAATTACAATGCCTTTTTTTTTAATATGTTTTGATAATTAACACATAAATAAAAGGCATTGTCATGTACAATGCCAATAGCTAAAGCTCTTGTAAATGCAAGATCTATTCAAAGAAGCGGCCGCCATTGTCCCGGGCTGCTTAGAATGTGAAAGCGCGCATGGGGCGCTGAATGTTGCAGGAAAGCATGTTGTGCCTGCAGTAGAAGAAACCATTTAAAGAAAATAGTGGTTACAGATTAAAAAAGACTCACTGTGTAACAAGCGAAGTAAAAGGGCCAGTCCTCATGGGAGGTTACGAATGAAGACAAGGTGGTACTAAGGACAGACTAACAAGCCTATGTACAAATCAGAAGCCATCATTTACAAAGGACAATGACACAAGCTAATGACAAATGTGGGCGGAGAGCGGGCGGGGCTTCTATTCCATACGCCAATACAGCATGGCTCGCATAGCAGCGCATGCACTGCCCAGACTCGGCCTAAAAAGTACCTCTGAAATCTTGACGAACAGTTGAAAGACACATACTGGGCAAAAAAGCAGTACTTAGGAAGAAGGAGTGAAGCCAGCACGAGCTGATCAAAGAGAAGTAAAGACATGAGAGTGACGATCAGGCCAACCAATGCTAAGCAATGCGGGTGCGCTAAGCCCCCTGTAAGTAAACAAAATATCTCACAAGTGACAGCACTTACGCAGTCTCAGGCGAGACCTAAGAATGGTAAAGCAGAATTGCTTAGGGGCAGGACAAGCATATAGATAGGAAGGAAAGCCATCAAATAAAGACCCAAGAGCTGAGACAGACAGACAAGAAAGCCTTCAAATCATGAGTAGTGGGCTGGTCCAAATCCCACTCTATGCGTGCTGCATTGCAGACTATAAGTCTTCGACAACTCGCCGCTCAAACGGTCTGTAGGGTGTGACAAAAAATGCAATTGCCTGAGGATTCATCCCCGTGTTCCGCTTGCTGCCCCAAGCTTATGACACCCCTGAGTTTCAAAGCTTAATTAAAGCAATTGCTGGGTGTGAGATGTGTTTGATGGAGGCACTAGCTTCCCTTGCACACAGAGACAGAAGGTACGAACTTGACCAGCAGCAGTGCAAGCTTCCCTTGCACATACATTTTACAAGCCTCTAAGTGGCCCTCAGCAGTGCAATAGTTTCTTGCACATACACAATAGGTACTACATGGGGATGAGAAGTCACATGGACAACACGTGTCAAGATAGCAATCAGTAATACACGCTATCCTTATACATAGAGAGCGGGCATCAGCCATGGAAGCCTCCCTGCTCAGTCAGGGAGTATAGGTATTGCAAGGGCATCAGATGTGCAAGCTTCAACAGGTGTCAACATGGCAATCAGTTGCATGCTACCCTTATACATGCCACGCCTGCAGCTCCTTTGAAAGCACTTAGATTTCTGAGTGACCGCCTTGTGTCATGCACCTAGAGCTTCAGTTTTATCATTGAGTGACGCAGGCTGGAGTAGCTTGGAGAACACCCAATAGACTCCCGACACCCCCTCCCCCAACCTGACTTGTGATTGGCTGTTACACAACCTTAATCTTATTGGCTCTCAAACGGTCTCTCTTGTATGAAAAAAATATAGAGATTTTTCGATAGGCAGATGTCCTTGACAGGCCCGCAGGGCTGGGGCAGTGTCACAATTAATATTTGTCAGGGATGTAGGAAGTTATGAACGGTGCCCCATTGAGAGCGCTGGGGTGCAAACTTCTGTCATTGAAAACCAGTGCGGACCATGAGACCCAACGGTGAGAAGGAAGCTCAGGACCTGCCCATTCAGTTCTTGGATTCTTAGCTGTACTTGCCATCACGATTTGGCTCAGACTTGATCTTTAAGTTCATTTTCTAAAGAATGAACGTGAATAACTTCTGTAATAATAGTACAGGATAATGAGTGGCGCTTCCAACGTCACTGTCTCTGCCCGAGTACATGCCCGGTTTAATTCATTACTACCACAGGCCAGTGAGAAATGCAAGCGAAGCTGGTGGGTGGGGGAAGGGGGCAGTCTGCTAGTTTGCATGCTTTATTTACAGTGACACTTCATTTATATAGTCAGACTCACCACAACAAAAGAAGCATTTGTACTGCAATAGGTCTCACATTTACGAGAGTTTAAGCTATTGTCATTTACAATGGCAATAGCTCAAACTCTTGTAACTGCGAGACCTATTTCACTTGAAAGAAGCGGCCGCCATTGTCTGGGGCTGCTTGAAAGTGAAAGCGAGCATGGCGAGGAAAGCACGTCATGCCTGCAGTAGGAGAAACTCATTAAAGAAAATAGTGCATACAGACTAAATAAGACATACCGTGTTGCAGCAGAAGTAAAAGGGCCAGTGCTCATGGGAGGTTACAAATTAAGACAAGGCGGTACCAAGGAGGGACTAACAAGCCAAATAACGACTCAGAAGCCAGCGTTTACAAAGGACAATGACACAAGCTAATTGAAAATATAGGCGGAGAGTGGGTGGGGCTTCAAAGCCATACTCCAATACTGCATGCCTCACAGCAGCGCATTCACTGCCCAGGCTCGACCTAAAAATGGAAGAATGATGTAGGACTGACAGGTATTGGCAAAATATGCATGGCATAACTAGTGTGTAATTGTAAGGACTGAAGATCAAGGCCGGACAGGCCCCACGGATTCCCCAGGAGGCTGGAAGGGTTTGGGGGGGGGGAGGGCGGGCGGTTTTGGTGCAGTGCAGCAGTTTTAAAAGCACTGCAAAGTTCCTTGTATATTCAGCAGTTTTCGGGCAACAATAAAAGTGGCAAGTTAACTCTAATGTACCTGCTGGAGAGCGATGGGAGTTTTGTCTAGTGGCAGTTTTGACTCATCCAAGGTAGCGTAGAGGGTTTATATGCCTGCTGCAAAGAAGGTGTAGCATGCATATCAAAGAATAATATTTTATGTGCATAGCTCAGTGTTCAGACATAACCTAACTCTCCCCCTCAAAAACCCTCTTTGTAGTGGTCAAGTACTCTCTATGCACCATAAATGGGCTGGTCTGAAAAAAATTGCCAGGGTTGTATTGGGTTCCCAGTCCGGCCCAGCTGAAGATGCGTGCCTGTAAACTTTACTCAATCTCACAGTGATGGCTAGATTTCAGAAAATTCAAACCAGTATTTACCAATGAGAAACAGTATAACCCTGCTTTCCCACGAGTCCCCGGGGTGGCACATCTTATAGGTCCAGTGCTCTCAAGGAGCAGTGCGTTTATCTTGGACTTCATAGGGGCAGCCGCAGTAGATGCGCCTACTCCGGCGACAGGTGGTGTAGTAGAACGACGACCTCTGTTCCACCTCTAGAACCTCAGTGGCGGTGCCCAATAGCTTAGAGACGTTTTAAGGCATGGGCAAAGTGGGCTCTGGCCCAGGGCCCCAGCCATTAAGGGGGCCCCCTGACAGAGTCAGCTTTGTTCTGCAGAGTCTTGCCCTGATGACCTTAAATACATCTGAAACAGGTTGTTTCAAATACCATTTCCCTTTAATTTATTTTTGATGCCGGTGATGTGTGAGTCTATTATAGGCATCTTGAAGAGAAATTTTGTGTTTATGTTTCATGCAGCATGCATAAAAAAAAAATCATTCAGATCAAATGAGACATGGGAGGAGGTCACAGGGGTTATTTTAAGTAATATTAGTGAGCTGCTGCTGTGCTACAATGTTGAAAGCACAGGTCACTATATCTGAATATTAGATATAAACACATTTAGAATATGAAAGAGTGTGACTGTGCACTGTCAGTGACCCTGCTAAAAAAGGCATGAAAAAGCTGAAATAAGATCATAAATTCAAAGCTGTTCTGAACAGGGGCCCTCCTTCTATGTTCCGCCCAGGGCCCCCAAATTCCTTAAGATGTCCCTGCAATAGCTTTACACAAAAGAAATGAAATGCGCGAGCTCTTGCTCTGCCTCATTGAAAGGGGGGTCGTGCTTTTTCGGCACGAACTGCAGCGACGCCTACTCTTTGTAGGTACCCGGGATGAATGTGCTTAAGGAAGGTTGCGCGCCCTGTGACCTGCCATATGCCACTGGCCTTCACAGCTCCCTAGTCAAAGGAGACGCTCTTTGCAAATGGACATTCCTGCTCCAAGGACAGCCGCGCGGTCTGTTTCCACAAGATAAATAAAAGTCAACCGTAATTTACAGCGCATGCCAAAGGTTAGACTCATTTGGCTGCTTCCACCCACACCCCAGTGCACCATGGGTAACTGCTGTCATGCTGAATGCCTAAAGCGCTCTGCACCCACACTCACCTATCGTTTTTTATTAGCCTCGTAATTGCTTCGGTTTACTCCAAAAACGAAAAGTCTCCTCTCTTTGCACATGTACGTGTTGAATGCTCAATACTTTTACAGATAAAAAAACGGCACCACGTTGTACGTCATATTTTCAGTATGCGATGGTCATTTTTATGATTGCTGGGTTCAAAAAATGGCAGTAAACATATTTAAGAATCTTTATTTGTAGGTGAAATGCATCAACAACAGCTTTGCGTTTATTTTTGTCATTTCAGCACACAATGTCTATTTAGTTTTAAAAATCTAGTCATTTTGAACCAAAGCACTTTGCAGAATCATTACCTCAGTATAAGGGATTCAAATTAAAAAAATGTCTGCAGGTAATTCAATTATTGAATTGAGTGACATTTACAGGATTCCTGTATATTTCAGTGAGAGCATTGTTTATGAGGGGACGTCATTTGAACAGTTCTGTTGTGTGAAATACGAATTATTAATAATTGACACATCAGTAGCAGGTTTATGTGTGGGTATTAACCCTTGCATGCCCATTTTATTTTGCATACAAGAGATAGAAGGGCCCGGTGCATAGATTTACGGCTTTATGTTTATGAATTTCCATTTAGGAGTACTTGGGATAGCACTACAGGAGTATTGTTTCTCATGGCCGTGAATGGCTTTGTGAATCGCACTCATGGTGGACAATCCACAGGGGAAAGTTAGGAGCAGGAGTAAGGCTGGAAATCAATGGGAAATCAATTTTGATCTGGCCTACTCTTGCAGTACTCCTGTGTTACTTCTGAATTTCAGGATTAAACCAGAAGTCATCCAGGAGTACACCTGGCGTACCTGCACTCCTGAAATTAAGGAGTAAGGCATGAGTAGTACAAGAGTAAGTCACACTCATGCAGAAGCAAGAATCTTTGTGAATCAGATCCAGTTAATGACATACATTAGCAGACATTAATTGGGGGACTATTGTGACTCTCGAAAAAACAATGGAAATCTATGGCGAAATAATTTAATGCTTACATTTCCACATTTTATCTATGAATTGGGTCCACAGTATCAGTAATATCGTATGATTGTTGAGCAGATTTTTTAAAATGTACTATTTTTTGGCAAATTCATATGCAGATGTTGGAGTCTCTGCCTATTTCCAGGACGCCTACAATTCCTTGAATATATCTGACAGTCCCTAAAAAAATAAAAAAACATACAGCCTCTTGTACTCACTTTCCCCGTGAAACCATTAATCGAAATGAGTGGGATGGCACAGAACGCAGGATAGGGACAGGCGAAACCTGCAGTGTGGCCAAAACTGGAATGGTCACTACAGATGTCACGAGGAGCGATCACACACAGAATGGAAACAATGGTATATTTGGGTGCTGGACAACCACAGGTGAGGAGATGGAAAGAGGCCACTCCTAGAATTCGGTCCACACTTTACATGTGAAACCCTTGCTTCACCTAGCTGCATTTTTGAAGTTTTATCTTGTGACCATTATTCAGTTTTGGGCAGATTGGGCATTTTACGCAGGCTTTCGGGCAGATAAGGGGTCTTATATCTGGGAACAGATTGGATGTCTGCTGAGAAGCGCCAGCCACCAACTCTCCCCCATTGCCCAAAGCGGCCTCTTAGTTTGCTATTTTTAAATACTGTGGATACCTATGTACTTTGAAAAATACGTGGAAACTTTGCAACTGATTCCTACCAAAGGCAATTCTTAGGCAAAGCACTCCCTCAGTGTTCTAAATATGCTGAATAGAGATGGTAAACAGTAAGCAAATCCATGCAGCTGGATGTATCGGAATGGACAGGGAATTTCTCCCATGTCTTCTTTTTGTGCAGTATGACACTACCAAGGTGAGAGTAGAGGAGAACAAAAATCCCTATTCCAATAGGGAGGTCCCTCTCTGAGTTCTTTGGGAATGGAGGCTGTTAGAAATGGGTTTTCTGGTTGGCTAAGCCAGGCAGAATCCACCACTCTAGTCAGGATAAGGGGATTACACGTTTAAAATGTCCCCTGCTCACCCCCTTGGTAGCTTGGCACGAGCAGTCAGGCTTATCACAGAGGCAATGTGTAAAGCATTTGCACATAACAAACAGTAATACAGTGAAAACACTACAAAAGGACACCACACCAGTTTTAGAAAAATATCCAATATTTATCTGTGTAAAACAAGACCAGAACGGTAAACATGAGTTTAAAGTCAGGAGTGCTGGCGTCGCCAGGCGTCGTCAGGCGTCGTCAGGCGTCGTCAGGCGTCGTCAGGCGTCGTCAGGCGTCGTCAGGCATCGGGGCTGCGGTGTGAAGTGGAGCGGTGCCCTCAGGTCTCGGTGCAGACAGCGGCTCAGCGACGGTCGACCAGTGGCGTCCGTGAGACCAGGGCTGCGGTGCGAAGCGGTGCAATGCTCCTTGCGGTGCTGACAGGTCACGGTGCAGGCAGCGTCGTCGTCGTCGTTGCTGAAGCGCTGTCGTCAGTAGACCCAAGGCTGTGGTGCGAGACAGGCCATTGCGGTGTGCGGGGCCCGCAGGTCCCTGTGCAGGCAGTGTCGGTTGACAAACTGGAGTCGATGGCGCTGGCGTTGGTGGGCCAAGGCTGGGGTGTGGGATGGGATGGGGCGGTGCGTCGTGTAACTTACGAGCGGTGCCCCCAAACCACGGTGCAGGCAGAGGCGTTGATGTCAGCTTGTAGCGGAGTCATCGGTAAGACCAGGGCTGCAGTGCGAAGCAGGACGGTGCACCGTGTTCTCCACGAGCGGTGTCCACAGATCACGGTGCAGACAGTGGTGTCGGTGATGGCGTCGCGGCGTTGTCGGATGTACCAGGGCGGCGGTGTGAAGCGCGGCGATACGGTGTGCGGTGCCCACAGGTCACGGTACAAGCAGCGGCTCGGTGGCATCGCGGGTGAGACCAAGGTTGAGGTGCGAAGTGCGGCGGTGCCCTCTGCGGTGCCTTCAGGTCATGGAGTCGGCAGCAACGTCGTTGACTGCTCTCCTCTGGGGCAGCTGAAACCTCCAGTTCCAGAAGCCGGTACCCAGAAGGTGTTGAAGTCTTTGATTTCCATGAGACTTCCAACAGGAGGCAAGCTCTACATCAAGCCCTTGGAGATACTTAATATGCAGAAAGAACGGCCCAGTCCTTTCCCTGCCCAAGACAGAAGCAGCAACTGCAGGCCAGCCCAACAAAGCAACAACAGCAAAGGGGCAGTACTCCTCCTGGCAGCTCTTCCAGCTCGTCTTCCTGGCAGGTTCCTTAGTCCAGCAGTAATCTAAAGTTCTGGGGTCAGGGCCTCAATATTTATAACACATTTTCCTTTGAAGTTGGTACAAACAAAGTTCCTCTGGCACACATAAACCAGTTCAGCCTAGCTCAGGTCAGTTTCACTCCAGGAGGGTGAGACTGCTTTGTGAGAGGCAGGCACAGTCCCTTCAGGTGCAAGCGACAACTCCTCCCACTACTCTAAATGCAGACAGGAATTTTCAGCCTGGCTATTAGTTACCCAGGAAAGGCAGGACATACCTCAACCTCCACCTTGTGTCTGTCTAGTGTGAATGCACATCCCCAGCTCCTGTCACTCCAAACCCAGACAGTGAATACACAAATGGCAGAGGCACACAGGATGGTTAAGCAAGAAAATGCCCACTTTCTAAAAGTGGCATTTCTAAACACACAATATAAAAATCATCTTCCTTAAAAGATGTATTTTTAAATTCTGAGTTCCGGAAGCCTAAACTCAATTTCTCTATCTTGTCCCAATGGAAAGTTACGCTTGTAAGATGTTAAAAGGCAGCTCCCATGTTAACCCATGTGGCAGACAGCCGTTCAATAGTGAAAAACGAAATACAGTCTTTCACTATCAGGACATGTAAAACACACCAGTACATGTCCTAACTTTCACATACACTGCACATTGCCCATGGGGGTACCTTGGGCCTACCTGAGGGGTGCCTAACGTAAGAAAAGGGAAGGTTTGGGCCTGGCAGTGAGTGCACTTGCCAGGTCGACATGGCAGTAAAAACTGCATACAAACACTGCAGTAGCAGGTCTGAGACACATTTGAAAGGCAACGTGTGTGGATGGCACAACCAGTGCTGCAAGCCCACTAGTAGCATTTGATTTGCAGGCCCTGGGCACACACAGTGCACTGTACTAGGGACGTACTAGTAAATCAAATATCCCAATCATGGAAAACCAATCATACACAACTTACATGGAAAGCATATGCACTTTAGCACTGCATAGCAGTGGTAAAGTGCTCAGAGTCCTACAACCAACGAAAAATAGGTCAAAAACAGGAGGTCAAAAAGTCTGGGGGTAAATCCGCTGAAAAAGCTAAGTCTAACAGAGGTGGATGTGCTTCTGCTTGTCAGGGCTGATACTGCTGGCACAGTTAATGGATGACCCATAACAATGCTCTCGCATTGCTCGATACTGACACCTGTGGATGCCACAGCTTTGAGACAGCCAGGCAAAGCAGCAGCCACTGGATCAAGTGTGGTTGAAAAATATGCTACTGGTCTGTGAGCATTCCCGTGCATCTGAGTTAGGACTGAGAGAGCGCAGCCCTCCCTCTCACTGCAAAACAGAGCAAAACATTTATTGATATCAGGCATTCCCAGTGCTAGGGCAGGGCAGAGACATTCTCTCAGTGCAGAGAAGGCACGCATGCAGCTGTCATCCCATGGTACCAGATCTGACACATCTCTGTGTGTCAGCCTGTGTAAAGGCTTGCCCACTAGGGAAAAGTTGGGAATCCACTGTCGACAGTAGCCCAAGAACATCCTGACTTCTTTTTGGGTAGTTGGCGGATTCATTTTCAGAAGTGCAGAGATTCTCTCTTGTGATACCTTCCTCGTTCCTTTCTCAATGTGATGTCTTAAGTACAGAACTTCTTTTTGACAGTACTGCAGTTTGGCTGAGGACTGCTTATGTCTATTCTCAGATAAGTGTTTTAACAGAGCAATTGTGTCTCGTTTGCAAGCCTTGTGCATATTTCACGCCACCAATAGGTCATCAATGTAATGGACCAGGACTGAGTGAAAGGGCATCACCAAAGATTCCAGATTCTTCTTAAGTATCTGGTTAAGGATAGATGGACTCTCCATATACCCTTGTGGGACTTAGCACTATGCCAAAACACAGCTGCCGAACCGAAATGCAAAGAGGAATTAGCTATCCTTATGCAACGGTATGGAGAAGAAGGCGTGGCATACTTCAATGATGGAAAGCCACTCGATCTCACATGGAATCTGAAACAAAATCACAGCAGGATTTGGTACCACAGGTCAACAAGGAACAACAATGTTGTTGATCTTTCTCAAAACTTGGACAATCCTATGCTTTCCGTTGGGTTTCTGCAACCCCATAATGGGTGAGTTACATGGACTCCCCATAATCTCTTTCAAAATCCTTGCACAATCATTGAGTCAATCTCAGGAGTAATCTCAACAATGGTTTCATGGGTAAGATTGTATTGTGGGATTCTCAGGTACTCAGCATTAAGTTTCACTGTTATGCGGACTGGTTCAACACCCTTTATGAGACCTACATCTTTCCCTGAAAAGTCCCAGACTTCAGGTAACGCTGAGTCTCTAAGTTCTGGGGGAAAATAATCTTTTGTCAACATGGAGCAAAGTCCAATCCCTGTCTTCTGATTAAAAAGTTTAAAAACAATGTCTTCATCATGAGTCTGGAATTCTATGCCATTTGGGGTACAATAAATGGAACAATTCAGTTTGCAAAAAAGTTCTCCTTCAAGTAGATTCACAGGACTCGAATCACACACCACAAATCGGTGATTCTCCTCGAAGGACCCTATTCTGACAGGTACTCCTTCTGAAACCGGGCCAGTCATTTGTTTGTTTACAACTCCTACAACTTGGATTCTTTTTCCTGAGAGGGGTAGGTTGGCTACCTCTGCTGTTCTTACAGTAGAACAGGTAGCACCGGGGTCGATCAAGAATGATATGGGGTAACCATTCACCTCACCGACCATGAATGGACCACTCTGGTCTACCTCTAAGGTTGCACCAAGCATGCAATCCTCCTCCCCTTTCAACCCCGTCATTGCGACAGGTTTTAGCTGCACTCCTCATCTATCTGTCTCATAGAGTACTGTTGAGACGTACCCCGATTCACAAAAGGATTGGTGTTCGCATTGGGAACTTGATTCAAGTTATATCTTTGAACATTCGCATTTTGTTGTGGCATTGGGACTTGTGGAACCTACATTACTTGCTCTTGGGGCACATTAAAATTCTGGACTCTCTGTCTCTGTACTTGCAGTGTCTGAGCCATGTTATTACCTTGAAACTGCACAAACCCACCATTCTGAGCCTGATTCTCATTTGCCATGTCACCAGTATTGAAGTGACATTCTCGCTTCCAATGCCCCAACTTGCCACAGACGTGGCAAGGATTTGACTTTTTCAAAGTCGCCACATCAATCCCTGTACTTGGATCAATTGGAACACCACGACCTCTACCTTTTCCACCTTGCATCACAGGAACTCCCTGGAGATACACTCCCTGCATGGGACCAGCATTTCCAACAAACTGTTGATTCAGACTTTGCTGTGCAGCTTTCATCTGTGCCATCATCAACCTTCTTTCAATTTCTTATGTTTAATTTCAAATTCATCGCTGCAGTATTTAGCATATCGCAATATCTCATCAATGGGCTTACTCTGCCAACAAATCGAATGCTGCTGAATCATCGAACTAATCTCAGATTTCAATCCATGTACAAACCTATATACAAAATGTCCCATGTCTTTAGTCTCAATCGTCTCTGTCCCACTATACTGCTTAAGTGCCTGCAACAGTTACAGATAATAGGCTTATATTGTTTCTTTGGACTCTTGGGCTGTTCTGTCAATCTTGACCCCACCAATATTTTATGAGATATTTTCAATTTAAAAAATGTAATCACCCGAGGATACATTTTCATCACCACTGGTGACGTAGCATGTGATATGGGATGTCTCATTGGCACCTTCTCGGGCCAATCCACAGCAACTTTGCATTTGACCCACAAATCACCTGGAAGCACAATTTCAAATAAGTTATTCAAATTATTCCACAGAACCTTTGATATCTTTACAAACCGATCAACCTGTCTGAACAATTCCACTGGGTTCGCTCTCAGTTTCAGAAAGTTATTTGTGAATGATGCAAGGTCAGACCTGCTCCAGGGTATGTGGACATACCCTCCACTAGGCACTTCTATTATTAGAAGCATATGCATATCCTCATCCCCTTCATCAGTTCCAGACAGAGGTAGTTCTAATCTAACTTTCTTCGGTTCCTTTTTCTTTGCCCATCTCCCTTCCCACCTATCCAACTCACTCTATTTTCAAACATAGGCATTTCGGGCCCGATTCACAAAGTAATCTGAGACAAAATCCTAACTTTACGACTTTCGGTATTCACAGAAGGCATTGAGGAGTACTAAAGTTAGGATTTTGTCTCAGATAAACTTAAGTTTTGGTCTTAAGTTAAACTTAAGACAAACTTAAGTTTAACTGAGACAAAATCCTAGTCGTAAAGTTAGGATTTTGTCTCAGTTAAACTTAAGTTTGTCTTAAATTTAACTTAAGACCAAAACTTAAGATTGACTGAGACAAAATCCTAACTTTACTACTCCTAAATGCCTTCTGTGAATACCGAGAGTCGTAAAGTTAGGATTTTGCCTCAGATTACTTTTGTGAATCGGGCCCTTCATTCTTTGATCTGTAACTTCTTAACTGACGGTCTCATGTTAGCCAGATCACGGTCCTTAAAGCTTAAATGGTAACTTTTCTATAGGGCTTTAGATTTCTGCAAATCAATGTCATATCTTTGAGCCAGTTCAGACAACCTTTCATGAGCTTGTCCAGCACGTCTAGTAATGTCTTTGCACATGAACAATAGATCATCATCCCAATAGAAATTTAATTGGGACATTTCAAGAGTTTTGAGTATAATTTCTTCGAATTCGATTTTCAGTTTAGCTACATCTATTGTTCTTTCCCTCTCTGGGACCTAAGTATCCCTTCCAATTGTTCAGGGATTTTTTACTACTTGTTGGGGTGTCTATACGTTTGAACCAATCATCAATTTCTCGGGAAGTAAGACCTGGTTATTCTATCGGAGTATTAAGTATTATCTCTCTGCTAAAGGAACCACAATTTGCAGGTGGTGAGTTCAAAAGGGACATGTCAGAATTTAGCGAACCTATAGGCATTTCTGTCCTGGGGGTACTGTTATTAACGCTTGGAAGTGCATTCGTGTTGGGCATGAAAAAGGTTGGTGATCTTTGGGAATACCTTCCAGTCGGGTCAAACCCTGTCCGGTTTAATGTAGGGTCTGCACTCGCAGCACATGGGGTATTCCCTTGTGTCAGAAGCAAAGGAGTTTGAGGATTGGGTCTCATTTTCGAGCCCACAGGATTGCTTCCTGAGGTACTCATCCCAGTAGGAAAGGCCAAAGTATGTGTAGTATTTCCTACCACTCCAGGTGTATACAAGGGAACTACAGGACGAATTGTAACAGGAACAGTCAGTGCATCAGGGGATTTAGAGCAAGTAAATTTGAAGGGACTATCATTCCTGAACTCTCCCCCATTGGATTACAATTTACATTTACTGATGTCGTAGGCACATCAAAAGTCTCACCAGTATGTACAATACTCGCTTCTCCAGTTTGGGTCACAATGTATGGGGGTGGGTGGTTTAACAACAATTCAGTTATAAAATTCTCATTCGAATCGCTATCACTGTCCTCAGCTGCATTCTCTGTATCATCTACCTCTTTCTTCTTGTTCTTATCCTTTTGTTTACCTTTCCCTTCTTCCTCACTCGTTAATGCAGGATATAATCTAGCTCCCTCGATCATGTCAGTTCTCCAAGTCTTCTGTTCTGCATCCCAACTAGCATTCGTTCAAATGCGTATGACTTTCTTGACCCTTCCTTGAAATCTCTCTCTCTGCCTAAGATGAGCTGTATGCTCCCGGGCATTAAGTGCTTCATATTGTGTAGGTCTAAGAGGCGGTTTCATATCATACAACGTCCTCCTTTAATGTTCAATGTTTCTCAAATTAAATGTGCCATAACGAGGAAATGTCAAAGGACCATCTTTCTCAGTTATCTTATGCCATTGTTCAAGCCAAATACACGTGTGAAGACCCACGTCTATTGCAATAATATGACCTGGTGTACCTTCGGGTGGTGCCTTTTCCCCCTTACTAACAGGTACAGTCACATCTCTCTTCATTAGACCTTGTAGTGCTTTAAAGAATTTAATTTTTGATCAAAATATGCAAAATTCACAAATGACTTTTTGTTTGAACCAGCAAATTATTTTACACCCACAAATCTCTGTTCGCCGATCACAACCAACACCAGCGCAGCTCTCTATGACGTATCCAACCATTACCAGCGTGGCACACTGTGACGTCAATCTCACTCCTTGCAGCAGGTCACCCTCCTTTGCATATCTCACGAGCACGTTCTCTCAGCAAATTACGCACAAAACAAATGCAAGCAAATTCAACAACTAATTTCCTCTGCTCCTCTAATGAAGTTAAACATATTCATACACACTAAAACCAGTTTGGAGCAACACTTTCTGACCTACTCTGACATTCACTTCAAATGAATTGGAGGTTCTGGACTATTCACCTAATCCACCTTATGTCCACACATTTTCAATCCACTCATGAACTGCTGTCTGGAAAAGTCCAGCAAGGGATAAGGATATATCAACAATGTGTATAAATACTTCATGACATAGAAGCCATGCAGAGAAGACATTATGAAGTACAGAATCTAACAAACATAAAGTGCTATGAAGCATAATGAAAAGATAAAGTACAGCTTTTACAATGCAATGGCTACAATTAATCCACCTATTGTAATGATATAAAGTCAGTTTTACCTTTTGTTAGCGTCTGTTCCTCCTGTGTACCAATGTAACTCGGTTTCATATAAGTACCTGACGCTGTGTGTGGCTGAAAGTCTAGAACTCGGACCTGACGAAGTCAGTTGTAGCATATCTGTAGACATTTGGTGTACTTTATGACTGCTTCTGATCATAATATCTGTGTCAAACATGCGGACAGCCTAATCTGTGTTGTTGATGTATTATCAACAACACAGATTAGGCTGTCCGCATGTTTGACACAGATATTATGATCAGAAGCAGTCATAAAGTACACCAAATGTCTACAGATATGCTACAACTGACTTCGTCAGGTCCGTGTTCTAGACTTTCAGCCACACACAGCGTCAGGTACTTATATGAAACCGAGTTACATTGTCACACTCCACGACTGAGAGGGAGTGTGCCGCTTTTTTTCAGAAACATTTCAACAATGGTCAGGCAACAAGTACTCTGGATGTTTCCAATATCAGTATCTGTGGAATTCTCCAAAGTATCCACGTATAACGTGCTAGTACCTCAGCAAATGACATATTGACATGACCAAGTAAGGATCAAGCAGAAATATTAATATGTGTCTGAATAACTTTTTTAAATGTTTATTCCATTTTTTAACCATTTTCTGAGTATTGGACATCAAGAGCTGAAAAAAGAAATTCTCATACATACTTATTAAACAATTATTTTATAATGCCATGATGAACTTAATTTGTAAATCAAATTAAATTAAGCTTTTAAACTTTTGTTAACAAGTGAAAAATAATTTGAAATAATCCTACACATAACTTTTCACAAAATTTAATAACTATGAAATGAAAATAAAAATGTTACAGTAAGTGTGATTTATTTAAAATGATCCCATAAGAAATATTATTTATATAAATTAAGTACAAATATTTTAACTAATTATTTAATACACATTTAATTTAATGATTTCATGTGCAGTAACATTTTATTATAATAGTTCTAGGTTTATAATAAATATTTTAAATTATTTGAAATTAATATTTTATATTAAAATGTGTTGATTATTTTAAAAGAATAATAAACTTTATTTAATATTATGCTCATCATTATATGTAAAATTTTAGCAAGAGACTATTGAAAAAAAAACCACACTTTGAATATAATGAAACAAGTCTGAAAAGTAATTAGTAGATTAGTAGCATAAATTGTAAAAGAGGATGATGGGGCCTATATACTAAGGACTTGTGTTGGCCTTTCGTGAGTCAAGCTATAGCAAGGCAAAACAAGTCCTTAAATAGGATTTACAAAGCCATTGTTAGAATAAAAATGTCTTAGCCGTTTTGTTTACATAATGTTCTGCATAAGTTAGCATTCGCAGCACCATTTTATGTTTGGCCGCCATTTTGATCCATGAACTAAACTAATCTCTCTCTGCCCCTGCGAGAAGCAGCTTTGGTAATTTTCCTTTTCTCCAAGGTTTGGCCCTCCTGTACTAATGAATACACATTCTTATTAGCGCATACCTTTCCCACTAGATAGAGGCCTGCTCCCACTAGTCCAGCGATGGGCGCAGGCAGAACGACCTTGGCATAGAGATAGTGTGTGCCCGGTCTCAGGATCGAAACGTATCCTTCTGTACCTCTTATGTGTAGCTGCCTCCATCTGGAAATTTTCAGTCTGGGCGTGCCTTCTTTGGTTCTGAATCGTACATAATGTATCACCATGTTTTCTGATGTCAGTCCTCTCTGCAGCATCCCTAAGCGACTGGGCAGATTGGGCTCCGCTCGAGTGTACCTGAATAAATACTTGGTTTGTATTCTCTACTGTCTGACCGACTCTTCATTTGTATGGAAGGCTGAGAGGTGGTCGTGAGTGACCCGGGTGGCCCTAATCGGGTCACTTCCTTCAGTTGGCGCCCGAACAGGGACTCCATCGGGCGAGTGGCCCATCCCCTCCTGAGGACGGGTGGAGAGGTCGAGGCCGCCGTCGGGTTGGACGGACGGACCAGGGATCCCTGCACAAGAGAGTTCCTGAACTCGCAGCTGCCCCTTCTGTCCCGCCAGACGGTGCCTCGCCCAGTGGTCATCCCGACTGGGGTCCTGAATGGCGAAACCCTTGGATCTGACCGTTTGGTCAGAAGAGTCGGCAGTGGAGAATAAATTCGTTTGACCTGTGTGCACCAGGTGAGTTTGTTTTGGCTCCTTGTGGATATGGTACCATTTTGGTTAGTATTTGGTGCGGTCTGAGGACCGATTTTGGTACGAGGTGTTTGTGAATACTTTGCCAGGCAACATAACAAATTCGGTGCACTTTTGAAAATGCCTGGGTTTAGTAGGTTTTTGGTTTCTTGTTGTCGTTGTTGCTCTGCAGATGCTCGATTGGAAGAAAGTCAGCCGGCGCCTCCAGAAGGCACTCCGAACTTTGATATGTATGTAAAGCATGGCTTTGGCCCTATTATGTTTAGTACGCTATGGCACAAATATACGAGGGACAACGCCAAGTTGCAGTGGCCGTTGACGGGCACTTTTGATGAACAAAAAATTGGGTTTTTACAGGAGAAGTTGTTTGCGAAAGGAAGTAGACAGTCTATGTTTGATTCTCTTCGAAAGTGTCAAAAGGAGGCTAAACAGAGGCGAATGAAAGCAGAGAAAGAGGCCCGGGAGGGGAGAATGCAAACATTGACTCAGAATGCTGTAGCACATGATAGCGAGAAACAAGAGATAGGAATTGAACGTGCAGATAGGATGTTTAGATTGAATATTGATAAATCTTATGTAGCCCGAGAAGAAAATGATACTTTTGTGGAAGAATTGCTAGATACTAGACCCCCGCCTCCATATGCCCTGCAGAGGATATATCCCACTCTTCCCTCACAGGCTCAGCTACCCAGTTCTTCTGTCTCTGCTGTTTCTGCTTCTGTTACTGTTGATCAGACTGCCTTGGCCACGGCACCTCCTGTCCTTTCTTTGTCCTCGCCGTCTGTGGCAACTATAACTGTTACTACTCCTGCAACACCTATTGCTTCGGCGTCTCTACCGCCAGCTCTTACTCCTGCGACGCAGCCGGCAGCGACATTAGTGCCTGCTACTTCTGTTGCTACTCCCACTGTGTTCTTCCATCCCCTGACATTACAGAGTAGTGGGACACCAGTACGTGGATTTGAGGATAGAGACTGGACGAAATTTAAGGAACGTATGGGGCGGACGTTAGTCCGATCTGATATGGGAGATGAGGAGAAAAAGGTAGTGGCTAATCAGGCTGCGCAGTGGGCCCGGAACTCCATTTATGGTGTGGAAGATGTGTGGAGTGTGATGAAAGATTATGAGCCTTTTGTACAACAGCATGCCCTTAAGCATATGTTGGCTACTTTGATCGGTCTTTGGGAGCAGTGCTTCAATGATGCAGCACCGCAAATTCTATATGATATTAAGTATCATGTACATATTACTGATATGGCGCCTGGTCAAGTCTTTGGTAATGTTGCGACATTGGTTGCTTATTGGGGTAGACTGCTTGAGAAGAGCCCCACCCCGGTATCCCAGTTTCAGATGCGGGAGGTTCATCCTATCTATCATCCTGAAATACGAGAGCTAAGGGATCAGCATAATGTTGTTACTAGACCAGGGGCAGCGGCCCGTTTCCAAGCCCAATGGGTTTATACTCCGTGGAAAAGGAGTAAAGTCTTGTCTCTTAAGACTCAGTTACCTGATCCTAGATAGAATCCGACTGCTTATTATAAAGAACTGACTGAAGCTGCCTCTTCTACAGTGATGACACTTGCCGATATTGAAATGTTCTTTGGCTTACTAGTTCCGGTTGATATTTGGAGACAAGTACACACACAGGATCATGTTGCGGAATTGGGTGGTACATGGGACCAAATTAAAGAATGGGATCAGGAACGGAAGCCAGGTGATAAGCCTAGAGCAGAGATACCTGCTTTGCCCGGCCGTATCATTACGTATATGCATTCTCTTATCCCACCGAGAAAAGTCGATTGGGACAAGTTATCGGCTTGCCGTCAAAAGAAGAATGAGAGTGTGTCTGACTTGTTTACTCGGTTTGAAGGTGTGTTTCTAGACTATAATGGACAGGATTTGTCGATCGAAGGTGGCGTTCGATTATTTGTTAATAGATTTGTTTCCAATTTGCTTCCTGAGATTGCGACCCAATTACAGGCTTCTGAGAGCACCTGGTCTACATCTTCCCCTTCTGTTATTTTGAATATGGCGCAGTATTATGAGCACAGGCAAAATGAGGATAAGGAGAGGACGGAGAAGAAGCACAAGGATTTGAAGATGAAGGTGTTGTTGCAGCAGGCTTCCAGAGGAAATGGTAGAGGACGTGGTGGTTTGTCCCGGCAGCTTCAGCATTCTAGCAGGAATACTACGCCTGTAGGGCCGAATCAGTGCGCGTGTTGTAAAGACGAGGGACACTGGCGTAGCGAGTGTCCTGTGCTTTTGCAGAAGGTGGCGGTCCCGAGAGGACGAGGTTCTCGTGGACGAGGTTGTGGAGCTGGTGGTCAGGACAGGGCTCAGAATGCTGTAGCCCCGCAAGGTCGTTCTGATCAGAATTACTTTGATGACCCTCAGGGAAGACAATATTATCATGATGATTATGACACAGATGAGGTGACAGGAATGTCTTACAGCTAGGACAGCAAGGGACAGAGTGAGGGACCAGTTCCGATACCTGTGGATCAACGTGGTCCGTACATTAGTGCGGTTGTGCATGGTTCGACTAAGGAGTTTTTGGTGGACACAGGTGCGACGAACAGTTCTATTTCTCGTTCCTTGGTCCCTGGGCCGGCTCTGTCTGGCCATAATAATGTTTCAGTAGGTTTTTCTGGTGTACCGGTTGTGAGCCCCATTTCGAAACCCCTTGCGTTGACTATTGGTCCTTTCACTGTGGATTCGCCATTCTTGTTGACATCTAATTGTGGAGAAAATTTGATGGGTTTGGACTTGTTGAAAAAATTGCATGCCACGATTTACTGCTCTCCGGCGGGTAAACACATGGGTCCGAATGTAGCGCGCGCTAGGCAGTGCCTGTCCAAAGATGCGCCTCTTCCTGCGGAGTTTAAAGATGTACCACCCACCCTTTGGGCAACAGGTGACACAGATGTGAGACTGTTACAGATACCGCCAGTTTCGATCCAAGTTAAAGACAATGCTATTTTACCTTGCATCCCTCAGTATAAAATGCCGCAGGCAGGTGAGCGAGCTCTGTTGCAAATTGTACAGGACTTGATTGAGAAAGGAGTGGTTGAGGAGATGACTGCTAATGTTTGCAATAGCCCTATTCTTCCCATTCTCAAACGGACACCTTCGGGTTCCTCTGATGATCATGCAGATGTTTATCGCTTTGTGATTGACTTGCGGGAAGTTAATAAAATAGTGATTTCCCAGTTTCCAGTGGTCCCTGACATTACGACTCTTTTGACAATGATTCCTTCTTCTACTACATACTTTTCTGTCATTGACTTGAAAAACGCATTCTTCAGTATTCCCATTCATCCTGACAGCAGGTACCTGTTTGGGTTCACCCTAGCTGGTAGAAGCTTTAGATTCGTGCTCCTCAAGGCTATACAGAGAGTCTGAGTATCTATAGTCAGGCATTGAAAGGTCAGCTGGATTCCTTGTCACTCCCTACAGGTAATGTATTGCTTTAGTATGTCGATGATTTGCTCATCACCTTGGATACAGAACAAGGTTGCAGAGACAGCACAGTAAAATTGTTGTTACATTTAGCTCAACATGGCCATAAAGTATCCCTTTTCAAATTTCAGTATTGCCGACAGGAGGTCACCTACTTAGGTCACCTACTGTCGAAGGAGGGTCGGAGATTGACCCCTGAGCGCACAGTACCATTGTTAAGATGCCCATTCCTCAAACTCAAAAAGATGTGCGCGCTTTTATTGGCATTACTTCCTACTGTCGCCAATGGATTTCAAATTATTCCCTACTAACCAAACCCCTGCTCGCTTTGACTACTAAAGATGTGCATGAACCCTTGCCTTGGACGCCTGAAGGTCAGCAGTCTTTTGAGCAATTGAAAACTGCGCTTTGTTCAGCTCCAGTGCTTGGCACGCCTAACTATAGCAAACCATTTGTATTATATGTCCATGAGACAGCTGGTTGTGCGCTTTCTGTTCTAACACAAAAATTTAGAGATAAGCAATGGCCGTGTGCTTATTTCTCTGCTGTGCTTTGTCCTGGCGCACGAGCCCTCCCGAGCTGTCTAAGAGCGGTCGCGGCCGTGGCTGTCTCGATAAGGCAATCGTCTGGACTCGTACTTGATACTGATCTCACAGTCATGGTACCCCATGCTGTGGATACACTTTTGAATAAGACTAAGACACAGCACCTCACCAGTGCACGTCTGACGGGTTATGAATAGACACTCTTTGCTAAGCATATTACGATCGAACGATGTGCCACTCTGAACCCAGCCACGTTACTACCCCTCCCTTCTGAGAATGAGGAGATTGACATACATGATTGTATCTTCCTGACGGAAGAATAGACGAAAGGACGGGTAGAATTGACTGATGTTCCCTTATCTGACCCTCAAGGGGAACTATATGTCGATGGCTTTTGCTTTAAATTACCAGATGGCAATACAACTGCGGCATACGCTATCACTATGCTGCATACGGTAGCTGAGACATCACAAGTTCCCTATCCGTCGGCCCAAGCTGCAGAGCTCATTGCCCTAATACGAGCCTGCGAATTGAGTGAGGGACCGGTTGTTAATATTTATACTGACAGCCAGTACGCCTTTGGAGTCGCCCATAATTTCGGGCGACTCTGGACAGAGAGAGGGTTCCTTACTTACCATGGGACAAAGATTCAACACGGTCATCTTATCTATAGGCTTTTGTCCGCTTTGACACTCCCTAAGAAATTGGCAATAGTGAAGTGCAGCACCCATAGGAAAGTTACTGACGATGTGGGTAAAGGGAACACCTTTGCAGATAAGACAGCTAAGGAGACAGCCCGGACTAGGATGAAAAGAATGTTCATAGCAGGTCCCGCTAGGTGGGTGCCCGACTTCACTATGTTTGAAGATACACTTGAGAATGTGAAGGAGATCCAAAGTGAGTCCACAGTGGAGGAATTAGCAGTGTGGCAAGAAAGTACAGCACAATTGAATGACGAGGGATGCTGGATTGATAAGTCAGGGAAGCAAAGATGGATGTTGCCAGATGCATATGTTCTTCCTGTAGTCACATTGGCCCATGGTCCAGCTCATATCAGTGCTAAGGGTATTTGCAAGTTGTTAGACCCCGTATGGCAGAATGACAACATTTCGAAGACAGCTACACATTTAGTGAGGTACTGTATGGTGTGCATGATGCACAATCCTGGGAAAGGTACCCCTACACCACCCGGTAATTTTGCACCACCTACTTTCCCTTTTGAGGTCCTTCAGTTAGACTATTTTGAATTGGACAGAGTCAATAATTTGAAGTACGTGTTGGTGGTTGTTTGTGCATTCAGTAAATGGGTTGAGGCTTACCCCACTAGAGACAATACAGCCATAACGACTGCAAAGGTACTCTTAAATGAGTTCTTTCCTCGTTTCGGCTTGCCCCGTTTGATCTGGAGTGATAACGGAAGTCATTTCAATGCCAAGGTTATCCAGTTCGTTTGTGATGGTTTGCACATAAAACAGAAATTCCATGCTGCAAACCACCCGCAATCAGCAGGTTTGGTTGAGAGGTACAATGGTACTCTCAAACTGAAATTGGCAAAGATTCAGGAGACAACATGGTTACAGTGGCCAGATGCTTTACCATTAGCTCTTTTGTCGACAAGAACAACAGCACATTCTAGGACAGGATTGTCACCGTACGAGGTCGTGTTTGGACGCCCAGCAAATGTCTGGGGTGTCTTGCATCCCTGTTGGTTCTCCGATATTGAGTATCCATTGTTGACAGACTACCTGTGCCAGTTAACTGAAAATTTGTGTTCTATTCACCAACAGGTCCGGGAGGTTCTGCCTGATATACCAGAGGGACCCGGACACAACATTCAGCCTGGTGATTGGATTTTGGTGTGATATTTTTAGCGGAAAAAGAGTTTGTAGCCACGCTGGAAGGGACCTGAACAGGTCCTTCTAGCCACCAGAACAGCAGTCAAGGTCGCTGGCAGAAAGAACTGGATCCACGGCACTCACTGTAAACGAGTGCCTCTACCTTTACCCTATGACCAATGGGTCGCTGATGGCGTTGGTGACACTGAGTCTGAGAAGGTGCCTCAGTTCATCCCTTTTAGTGACGCAAAATTAACGTGGACCCAAACGGATGCAGAGAATGATGATGCACTAAATGCAGCAGTCCCTCCAGAAATCCGAGCCATTAAAGAGCCGCTGTTTGTTGACCCCTCTGTGCCTGGAGTTACCAGGTACAATTTGCGCCCTTGGCTGAGGAATAGTGCACCAAAGGAGAAGTCAGATTAGTTAGGGATGGACTGTGCAAGTTAGGGTGTACTTTGCTATAGTACCAACGGTGTTAGTTTAGGGTGTCATGAGATTGGTGCACTGTTCTGACATTGGACAGGATAAATCGAACGTGCTCCCTAGGAGGGGGGTACATTATCCTGTGCGACGTGGGATTCATTGCGAGCTTAGGACTGAGCAAGCTCCACCACCGGTGCTCAAGAACGCCAACGTTGATGAACAATAGGAGCCTGTACCAGTGAGGCTCTGACGGACACAGGGAACACTTACTTTTGATATCAGTTTATTGCATTCCTCTTCTTGCTTCATAATGCATCCGTTTGGTCGACCTATTGAGGAGGAGGAACAGCCGTTTGCATCACCGTGTTTAGCGCAGGTGTTAGAAATGGGATCTCTAGTTGGCAAGGGCTTGCACCTTTGTCCAAGTAGGGACCCTTCTTCCTAGTCAGGGTAAGGGTTGTTACACTCGTGAATTAACCCCTGCTCACCCTCGTGGTAGCTTGGCACGAGCAGTCAGGCTTAATTCAGAGGCAGTGTGTAAAGCATTTGCACATAACCAACAGTAATACCGTGTAAGCACTACAAACGGACACCACACCAGTTTAGAAAAATAACCAATATTTTATATACTCAAGACAAGACCAATTACGGCAAAAATCCACAATACTGTACTTTAAAAATGAATGCTTGATACGGTAACTTCTTCTTTGCAGGAATAGCACAAAAGCAAAGTTCGTACGAGTCGGTAGCTCCGTCCGAGCCTACCGTGATGCTGAAAACCACAGAGTCTAACAGTTCCAGCCGACCGCGTCGATACGGGCCAGCAGAGTCGTGAACAGACTCGGTTACAGTACCTTTCTCGTTGTGGCTGGTACGGAGTGTACGAGCCGGTCGGCGTTCGTCGCGGTTGCGGTGCAAGACGGAGCGATGCAAGGTGCGGTGTCCCTCGATGCGGTGCAGGCAGCGGCTCGATGAGCGTCGTGCAGACGGAGTCGGTGAGTCCAAGGCGTGCGATGCAGGGTGAGACGATGCTCGATGCGGTGCTGACAGGTTGCGATGCAGGCGACCTAGCCGGAGTGCGGGAGCTGGCGTCAGACAGCGGTGCGAGTCGGAGCGGTGCGTCGCAGACGTGCGAGCGGTGCCCCAAATGCGGTGCGGTCTCGACTCTTGAGCCAGTTGCAGCGACAGTGTCGGTCTGGTCCGGCTGGCCCAGTGAAGCGATGCGATGCGAACTACGGTGCCCACAGGTCACGGTGCAAGCAGCGGCTCGATGTTGGCGGCGTTAGACGTCGCCCACGGTGAGACCAGGGTTGCGATGCGAAGCGGGGCGATGCGGTCTGCGGTGCAAACAGGTCACCGGCCAGGGATGGATTCGGTTGACGGAGTCGGTTGCAGTTCCCTTCCTCTGTGGCGACTGAAACAGCGTTCCAGAAGCGGTACCCAGAGGCTTGTGAAGTCTTTGTAGTCCCTGAGACTTCTTAACAGGAGGCCAGCTCGGTTCCTGGCCCTTGGAGATACTCAGCACAAGTTTGTAGAAAGTTCAGTCCAGTCCTTTCACTGCCCAAGGCAGAAGCAGCAGCTGCAGGCCAACCCAACAAAGCAACAACACAGCAAAGGGGCAGTACTCCTCCTGGCAGCTCTTCCAGCTCTTCGTCTTGGCAGGTTCCTTGATTCCAGCGAGATCTAAATTCATGGGGTCAGGGCCCCAATATTTATATCCCAAATTCCTTTGTTCTCTGAAGGCAGAGAGGCCTTTGCCTAGTCCAAACCAGTTCTGGAGCACTTTGTTGACAAGTCTCCGTCCCTTCTTTCAGTGAGTAGGCCAGGGACATCAGACGCACCACAGGAGGTGGAGCCAGCATTGTGGAGGGAAGGCACTGTCCTATTCAGGGCCCAGGTGCGACCCCTCCCACCCATCTACAGGTTGATCTGGCTATTCAGCCCTGCGCTGACTCACCCTGTCTCCTGGCATCCCCCAGCCCCTGTCACTCACATTCCAGACAAGGAATACACAACCTCGCAGAGGCAGGCTTGGATGGTTAGACAAGAAAATACCCACTTTCTAAAAGTGGTATTTTCAGACACAGAATGTTAAAACCAACTTCACTAAAAGATGCATTTTATCATTCTGAGTCCAGGCATACTAAACTCGAATTTCTACCATGTTCCCGGGGTCAGTTAGGATTATAAACTGTAATAATCAAAACTGCCCGTTCTGGCCTAGGGGGAACAGGTAGCCTTGCAATAGTGAAAAACGAACTAGGCTGTAATTCACTATCAGGACATGCCGCACACACCCGGGCATGTCCTACCTTTCGCATACACCGCACCCTGCCCACAGGGGTACCTTGGGCCTACCTTAGGGGTGACTAACATGTAGCAAAGGGAAGGTTTAGGGACTTGCAAGTGTGTGCACTTGCCAAGTCGACATGGAAGCCCCAGGCTGCGCACAGGCTCTGCGATGGCAGGCCCGAGTTACACTTTACGGGCTGTTTGCGTGGGTGGCACAATCCAGTGCTGCAGCCCACCAACAGCATTTGGTCTATAGGCCCTGGCACTCGCAGTGCACTTTACAAGGGACTGACACATAAACCAAATAGGCCAATCATGGAAACACCAATCCATAACACATTTTATACAGGAGCACTTGCACTTTCCCACTGGACCGCAGTGAGGAAAGTGCGCAGAATCATCACACCAGCAAAAACAGAGTCAAAACCGGGAGGTCAGAAAGCAAAAAGTCAGGGGAAACACGCCAAAAGATGCCAAGTCTAACACATGTCCCCTCCAGCTGAAAGTAGGGAGAACTACCCCCCCATTGGAGTTCTCGTCACTAAGGCGGAAGAACCTGGACAGACCATCTGCGTTGGCATGTTCTGTACCCGGACGGTGTTCCACCGTAAAGTCCATTCCCTGTAGGGAGATGGACCACCTCAGCAGTTTTGGATTCTCGCCCCTCATTTGCATCAACCATCTGAGGGGCCTGTGGTCTGTCTGAACCCGGAAGTGAGTCCCAAACAGGTATGGTCTCAACTTCTTCAGCGCCCAGACCACAGCAAAAGCTTCCCTTTCTATGGCACTCCACCTCTGTTCCCTGGGAAGTAGTCTCCTGCTAAGGAAGACTACAGGCTGATCCAGGCCCTCTTCGTTCAGTTGTGAGAGCACCGCTCCCACACCATGCTCTGAAGCGTCAGTCTGCACGACGAATTCCTTGGAGAAGTCAGGTGCCTTGAGCACGGGCGCCGTGCACATGGCTGCCTTCAGGGCATCAAAAGCTTTCTGGCAGGACTCAGTCCAGATCACTTTCCTGGGCTGCCTCTTAGAGGTCAGCTCTGTTAAGGGGGCAACGATGGTGCCATAGCCCTTAACAAATCTCCTATAATAGCCGGTGAGACCTAAGAAGGCTCTCACCTCTGTCTGGGTCTTGGGGGTTCCCAAGCCAGAATGGTGTCAATCTTGGGTTGTAGGGGCGCCACCTGGCCGCTTCCTACCTGGTGTCCCAAGTACACCACAGAACCCTGCCCGATCTGGCACTTACTGGCCTTGATCGTGAGGCCTGCACCTTGCAGAGCCCTCAACACTTTCTCAAGGTGCTGTAAATGTTCTTCCCAGCTGGAACTGAACACAGCAATGTCATCCAGGTAGGCGGCACTGAAATCCTCCAGCCCAGCCAACACCTGATTGACCAACCTCTGAAAGGTGGCAGGGGCATTCTTCAACCCAAAGGGCATCACCCGGAATTGGTAATGACCTTCTGGGGTCGAGAATGCTGATCTCTCCTTGGCCCCATCGGTTAAGGCAATCTGCCAGTACCCAGACGTCAAATCAAACGTGCTGAGGAACCGCGCAGCTCCCAACCGATCAATGAGCTCATCAGCTCTGGGGATGGGGTGCGCGTCAGTCCTGGTGACGGCATTGAGCCCACGGTAGTCCACACAAAACCGGAGTTCTGGAGTGGCACCGGGCGCCGCAGCCTTTGGGACCAAGACCACTGGGCTGGCCCAAGGACTGTGGGAGGGCTCAATCACCCCTAACGCCAACATCTTAGAGACCTCCTCCTTGATGCTGGCTCTGACTCCGGTCAGTCAACCTGTAAATCTTGTGCTTCACAGGATGGCTGTCACCGGTGTCCACGTCATGGGTACACCAGTGAGTAACACCGGGAGTCAGAGAGAACAGTGGGGCGAACTGTCCCAACAACTGGCGACAGTCCCCCTGCTGCTCCTGAGTCAGAGTAGGGGAGAGAATCACACCCTCTACTGACCCATCATGCTCCTTGGTAGACAGGAGGTCAGGGAGAGGCTCACTCTCCTCTTCCACCCCATCATCTGTCGCCAAGAGCATACTCACTTCAGACCTCTCGAAGTGGGGCTTGAGGCGGTTCACGTGAAGGACCCTTAAAGGGTTCCTTGGAGCCTGCAAATCCACCAGGTAGGTGACGTCACTTTTGCGCTCCTTTACCTCATATGGCCCAGTCCACTTGTCCTGCAAGGCACAAGGTGCTACTGGGGCCATGACCCACACTTTTGCCCAGGTTGAAATTCGACCAGAGTGGCATTCTGGTCATACCATCTCTTCATTTCTTCCTGGCTTGCTTCTAGGTTCGCCTGAGCGAGTTTCCTGAAGCGGGCAGTTTGGTTTCTAAAGGCCAGCATGTAGCTAAACACATCCTGGGGAGTTTTCCTGGGAGCCGCCTCCCAGCCTTCCTTTACCAAACTCAGAGGTCCTCTCACAGGGTGGCCATACAGGAGCTCAAAGGGGCTGTACCCAAGAGACTTCTGAGGCACCTCCCTGTACGCAAAGAGTAGGCATGGCAAGAGGACGTCCCACTTACGCCTCATGGGTTCTGTTAGACCCTTGATCATGCCTTTCAAGGTCTGGTTGAATCTCTCCACCAGACCGTTTCCTTGTGGGTGGTAAGGAGTGGTGAACTTGTAGGTTACCCCACACTCCTTCCACAGGGATGTCATATACTTCGATATGAAATTGGTCCCCCTATCAGAAACCACCTCTCTGGGGAATCCCACATGGGAAAAGATCCCCATTAACGCCCGGCCCACCACTGGCGCTGTCGTTGTCCTGAGAGGGATTGCCTCCGGGTACCGGGTGGCATGGTCCACCAAGACCAGGATGTACCTGTTGCCCATGGCTGTCTTGGGATCCAGTGGCCCCACAATATCCATCCCTACCCTTTCAAAGGGTGTTCCAACAACCGGAAAAGGTTGGAGAGGAGCTTTGACCTTCCTCCCACTCTTACCACTTGCCTGGCAAGTTTGGCAAGACCTACAGTGTGCATCTGACTGCCTTCGCATTTGGGGCCAAAAGAAGTGGGTGACAAGCCTGTCAAAGGTCTTGTCCTGCCCCAAATGTCCTGCCAAAGGCACGTCATGAGCCAGACCCAGTAGGAAGGTTCTGAAGCGCTGGGGTACCACCAGCACACGGGCTGACCCAGGCTCAGCAACCTTAGGCTCACTGTATAGGAGACCACTCTCCCAGTAGATCAGATGTGACCCGGACTGATTACCAGCTGCCTGGTCTGCAGCCTGCCGCCGCAGACCCTCCAGAGTAGGGCACTCGTTCTGCTCCCTGCAGAACTCCTCCCTGGTGGGACCCCCTTCTTGCTGCCAATGGGTCAGCTCAGAGATGTCTCCCAGTTCGGCTACCTGCTCCCCTGTAGGCACCGGGCGTCCCCCTCGAGGTCCGCCTCCTCCCGGTCCGTGGGAACTTCGGGGGCCGGTTTCCCGCGCCCCCTGCCCTTTCTCTTGGCAGGGACTTGGGCCACTGTTTCAGGCTCCAAGTCCTCTTGATCACCCTTCCTGGCTGCCATTGACCGAGTAGACACGCATGCCCACTCTGGCAACCCAAGCATCTCCAAGTGAGACCTGAGCTCAACCTCCTTCCATGAGGACTGCTCCAGGTCGTTTCCTAGCAGACAATCTACAGGCATGGTAGGGCTCACAACCACCCTCAAGGGACCTGAGACCCCCCATTCAAAGGGAACCTGCGCCACCATACATTGGCGCTCTGAGTTGTCTACAGCAACTACTTGGTGGAATGCTCCTGGGACTACTTGCTTCTCAGACACCAGGTGACACCGGACTGAGGTCACACTGGCTCCAGTATCTCTGAGAGCCTCTACCCTGTTCCCATTAATGGTCACCCAGGTGCTATATTTCTTTGTGTTAGGGGGCACCTGGTTTCCTGGGACCATCTCACTGTCCCCTAGTGAGACAAGGGCATTTCTGCGGGATCCCCACCCTCCTGTGGGCACCCCTCCTCCCCAAGCGCTACACTAGCCAACACTTTGGACTGTCCACCGGTGGGTGGCTGTGTCCCCTTCGGGCACTTGGGGTCCCCCTTAAAGTGACCTACCTGGTCACATGCATAACACTTGCTGGGGCCGGTCTCAACAGGCTTCCCTGTAGAGACCCCTTTCTTCTTATCACCGGGGGCTGGGAACCTTTACCCTGGGTACTAGTTTGGGGCCCTTTAGAGAACTCCTGTGCTTTACCCTTGTCCCCCCACCTTTCTGCTGGGGACCCTGCCCACCTTTGGCTGAGTCTCCCCAAACGCTTTCTTGTAGACCCTGGTACTCACCCAGCGGTCCGCTTCCATAGCAAGCTTCCTGGGGTCAGTTAGCTTACTATCAACTAGGTGCTGGCGCAGATCTGCAAAACATAGACTAGACAAGTGCTCCCATGCAATCAAGTTGTAGAGCCCCTGAAAATCTGTTACACTACTGCCCTTCACCCAACCATCCAGAGATCTGCAGAACACATCCACACATTCCAACCAAGTGTTGACATCAGACTTCTTACTGGACCTGAACTGATCCCTGTACTTTTCAGGAGTAAGACCATACTTCGTGAGAAGGGCATCCTTCATGTCAGCATAGGTGAGGTGATACCCCTTACCCAAAGCTATCAGAGCATCCCTTGCTTCTTCCGGGAAAAGTGGCCACAATCCTGCTCCCCAATTCTCCTCAGGGACCCCATTCATGTGTATGGCTGCCTCATAACCGTGAAACCACCTTTGTATGTCATCCCCCTTCTTGAACTCCTTGCCTACGTTCTTGGGAATGTGCACAATCCTGTCTGCCTTTCTGGACGAATTGCTGCCACCATCTGAGCCTGACTTACTCCTAAGTTCTAGCTCCTTCAGTTCTCTCTCGTGCTCTAAGAGCATCTTCCTCTCCTCTATGGCCAATCTCTTCTCCTCCCGCTCACTCTCCAGCCTGAGCTTCTGCAGCTCGAACTGCCTTGCCTCCCGCCTGTCCTCCAGCTCCTCTGGGGACAGACTGCTGCTGCCCGACCTGGCGGGTTCCCCCTACCCAAAAGCACATCCACCCTGAAATAGGCTCCTCCGCCTCCTCACTGAGATCACCAGGCTGCCCATTGGCATGTCTGGCTGCTACCCAGGCCCTCAGCGCCTTCTGTAGCTCCTCCTTCCTTGTGAGGCCTTTAATTTGGACTTTCAGGTTTTTACAAATCGCTCGTAACTCCTTTACGGCGTAGGATTCCAACCTGTCCTCCTCAAAGATAACTTCCAGAGATGCAACGGATGATGCAATTGATTCAGGCATGACAAAAGTCGTGAGTTGAAAACTGGCAAGATCAAAAATAGGCCAAAAGAAAAAGAACCAGTATGTGGTACGTAATGGTCTGCGATATGGTAGTAGTGCACACCAATCACTGTAAGTCATGTGCAAACACAAGTCCTATCCTCACCGCTGACAACCAATGTTAGAAATGGGATCTCTAGTTGGCAAGGGCTTGCACCTTTGTCCAAGTAGGGACCCTTCTTCCTAGTCAGGGTAAGGGTTGTTACACTCATGAAGTAACCCCTGCTCACCCTCGTGGTAGCTTGGCACGAGCAGTCAGGCTTAATTCAGAGGCAGTGTGTAAAGCATTTGCACATAACCAACAGTAATACCGTGTAAGCACTACAAACGGACACCACACCAGTTTAGAAAAATAACCAATATTTTATATACTCAAGACAAGACCAATTACGGCAAAAATCCACAATACTGTACTTTAAAAATGAATGCTTGATACGGTAACTTCTTCTTTGCAGGAATAGCACAAAAGCAAAGTTCGTACGAGTCGGTAGCTCCGTCCGAGCCTACCGTGATGCTGAAAACCACAGAGTCTAACAGTTCCAGCCGACCGCGTCGATACGGGCCAGCAGAGTCGTGAACAGACTCGGTTACAGTACCTTTCTCGTTGTGGCTGGTACGGAGTGCACGAGCCGGTCGGCGTTCGTCGCGGTTGCGGTGCCAGACGGAGCGATGCAAGGTGCGGTGTCCCTCGATGCGGTGCAGGCAGCGGCTCGATGAGCGTCGTGCAGACGGAGTCGGTGAGTCCAAGGCGTGCGATGCAGGGTGAGACGATGCTCGATGCGGTGCTGACAGGTTGCGATGCAGGCGACCTAGCCGGAGTGCGGGAGCTGGCGTCGGACAGCGGTGCGAGTCGGAGCGGTGCGTCGCAGACGTGCGAGCGGTGCCCCAAATGCGGTGCGGTCTCGACTCTTGAGCCAGTTGCAGCGACAGTGTCGGTCTGGTCCGGCTGGCCCAGTGAAGCGATGCGATGCGAACTACGGTGCCCACAGGTCACGGTGCAAGCAGCGGCTCGATGTTGGCGGCGTTGGACGTCGCCACGGTGAGACCAGGGTTGCGATGCGAAGCGGGGCGATGCGGTCTGCGGTGCAAACAGGTCACCGGCCAGGGATGGATTCGGTTGACGGAGTCGGTTGCAGTTCCCTTCCTCTGTGGCGACTGAAACAGCGTTCCAGAAGCGGTACCCAGAGGCTTGTGAAGTCTTTGTAGTCCCTGAGACTTCTTAGCAGGAGGCCAGCTCGGTTCCTGGCCCTTGGAGATACTCAGCACAAGTTTGTAGAAAGTTCAGTCCAGTCCTTTCACTGCCCAAGGCAGAAGCAGCAGCTGCAGGCCAACCCAACAAAGCAACAACACAGCAAAGGGGCAGTACTCCTCCTGGCAGCTCTTCCAGCTCTTCGTCTTGGCAGGTTCCTTGATTACAGCGAGATCTAAATTCATGGGGTCAGGGCCCCAATATTTATATCCCAAATTCCTTTGTTCTCTGAAGGCAGAGAGGCCTTTGCCTAGTCCAAACCAGTTCTGGAGCACTTTGTTGACAAGTCTCCGTCCCTTCTTTCAGTGAGTAGGCCAGGGACATCAGACGCACCACAGGAGGTGGAGCCAGCATTGTGGAGGGAAGGCACTGTCCTATTCAGGGCCCAGGTGCGACCCCTCCCACCCATCTACAGGTCGATCTGGCTATTCAGCCCTGCGCTGACTCACCCTGTCTCCTGGCATCCCCCAGCCCCTGTCACTCACATTCCAGACAAGGAATACACAACCTCGCAGAGGCAGGCTTGGATGGTTAGACAAGAAAATACCCACTTTCTAAAAGTGGTATTTTCAGACACAGAATGTTAAAACCAACTTCACTAAAAGATGCATTTTATCATTCTGAGTCCAGGCATACTAAACTCGAATTTCTACCATGTTCCCGGGGTCAGTTAGGATTATAAACTGTAATAATCAAAACTGCCCGTTCTGGCCTAGGGGAACAGGTAGCCTTGCAATAGTGAAAAACGAACTAGGCTGTAATTCACTATCAGGACATGCCGCACACACCCGGGCATGTCCTACCTTTCGCATACACCGCACCCTGACCACAGGGGTACCTTGGGCCTACCTTAGGGGTGACTAACATGTAGCAAAGGGAAGGTTTAGGGACTTGCAAGTGTGTGCACTTGCCAAGTCGACATGGCAGCCCCAGGCTGCGCACAGGCTCTGCGATGGCAGGCCCGAGTTACACTTTACGGGCTGTTTGCGTGGGTGGCACAATCCAGTGCTGCAGCCCACCAACAGCATTTGGTCTATAGGCCCTGGCACTCGCAGTGCACTTTACAAGGGACTGACACATAAACCAAATAGGCCAATCATGGAAACACCAATCCATAACACATTTTATACAGGAGCACTTGCACTTTCCCACTGGACCGCAGTGAGGAAAGTGCGCAGAATCATCACACCAGCAAACAGAGTCAAAACCGGGAGGTCAGAAAGCAAAAAGTCAGGGGAAACACGCCAAAAGATGCCAAGTCTAACAGCGGGGTTGGTCAACAAAGAGTAAAATAGTTTTCATATTAATTGTTGTGATTACGCTAATGATAATACTTGGAATATCCTGGTTTCTAGAGGAGAAGTATCCTGTACACTCTTTGGTTGGTACGACGCCCACTCCCCCTGAGCATGTTTTTGTCACTTTGGCTCCACGCAATGCAGCGCATAGGTTGTCCTACACCGATAATGTTTTTATACAAATGTTGCATCAAGCTTATAATGTGTCTAATACAACTAATTGCTGGGTTTGTGGGTTGCTCCCTTCAGTCACCCATAAGAGTGACAATCTGTTGTCCCTACCATTATCATATATCGGCAGCTGTGAAGGTTGGTTTAAATTGTTTATTATGGTGCACTACCATTTCCAACTCTCTACTCTGGTTATGACACCTGCTGATTCATGCACTGTGGTAGAGTATATACGTTTTAATCATGGGTTTACTCCTGTAGGACCGGCAGGGCAAGGGACCTTTGGTACATTGTCCCCAAATTCCTGTATGAGCACATATGAAAAAGTGAAGAACGAAACATGGCTTCGAATGGAAATGGCTGGTTTCCAAAGGTTCAACACCTCTGAGTATTTTCAATCTTTCCAAGCTCGCAATATTACTAATGACAACCCGATGCCGGTGTCCCTGGTCAACACAACAGCTAGTTTCTGTGTCCAGGGGACTGGGGAGGTAAAGGTGTGGGAGAGTAAATGCAAATTCCCCTTCAGACTGAGAACGATTAATAGTCCGCCTTTGATCCTGCCCCTTAATGTCTATTTTGTCTGTGGATCCCAAGCTCATGTCTGGCTTCCGAGGAGATGGTCAGGCAGATGTTACCTCTCTTTCCTCCTTCCACCATGTATGTTGCCCCGCCCAATTATCATAAAGATCATCAGCGTAGGAGTACATACTTGCCCCGAGTCAGAAGGGTTGTTGACACAAAGGATATAGATCTGTCTCCCTCCCTCTGTCTCCCTCTGTCTGTCTCCGTCTGTCTCCCTCCGTCTGTCTCCCTCCCTGTCTCCCTCCCTCTGTCTCCCTCCCTCTGTCTCCCTCCCTCTGTCTCCCTCTATCTGTCTCCCTCTATCTGTCTCCCTCTATCTGTCTCCCTCCCTCTGTCTGTCACCCTCCTCCCTCTGCCTGTCGCCCTCTGTCTGTCTCCCTCTGTCTCTCTCTGTCTGTCTCCCTCCCTCTGTCTCCCTCTGTCTGTCGCCCACCGTCTCCCTCTCTGTCTCCCTCTGTCTCCGTCCCTCTGTCTCCCTCCCTCTGTCTCCCTCCGTCTGTCTCCCTCTGTCTGTCTCCCTCTGTCTCCCTCTGTCTCCCTCTGTCTCTCTCTGTCTCCCTCCCTCTGTCTCTCCCTCTGTCTCTCTCTCTCTGCCTCTCTCTCTGTCTCCCTCTCTCTGTCTCCCTCTGTCTCCCTCTGTCTCCCTCTCTCTGTCTCCCTCTGTCTCCCTCCCTCTGTCTCCCTCCCTCTGTCTCCCTCTCTCTGTCTCCCTCTCTCTGTCTCCCTCTCTCTCTGTCTCCCTCTCTCTCTGTCTCCCTCTCTGTCTGTCTCCCTCTGTCTCCCTCCCTCTGTCTCCCTCCCTCTCTCTCTCTGCCTCTCTGCCTCCCTCTATCTCTCTATCTCTCTCTCTGTCTCCCTCTCTCCCTCTATCTCTCTATCTCTCTCTCTGTCTCTCTCTCTCTCTCTCCCTCCCTCTCTCTCTCTCTGTCTCCCTCCCTCTCTCTCTCTCTGTCTCCCTCTCTCTGTCTCCCTCCCTCTCCCTCCCTCTGTCTCCCTCTGTCTGTCTCCCTCTGTCTGTCTCCCTCCCTCTGTCTCCCTCCCTCTGTCTCCCTCCCTCTGTCTCCCTCCCTCTGTCTCCCACTATGTCTCCCTCTATCTGTCTCCCTCCCTCTGTCTCCCTCTGTCTGTCGCCCTCCTCCCTCTGCCTGTTGCCCTCCTCCCTCTGTCTCCCTCCCTCTGTCTCCCTCCCTCTCTGTCTCCCTCTCTCTCTGTCTCTCTCTGTCTCCGTCCCTCTGTCTCCCTCCCTCTGTCTCCCTCCCTCTGTCTCCCTCCCTCTGTCTCTCCCTCTGTCTCCCTCTGTCTGTCTCCCTCTGTCTGTCTCCCTCTGTCTGTCTCTCTCTGTCTCCCTCTGTCTCCCTCCCTCTCTGTCTCCCTCCCTCTCTGTCTCCCTCTCTCTCTGTCTCTCTCTGTCTCCCTCCCTCTCTCTGTCTCCCTCCCTCTCTCTCTCTCTGTCTCCCTCTCTCTGTCTCCCTCCCTCCCTCTCCCTCCCTCTGTCTCCCTCCCTCTGTCTCCCTCCCTCTCTCTGTCTCCCTCCCTCTCTCTCTCTCTGTCTCCCTCTCTCTGTCTCCCTCCCTCTCCCTCCCTCTGTCTCCCTCCCTCTGTCTCCCTCCCTCTGTCTCTCTCTGTCTCCCTCTGTCTCCCTCTGTCTGTCTCCCTCTATCTGTCTCCCTCTATCTGTCTCCCTCTATCTGTCTCCCTCTATCTGTCTCCCTCCCTCTGTCTCCCTCTGTCTGTCGCCCTCCTCCCTCTGCCTGTCGCCCTCCTCCCTCTGTCTGTCTCTCTCTGTCTGTCTCCCTCCCTCTGTCTCCCTCCCTCTCTGTCTCCCTCTCTCTCTGTCTCTCTCTGTCTCCCTCCCTCTGTCTCTCCCTCTGTCTCCCTCTCTCTGTCTCCCTCTGTCTCCCTCCCTCTGTCTCCCGCTCTCTGTCTCCCTCTCTCTCTGTCTCCCTCTCTCTCTGTCTCCCTCTCTCTCTGTCTCCCTCTGTCTGTCTCCCTCTGTCTGTCTCCCTCTGTCTCCCTCCCTCTGTCTCCCTCCCTCTGTCTCCCTCTGTCTGTCTCCCTCTCCCTCCCTCTGACTCCCCTGACTCCCTCCCTCTGTCTCCCTCTGCCTCACTCCCTCTGTCTCCCTCTCTCTCTGTCTCCCTCCCCCTGTCTCCCTCTCTCTCTGTGTCCCTCCCTCTCTGTCTCCCTCCCTCTCCCTCCTTCTGTCACCCTCTGTCTCCCTCCCTCTCCCTCTCCCTCCCTCTCCCTCTGTCTCTCTCCCTGTCTCCCTCTGTCTCCCTCCCTCTCCCTCTCCCTCTCCATCTCTCTGTCTCTCTGCCTCTCTGTCTCTGTCTGTCTGTGTCTCTGCCTCTATCTGTCTGTCCCTGTTCCTGTCTCTGTCTGTCCCTGTCTCTCCCTCCCTCTGTCTGTCCCTCCCTCTGTCTCCCTCTGTCTGTCTCCCTCTGTCTGTCTCCCTCTGTCTCCCTCTCTCTGTCTCCCTCTGTCTCCCTCCCTCTCTGTCTCCCTCTCTCTCTGTCTCCCTCTCTCTCTGTCTCCCTCTCTCTCTGTCTCTCTCTGTCTCCCTCCGTCTCTCCCTCTGTCTCCCTCTGTCTGTCTCCCTCTGTCTCCCTCTCTCTGTCTCCCTCTGTCTCCCTCTCTCTGTCTCCCTCTGTCTCCCTCTCTCTCTGTCTCCCTCTCTGTCTCCCTGAGCTCCCTGGCCTTGGCTCAACTGGCTGGCGGGAAACATCACATCACAGGCTCTTAACGCACACCTCACCCGGCTCTCACTCCCTGCTGCCCTCTGTCACCCTCTGCCATCTCACCCGGCTCTCACTCCCTGCTGCCCTCCGTCACCTCACCCGGCTCTCACTCCCTGCCGTCTGTCACCCTCTGTCACCTTACCCGGCTCTCACTCCCTGCTGCCCTCCGTCACCTCACCCGGCTCTCACTCCCTGCTGCCCTCTGTCACCTCACCCGGCTCTCACTCCCTACTGCCCTCTGTCACCCTCTGTCACCTCACCCGGCTCTCACTCCCTGCAACCCTCTGTCACCTTACCCGGCTCTCACTCCCTGCAACCCTCTGTCACCCTCTGCCATCTCACCCAGCTCTCACTCCCTGCTGTCCTCTGTCACCCTGTGCCATCTCACCCGGCTCTCACTCCCTACTGCCCTCTGTCACCCTCTGTCACCTCACCCGGCTCTCACTCCCTACTGCCCTCTGTCACCCTCTGTCACCTCACCCGGCTCTCACTCCCTACTGCCCTCTGTCACCCTCTGTCACCTCACCCGGCTCTCACTCCCTGCTGCCCTCTGTCACCCTCTGCCATCTCACCCGGCTCTCACTCCCTGCTGCCCTCCGTCACCTCACCCGGCTCTCAATCCCTGCTGCCCTCCATCACCTCACCCAGCTCTCACTCCCTGCTGCCCTCTGTAACCCTCTGCCATCTCACCCGGCTCTCACTCCCTGCTGCCCTCCGTCACCGCACCCGGCTCTCACTCCCTGCTGCCCTCCGTCACCTCACCCGGCTCTCACACCCTGCTGTCCTCTATCATTCTCTGTCACCTCACCCCGCGTGTGTGGCAGCCCGGGCTGAGATAGCTTCCCGGGCACACACACAGCCGCACCCGAGTACTTCACAGGTCTTTAAAAGACCATTTGCATGATAACGAGGCTTTGCTGTATTTCACCTCTTCTTAGCGCCGCTGCAGCTCCACTCGGACTATCGCTGGAATCGCCCGGCCCCCATAGTGCAGAGTCTGTGTTTGCTGACACTCTGTAAAAAAAACAAAAAAACACAGGTACGATGTCTGCAAGGTCCGCGGGCCGCCAAGGAAGGCTTGCCGGGCCGCTGGCGGCCCGCGGCCCGTACTATGAGTACTCGTGGTGTAAATGTTCTTACCCCTAAACAGAAAATATCACTCCATGACTGTGATCATGTTGCAGAAGGACATTGAGGACATGCTGCAGATCGATGAGGGTATCTTTGAATACTGATTATGTGAGCACCAGCTTATAGTGATGTTTCTTATCCTTTCAACGTGTTATACGTTTCTTGACAGTAACATAAAATTGTTAGCTTCTGCTAAAAGGAGGGTCTGTTAGAATGTCTTAGCCGTGTTGTTTACATAACGTTCTGCATAAGTTAGCATTCGCGGCACCATTGTATGTTTGGCCGCCATTTTGATCCATGAACGAAACTAATCTCTCTCTGCCCCTGCGAGAAGCAGCTTTGGTAATTTTCCTTTTCTCCAAGGTTGGGCCCTGCTGTACTAATGAATACATTGTTCTTATTAGCGCATACGTTTCCCACTAGCTAGAGGCCTGCTCCCACTAGTTCATCGATAGGCGCAGGCAGAACGACCTTGGCATAGAGATAGTGTGTGCCCGGTCTCAGGAACTAAACTTATCCTCCAGTACCTCCTTTGTGTAGCTGCCTCCATCTGGAAATTTTTAGTCTGGGCGTGCCTTCTTTGGTTCTGAATCGTACATAATGTATCACCATGTTTTTTGATGTCAGTCCTCTCTGCAGCACCCCTAAGCGACTGGGCAGATTGGGCTCCGCTCAAGTGTACCTGAATAAATACTTGGTTTGTATTCTCTATAGTCTGACCGACTCTTCATTTGTATGGAAGGCTGAGAGGTGGTCGCGAGTGACCCGGGTGGCCCTAATCGGGTCACTTCCTTCACCAAGCAAGGGGCGATTTGTGCCCCCATGCATGTCTTTATAAAGAAACATAACGCAACACTGCGGCTTGCGCTGCATTACGTTACATTTTGTTGTGGTGGACGTTCCATGAATGTTCCGGTGCATCCACCCATGGAATTTGACACAATCCAAGATTTTCTAAGGGTAGAAAACCTGGGATTGTGCCAAAATGGTGCGCCTAGCAGAGAGCTGTAACGAGGAGAAATATCTTTATTTCTCCTCATTACTTCCTCTTTCTATGTGTGATACATTCTGCATCAAGTATAGAAATAGGAAATTGCCTCTTAGGAATGCTTTTGTGCAGGAAGGGATCTTTTCCTGCACAAAAACAATCCTGACTGTAATGCAGGCACCCTTGCAGCATGGCGCAAGGGTGCCTGCATTACAGACAGGATGTTTTTATTTAGAAAAGTGTACCTTGCTGCACAAAAACAATCCTAAAAGGGATACCTCTTTCTATGAGTGATGTAGAATGCATCAAGCATAAAAGGAGGAAGTGAAGGAGCCGGGTTCCACGTTCTAGACTTACTCTGGAACCCCTGGCCGATGTCTCTTTTGCTTGAAAGCGTGGAGGGGAGACAAATTATCGTTAGCCAGTTATGCATTACAGTTCCGATGATCCATGGCTCCGAAGAATCACAGACTCCCAAATCAATTTAGTTAATTTATTACAAAGCCAAGAACAGCTGGACATACAAACACCTCAAGATGAGAGTGTAGAAATACATTGGAACTAATACAAAGCCAAACCTATGGGTGAAGTTAAGACGATGTTGAAGACACACAATAACCAATTCAAGAATCAGGACCCAGAATATCACAGCACCTATATCCAGAGTCCCCTTCATTGGAGGTTTGTAAGTAAAAAGCATTAGTCTGTCCCTACGCTACCACTAACGTGACATCCCTACTTAGCATTTCCCAAGGCAAGTTCTGTAAAGGTGTCAGCTCGTGAAGGCTTCCTAAGGAGACCATTCACGTTGAATGGGTCAAGTAGCATAAAGCTACAGAGCTCGTTCTAAGATGTTCTCTCCTCTCAAGTCAAGGCAGAAGTCCCCAGACTCTATTTCTCTTTCAAACCCTTCCCCTCTCGCCACCGCCAGGCATGATCGCTAAACTTCAGACGGAAATAGCTCAATTTATTTGGCAGGGCAAGAAACCGCGCATGAAGAAAACCCTGAGCCACCTCCCCCCGGACGCCGGGGGCCTGGGTATACTGGACCTACACCCCTACTATCAGGCTGCGCAGCTATGCTACCTAGTGGAGTGGGGGCGTCCTGAGTCCCAAAAACACTGGCTTTTCCAGGACAGGGCAGTTGCTCGTACATCTCTCTGGAAGGTCCCCTTTCTGCCGAAAGCACATAGACCACCAAACCTGTACCTTTCGCCAGTAACACGGGCGACCATGATAGCTTGGGACCAGACTAGTATTAGACATGGACTGACTACCTTTCCATCCCCGGTGACCCCTCTGCTTGACAACCCAGATTTCTCCCCGGGGGTCGAGGCGGACGGGTTAGCGAAGTGGAGACAGTCGGTTTGCCGCTCCATAGGCCACTTCTTCGACACTGAGGGCATACTCTCCTTTCCCCAGATGCGCAAAGAATACAGACTCTCGGAATCTGAAAGACTCCATTACCTACAACTCAGACACTGGATTACACATCCTCAAAACAGACCCAACGCGCAACGATATCTAACTCAATATGAGAAATGGCTCCTTGCCAAAACATCAGATAAAAGTCTTATATCCGAACTATGCACACTCCTGCTCCAAACTAATAAGCACACATATAATGCGAGGCAGGCTAGGTGGGAGGAGGAACTTGGGCGGACCCTGAGTGCCAAGGAATGGGAGGACATCTCATATAGGGCAAGCCACACAGCCAGCAGCACTGCCCTCACTGAAACCCTCACAAAAATTGCCGCACACTGGTATTACACCCCAGTCAGGCTCCACAGGATCAGGCCCACACATAGCACAAACTGCTGGTGCGGCGGGGGAGGGGGACTCTGACGCATATATTGTGGGAATGCCCACAGCTCCAACAATATTGGTCACAAGTAATAGACGACATAGACAGACACTTGGATACCCAACTCCTGCGTTTCCCTGCCTATGTACTGCTCGGTCTCCCAAATCCACTCACCTACCCGTTAAAATCCAGACGCGGCAGTCAGATAGGCATAGCACTGGGGGCTGTCACCCAAAACATTCTCAGCCTCTGGGGCTCTTCGCAAACCTCTACTCACACAACCTGGTTGCATAGGCTTTGGCATATTTTAGGAATGGAGAAGATAACTATGTCTTTGGCCGGGAAGGGAACTGAATTTATGGACCTGTGGAGCCCATATATGTCACTACTTTCGAAGGAATTCTGAAAATTGACATGCCCAAGATATCTCCGACTGTTACGCCTATCTAAGGCGACTTCACCTCCGACAACTTCAGATCAGTGAATGAATCTACGAATGTTCAATTTAAATGTCCCTATGTGCAGGTGAGGAAGGGAGGGTGGGGGTATTTGGGAGGAGTTGAGGTAGGTTCTACCAGCACAAAAGTAGCACTTTTTGTTCGGCTACACTTAGGGTTGTTCATCCTTGGTGGTTGTGCCTCTGCTGCTGGTACTGTTTGCTTTATCTTTAAAAATGCTAATAAAAAGAATTGAACCATAATACAAGAGCAGGGCTGGACTTGGAACCGAAACCGGCCCTGGCAAACAGCTCGGGAAGGGGATGCTAGTGGAAAGCACCACTCCCGTCTCACCGCTGCCGCTTGTGTTACATGGGGCCGATATTGCTGCAAAACCGGCCCCCAGTAACAAAAACACCCCCGAGGGGTGCAAAACCGGCCCCCACCCTGGCGGCCCATCTGGGAAATGCCTGGTGCCCACTACGGCTAGTCCTGCCCTGTACAAGAGGCTCTGTCCCCCTGCCACAGTAGGAGAATATCATCAATATAAGTTCGCCACGGGAGTATGTTACAGGTATATGGTTTGCCAGTGGCTAGAATATATTCTTTTTCAAAGTGTATATCACAAAGAAGGAGGTACCAGGAGCGTTTGGAGGTCCAAAATATGTGCTCCTAACAAATATCAAGTCTGTCAACAAAGGTATGCAATTCCTGAGGGGAAAGAAGGGGAGAATATGCGGTTGGTCAGTGTCTAAGGAAACGGATGGAGGGGGTGAGTCCATTCTTTTACGAACAGGAGGCCTCACACACCCAGATGGGTGTCATGCTTCATCATAGGGTGTGCTCCTCATCAGGCCAGCGCTACAATGTGGAGATCTTTTGTTCCAAAGCCGTATATGAAGTGGGGGTGTAGGGCCGTTAGTATAGATTGGTGTGTTGAAATCTGTGTGCGCATAAAAGGTGTTCTAAAATAGTCTAAGTAGTTCTCTAAAACAAGTTTTAATCAGTGAGTCTACTCGTCTAATTTAGAAAGTGGTGGCTAATAGTAGAGGCAAGGATCTCTGGTAGCTCAAAAAAATCTAAAGGTCAACAAGTTTCTTGCCATAGATGTCAATAATAATCAGATGGCAATTCGTCAGGACCGAAAGATTCTATTCTACACAGTGGTTGAAATCCGGGTTGGTGTCAAGGATAGTCCAATCACAAATGAACCTAAATGTGGTTTACCTCTATACAGTGATTCCTAAAAAGCTGACCCAAATGGGGTAGCACTTATAACCTCCTCGAGTAGGAGCAGAGTCAACTCTCATTAGGTGTGAGAGTCATAGTGACGATTGCACAAGATGACCTACCCAATCTCTGCAGCCTCGACGAGGAGCACGCCCTATGATGAAGCATGACACCTATCTGGGTGTGTGAGGGCTCCTGTTCCTGAAGGAACGGAGCTCCCTGTCTGTTTCTTTAGACACTGGTGGCCCTTATATTCTCCCCTTCTTTCCCCTAAGGAACTGCATACCTTTGTTGATAGACTTTCTCAAAGTGTGCCATATACAGGCATGCCAAACCGGGCGTAAATGTGCTTCCCATGGAAGTTCCCTGGGTTTGGAGGTAGAGAGTGTCCTCAAATTGGAAGTGATTCTCTTTTAAGGAAATGGTGGCACATTCAAAGTTGAAGTTTATAGGTGTTGGTGATGACCAGGTACACATATGCATGTCCTCTTCAGATGACCTGAAGTGTGGCGTCCTGGAGAATATTCGTATAGAGAGACTCCACGTCAAGAGTGACAAGGAGATCTACATTGATAATGTTATTGGTCTCCCTGATAAGGTTGAGAACTGCCTTGGTGTCTTTGAGAAAGGAAAGGAGTGTTTTTCACAAGGGGTTGGAGAAAGTGATCACAAAACTTGGATAGTGGTTCCGAAAGATAAGCAAAGGCATCCTTCCTCCACCATGATGAACTATTGTATCAGGGATTGGGTGTCTTTTGGAACCACCATCAGGGAGACCAATGACACACTTTTTGTTGGTGTGATAACCAGTCTTGGCAAACACCAATGCATTTCATTTTTTTTCAAGATCAATCTATGGAATGGTACCCCCTCTAACTCCTAAACACTTGGCTAAAGGTTTGGAAGTGATTATCGGCAGCAACCTCACTCTGAATCAGCAGGTGAGAGCAGTGGTCTCTAATTGCATTTTCATGCTGAAACTACTGAGGAAAATCACCCAACTCCTTTCTTTTGAAGCTAGGAAAACTAGCTGGCGTTAGTCAAATCTAGACTGGACTAAGCAAATTCTGTGTATTAGGGATTCCCAAGAAGACAATTCATAGGCTGCATGGTATATAAAATGAAACTGCACGTCTCATATACCATCTCCTCAGATGGGCATATGTCACTCCTCTATTGAAGGACCTTCATTACATTAGCTCCCTATCAATCGGCGGATCTAATTCAAGATGTGTTGCCTAGCGTTTAAAGGGCTAGGAGCTTCTGCTCCCAAATTTATCGCTAAAAATGTGAGTCATTACTCCCCTATGCGAAATTTGAGATCCACTCATCTGAACCTCCTGGTTGTTCCAAAATTTCAGAAAAGCAAATCTGGTGGCAGAAGCTCTGCAGCACAAACTACAGTGATTTGAAACTTGATCCTACTGAATATTCACATAGAAACTAATCTGCTTCATTTTTTTAAAAGTTAAAGACCTGACTTTTCAAACAGGCACACTTGGACTAGCTCTCGGTCACCTACCTCTGGCGTTTGACTGTTGAACCTGTCTAACACCAAGAAGCCTCTGAGTGATCGTGCACTCTATAAATATGAGTGACAATAACATCAACATTTATTTTTGCAAATGTTATGTGAATGTATGCAAAACGTATAATGACCACTCCTGGGACAATGTAAACTGAGAACTTGCCGGCCTGCCGTTTTAAAAATCTTTTACAGCTATCATCGTTTGTATGTATTGGGGTAGAGGGGCGTTTGTAGGCAACAGTAACACTAAGGAATGAGTTAGTATACTACTCCACTGCCAGGGACTACGTGAAACCAGTGAGCGCCTGGATTAGTCCACACTGTTGATGATATGATATGATCATGGTTTTTAGAGCACAACAAATGCCCATGGGCGTCAAGGTGCTGTAGTCTTACTAGACTACTTGGTAAAAGCTGAAAAAAAAGAAAGAAATGAGAAAAGATTCCCAGTTCTCCTATGCCTTGCTAAAGTGTAAAAAGCCAAGTTTTTAATGCCTTTCTAAAAGGAAGATGTGGCTTTATGGAGGCAAGATAGAGGGGTAGACTGTTCCACAGTCTGGCAGCCGCAACCGATAAGGCTCTGCCTTCCCATTTCTTCCTACGGACTCTGGGAACAATTACCTGCTCGCGAGCTGCAGAGCAGAGATTTCTGAGCATGGCTTTAATATCCCCTGGACTTGCTGAGTAGAGGGCTTTATAAACAATGCAGAGTGCCTTAAACGATATAGGCTTCTCTGCCGAAAGCCAATGCAGATCACCTAGACCTTATGATGCCGACTGTCGCATAGGAATGTCGAGCGTGAGTCTAGCTGGCTGATGATAACTCTGTATAATATCTGATAACGTGCTGCATTTCGTTTAAGGCCCTCTAGGTCATGATTATGTTTTACTCAGTGAATCTTGTCATATTTTACATGCCACCAGAGCCATTGAATCTTTGTTTTGTGCTTATTGTAATTTTGTGCCGTTTTAGAGTGCATCTATGGTTAGTATGCTATAAGTGACAGATTTTCTATGTTGATTTGTGTCTTTGTGGTTTTTATGGTGTTACTTTTTTACTGAAATAAACTAAATTGAATTAAATCAGACATTTATGTAGACATGTTGCAACATTTACATCATACATTTAGGTTCATCCATCAGTATACTTTATCCAAGTATAACAGGTCGAAGCCTTTAGAATTCTGGAATGCCACCACTCTTTTGTTTAATGTAGTTTCCTGTGGTAGTTTTAGTGTATGTTTATCTTCAATAGGTTTTGCATTGTTTAAATGGACAATTTATTGGCAATTCTTTGAAAACTTCTTCACTTCAAATGTATCTTTTCTATTTTGTGCATCACCTTAGCATAAGTCTATGCCAACACATTTATTTCAGAAGCTAGGAGCACTTATTCACAAGGACAGTCCTACCCTAAGATGTTGGGACTCCTCAGTTTTGATGCCCACCCTAGTAGATTCTTGATAATACGGTCTGTATTCCTGTGCTCCAGCTTCTGCAAGGAGGTAAAGTCATGCTCCAGAGAGCCAAGGTGATATATGACACAATTTGTATTGCTGTGTTTTTGATTTATAACAGTCAGTTTAGGGATGCCATCAAAATTAATATTCCAAAACGCCTTGATATAACGTTACCCAAACAAATTTAGGGGCATATTAGCAAGACCCACGTTAAAATTATCGCGGTTTTAGCGGCAGGAAACTGCTGCTAAAACGGCGATAATGGGCTTGCTAATATGCGTAATAGAATTCAATAGAAGCCCAGGTTAGATGTGCAGGACATCTAACCTGGGCTTCTATTGGAATTCCATAACGCATATTAGCAAGCCCATTATCGCCGTTTTAGCGGCAGTTTCCTGCCGCTAAAACGGCGATAATTTTAACGTGGGTCTTGCTAATATGCCCCTCAGAGCCTTATTTAGAGTTTAAAGGACTGGATACTCCATCAATGTGGACGTCCCGGCCGCAGTATTACAAGTGCATTATAGCCTATGCCACTTCTAATATGGTGGACGCGATATCTTCCACGTTTTTACACCATCCGCCAAACTTTAAATAAGTATTTCACACTTCATCAGGGCAAATCCATCAATTCACATCCACTTTATGCTCATAGTCTATGAAGATGAACAAAACTACTTTAATTTTACTGAAGGCAATTGATATCTATAGTTCATATGATAACAAAACCTCAGCAGCGGGCGAGGTCCCTTGACAAAGTAAGCTTGCCTGTGAAAAAAGGTGGGTTCTTATGCACCGGGCAAGGGTACATTGTTGGTTTTGGTCACCCTCCAGCTTCTATTTTTTGTGTGTGTCTACTCTCCCCTCTAGAGTGTGCCAAAAGGGTCCACCCACCTCTAAGACTCTATGAGGCTATAGATTCACAACATAAAAGTGCAGTAAGACAATAGATGCTTTTAAATGAAGAAACGTCAAATAGTTAAATGTTTCTAAGTTCTTTTTTGAGTGACACTTTTTTGTTCTCCATTATATGAAACTATATGCCTTGCTCTTTTCCAACCTTAGGGATGACAGAACTGCTTGAAGTGAGCAGATGTGTGGTGCACAACTAGAAAAAGGGCACGCACAACAGGAAGAAAATAGTGCTTCATGGCAAGTACATATTCTGCACATCTGAATTATTGAAAAAGTCCCCATGCATTTAATATTGCAACTGAAACCATTGAGATTTTTTTTCCTTTCTGTACATTTTTGGATTGTGGACAGTGGTCATGGACCAACTTCCCAATCGGGTTAGAAACTTATTTATATGGAAGGAAACAAGCTAGTCACTAACTTGACGGCTTCCCTATTCAAAGCCATGGATAACAGTAGTTTCTAAGTGATCGACCTTATGTCCCAGCCTGGGATTCTGAAATAATGACCATACGAATATTGAATTACGATGGCACTAAAACTGAAAGCAGGTTATCTTTAAAATAACATGCAGACTGTGCTGGCACACAAAACTCCTGAGATTTAATGGTGTATGAGAAAAAGTGCATTGTATTTGCAGATCAGAGTGAAAGCATATTTCTGCAACCTATTCTGTCCATTTACCCCTGGTAAAACGCATTGCCCTTATACATGATCAAAATTTGATTGCCCTAATAAATGAATATGAGAGAATTAAAAAAAAACTTTAATACTAACTGAACTTTAGTCATAAGTGAAGTCTGGTTGATTGGTAACTGTGGCTAATACAAACTGTGAGGGGTGGTATGATAGCTTTCAGGACTTAATCTTTCAGCCTACAAATACCTGAAGGCTGCTCTGTTGCCTGTGGCTCGCATCGGAATAGCCAGAGTGCCTGGTAAGTTTGGCCTCACTTCCCCCTCTACTACGATATGCACCTATTTAGGTAATGTTCATGAAATTGTATCTGATGTCGCCTGCCATACTTTGCTTAGTGTCTATGTTTGCTAGTTTTTTAATCCTCAAATAAGTCGTTTACATGTGAATGTTTGGTCACTAGTGCTATGTATTATACAACCCACAAAATACAAACCTCGACCCAGATTTACTAATCTTTCAAGCAACACAATGCAAAGCAGCAAAGGAACTTGCTGCGTTGCATTGTGTGAAAGGGAGAACAGAAATGGGCCATATATACTAAGGTATGGCACACTTCTGCTCCCTCCCTGCGCTGGCGCACTGTGTGCAGGCTAGCGCCAATGCAGGCACCCTTGCGCCATGCTGCCTGCGTTGCTAGCAGAATAGTTTTTTGTGCAAAAAGGGACAACATCCTGCTCAAAACAATCAAAGTCATTTTCCTTTTACTATGTGTGATGTGGAATGCATCAAACATAAAAAAGAGAAGTAACAAGGAGAAATAAAGATATTTCTTCTCGTTACACCTGGGTCTGGGAGGTGCACAATTTTGACACACTCCTAGAGTCTTTGTAAATCTGGGAATGCACCTAAATCCATGGGTAGATGTGTGGAAACATGGAACACCTCCCTGGCGCAAGGTAATGCAAGGTAGTGCTCTGTGCTGCATTGGGTAACTTTTTTTTTCCCAACAAAGCCATGCAAGGCTGCATAAATCACCCCTTGTGTGGCTTTACAAATTCCAGCCAAGGACAATGCAAGTTCTTAGTACTCTGGGCCCAGTTCTTGGTACAATCTGCAAAATATGCAGCAGATAAATGGTTAAGTGGTAAAAGCAACAAATGAACATACGTGGAATAAATAGGCTGCGAGCATGCAGGTGCTAATTGTGTTTCCCCAGCGGAAGTAAAGAGTATTTAATTATGCGTTCTTTTCAAAGGACAAAACTACTAAATCCAGCAGAGGGCGCTCCTTGACCAAGAATGAATAAGAGGCCGGATTCTTGCACTTCTCAACAGTTCTGTGAGGCATGCCGGAGCCTGTGACTGGAGGGTAGAAACAGTTTTCCTGGATTCAAAATGACATCTAGAGTCAGACATCAGACATGTCACCCTAGATTTATCGTGAGATGCGGGGCTGTCAAAATATCAATTTGCTGGCACTCTTCATGTTCATGAGAGAGTTCTGGAAACAGGTTCACTTAGGCCCTGATTACAACTGGGCCAGAAAACTCTGACCATTATCAATGGAGCAGAATTTACCGCACCCAGTTATTTCCTAGGTGCGATAAAGTTCATACCCCCTCGCCCCCCAAAGAAAAAAAATCAGCAGGTGAAACCTACCATTGTTTACTTGGGAAAGGTGAGCAGAAATTACTGGTAAAATCAGATTTTGGTGCGGAAAGGACAAACATTCCCTTAACTTCCCCACTTTTGAGTTGTTTATCTTGTTTTATGTGATATTAACTAATTCCATGAGCCCGGTTTATTGGTCTTTATTAGGAGCAATAAATATCTTATCCCCCCATCCGCGCATTAGTAATCAAGGCCCAAAAGTTAGACTGCTCTTCTTCGGTGTATTACGTAAGAGTCCCTTCAACGCTGAGGTCAAGGGTTATGATGAAAAGGCATTCTGAACCAACGCTCGCAATGTCAAAGTAACTGGAGCCCATGATGTCCGATTAACTGAAAACCACCGTTGCTATAGAAGCTGAGAGGTGTTGGACAGAGTGCACCCCAAGCTAGGGTGACCAGATCTTGAGAACCAAAAACCGGGACATTTTGGGAAAAATAGAAGAAAGACTACAATTTTTCATCCACGCAATGGCACAGAATGACAGCTCTCATCAACATAGGATCACAGAAGATGCATTAAGAAAATAAATAAAATGTAATTTCTACAACCAACATCATACCTATTAATTAAATTGCTTACTTATAACATCTGCTAACTAGCACAGTTTTAGAACACCCAAAGAGTGCCTTTCACTGTTTTCAGTCGACCCCTTCTAAAAACCGGGACGTGAGCCAAAATTGCCGAAATCTGCCGGGACAGCTGGTGAAAAACCAGGACTGTCGGGGCAAATCCGGGACGCCTGGTCACCCTACCCCAAGCACCCGTGCAGGTAGTGCTTAATTTGTAAAAAACATAAGTGCCAGGGCTCTCGTCAGGAGGCCACTGCTGCTTGCACCACACATTGCCCCTGCCAGCGCTGCCAATGATAGTAACAACACAACTACTAACCATCACACTCCTACAAGTGCGACAATTCAGACTATTACAGGCCCCCAAAGCTATAAGAATGGCTTGGGCAGCAGGTAATAGTCATTTTTTAATGTATGTTGAATTACTAATTGACTTTTGTTGCAGTCATCTCTAAATTAGCTGGACAGCGCCACCTTCTGGCAGACTATCACAAGTGCCGGTGCTGACAATTAAGTGCCGTTGCCGAGCACCAGAAACCACTGTCAAATTAAGCACTGCGTGCAGGCCTGGTTGCAAAGCTGTACCTCAGCCAGTGGTCGAAGTGGACGGGATCGGCAGGGCACAGCCTGCCCCTACTTTTTTCATTTAATAGATCCGTTCCCCTACTTTTATATTTTAAAAATGTGTCCCAGAACGGCAGAACTAGCCAAGGCCTATAGATAAGGCTCAGCAGTTCGTGGCCATTCGGGGACGGGCGGGGGGTGGGGGTGGGCAGAGAAGGAAAAGGACTCTATCTCTTCCTTCCTTCCCAGAGAGACAAGGGCAGTGTCCACTTCTCCTGTTCTGCCGCTGGCAGTTGCCCCCCTCTCTTTCTTCCTCTTATTCCCTCTCTTTCTGTCTCGCTCCTCCTCACTTGCTGAATACTGTGACTTCAAGAAATGGCTCTTACCCTCTATCTTCTCTCCTTTTCTTCATTCGTTTCCCTGTGAAATGTAACCAAAAAAGAAAGAAACACCTTTGCTGGAAATGTCGTCTTTTTTTGATTTTTTTTACTCCAAAGTACAGCCTCAGGGCGTAGAGAAAAAAAGGTTCAAAACATGACAAATAAAAAAATAACGAAATAAAGCAAGACAGAATGGTCGCAAAGTGGCCAGATTGGTTTTATTCACAACCACACACATTAGCGCCACTTTTCAGATCTTTCCAGTGAAACGCTACTTTCGTTTTCTCGTCTTTCTTTGAATAACATTGTTTTTCTGGGGTGGGGAAGTGCACCATTCCTGGAGGTACTGCAATACCTGATTGATTCATAGAGTGGAAAATGTTTAATGTGATCCTTATCAGCTATTTTCCTTATTTTAGTTTATAAAATGTGTAACGGCTCTGTGTTCAGGGATGTGGTCTTTTTAAACCATACTGCTTACATTTTATAAGGATATAAGCAATGGACATTGAAATGGGTCCCTTCCGGGCCCTGTAGTCATGTCCTTAACTTTTCAGGCAAAAATACTCATTGATTTCTGAATAATGAGTGCAAAAGCGGTTACCATGTTGTTCCTTCCTACATTTCACATGCTTTACTTAATCTTGCATTCCCTATGAGTGTTTGCTTTTTCCAGGATGTTATTTTTTTTTTAGGCAGCATATTACTCTTGTCTACTGCATATTTTGAATTGAGTCGCATCCAGGTGTCTATTGCAGGGCAAAATTGGGTTGTAGCTGAAGGCAGTGCGAGTTTCTCTCAGTGGGGCAGTATGGTGTTCAGTAGGGAGCACAAGATGTGGCACTATGACCTGAGCTGCCGAATTTGGAACTGGGAAATCGGGTTCAGCCTTCATGACCAGTCCACCATACCACTCTCCTGAGGGAGCACATCCAATGCCAGACCTTAGAAGGCCCCACTAGAACTTAGAATCCCTGGTGTCTTAGTACCAGCAGGTGGACCCTAGCGGTGGCAAGTGTGGGTTAACCTTGAAGGCCTGTCCACCGCAATCCATAGGGATGTTCACCTCCAGTCATGCGGGCAGGCCTACGAAGCAGCAAACCCTAGAGACACAGCGACTCTGTCACTGAGGTCACAGGACCCTTGAGGCCAGTCAGCCTCATCCATTGGCACCTCCATTGGCCTTGTTTCAGCAATAGTAGTGTAACTCACCAGCGATCGTCAATGCAGGATTTGCATGCACACCAATCTAAGTTCGCACATTTCACAGTCTCTCTGCTTCATGCACAAGCACTTTTAACATGTGCTATCTGCTTTGGGGCCACTGGAATTATGCAGCAATGGAGGACAAAATTATGTTGCAGTGTTGACTAAATTATGCAGCAAAAAAAAGACTGCAGCCTAATGCAGTACATTTTCAGATACTTTATTATTTTGACATTTTTACACATACTAACAGTCGCTGCAAAGATTTTGCCTCATTAATACCAGTGTAACAAACAAATGCAGCACTGAGAAAAGGTGACCAGTCAACCTTTGCAAAGAGCCCTCCACTTCACAGCAACACAAGTCACATTTTTTAGTAACTTTTGATCCGTTGGAGCTACAAACAATTTTTAGTTAAAATCGTCAGATTATGAAGCAGGTGATGTATTATGTGGCAAATATGGCAGAGCCATAATTATGTGGAAAACATTTGCAAACTAGGATATTTTGCCATTCATGTTTGAACTGCTCTTGTGGGAAAAGGGAGGGGAAGTCCTGATGACAGAAACTACATGGCTCAGAGACAAATGTCTTGTGATTCCACTTTTAAGCGTATTTGGAACATTCTGTGATTGGAAACGTATCCCACTTTGTGAAAGTATTTTAATGTCAATAACTCATACTAAACCTTAGATAAACATGTGTATCCATTGGTTGAATTAAATAACGTAATGATCTGTAACTGGTCAGTGAAATGACAATCAAATGCAAAAAATTGGGATGTTTTGCTCTTTCTGGCCACACCTCTGACTCCGCCCACTGACCAAATCCTCGGGTTATTCCCACCCTCTGATTCTCCTCCTACAGTTCCCCTACTTTTTTTCCCCTACTTCGATCACTGGCTGTAGCCCTGATTATGAGTCAAACGGAGCAATATCTCTAGGTGAGGTAACGCTTTGTCTGATCGTGATGACCCAATGTTCCTGCACCTGGATTTTTCAGGTGTTTGAACATCATACCTGGTTTAAAGCTGGCACTTTAGACTTCAGCTGCAAGTGCAGCAGTCTCTGGTCCCCGGCCCCAACCCTCTTCTAAATCACAAGGAGCATGCACCTCCACCTAATGCCAGCCACATCCTCCCCTTCCTTCTGCCACGATTACACCCCTCGTCCCACACCGGCCCCCCCTCCCACTTTTATAACTTACTCAGAGTAGGTGGGAAATATGAACATTAAGGGAATTGTGCCTAGAAAAAAATGAGTCTGATCATTTATTTTTCATTCCACAGGATTACCTCATAATAGGCTGATTTAGATGCAAAGATACAGTCCGGAATTGTAAGTTCTAGCCACCTGTGCCCATATTTATGACCCAGTTTGCGTTGCTCTAGCACCACGCAACGTGATGCAAGAGCGACGCAACCCTTAAGTCATATTTTTGAAGCCACGCAAAGCCACTTTGCGTGGCTTTGAGTGACTCCAAAAATATGGCGTACACAACCCAGCGGAAATTGCTGCGTTGCATCATTCTGCCCTGGATAGGCATGCAGGCAGCCGGGTAATCAGTGAAGTTTTTTGTTTGCTTGACTGCTGGCCAAATAGTGCAAAATCTCTACTATTTAGCCAGCGGTTGGGTAAATCCGGAAGTTTTTCTGCTGTTTGCATGGCCGCCAGCCAAACAGTGCAGACTCTATTATTTAGCCAGCTGCCGGGTAAATAGTGAGATGTATGTGCTATCTGCACTGCCGCTAGCCAAAAAAAGGAGAATCTCTACCATTTAGCCAGCTGCCAGATAAATATTGATGTTTTTCAGCTATTTGCACCTCCACCAGCCAAACAGTGTGGAGTCTCTATTATTTAACGAGCAGCCGGATGAAGAGTAAACTTTCTCTGCAATTTTCAAGGCTGCTGGCCAAATAGTAAATAATTTCTACTATTTAGCCGCGGCCAAAGAAATAGCAGAGAAAATTCACTATTTATTTTGCGTCCTGGCAAATAACTGCTACCATAACAGACTGCTTCACAAATAAAAAAGCATTAGTCCAGCATTGGGCTGAAGCCCACCCACAAACACCTGCAGAACAACACGACTCAGCAACTCAGCTGTATAGTGAATCAGGCACTAAATAGACAAACCACCTCTTCTACACGAAAACATGGATACAGAAACGGGACTGCACAGACACATATACTCACCATGAAACATGTATGTGCACGCACACATGAACAAATGCAGAAATTAAGCGATCTTTGACATAGTATAACATGGAAACATAATTATTTCTACAGAATACACACTCACTCTTACACACACAAACACTCGCACACATATGCTTATGCACAAAACAGCACACGCTCTATTACAGAGTTCCATATAGTAACACATCCATGCATTAACATAAAAAGCACACATACATGTAATGCATATATATAGACAGTTAAACATCTAGATATACAGTATGACAGAAGTGCATACAGAACCACTCTATAATTTCTAAGACAAGTATAAAGAGCTGCTTCTGTAGGCGCACAGGAGCAATAGGCCGAGCTGCTGCACCATGGATGTGAGGTGCGCCCCCCACCCAGGACACAATCAGACTGCAGATAAAGAAGGGTAAAAAAGAAAAACAAGACAGCAGGCCTTTTCCATCTATGCACACGTGATCTTGAACAACATCCTCATACCTACCAGGACTGCCCCTACTCTGCTCCAATTTAGGAAAGAGTTGAAAATGCATCTCTTTAAAAAACACTACATCACGATAGACAGTAGGCCTTCCACAGCAGTTAAAGTTCCTCCACCCAGCTCCACCTGCTCTTACATGTTAACTTTTTGCTTGACTTTGACTAGGTATAGTGCTCCGCTGCATTTCGGCTAGATTCCCACTATAGAAATACCATATACATACATACACCCTTAACCAGCTTTTTATTGCTTACTCAGACCCTGTGTGTGAACGTGCACCAAAGCTTCTCTTTGTGTTTCAAATTTTTGCATTGGTAAGTGCAGACAAAGTCAAGATTCCAAATAAAGAAAACATCTAGGTTGGGTAGTAAAATGCGGCCACAATTGTGGTAACAATGGTTTCTCAGGCCTTTGGGCCTCCGACCAATTTCCAAAATGTACAGCTGAGTGTAGCTCAGGTGTTTGCAGAGAATTTCGAAGCCTAGAATGAAAGAATGTGACAATAAGAAGTAATTTTATTTATTTATTACAGTTTTTTATAGCATGAACTTGAGCCAAGGGCATTAAAGAGCTTTACATGAGCACCAGATTACATTATAGATGGTCATATTTGTTTTACCTTTAGGCACAGGGCGATTAAGTGATTGCCTCAGAATCACAAGACATAGTTGAATTCGGAGTCAAACTTGGTTCCCCAGATCCAAAGTCAGTACCTGTTGGGCCACACTCCTCCCAAAAATATGTAGGTGAGTGTTTTTTAGTTTCTCGGTTTCTGCTTCCACCACTTATAACAGGCTCTGAAGCACTGCAATTGCTGGATGTTTAAAGAAAATAGTATTAGGCAAAACAATACATTTTGAGAACAACAATGCACATCTGGTGATTGACTTTTGTGTGTAAATGTTGTTCTTCCTCCTATCAGGTATAGTCCATTATTAAAAAGTGAAACATATATATCCTGTTGTTTATAGGGAAATCTGTTTCAAAGAGATGTGTGCAATGCAGGTCTCAGACCAAAAGGAAGCCAGCTCGGGTGGTCTTTGTTTACTGATCATCCCCTGATATCCAGGTACTCTTGTTTTTCAGATATAATAAAAACACATCTGTTTCTCCTTGTGTATACAGCCAATTCTATACATTTTAATTACCTGTATTTGTCACGATTCACTCCCTGTGCTCTCGTTCCCACCACCAGGGGGCCGAATTGTGGGGCTTTCCAGTATTCTAATATGCTTCCAGACACTCCCCTGTATGCATATCCTGACTTCCAGGCATTTGGACATCATTTAGGAATTGACATCCATTCCCAATCCATGCCGGGTTTTGTGGAAGCCAGTCTGCTCATGCTGGAAACTCCATTACCTATAATCCCCTGCTCACTGCTTTGTCTCCACCCCTGCAGGCCAAGGATGGGTGGAGGAATTCAGTTCACCTGTGGCTGGCTGCTGCTAGCCTGCACACAACTGATGCATGTGATTACTGCGAGCTCTTTTAAGCCCCAGCTCCCTTCAGCCCAGTGTTGGTCATTGTAGCTGTATACCGGTGAGGCCGACCCTTGTTTCCAGTGTTTCCTGAGCTTTTGATACCCTTGTTTCCTGAGCTATAGTTAATCCTTGTTCCTTGATTCCTGAGCTATAGCTATTCCTTGTGCCTGATTTAGCACTGTCTGCAGTGCTACCTTGTTTCCTGAGCTATAGCTATTCCTTGTGCCTGAATTAGCACTGCCTGCAGTGCTACCTTGTTTCCAGAGTTCCTGAACTATAGCTATTCTTTGTTCTTGTTCCTGGGCTTCAGCTATTTCTTGTTCCTGATTTGCACTGCTTGCAGTGCTCTCTTGACTCCTTGTTTCCTGAGCTGTAGCTATTTCCTGTTTCCTTGAACCAGTACTGCCTGCAGTGCTACCTTGACTCCTGAGCCTTAGCATTCCTTGTTCCTGAACTGCAGCGGTTTCCCTTGTTCCTGAACTAGCACTGCCTGCAGTGCTACCTTGACTCCTGAGCCTTAGCATTCCTTGTTCCTGACCTGCAGCAGTTTCCCTTCTCCTGAACTAGCACTGCCTGCAGTGCTACCTTGACTCCTGAGCCTTAGCATTCCTTGTTCCTGACCTGCAGCAGTTTCCCTTCTCCTGAACTAGCACTACCTGAAGTGCTACTTTGACTCCTGAGCTTTTGCTCAATTCTTGTTCCTGCCCCAGCACTGCCTTCTATGCTACTTTGTTTTCTTGATTCCTGAACCTGCACTATTCTAGTATACCTTTGTACCCTCCCCTTCTGTATATCCTTTTCCAGTCCCTGCCTTTCTTCCCATTTCCTTGGTTCCAGTTCTAGTTTGCTGTCTTTCTATTTCTGCTGTCTTGCTTCTGTTACCTTGTTTGTTTGTTACCTGCTTTCTGCCAAGTGTGCCCTGTGATTTCCTTCCTTTCCTGTTAAGCACTCCTCCTTGCTAGCTCCTTGTCTATTGTGCTTGTGTTTAGTTCTACCCCTTTGCTGTTACTGCCTTGCGTGTTCCTGTTTGATCGCCAGGATCCGTGGGCACAGCTGACTACCTAGGTGGTGTTTCTTGTTTACTGTGAGTATTGTCTTTGAGTTACTGTTATAACATCACCATAGGTATAAGCTCCACAGACCCTGCCTTTGCATACATATCCTATATGTGGGTATTTTCAGTCCGTATCTGTAACAGCAATTGTGTGGTGAGGAACTTACTGAGCTTCAGTCTTACCGTGTGGAGCTCCTGAGTGCTTTACCCCACATTCCCTTTATTGTTAATGTTGTATTATATATATGTCTTGCACGTCCGTCCTGGGTGTAGTTAGTCTGAATGCTAAATTGCCTTGTGAGTGCCCTTCCTTTCTGAGTCTTAGCCATCTTGTACAGGCTTCCCCTTTGGATCCCTTCTTCTCCTCTGACTCCTTGTGTGATCCTGGGCAGCGCTGTACGACTCTTTCTGTGCACGGTACATTTTCTACCCAGTCCCCAGTCCTTGCTCAAGTCCCTGACTGTGTTCCCGACATAGTCCCGGACAGTCCCTGACAGTAATTCTAGTAACGTATATACAAAAAGATACATCTTTTTAGCTCATCATAGACCCAAACAAAGCTTTGTTATTTTGCTGCCTTTTAACTTGCTTGTAGCTGGTCAAGTAACATTTATTATCCTTTCTTACTGTGTTCAGTCTAAACACGTTAAAAGTTATTGGGGCAGATGGATCTTAGTGAGACATGATTTAACCAAAAACATCAAACTGCTTATTGTTTGTTCCTGAGGTGTTTTTGAGAATAAAGGTAATGGACTGTGGCTTGAGCCTCTGATGAAGGAGAGGGTCTTTAACAACTGGTATAGCCCGCTGCCGAAGGGCAATAAGGCTATTAGAACATTCCACTCGGAAGAGTCAATGTTTTCCATTAAAAAGGGACGAACAGAAAGACAAACATTGAAACGTTGGAGCAGAAGGTCTGTACCAGCCATGATTAGCCCTGAGCCACTTCATTGTCTTCAAAGGAGCTCTCAAAATTCCAATGTTCAGACAGACTTTACACCACTTAGCATAGTTTGTGGTGGTGCAACGTCTTGATAAATCTGAAACCTGGTTTCGTTTTCTGAAAGCTCTTGGAAAGTACATGCCTTATATTAACAACCATATGGCCCTTAGCAGCAGGCTATTAGGCTATAGTAAAGTCTTAGGGGCCCATTAGGATGGCGGGCGAATCGCCCCCGCCGGCCCTGCGGTAGCGATCCGCCCACCATCCTTGCCTGATTGACCCCCGCCATATTAGGATGGCTGGGGGGTCCGCGGTGGACGGGAAGACCGTCCGCCGCTTTTCCGCCGGTCGACCGGGCGGAAAACGGGCACAATATGGTGGCGGTGTCTGCAAGAGACCGCCATCCATATTGTGATGCAGGCGGTGATTCGCATTTCCATGGCGGCGAAGCGGTTCCTTCTGTTGGGGGCCTGTTGCGGGCCCCCAGGGTGTTGGGGGGGTGGGGGTGCACATGGGGGGTACCTATGGTACCCCCCCTCATTGCCATGCACTACGTGGCAGGCACCACGTGGTGCCTGCCATGTAGTGCATGGCAATGCTGTGCACAGTCCTTTCACATTGCGAGCGGGTCTGCAGCCAGCAGATCCACCCGCAATGTAAAAGGGCCAGGATGCGCCCGCCAGTGTGGCGGGCGCATCCTAATTCACATGGCGGGACCGCCGCAACTTCGGCGGGCGGTCCCTGGCTCCCTTGCGATGGCGGGCGGACTTTGTCCGCCCGCCATCGTAATGGACCCCTAGATACGGTGCCCTTTCTGCAGCTTAAATAGTGTTTTGCGCATCAACGAGCCGTTCCATGGATGGTACTGTGGCATGCCAAGTAACCACCCATGGTTTTTGGACACAAAGCCCTATCTACTTAACATGTCATAATAGGCTTTGCATAAAAAATAACACCTCCTTGAGGTGGGCGCAAATTAGAAGAAAAAGGTTTTATTTTTCCTTACATTTCACACATTGCACGTGTGCTGCACTGAACAGGACACATTCAGTGAGTGAAATATTATAAAAAATGCCTGGGCATAGGTTTTTGTACGAGGAGGGTACTCTTTCGGTACAAAACTCATGCTAGACTGCACACTCACGTTTGCACTACTGTGCAAAGATGTGTGTGTGGCGCTAGGCAGAGTTAAAGTGCACCATGGCATGGGAAATGTGCAGCAGGGGGCCATATTTAACTCTGCACTGCTCTCTCACTTTAGCACAGCAACTTTGGTTGCTGCTTTGCAGTATTACATTGCTCTATTTATTTTATAAATCTGCCCCCAAATGTGTTGTGGTCACACAGACAGATAAGAAGAGATTTCAATTAACCTTCTGGCTATTCCTCTCTATTTCTCATTCCAGTATGTATTTCTTGCTCCTAACCTGCTGCTGTGTCCACCCAAAGCAATGCTTCTCTCAGCATATCCCCCAAATATGGGGGATTGTGGATACAAGAGTTATTATTTACATGTCAACACAAACTTAGGTCAAGTAGGGAGCTTTTTCCTACCAAATTCCTCCTCACCCACTGCTACCACTATGCACCCTATGGCTCCTCTGCAATGTCATCCTAGCACTGAGATTAAACTCCCATACTCCAAAAAAGATAGCCAGAGATGCTGTAACAATTATCAGAGTGGGGGTGCTGCCATCAGTGTGACATCACTGAAGTCATAGGGATTGCGAAAGATCCAAGTGTTACACAAACAGAAAATGTAGCAAATGAGCTCCTTCCCTTCAGCAAGACAGTGATAAGGGTGTAGTGTGGTGCCAGTGGTGGTATTTGCAGCACACTTAATCAAATGTATCACTAAAGCCTGATGTGGATGATTCATTCTCATTTACAAACAGCCCAATTTCCCTTCAAACGGCCACTAAATTTGCAGAAATGGACAGTTTTATTGATAAAACGATATTGCGCACAAACAATAATGTGTGAAAAATGGGTTTCAGCAGATGTTTATCATTTGTGCATCATCAAGTAAAATGTCTTGATTTGTTCTGATCCTATTAAAATCTTTGTTTCCATCACACTTCAGAATTAAAGATGTGCTTCATTTGTTCTTTGGTAACTGCAGAAAAATGTGAAATATTTGTACAGCTCATTTACAGGTATTTCATTTTGTTGTGTTAGAAAAAAATGACATCTTACAGCTTTTTCTTTCATACTCCATGACCCCCATCAAGTTTGCTTAAAGAAATCCCCTCCCTTGTATGGTAAAAGAATAAGCAGCAGTTTGTCAGACAAAACTGACATTTAACCTCTGTCTTTGAACGTGCAGCAAATGTGACAAAATTAAAACACAATTTACAGGCATCTTTATTGCTCATTCATCTATTGAACTCCAGGATGGGTATTTTAGGGGTGTTGCAGCATCCCTCGCACTCCTACTTCCAGTGCCCATGAAGATGAACTCACAAACCTCTGTTTACAGTGCATCCTGCCTTATCTCATCAATCTATTGGTGTATGATGTATTTTGTATATACTGTTGGACACACTTCTAAATTAGATTTTTCTTCCTCACACATATAAACAAAACACCATTTATAAGATCATACAGTCATCCATATATGTGCATGCAACAGTAAAAGCCAATACATTTTCAAGACACATGGAGGAAAACGGATACCAATGCAAACCTTCGTGAACATGTACATATATAAATAAACTCTCACACAAGTGCACTCTATCTGTCACACTAAAACAATAAGCATACATACACAGGCCACATACCAGCAGCGACATTAACAGGAACATGAAAGCGTTCTTCAGTGCTACCAGACAGCGAAACTTACTTATGCTTAACTAAAAATATACCAAATCATTAGAAAAGCCTTAAACACAGTGTTGCAAAGAATATATCCAAATGATGGGTGATGCAAAGAAAATAATACATTTGCATGCATTTAAAAAATGTCAAAACTTACAATCATTCATCCCTCAAGATGGAAATACACAAACAAATTGACATTGCAAACCAATGGTGTTTTTTTTTTTTTTAAAACAAATCTTATCAACTGCTTTCAGAAACTCTTATTTACATTAATGCATGTGCCAATTAACCAATTCCTCTTAATTGCTTACTCTTTTGTTATTGGGCATCATTGTAGGTCTCGCCTACCGAGAGCTTTAACTGTTGTGGAAGACCTATTGTCTCCAATGCATTAATAGATGGAGTGGGCTTTGGGCCAGCACCTTGCTCAGAAAGATGATTTGTGTATGCCTGTTTGTCACACCCCTGGAGCATTTCTTCTTTACCATCCTTTCAATGGGTGGTTTGTATCCTAATCTGCTGACATCAGGGATTTGTTTTTCCCATTTGCCTTTCAGTAGATTTCTTAACCAGAATGCCCTGCAAACCTCAAACTGTGGTTAAAATCGTATAGTTACCGAATATTTCTGTGGGAGAAAGATACAGAATCTGCTAGGAGACACAGAATTCTTACCACCAAGCATTCCCACTCTGCTCCAGTTAAAATAAAAATAGTACCATTTGGGTGGCTGTGCATAACGCCTGCTTTTTGCTAATGAAATAATTATACATCAGGACATTAATGCCAATTTCCCCTTTTTTTGAAAAAAATTGTCATACTTTGAATTTTTCCTTTTTTCCCTCCAGGAACATCCATATATCTGGGGTACCTTCAGAATCTCCATCATTTGGGGAAAATGGACACAAATGTGGTCTGGATAACCTTTGTAGAAAAACGTTATGAAGGCTTAAGTGCAAAGTGCTCTAAACATCGAAAAAGGGCTCAGGAATGGGGGTGGAAATACCTCTACAGCTAAGGGGTTGACACCTCTCTGTTGACCACAACATTTGACATACCTAACATAATGAGAAAATAACAGTGGATCTAAGTAGCTCAGACATAGGTAGTTTTCTTATCAAGGGGGTATATGTTGAGGGGAGTGAGGGGAGGTGGGAGAAGGTTTGACCAATGTTCATTGGGCATCACAAGAAAACAGCCCAGAGTAAAAACTGAAAGAAGACCAGGTTCTTCCCCCAACAAAAGAGGAACCAAGCCCAGAATGCATCGTAAATGTAACTGTAGTCCAGGGTCCAATGGGCCATTTTCATTTTTCATTCCTGTTCTCAGCTCCTCTGGTCATGCATGGTTTTCTTCTCAACTGACTCACAAAATGGTTGCCCATGCAGATACCTGTGATTTCTAACCAGTGAGGAGATATTCTGATTGTCACTGCAGGCAGCCTATGCAGCTATTCACACAGTCAGTAATATTCCACCAAAGTGCCTCTTGCCCATTTCTGTCACACGCACATGTCAAGCATGCAGTCTGCTTAGCTACAAAGCAAATAGTTCATTTAAGTGCACCCGGGCACATCTGCATCAATTGCCCCTTCACAAGCCATACATAAGTACAGCATGTCATCACATTTATTTCTTCTGTCAATCATCACTTGCATATCAAATGTTTGCTGTGGATTTAGGTGAAATGTTACTAATAGAAAGGTTTCACTTTCACTGGGGATGCCTGTATATCTAGGGAATGGTGTTTCAAATATAGTCACTCATAGCTTCACCCTATCACTATACATACCCCTAAGTTCATCATTGTATGCATGTTTGCATAGAACGCCTGCAGCTTTTAAAATGAACTTAGAATACAACAATAGCAGATGTGTTGGTTGCAGGTGATGGCAGGCATGCCCCCTTGGCCTGTCTCCTCACTCCATTGAGATGTCCAACAACGCAGAATCAACACAGGTGTAACCCAGCACACACACATACAAGATCAATCATTGAGCGCACTTTTGGCATCCTTAAGGCATGCTTTAGATGTCTAGATCATGCTTTAGTGCACACCAGAATTTGTGCACAAGATTACTGTAAGCTGTTGAACGTTGCACAACATTCTCACGCGACAGGGCTTACATGAGGACATACCCCTGAGTTACAGCCCTCATAAAGGTTCCCTGAGTGGGACATGTGACATAGGACATGGCCTGCAAGTGCATGAAGATCTAGTTTCTCATTTGTTACTTGAACTGCTACTTCACTTGTTGAATCACAGTGATTGGACAGTGTTGAGTCAATGATGAATGGTCGACTATTACACCGACCACAAATACCATCCGGGGACTACACTATTACACTATTATGATATCACAACCAAACAAACAAGTCTCATTGTCAAATGTATTCACTTTCACAACACTTTCTCACTCCTTTGATCAGTGTTTTCTTATTAAAAAAACACCATTTACATGCGATGCTCAGTATACATATTTTAGCCTTAGGTTATTTTGTTTTTAATAATGTTTGTCAAGTCGGCATGTGATTTCTCTACCTCCACTATGTATTTGGAGATCTACATACTCAGAGTGGAGGTCTCCACACAGGAAATTAAATACAGGAACAGTAAGTATGCCATTCCTAAGCCACCCATTCACCACAACAGAATCCTTCTCCGTTCTGCTGCTCCTTTTGACAATTTTGCCCCATAATGGCTGAAAGTTGTGCTGAGAGCACCTGTAGCTTTTTTAAAGAGGAATTGAACATAATTTGCAATGGGGTGATTGAGCATTTTCCTCAGCTTTATGGGAGGTTTGAAAAGCAGTTTAGCAATGCAGAGCAGGCCCAAATATGGAAATGCATCACTATGTTCTGCAGTGCACTGGATGTCTTTACTAGAAAATGGAAGGAGTGCCTCAAATGCAGAAAGCACCTCCTGCTCTGGGCATGACTGAAGTCACAGGATGTGCTAGGGGTATCCACTCCATCCTGGTGAGTGGATCCTAGTAGTGAGGAAACAGCTGCTGCAGCAATCGTGCCACCCCTGTGCAGTTCTAAGTCGGCGACTCCATATGCTAGCAGGGTCGCCGCGAAGTTAGCCGTGGTTAGCATCACTACTGTGCCGATCAGGATGTAGCCTGTGTGAGGAGTGAAGCCAGTGACCCCGTATGCCAGGTGGGGCCCCCGTGAAGATTATGGCCATGCAGATCGGGCCATAGCCTGTGTGTGGAGTGAAGTTAGCGACTGTATATTCCAGGTAGTGCCACCAGAAAGAACAAGGACCTTTCCCGCCGTGGTAACCCATGCGGGCTCAAGACCCTACTGAGGATCGGAAACGGAGCAACCTAACCACCCCCTGTGGGAAGGATCAGAGGAACCTACCGTCTCACAGAGGAATTGTAATCGATGCCCAGCCACTGTCCTGGCTGAACCGCGAGTGCTACTCACTAACAGCAGCCGCTGCTACTCCCTGAGGAGACTCCAGTCACACCATACTCGCAAGAGAGGGTAAGATGGATCGCAAGGCTTGCTACATGGGTCTTCAGGTGCTGGAAGACTTTTGTCAAAGTCGGAGTGGGACTTCTGAGACTCAGACTACTAGTAGGGTCTAACCCGAGTGTTATCTGTAGTGAATGGGGAATAAACACTAATGCCAGTAAGAGGGAAGTGCGACTATGGATCAACCAATTGAACACTACAGCCCTGAGCTCAGGGGGCTGTGTATGCCGTATTTCACTTTTTTTCCATATATAAATACTATTTTTGTAATAAAAGAAGATAATTAAATGAACAATCGTGTATTACTGCTATACAACATACTTTAATTTGTGATCCTGTGTTTACCCCCTGGATCTATTCCCGCCCCCCCCCCCCCCACTCTGGAGAAGCCTTGGACCTCTCAACCCGCGCTACCACTGAGAGTCAAGAACTGAAAGGGTTCTTGGCCCAGTTGCTCAGGACCCATAGCAGATCAGCTACAGGACATTGGGAGTTAAAGGCCTTCATCCCCATGGCTGGGCCCATTAGCTCTTGCTTGCCCCATGACCCTCTGAAAGGAGTTCTGACAGCTGTACTTTACAACAATGATTTGGACTTTTTATGTTGGACATTTGGTTTTATTATTACTTTTATTATATGCTTCCCTTTTCTCAGTGTAAACAGACTTGTCTACAGACATTCCCGACATTTTCTTTGCGTTTAGACACAATACAGACACATCTGTAACATAAAAACTTTGAACATAGTGTGGAACACGTAATCATATTGATGAATGGTAAATTAAATTGATGTCAATTTATAAAATCACACAAAATTTAAATAATACATTAAAAGATATGTGATGGGTGGGTCAAAAAGTTATGTTTGATATTGTGAGGAGGAGTCAGTGAGGGTTTTGGGGAAATATTCATGCATTTGGTGGTTGTGGTCTTCTCCTATTTGGGAGGGTTGTCTACGTCTGTGAATACGGAATAGTGGGCCCCACGGTCAGTTGCGGGTGGGAATTTGGATTTTGGTGCATTTGTAGGTGATGCAGGAGGGTTGTTGTTACTTTTTAGGGGATTGGATGGTCTTATAGATTGGTGTTGTGGCCCAGTTGGCTGACTCATATGTGCTGGCCTTGCAGATCAACAGAGGCTCCTGTGTGACATTGAATGTATCATTTGCATAGCCAAGGCTTGTTGCATCGACTGCTGCTCCCTCAAGAAACAAATGCATTCCCGGAGTAACTTTGCTATATCTAGGATGGATGTTTTAATCTCACCCAAGACAGGGTTCACTCTCTCCAACAACCTTGGTACAGCTTCCTGGTGGCATTCCATTTTACGTAGTGTCTTCAACTGTTGTCAAATATCCCCTCTCAAAGAAGATTATTAGTGGAAAAACTGATCCTCCTAGAGGACAGGATTAGTGCATTCCAATTACCACTTCCCCTGACAGTGTTGATCCAGCGCGATATTAGCAAACAGCATTCATACACCAGATACTCACTTGGGCCCATACATTCATACTACGCTAATACTTACGCTGGGTTTTATCAGTTATTACTCTTTATCAAAATCCCTGCTACCAATTACCTTCCGATTGAAGAGTAATGACTTACCGATGAATCCTTTGCTAATTGGGAAGTTTAAAATGAGTGACATTCATTATAATACATAATCCTGAAATAACCACTGAGTCAGGAAGTTTTAAAAATATTTATCTAAAGATTTAGCAGAGTAAAATACAGAGCCACATGGTACTTAATCGCAATACCCAAGATTAAGCATAGAAATGATTATTGCTAATCAATGACGGTGTTTAAAGAAAAGGAGAGGATAGGAATAGCAGCGCAACTAAAGGTTGCATTATATTTACCTAAGTGCGAGAACCAAACCCCTTGGCCAAGGAGTTGAAAGAATAGGACCCAGGAAGGATGAAGAGCAAAGACTTCCTCCAGGATCAGGACAGGACCGGTGACCTCTCTACAACGACGCCTGCGTCGTTCCCTCTCTGATACTCGGCTTCTCCTCGATTCTCCCGTGCCTTCCTTCTAATGGACTCCACCGCCCCCTCCTCAGGACCTCTCTGGACAGCGGTTCGGTCTGCAATCGATCAGCTTGACGGTCTGGAGCTAGAAGCTAACTAATGAGCTAATTCTATATCTATTATACCCTTCTACGCCCATGTACCTCCCCTTAATGTTGCTAAAATATGGGACCACTACTTCTGATTGGACAGGGACAGGGGGTGGATTGTCGCACCATATCGATTTGACCTAAATTGTAAAGCCTATTGTTTTTAAATTCCCACCCCTTCAAATTAATACATTCACTTTATTTCCCACCCGTCTCATGACAAATGTAAACCAATTTTCATAGACAATGTATTAATGTGCAACAGGAAAGGCAAGAGTACAGCATCTTCGGCCATCGGGTCGCGGCCTTGGACGACGTCCAGATTGACTTCATTTTGGCAGGCACACAGGACACATGCGCAGAACCATTTGCCTCTCGAGTTTCAGGTCACCATCCCAGACCCAAATGTATGAACTAATAAAAGTGCAAGAAGCAAATATTAAAATCACACACTAATAAGTTTCACTGTATACCCACTCTTTCTCTTCTATCCCCATTTACTTATAAATCTATCCCGCATTAGTAGCGTTAAGAAAACGACAAATTAAAATAACACAAGAGCAAGCTAAAGCATGTGAAAACATTAAGCAGCCATTTTAAAGCACACTGCGCAGAAGCAGAAATTTCCCCCCAAGCAAAGAGAGACGTCACAACACGTGCTATGGTTGAGACATGAGCAGATAGTTTCCCACGCTTTAGCGGCCATTTTAGATTACATACAAGCGTTATTCATTAGTTAGAACACATAGGCAAGCTTCCTTGCTATTCGTGTAGTGTATGCAAAGGTTAGTATTAACAATACAAGTTTAATAAATTAATACTGTGATGAGGATTGAATACAAGCAAGTTTCGTTTATGAAACCTTACTCCATCAATCCCCTCTCTGATGGCGTTTCTGAGCCATCAAAATACTACCCACAATCAGATGCCAACTTTTAGCAAATTACTTTATTTTCATTTTTACACTTTCCATTCTTGCCATCTCCTTTCAATTTCTTGTATAATTCACTTCTCCACTCTTCAAGTTCGATTTCATTTACCTTTCGTTTCTTTCCTCTTCCTGTCACCTTATATGTTCCATTCTTTCTACAACATTTGCACCATATTGTTATTGTCAAGATTATTATTGCTATCCCTGCTAAGGGTACTAATATTTGACCTATAAGTCCTTTTCCTACATTAGCAAACCAGGTACCAATTGACGCAATACTATTTGTCAATCTTTCCCATACACTATCAACTTCCAGTGGTTTAAGTTCTTTCTCAAGATTAGTTATATTCTGTATATATGTTCCAATTTCTGCAGTCTTATCAGGAATATAAGTGCAACAATGTTTCGTTTTGAATAATTTACAGACTCCGCCCTCTTTTGCCAATATAATATCAAGAGCAAGTCGATTTTGCATCACCATAGATCTAATCGCAACCATCTCCGCATTAATCACTAGAAAACCTCCAGCAGTATCCGTTGATAAACGATCAACCACTGTAGACAATTTACATATTTTCCTTGAGTTCAGAATTATTCCCACTGAAGGTATCAATGCACCAAATATATCACCTATAATTTCTGAAAAACTAGCTCTTTTACTACGTATTAATTCGCTATTGTTTTCATTGCTCCCAGTGTTTCTTTTTACGTGGTATATCTTTGGAAATACTATTCCAAAATAACTTCCATACCACCGTGCAGGAAGCCTAAAGTAAGCCTTATTCCCACACACATAATAGATTCCAGGAAAAACTGAATCTGTTCCTCCTTTGAGTCCCCAACCTCCAAGAATTAAAAAATTGTGTTCACATTCACTGGTACCGATGAAAACATTGTTATAATCAGTCCTTAATCTATGTAGACACATTTTCCCCGTCTTTACAAAATCCAAAGCCATAGCAGCTTGAGCCTTGCCAGGTGTGTAACTCCCTTCTTTCTCAGCCCAAGGTGGCAAATGAGCCTTATGTTCAATAGCTTTCTTTTGAAAATCGTGTCTTCTATCTTCTACTAAATTCAAAAATATCTTTTCTTCTTCAAGTAAAGAACATGTTAGATTGTGTCTATGTGCATGCGTTATGTCTATCGATTTCATTGTTCAGAAAAATTCTCCCATAAACTGTGCGTCTTGACTACTAAGCACTGGGTTCATACTCTTGCGAATCGGAACCTCAGAAAATATCACATCTAAGTTTGAATAATAATACTGAAGTCTCCCTGTTCTATAAAATAAACTAGCTAATACACTACATGATATGCCATATGTCAGTGGTAAGTGATGGTACGTTAATCCTTCTGCTACTGATTCAGGTAACTTCATACAGACATAACAATTACTAACTTCCATGGTGTCTACATATTGAAACAATAACTTTGTGAAAACGTTTAAACTAGTGTCGTTGTCAGCTATTTCATGATGAATTTCTGGTTCATTCTCTGCCATTAGTTCTACTCTATTGCCCTTCATGTTTGCTGTCCTCTCCTTAGTTTCATTATTAATCTTTTTATCCATTATCATAAGGTAAGGAACTGCTACAATCAGGACTAACCATACTATAAGCACCATTACTAGACTACATATGCATATTGCACAGCATCTTCTACAACATCTCTGTTTTGGTCTCCCAGTAACTCTATCGTCAGGCATTTTTCGACAAGGAAGATTGCTCTTCTTAGCTTTTCTTCTTTTCTTTAGCTTATTTCTTTGCTTAGTCAGGGTGGTCTTGTTTCTTTTTCGTACGTCAGTTCTGCACTTGTTCCTTCGCCACCACTGTCACTTGACTCTGAGTTTTTAAAATCTTCAAGAATGATATAAGTCCAGTCAGGACCCTTGAATTTGTTATTCACAAGTTTCAGTCTCTTGCTTTTTCTTTTCTCTGACTTTTTCTCTTGATCAGTTTGACTTGTTACTTCAGGTACTTGATCTGGATCTTCACTTCTGGTTGTTATGTGGTACTTTACTCTTTTAATGACACTCGGCCAATGATCTCCTTTTCTTGTTTTCTTTATTGGCAATGTTTCTTTATTTTCGTCTTCAGAGATCTCGTTATTTTCACTGCTTAGTACTGCTTCGTTTTCTTCTATTACTGTTTCTTCTGTTTGCTCTTTTTCAGGTCTGATTGGTTTCTCTTCAGCAGCTCCACTATGAGTTTCCAAATTTTGACTTTGTTCTTGATTTAATTCTTCAAGTTCATGTCTTTCAAAATTTTCTTCTTCTTTGTACTCTTCTTGATCTGACTTGTTCTGATCAGGGCTTATTGCACTGTGAACTTCTGCAGCCTGACCGGATTCTTCTAGACCTGTCTGTCCCTGTTCAAAGTCTATTAGGTCTTCACTGTTTTGAGTCCAGTTTCCTTTCCCTATCTGACCTTGTTCAGGATTTCTTAATGTCTTTTCTTCTTGTTCCTGAACTGCTTCTTCTTCACCTATCTGATCTTCTTCAATTTCGCTTGACTTCTTGTTCTGTGATATACTTCAGGAACTTCTACCACTGGTATCCAATCCTGACTTGTGCTCGGTTGTTCTTTTTCAGCTTCTCTGGAATCTCGAACCTGAGATCCTTCAGCTAGGCAACTTTCAGCTTCTTCAGTGATTGGCGTTGTCTGAGGATTCTCTTCCTCGGGATCTGGTACTCTCTTGGTGTGACTTACATGAATCCAATTAGGAAATCCGGCACACTTCACTGCTGTATTCGTTGTCAGTATGACTTGACATGGTCTGCCCCATCTAGGTGATAGACATGTTTCTCTGGTGTGATTCTTCACTACCACCCAGTCACCAGGATTCAGATCATGTTCTTGCTCGGGCTGCCTGGAAACTGCGTCTTCTCCAACCTGATGAGAGACAGAACGCACTAGGTCAGCCAATCCCTTGCAATAGTCCAGAACCATATCATCAGATATATTCAGTAGTTTGTTTGTGGGAACATGTGTTTGTCTCATTGCTCTTCCCATCATTATTTCGTGGGGACTCAATCCTGTGTTTCTGTCAGGTATGCTTCTGAGTCCCATTAAAACAAGTGGCAATGCATCTGGCCATTCTAATGATGTTGAGGCACACATCTTTCCCAATCTTGACTTTATAGTGCCATTCAATTGTTCAACCACTCCAGAAGCTTCTGGACGATATGCACAGTGCAGTTTCTGTTGGATTTGGAATGCTTCACAGATTATTTGGATCACTTCACTGTTAAAATGTTTTCCTCTATCTGATTCCAAAGTTACTGGAAAACCAAACCTAGGAATGAGCTCTCGTAGCAACAGTTTCGCAACTGTAATGCTGTCATTTCTCCTAGTAGGGTAAGCCTCCACCCATTTTGAAAACAGGCACACTATGACTAGTACATATTTCAGCCCTCTACATGGTGGTAACTGTATGAAATCAAACTGAAGTCTCATAAATGGACCCTCTGCCTTTCCAATTTTCCCAAATCCAATTACTGTCTTCCTCCCCGGATTATGCATCTGGCAAGTTAGACATCTCTGGCAAAGACTCTCTGCAACAGCCCTGAATTTAGGATTATACCAATTTTGTCTGAACAGCCTAATCATTGCATCTCTCCCTATGTGTGTGTCTCCATGATACATCCTAGCCATTTGTGAGAGTAAACAGTCTGGCATGACTGGTCTGCCATCAGCACTGATCCACACTTCATCATCTCCTCTTTGGGAACAACCCACTTTGATCCACAAATTCTTCTCACTTTCATCAACCTCATCTTGCAATTTCTTAACGTCATTCCAAGTTTCAGGTGGCATATACAGCATAAGCTGGCAGCTGATTCCCATTCTTTCCACCCTCTTATTGACTGACATTCTGGTTTTGGCACAATGTTGAGCCACCAGATCTGCATATCTGTTGCCGACTACCACCCAGTCATCTCCTGACTGATGTGCGGCACATTTCACCACAGCCAATTCTTTTGGTGATTGTATTGCTTCTAGCAATTCCCTTACAAATTGTCCATTTTTAATGGGGGATCCTGAAGAAGTCATGAAATCCCTCTGCATCCATAGTCGGCCAAAATCATGCACAACCCCGTAACCATATTGGCTATCTGTAAATATGGTTACTCTCGGATTCCTCCCAAATTTGCATGCTTTTATCAACGCAATTAATTCAGCTACTTGTGCAGATTTGACTCCTGGTAAATAAGATGCTTCAACTATTCCAGTTAATTCACATACCGCATAGGCAGCAGTTAGTTTACCGTCTTCATGTCTTTGACATGAACCATCAACAAATAGCTCCCTGTCTGGCTTTTTAAGAGGCTGTTCCTCAATATCTGGGCGTGGTTTTGTGCATAATTCTGTAATCTGTAAACAGTCATGTTCATCTTCTTCGTCATCTTTAATTCTCTCATGATATGGGTCTGGTAGTAAGGTTGCTGGATTTATTATAGTACACCTTACCATGGTCACATTTTCAGCACCCATTATGATTCTTTCGTTTTTAGTCAGCCGACTAGGAGTAAGATGCTGAGTTCGTGTTCTTGTCAACAGAATCACGACCGCATGTGGAACATACACCTTTACAGGATGTCCCATCACAATTGACTCACTTTGTTCAATGCTCAAACAAGTAGCCGCTACTGCTTTTAAGCATCCTGGCAACGCGGCTGCTACTGGGTCCAATGTAGCAGAAAAATATGCTATAGGACGCCTTTCTAATCCATGTCTCTGAGTTAAGACAGAAAGTGCACAATTTTCTCTCTCATGACAGAACAATGCAAATTCTCTTTTATAATCAGGCATGCCTAAAGCAGGTGCTGAACATAGGGCATTTCTCAATTTTACAAAGGCTTCTACACTTTCATCCTCCCACTCAACAGGGTCCTTTGCTTTCTTTTTCGTCATGTTAATTAAAGATTTCGCTAGTAGGGAAAATCCTGGTATCCATTGCCTACAGTAACCTACTATTCCTAGAAACATTCTTACTTGTCTTTGGGTTACAGGCATTTGCATTTTCTTAATTAATTTTACTCTTTCAGAGGTTACTCTTCTTTTTCCCCTCTCAATTTGGTGTCCAAGATACTTAACAGCTGTTGTACAAAACTGCAACTTTTCAGGTGAGACTTTATGCCCTTCTTCTGCCAAAAGATTTAATAATGCTATGGAATCAACAACACAGTCCTCTCTGGTGTTCGATGCCACCAATAAGTCGTCGATGTATTGCACTAGGACTGAACTTCCTGGCATCACTAGTTTCTCAAGGCACTTTTTCAATATTTGATTGAAAATGGAAGGACTTTCTGTGTACCCCTGAGGAACACGATTCCATACATAGACTTTGTTCTCAAATTTAAATGAAAATAGATACTGGCTGTCTGGATGTAATGGTATTGAAAAGAACGCTTGACACATATCAATTACTGTGAACCATCCTGCACTCCACGGAATCTGGTATAGGATTACTGCAGGATTTGGCACTATGGGACAACATGGTTCCACAATCTTATTTATTTTTCTCAGGTCCTGAACAATCCTATATTTTCCACTAGGTTTCTTTAACCCCATTATAGGTGAATTACATGGGCTACTCATTACTTCTCTTAGGATATTTTGTTCTATCATTCGATTTATTTCTTCAATGACTCCTGCTTTTACTTCTGCACTCATTTTGTACTGTCTGGTATTTGGGAAAATTGCACCTTCCTTTACAGTAATTTTAACTGGATCTATTTTAGCCATAAGTCCTACTTCCTTTCCGGTGAAATCCCATACTATGGGGTTTACTGTACCTTTTAATTCTTCTGGCAACTCATCTTTTGTTATTAACGAAAACATCTCGTCTACTTCTGTACCTTGTTTTGCAATCATAATTTTATATACATGGTCTTCATCTGGTGTCTGAACTGCCACACCATCCGCTGTGCAGAAAATGGTACAATTCATCTTGCACAATAAATCCCTACCTAATAAATTTACTGGGCTAGAATCACACACTACGAATTGATGCATTTCTCTGAAATTTCCGATTTTAACTTCCATGAGCTCGGTAAGAGGTGTTCTAATCCTTTGATTAGCTACCCCTACTACTTGAATATCTTCACCAGAGAGAGGAAGGTCTGGAATGTCTGCTGTTCTCACAGTAGACCGGGTAGCACCAGTGTCCAAAAGGAAAGTAATATTATTACCTTTCACATTCCCTTCAACATATGGACCTGACTGATCTACCTGTAAGGATGCGCCAAGTATGCACTCCTTCTTCCCCTCTCCTAGGCACCGTCATGGACTGAATTGACAGAAATCGTCCTGTAAAAGAAATTGTGAGGTCATATAATCATTCTTACCACTTCCTCCTTGATATCCGATGTCTGTACCATGCTTTGCTCTGCTTACATTACCCTGAATAGTTGCAGGTGGCAACTGACTCTGAGGATTTACACCCTGCTGTGAGTCATTCTGCGTCTGTGGATTTAAATTTTGATTTGGACCATTATTATTCCGAATCTTTTTACATTCATCCTTCCAATGCCCCAATTTTCCGCATCCATGACAAGGAAATTTCTTTTTGGCTTCTTCTCTACTCATTCGTCCTCTAAATTTTCCACCATTCCCAGTATCACCATTCGTTCCAGAATCTTTTCCTTGATTTTCACTTGGATTTTCCAAATTAATTCCCTGTTTCTCAGCCATTTTCACCTGAGCCCACATCACTTTTTCCTGCAATTTCTTGTGTCTATCCTCAATATCGTCTCCACAATATTTTGCATACTTCAAAATCTCATCAATGGGCTTCCCTTGCCAACACAGCATATGCTGTTTAATCATTTGACAAATTTCTGGCTTTAAACCGTAAACAAACCGATACACAAACTGACTCATGTTCTTGTCTCCAATGTCCTCAAATCCACTATACTGTTTAAATACCTGCAATAGACGCTCATAGTAGGAATGCACCGATTCATTAGCTTCTTGGGTAGTTCGATCTATTTTCACCCAATCTGTTTCTTACGGTGGTATTTTCCCTTTCAGGTAAGTTATCACCTGCTGATACTTTTTCATCACATCATTTGACGGAGCACCTGTTTTCGGATCTCTAGGATACTCGTCACTAGGCCAATCAACTGTAATTTTACAATCTGTCCATAAATCGGCAGGTACCACTATGTCAAACAAACCATCCAAATCCTTCAACAATACCTTCGACACCTTCACAAACCTGTCAACCTGCTTGTACCATTCAATTGGTTTCTCTCTCAACTTTGGAAAATCATTCGTAAATGACAAAATATCCTGTCTGCTCCATGGGACATGTACATATCCTCCTCCCGCAACTTCTCGCATTGGATACATTTGATCTGCTTTCCCTGTTTCCTTCATCACATATTCAGATGCTGTTCTACTTGTTCGTGCTTCTTCCTTTTTCTTGGCCCACCTAGTTCTCCATTTATCTAGGTCTCCCCATTTTTGCAAAACTAACATTAATTCTCTTATTTGTAATCTCCTTCCAGAGGCATTCATATTTTCTAAATCTTTGTCTGAAAATTCTGCTCTATAGGGTTTCTGTAGTACCTTTGATCTCCCTATTTCTATTCCCATCTGTAATGCTAAATTGGATAATTTTTCATGAAATAACCTTACATTTCTGGTGATACTCCTGCACAGGAACAATAATTCTTCTTCATCATAGGTATTTAAGCGTTCTAGTCCTACATTTCCTGCTATTATTTCTTCTAATTCGACTTTCAATTTATGAATGTCCATTATTTTCGGAGGTGTGCACTGTTTAACTGACCCTTGTACCCATTTCTCTAGATCTTCAGGTGTTACTATGGTGGCACTTTTTGCTCCCGATGAAGTTATTAAACTTACATCTTTTGAACATCCAGGTACAGCTTTTCTGGGAGTGCTATTTACAGTACCTCGAATGGGCAAGTCCATGAGTGATATTGTGGATTCACAGTCACTAAATTGATCCTCAATTATAACTGGAGCTTCAGTTTTGGAATTATTCACAGGAGTAGGTGCAAGTATCGGTGGAGGACAGCTTCCCTGAGTACCATATAATGGAACTACTGGACCAATTGTTACAGGTATGGTCAATGAATCAGGATGTACTTTTATCTGAGTTATTTTCTGTATTAATTCTGTTCTGGTCTTTTCTAGGGCTTCTTTTTCTTTGTCATGAAGTATTCTACTAGGGGTGAATTCATGCATTACCTGTGGCACTAATGGAGTTTTTATCAGTGGTGCACTTGGGGTGCATCCACTTGTTCCTTCCTGATATGGTGGGGGGTTTCTTAACATTTCCTCCATAAACTCGTCTTCAGACTCCTCATTTCTCATTAAATGTTTTGTCTTTTCTGTGCACTTACTTCCTAATTTCTCCTCTGCTGAGAACAATGGATATAATCCTTCTGTAATCATTGCCCTTCTCCATTGTTTCATCTGACCTTCTCTAGACTCATGTAGATATCTGGGAAAAAATCCTGGATAACCCCTTTTTCTCCTAGATCGGTCCCGCTCAAATGCCTCGGTTTCCCATTCCTCTAGAGCTTCGTACTGAGTTAATCTAGGTCTGGGTTCTAAGTCATTCATCCTCAATCTCAAGTTTTGTAGAATTCGCCCATTGAACGTGCCATTCTCGGGAAATGCTAGTATTCCATCATTTTTGGTATATTCTATCCAATTCTCCATCCATACACAAGTATGATAACCTCTCTCCATCATCATGAATGAAGCGGGTGTTTTAGCTGGTGGAATGATAATGCCTTCTCTAGTTTTGATTGGTTTATCTTTTTTTAAATAATTCTTTATCTTTTGCAGAAAGGACATTTTTCTCTTCTCTCCGTACATTCTATCTAATCTTCGGTGTACAAAATTATATTCTGCAAAACCTAGGAATCTCCTATCCGGACGTGTTCCTGTTAAAGTCGGATCGCGTTCTAACATGCAATCTTTATCCACTAAGATTTTAGCTTCTATAATATCAACCAATCAAGTGTCTGCTAACTTTTATTTCTAAACCAATCCTAACGCGGCCTTTCGGTGACGTTTGTCTGTCAACCCCTCCTTTACAATCTGCGTTTCTCTGTCCCTCGCTGTTTCAACCAATCCCAGCGCGGCACCTGTGACGTCAGTACTGCTCCTGACTACTGACCCCTCCTTTACAAGAGTCGTTCCACACCCACTGTTTCAACCAATCCCAGCGCGGCGTTTGTGACGTCAGCTCCCTCTCCGGCAACTGACCCTCCCTTTACAAAATCTTACGCAAACTTTATTTTCTCTATAAATCTTACTTAAATTTCAGTAACAACATAAAACATTCGCTATCGTGCCAGTTTCTCTAAATTAGAAAAGATAGTTTTCTCTCACACTTAGTAAAACTTTTCCGTTTACTAAACATACACTACGAGTAAAACCCTTCCGTTTACTCTTCACACAAGCTCCAGAAATACCTGTTACTTCTCCAATGTTACCCTTTCTAGGTGATATAACATCAAATTTTCACCAGCGTACTCCTTTTGCTATTACTCACACACATAGAGTCCCTAACCAGTACTGAAAGTCCTGCTTAACTTTTCAGTACTATTTCTGCCTGGCAGATAACCTCACTGCAGTATGGCTTCCACTTACCATCCGCTATTCTTTCCCCGGGGATTCTGGACAACATAAAACAAAACTTTTGAATACACGGATGTTAGTTCATAAAAATAAAATTCTCATTACCCAATTAACAAAGAGTAACCATCCTCTGATTACCAGAAAACTGATCCAGCGCGATATTAGCAAACAGCATTCATACACCAGATACTCACTTGGGCCCATACATTCATACTACGCTAATACTTACGCTGGGTTTTATCAGTTATTACTCTTTATCAAAATCCCTGCTACCAATTACCTTCCGATTGAAGAGTAATGACTTACCGATGAATCCTTTGCCAATTGGGAAGTTTAAAATGAGTGACATTCATTATAATACATAATCCTGAAATAACCACTGAGTCAGGAAGTTTTAAAAATATTTATCTAAAGATTTAGCAGAGTAAAATACAGAGCCACATGGTACTTAATCGCAATACCCAAGATTAAGCATAGAAATGATTATTGCTAATCAATGACGGTGTTTAAAGAAAAGGAGAGGATAGGAATAGCAGCGCAACTAAAGGTTGCATTATATTTACCTAAGTGCGAGAACCAAACCCCTTGGCCAAGGAGTTGAAAGAATAGGACCCAGGAAGGATGAAGAGCAAAGACTTCCTCCAGGATCAGGACAGGACCGGTGACCTCTCTACAACGACGCCTGCGTCGTTCCCCTCTCTGATACTCGGCTTCTCCTCGATTCTCCCGTGCCTTCCTTCTAATGGACTCCACCGCCCCCTCCTCAGGACCTCTCTGGACAGCGGTTCGGTCTGCAATTGATCAGCTTGACGGTCTGGAGCTAGAAGCTAACTAATTAGCTAATTCTATATCTATTATACCCTTCTACGCCCATGTACCTCCCCTTAATGTTGCTAAAATATGGGACCACTACTTCTGATTGGACAGGGGGTGGATTGTCGCACCATATCGATTTGACCTAAATTGTAAAGCCTATTGTTTTTACATTCCCACCCCTTCAAATTAATACATTCACTTTATTTCCCACCCGTCTCATGACAAATGTAAACCAATTTTCATAGACAATGTATCAATGTGCAACAGGAAAGGCAAGAGTACAGCATCTTCGGCCATCGGGTCGCGGCCTTGGACGACGTCCAGATTGACTTCATTTTGGCAGGCACACAGGACACATGCGCAGAACCATTTGCCTCTCGAGTTTCAGGTCACCATCCCAGACCCAAATGTATGAACTAATAAAAGTGCAAGAAGCAAATATTAAAATCACACAATAATAAGTTTCACTGTATACCCACTCTTTCTATTCTATCCCCATTTACTTATAAATCTATCCCGCATTAGTAGCGTTAAGAAAACGACAAATTAAAATAACACAAGAGCAAGCTAAAGCATGTGAAAACATTAAGCAGCCATTTTAAAGCACACTGCGCAGAAGCAGAAATTTCCCCCCAAGCAAAGAGAGACGTCACAACACGTGCTATGGTTGAGACATGCGCAGATAGTTTCCCATGCTTTAGCGGCCATTTTAGATTACATACAAGCGTTATTCATTAGTTAGAACACATAGGCAAGCTTCCTTGCTATTCGTGTAGTGTATGCAAAGGTTAGTATTAACAATACAAGTTTAATAAATTAATACTGTGATGAGGATTGAATACAAGCAAGTTTCATTTATGAAACCTTGCTCCATCAGTGTTACAATGCCAGCAGGTTGACAACTACTTTAAGTGTTGACACCTGGCAGGTTCTTAGAGGGAGATTGCTGAACCGGGGATTGATGTTCCTCACCAGGGCTTTCTTCTTCTGTTGATAAGGAGAAGAGTCGAGATGCACCTTCACTGGAGCAAGGAGCAGGTAAAACAACCAAGGTACTTGTATGTTGAGATGTGGCTTGATGCCTGAGTTCTGCATAGCCGGTTTCAACATCTGTGCTGTAGTAGCTGTTGGCTGGAGACTTTCAAACTGTAGGAGATGCCCTGTAGGGAGACTGCTAGCAGGACTTCAAGTCTTCTTTGAGATGTTTTTCTGTGTAGGACTAACAATCTCCTCCTCTTCATCACTCATCTTCCTTCTCTTTCTTCCCAGCCCCTTCCTCCTCATCCTCCTTTTGAGCTGTGGAGGACACAAATGGGGCAGTTTAGAGGAGGATCAGGTTTCCTCCCAGGATTGCATGCCATTCTCCGCTTGTGAACGGTACAGCATCATCATCAGGCTCTTCGCCCTCAGGAAACAGGTCACACAGCTGACGGCAGGCGCAGCCCACATGCTCTGCTGCCGCTAACGTGATCGCCTCGCCCCTCCCCCCCTTCGATCACTCGCGGATACGGCAGCTGGTACTTTTTTTGAACGCGGAGTATGGGGGGAAAAACGCCGAGAAAAACGATGTGGATATAATCGCAGCAGCGGTGGCGATTTTGTGAATTTTATCCTCCCGGTTTCTTGACATCGTGGGAGAAAGCTTAAGGATCACTGTGCAGCTCAGATGGTAAAAAAAAAAAAAGCCAGTGATGACTGGCTGTTATCCCATTACTCCAGGCTCAGCTGGTCTTTCAAGCAGTTACATTAGAGGCTGACACTTACACTGATATTGGGACTTGGCGGGCTCCAGTCGCTGTGGGACACTTTTCAAGCTGGTAAGTGCTGGAGCTTAGCACGAGTAAGCTGTTCAAGGCTGTTCAAGGCTGTTCAAGGCTGTCAGGGGCGGTTGCTAGCTGAAATTTTGCTCTTTGCCTCTTAGTCTACCTATTTCATAAGTCATAAAAATAAAAAAATAAAATTTACTAAATGGAGCCACCCTATTAGTGATTATTGAGTACGACATTGCACTGGAAAGGCAGCGGTACTCCCAGTCTACCAACATTAGAAGCGTAACGAGGGGGAGGAAAAGGCTCAAAGGAGCTAGCGCAATGGGGAAGCATCTAAAAGCCCCAAATACACTTGCAAATATGGAGATAGTGCCCACTAATAAAGCGAAAGTGCGCACAGCTCAATTGAAGGCAGCGGCAGCAGCAAGAGCTGAGCGCAGTTTAAAATCAGGGTGTGACTCTGCACTCCCAAGCCCTCTGAGTTCAGAGGAAGACGCTTTGGAGTCTAAAAGGGAGGCTGCAACCGGTGATGAAGCTAGTAAGAATGCTTCACAAGGGCAGGTGGGTGATGGAAGAAGGCTTGAGGAAGAGCCCCCCCTCACAAAATAATGTATCAGGCTCCTTTGTTGAAGGTGATGGAGTCTGCGAGCCTGATGTAAGGAAACTGACAAACGGGACAGTCCTGGGGGGAGAAAAAGATCCTCCTGCTCATATAGAGGCTAACGCGAAAGATAACATCAATGGCCTGCCCTGTGGATTACCAAAAGAGTATCCATTATTCCTCAAAGCTAAAACAGCATCAATACCACCAATATCACCATCGGTTTTACATCCTTCTCCTCATGATACACAGGACAGCTCACCACAGGGGGATCGGTCAGCAGCTACGTCCCCCCAAAAGGAAACCAGTATTTTTGTGGACTTCCAGCTACCGCCACAGCCACAGCCACTGCCACTGCCATGGCCACTGTCACAGCCACTGCCACAGTCACAGTTACAGCAAGGGCTCTACCCTCAAAGTGGAGGAGAAGATGGGGAGACAGCATCACAGGAAGAACTACTGGCAGAGGTAGGCAAACCTCCATCAGAGATAATAGGACAGCAGCAAGGAGAGGCAACCTCTATGCAATGCAACAAAAAGACCATGTTAAATCTTACCTTGGATGAGATACGAGAATTGAAGACTACGCAAGCCAGTGAAATAGCGTCTCTTCATCATTGTTAAACAAAAATCGAGGCTGCAGTTGGTGCCCTCCCCGTTAGAATGCAAGAGGCAGAGGGCCGAATTTCCCAGCTTGAGGACCAGATGAACTCGATGCAGCAGCAAGTTAACTCCGCTAGAAAAGAAAAAGCTTCATTGGAGCGCAAGCTTGAGGAGCTGGAGAATCATTCAAGGCGGTCTAACCTACGCATAGTTGGTATTCCTGAAGGATGTGAAGGGGGCAAAACAATCCAATGGGTCGAGACATTTATAAAAAAAATGTTATTCCAGAATTTTCCGGGGACCTAACTATTACAAGAGCCCATAGAGTACCATCTCAGCCGTTTCCAAACTCCAAATTATCACAGACAATTTTAGTGAACTTCGCAGACTATCGCATCAAAGATCAAATACTCACAAAAGCTACTCAAAGGAAGAAATTTTCTGGTGAAAAAGGAGTCATCTGTCGTATTTTCTCCGACATGTCTGCAGCAGCGGCACGTCGGCGAAAAGAGTTTGGTAAGCTACTGTATCTATTTAAAGCCCAGGGCGCACAGGCTGCGATAGCACAGCAGTCTAAGTTAAGAGTTCTAGTAAGAGGAAAATTCTATATGTTTGCAAATGTCGATGAAGCCCAGAAACTACTACAAGACTTCAAGTCTTCTTTGAGATGTTTTTCTGTGTAGGACCAACAATCTCCTCCTCTACATCACTCTTCTTCCTTCTCTTTCTTCCCAGCCGCTTCCTCCTCATCCTCCTTTTGAGCTGTGGAGGACACAAATGGGGCAGTTTAGGGGAGGATCAGGTTTTCTCCCAGGATTGCATGCCATTCTCCGCTTGTGAACGGCACAGCATCATCATCAGGCTCTTCGCCCTCAGAAAACAAAATACAAAAATCCTTTAAAATCATTAAGGTCAACATTACAGATTGTGTCTAGTCATAGAAATGGCTTATAGAACCACGTTTATGATCAATATAAGTCACTTTGACATTTTCAAGGAATAAAATTAATACTTTATCCTAATATATTGATTAGCTTATCATTCAAAACTTTAAACTAGTAAATATCTTCCCGGTTCGTGCAACAGATGCTTGCTCTGTGCCCAGACCCCTTGATATCTGGAGCTGAACCTCGGTCTTGAAAGCCGGTAGTGGACATGAGTCTCTAGCTTCAGTAGCTGTAAAATAACATAACAAAGATGCACATTTTCATTAGTGTTTGTGACATACAACGACCTGCACAATAATGTCATGAAATGAAAAACTAAATGTGTAAATATTTGTTCAATAAAAAAATATTAACTCGGAGAGATCAGTGACCAGATATTTTGTAGAAATGCCAAATGTTTCTAAATATATAGAAAACGTTTCAGAAAGAAATGCATTGAAGGGAGTAATCATTTAAGCTGGTGAGAGGATGGCAGAGAGCTGAAATGCTGTTTGGAAGATATTCCAAAATGTCTGATGGGTGCTTCATAGTGTAGACATCAGGGGCTGTTGGATCAATGAAACTGCACAGATAGAATTCATTATATAAATAGATCATTATTGTACATATTGAGTACCATTAAATAATAAAAAAAAAAAGTCACTCACACACGGCTTAAAGAAATTCGTAAAATCTGCTATATTTATGCTGCTGGGATGAACTTGATATTATTAGACACAGTCAGAAAGAACATGAAAATTATAAAGTTAATATGACTTGCATTATTGAAGCGGGTTTATTGGGGCTGTACCGGCGTAGGAAGGCGGGAAGCACCCCTAACCGATTTATAGATCTGGCTTTACTGATAGCTCAGAGAGCAATTGCAATGAAGTGGAAGGATGACCACCTTCCTGGATTACCATGTTGGTACGCGGTCACCCTGAAATGGGGTGAGGCCAGATCGGTTGCACTCCGTAGGGAAGAAGTTAGAAGCTTGTGCAAAGTCCCCATTGCACTGGAGTGAGACACACTCCTCCATGAATGAATGAATGAATGAGGGGTTTGTAAAGCGCAGGACTCACTCCTACAGGGGTATCTCCGCGCTAGCCGCGAAACATAAAAACAGGGAGGTGGAAAGCTAGTCGGGCTAAAAAAGTTCGGTTTTCAGTAGTTTTCTGAATTTAGGCAAATCAGGACACACACTTAACGCAAAGGGGAGTTTATTCCAAAGGCGCGGGGCTACATAGGCAAAAGCTTTGCCACCCGCATGGAGCTTGTTAATCCGGGGTACCACAAGCAGAGCCTTTCCACTAGAACGTAACTGTCTGTTGGGATGATAGGGGACAAGACCATCGGTCATGTACCTGGGTCCACTGTCATTAAGAGTTTTGTGAATCAAAAAGCAAATTCTAAACTTGATTCGACTCCGAATAGGAAGCCAGTGTAGGCTTTTTAGTAATGGCCGGGAAGGAGTTCTGGGTGGTTGATTTAAAGCCAGTCGAGCTGCCGTATTCTGCACTACCTGGAGCCTATATAGTGTCCCCTCGTTCGCGGCACCCAGAAGTGCATTACAATAGTCCAGTCTACTAACTACTAGGGCTTGGAGCAGGGTCTTGCGTGCTGATAGGGGGAGAAGATCGAACACTCTCCGTAGGAGTTTTAGTAAACCAAAACAGCTATCTGACACGGCTGCCACCTGCTCCTTCATAGCTAGAGAAGGGTCCAAATACACTCCTAAGTTTTTAGCCTTGTTGGTAGGCACAGGAGCGGGGCCTAATTCTGCCGGCCACCAATCAGGGGACCAGAGAAGTTGAGCTTTGCCAAAGAGGAGGACTTCGGTTTTCTTGTATATGAATAAGGGACAAAGCTGTGATCTCTGATGATCTTTGCCAGGGGAGCCACGTATATATTAAATAACGTGGGACTAAGGCACGATTCCTGTGGCACCCCTTTGTTCAGAGGTTTAGCTCCGGAATGAAAATTCCCCAGGTTCACAGTTTGGGTGCGTTGTTCCAGAAAGCTGGAAAACCACTGAAAGGCAGACCCCACTAAGCCGATTTCCGTTAATCTTTGTAGCAGTCTATGATGTGCCACAGTGTCAAAAGCTGCGGATAAATCCAGCAGCACCAGGGCTATAGCTTTGTCCTTATCTAGGGCCAGCTTAATAGCGTTGGTGACACCAAGCAGGGCCGTTTCGGTCGAGTGTTTAGGTCGAAAGCCGAGGGATCCAAGCATGGCTGAGCTTCCATGAATTTCATGAGCTGCGCATTGATATGTCCCTCCATAAGTTTGCTCATAAGAGGAAGGAGAGAGATAGGGCGATAGATGGACAGTTCTGAAGGTACTAAGTTGTTTTTTTTAATAATTGGTAAACTTTGTGCAGCTTTCCACTGTGCCCTCACTCAGTGAATAATTGATAAGTGAGCCAATAGGAGAGGCAAGAGGCCGCGCCAATAAGGCAAACCATTTTGCCGGCATTATATCACTGGGAGATCCTGATTTTGCTGCTTTCAGCAATTCTTCTACTTTGGAGTCCTGTAGGGGAGGAAAACAGGCCAGCACGTTTCCTGCTCTGGACTCTATATGGGGTACAGTGAGAATGTCACTGACGCCTAACCTACGAGGAAAAGTATCATAGATTTTTTCAACCTTATCAACAAAGAAATTAGAAATATTGTCGCATAAGGTCTGGGAGGCAGGGATACGATTATTGCAGGCTTTAGGAGAAGTAAAAGATTTGAGAATAGTGTATAGCTGTTTCCCTGAGTTCGCAGCTTCAGTTATTTGCGCCAGGATGTATCTCTTCCGCGTCAGCTTGATATTTTTATGATACGTATTGGATGCTGCCTTAAAGATTTCTTTCTCTGACTGGAGATGAGACTTACGCCAGGTTCTTTCTAATTTTTTACAGAGCGATTTTTCTCTACGTAATTCTTGGGAGACCCACACTGCCTGTTTCCTTTCCAATTTGGGCTTTGATGGTTTTAAAGGCACTATAGAATCTAAAGACGACTCTATGGCATGATGAAGTTCATCGAGTCTACTATCAATATCTCTAGACTTAGCGTAGTCAGGAGATCTGAACGCCTGCCGAAAGCTCTCCTCTGAGATTTTGTGCCATTGGCGTGACGCCTTTCTAGTGTGAGTAGGGTTGACTGCTGTCTGATTTGGACAGTGTATCTGGAAATTAATAATGAAGTGGTCTGACCAGATCACTGGTTTAGGGGGTAGGGAAAATATATTGGGTGAGTTAGTAAGAATGAGATCAAGGGTGTGACCGGCTGTATGGGTCGGTCCTGTGTTGTTCATGACCAGCCCCAGCGAGGTCATGTCAGCTAAGAACTGCACAGCATCGGCGTTTTCTTTAACTTCACTGTGTAAATTAAGATCCCCAAGAAGGAGAAAATGCTTAGATGCCATGACATGGGGGGAAATCCTTTCCATCAGTTTTAAAGAGAAATCTTTTAAGGGCCCTGGAGGGCGATATATTAGAGCGCCTTTCCAATAGTTCTGGGGAGAGAATTCAATTTTAAAAAGACAGATTTCGCCAGAGCTATCTTGAAATGTGTCAATCATAGTAACTTCAGCAGATGGTTTAAACACGATTGCGACGCCTCCACCTGCTTTGCCATCTCTATTTAGTTGCAGAATACAGTACTGTTCTGGGAGTGCCAGGGCAATGGCCGCGATAGCAGAGGGTTTCAACCAGGTTTCCGTTAGGAAACCTACATCTGGTGCTTGGGAATGTAATAAGTCCCATATCTCAGTGTAGTGTTTAGGTAAGGACCTTACATTTAGTAAAATAGCATTCTTAATCATATTTGTTTTTGGAGTGGCCTTTTTCAGAGCCTCCCTTGAGGAGATAGCCGACTGACTCTGATAGTGACAGTGTCTGCAGGCAAAAGGCCCCTCCAAGTCAGCAAGGCATAAATTAGCACGACATATAATAGAAGTGCCATCCCTCCACCCTAATTGACGTATTTGTATAAGATCTGCCTGAGTGTAAACAAGCCTAGATGTAAGGTGGGGGTTCTCAGGACCAGGGGACCTGGCTCCTGGCGACGGTTGGGCGCGGACGGGCGCAGACGGGCTTGCCTTAGGCGCGCCAGCGGCGCGTCCGCGTGTTTCGGGGCATTAAATGGGCTTGCCTGGGAGGATTCGCGCAGTTGTCCCTGCGTCCCAAGGCCGGAAGTGGTAGGCCCGGAAGTGAGGGGAAATTGCCCACTAGACCGCGCGCACTCTCCACACAAACGGGAAAAAATCCCGGGGTGGACCGGAGTGCGTGCGTCAGCCCAAAAGGCTCAACTAAGGAGATGAGAGTAGAAAATGCAGAAACCTCTAAGTGCGGAATGATTTAGCAAGAGCAAAGTAAGAACTACAGTTTAAGGAGAAGCGACCCGTAGCTCACAGGTTAAATCACCGCAAACACAGATCCCCCCAATAACACACCCCCTAACCTTCACACCCAAGGTAAAACAACAAGTATGAGCTTCAGGGACTCTCAGAGGAGCCCTGATGTCCCGAGATAGATGGGGAGCTGTGGCATCCAATACACTCTCTTGCACTCTGAGAGTGTTCCCTGCTATGTCCCCTCTCTCGACTCGCAAGTCCCTCTATTGTCTCTTGGTTCCAACACAATGTCTGTAATTGGACTGTCCTTCCGTGTAACTTTTACTTTATTACACTAATCGCGTTTGGATTATTTGAGCAGCGATCTAGACTAATTGTGACTGTTATGACCTGCCAGTTGCAATTGTTTTACAAGTTTGTTGATTTATGCAATGTTTTGAACCAATGCCTACTGTAGTGCTCGATGCCATTGCTAAGGGTATTTAGACCCTCTGGGAACGTGATGTACCTCGTAACTGACTACTGTAATTGGTCTAAAACTGTCTGCATAGTTTGAAATCAATAAAAATGGTTAAAAAAAAAGTTAGTATTACATATAAAAACATTTATCAAATGTTAACCAGTTCTTTGAGTAGTTGGGAGCCGGAACTTAACATTTGAGCAGCAGGAGAAAGGCAGCACATGGTGCAGCTTGCGGCCTAGCCTCCTGCCCAAAGCTCTCCACTGTATTCCTGATTGCCACAGAAGAGGCTAGCGACAGAGTGCAGAGCGGTGAGTTATTTGAGACTAGCTCAGCTCAGAGTTATTCATAGTTGAAAGGATTTGACTGAAGGACTTATGTTTATTGGGATTCCTATATAATCTCAATTTTTGAACACCTGAGTGCCTGCGACCTTGTATTAAACTGTTCCATCTAAATTTGTTTTAGCACCCAAGTGCTCTCGGATGAGCTGCCTTTACATGCTGACAGTTTAGTGCCATAAAGGTTCAGTGCAATATGGAGCAAATTATATTAAATTATATTTGGTTCATAAATGGATTTGCCTCAAGTGTTAACATGTTAATTTACTTTGATTCCGGGGCGGCACACTTGGTCCGTGAACCCATTGAAAGTTTTTTCGCTGGAGAAATAGAGAAGCATGGGAAGATGATTAGAAAATGCCATAGGCTTTTACTAAAAATGCCTGATCTCTTCAAAAACAAAGAAACTCAGTATGAACTCTTGAACTCAATAAAATTGCCAGTTAAAAAACATTTTAACACAGACACTAAAAGCCCTTCTACTAAAGAAATAGCAAATCAGCCTGGGGAGTTGTGGTCATATTACATACAATGCCTAGGGGGCTCAGTGGGTCTGTTAACCCATTTTTTGTGTGCTGGGACACTGTTGTATTATAGATGGTGCTGCGGACACTTGTGCGGTCCTTTCTTTAATCCATATAACTCTGTCTCATATACAGCGCTGCCGCTATCTTATGAGGGCTTTCCTTCATTTGTATGGAACCATGGTCCTTTACATAATGCAGGCCCTGGTGTTTGAGGCCACTAACTCTCCAAGAGTTAATTTATTGGTGACTGACTTCAATCTATGTAGTTTTTCATTTGGTAAAAGCCCATAGTTATCATTGTCACCAGATATGCTCTTCCCTGAAGGGGCTGTTGGGATCTCAACTACCAACAGGGAGCATGTCCCTGCAGGGTCCATGCTGGACATTATTTTCTTAAGCAAAAGACATTGCATGGAATAATAGACATTTTGATATTGATGAGTAATAAACATCTGTTCAAATCAAATAATAAGGGTACAAACCAAAATGTTGTCAGATGGGAACTGTTTACGTGTTCCATGGTGGAACCGAGACAGTCCAAGGAACCACCAGGAGATAAACTGACTGCCAGTAAGTTGGCAAACTTCATATACCCAGTGGCAAGGGGAGGTGGTAGTAACAAATTAAACAATGCACCCTAAGCAGACTGGAGAACTAGACCATGTAATTTACATGGGTGTAAAATTAGGTGGGAAAAAATACAAAAATGAACTCAGTTGAATAAAGCCATGCTTTTAAAAATATTGAAAACTATTCCAAACCTAGAAAGCCTAAGTACGCCTGATTTAAAATCAGTTTTGTTGAATGGGAAAAGCGTGCATTAATTGAAGTCAATTGGTACCATAGTTTAACAGCCAATAGCATCCTTGAAAGAGAATAAGATTTTAATAAGATTGGACTTAAGCTCCTCTAACTCTGTGGGATTGAGCACCACCAGAGGAAAGAGAATGCGATACGGAATCGTCACACTGGCGTGGTTCCAGCACAAATAAAACAAAATAAAATATGAGAGTTCTGTATTTTAGTCAATGAAAATGTTAGAACTACTCTAGAGACCCCAGAGTGTGCTGTATGAGAGCAATCATGGTTGGATTTTATACCTGGCTTATATAAAGCGGATGAAACAACTTCTACTCGAGAATAATAGCTTTAATATGAGGTAGGTGAAGTTTTACTGGAAAAGATGAAGTGTGAGATGATTGGGAAAATAATAATAAATATAAATAAATCAAGTTCTTCTGACCCCAATAATATGCCAACAGTCATTTTTGGAGAAAACCCTTACGTGGGTGAACATTTTACACTCACTCTATAGCTGGTGTACAATACTCCTGAAAACTGGATTAGGACCTCATCTTAATATCCATAGCAATTGTCTGGGTATCGCGCACTCACTTTATGGTTCTTCATCAAGCCAAAAATGTCATGCCCTTTTGCTCTGGGAACAGGTATGTATGCATAAAGATTGCTCCTTTTCCCCACTGCTCTTTGCCTTCAGCATTGTGCCTTTCACAGAACTTCAAGCCTGGACAAGATATGCATTGAATCACCTTATTTGAAGGCAATGTCCTTCTAATCCTAACTGTGCCAGACATATCCATCTCACAACCTCAATCTCAACCTTTACCACCATTTTTTAAATTGAAACCATTGACTTAGGGCCTGATTCTGATGCAGTTAGGAAATCTTCCCAATCGAATCGGTTTGGAAATGGTTTCCAACCCACTCGGATCGGGAGAGTCCGACCGACCGAGTATGATGCAACCGGATGCTTCCAGATACGATTTGGTTGGACTCCCATTGACTTCTATGGGAGCCTATGTTCCTAACCGCATCGTAATCTGGCCCTCGGTCGGGAAGACACGTTCCCGATCCGATTCGGAAGGAGCAAATGCCGTTAGGAGGCCTTCCTAACCCATCGTAATCGAGCCCTAGGTGGGAAGGCTTTCCTAACCGCTTCGGAATCGGGCCCTAAGTCTCTATGAATAAGAACAGTCCAGCCACAGTATTTTTGCTTAATTTAGAGAAAGCCTTTGATCTTGTGAATTGGGAATACTATTTACCATTTTGGAGGCATTTAGATACCCACCCCAACTCACAAGGTTAACTGCAAATTTGTAAAATAAATATAAAGCCACAATTCTAGGTAACTCTCTGGAGGTAGGCTTTTCGCTTTATTTATCAAACCCTTGGCCATAAGCATACACTCTGATAGTAGGAATCAACCTCATCTTCCTAAATTTCCTAAGATCCAATTGAATGCAGGCAATATTTAATTGTATTTTAGAGATGACCTCGTGAATATCCAATCCGTATCAGAATTAGTGGAGACATTTTCTGAAATAGGGGAGGGGTATAAAGTTAACCAATTAAAAACTGAAAGCATCTTATTTAACTACGTCAGTAAAATCTTATGCAATTAATTAAACCACAGACACATCTCTCTGCCCAAAAGGTACAATAGGCATACTCGCCAATAAGAAAAGTGAAAATCTCTATTTTCTTAATTATAAGCCACTCCTTGAAAAGGTTCACTTGCTATTTTGTAGATGGAAGTTATATTTTCTATCTATATTGGGACGGGCTTTGTAAGGAAATGCCTCTTTTTGCATGATCACCCCCAAAGTTTTGGACTGATGCTGCTGGTTTTTCAACTTTGAGAGTGCACCGAGGCCTGCTAACCAGACCTCAGTGCCAGCGTTCTAACCTCTTACAAAATGTATGTAGAATTGGGTATTCCCAATTGGCATAAGCTGACTTACTTATAAGTCCTGAGTATATGGTACCAAGTAAGACAAAGTGTCACCCTAGGGCTGTAGCAATGGTTGTGCCACCCTGTGTGTGACAAAGTGCAAAATGGCTCCCAGCCTGCCACTGTTGCCTGGAAGAGCTGTTTTCAACTGCTAGTTCGACTTTCCCATTTGGCAAAGCCCCTACTTCCCTTAACAATATATGTAAGCCTCCCCTAAGGAAGGCCTATGGAGCCCTAAGGCAGGGGGCTAAATATTCTGAAGTAGGACATATACTTATAATATGTCCTAACAGCAAATCTTCCAAATGGTCGTTTTTGCAGTAGAAAGGTTAGGAGCCCAATTGGCTAACACAGTGTTACCGGCTGACCTCTCAGTTCGGCTAACTTCTGAATGAAACTACTGAAGTGGGTACTTCAGGGTATCAAATTGATCGTGGCATTAAACCCGACTTGATGCCCAAGTCGAATTTAATGTCACTTTTAAGGAAAGACAACTTTTAGAAAGTTAACATTCTGTTGTCCAGTTTGTCCAGGGGCCTTGCACAGTTGCTGGCCACCAGCTAGCCTTCTGCCCTCCTGGGGAGTAGTGTGAATGACTCCTAGGCTCAGGAACAATAGAAGCCTGCTACAGGGAGAGGTGTTACCTCCCCCTTGCAGGAAGCCACTCAGAGTGTTGACCCCAAAGGCGAGCTTCAAAGACGAAGTTGCCTTTGGTGGACAAATGGCGACCACACTTCTGAAGGGTTGCCCCTTTGTTCAGGTGGACAGGCTGGCGGGCGAGAATGGAGGGGGGAGATCAATGCTCATCCCGGTTTTCCCATTGACCTGTAGCCAACAGGTAGCCTCACCTCTAGGGTGGGCTACCAAGCTCCTAACAGCCAAGGAAGGGTTCAGACATCTTGGAAGGGGGCAGAATGGTGCACTCTGGGATTGTTACATTCCACACAGAGCCAGAAGTCGTCACAGGGCGGGAGGGATACAGGTAGCCCATTGGCTAGAGACCACATCAACTCCCCCAGGGCACTTTCTTCGCATAAATATGGCACCCCGGGCACCCTGACCCTCAGATCACAATGGAACAGGAGAAAGGACTGAAGAAGGACTTCCCTGCTGACCCCTTGACCTGGCAAGAGAAGCTGCGCCGACTGCTGGACTGGTGCGACAGGCACCTTGGGCTACCAAAGAGAGGATTGTGCCTGTGGCTCCTGGCTCGTGGAAAAGTCACTCCTGAGTCCCAGACCAAAGAAGTGACTCCAAGGGTCATTTGGGTGATCCCCTTGAACCAGCACCAGGGCCATCAAAGCTGAAGAAGCCCATTCTGGCAAGTCAGTAGCCACTTTTTTCAAATCCCTGCTGACATAAGATCAGCCAATGAGGGAAGGCAGCAGTTCCAACTGAGGCACAGCTGCTCAGGTAAATGTGAATTATGATTTTTTAACGTTTTGTGTGTGCGTGCATGAATATATGGGAGTGAGTGTTGTACATGGAAGAGTGTGTTTGTGTGCATGTATTTAAGAATGCATGGATGTGAGTCAGTGTTTATGTGTGCATTTGTGTCTCGTCCGCCCCTTCCCTGCTATAAGTACCATCCGCCACTGTTTACCACCCATTTTTGTTCATGGAGTTGAGGCAAACAAAGACCCTCGTTGTCCAAGATGTGCTAATGTGGTACCTAGTGATTGGTTGCATACTTTATAGCTTTGCCCAGTACTGAATCATTACTGGGGCAAGATTTTTAGTTATATTAGCTCACAATTGAGAATAGTTATTATCCTGGAGCCAGTGATAGCTCTCCTAGGGAGACCCTACTCCAAAGGGGTTCTTACCGGTAAACAGCCCTCACAACGAAGCCGTCACCCCGCATGCAATTACAACGCGGTCGTTACAACGACCGCGTTGTAACAATGCATACTATTACCCCGCAAGTCGAAACGACGACTTGCGGAGGGGGGAGAAGGTGTTAGATTTAAAATCCAACACCTTCTCTACTGTCCGCACAGACTGGAGTTGGAATAGTAAATTATACTATTCCAACATCCAGCGCCCCCCTCCGCAAGTCGTTGTTCCGACTTGCAGGGTAATGGTATGCGTTGTTACAACGCGTTTGTTGTAACAACCGCGTTGTAATTGCATGCGGGGTGACGGCATGCGTGAAAAGGAGGCATATTCAATCTTACCAAACCTCTGATTAACTATCCAGGAACGCAAATAGTTTAACCTATATTTATATATTTTCTTTATATTGTTGTATCATAAATTCTTTTTCTCCTGCTACATCATGGAATATGTAATTCGTTTGCACTATTCATCTTAATAAAGAGGACAGGCTTTAATATGCAAAGGATGCTGCACATGCATGGACAAAGGAACAAGCCTGTGCTTACATTAAATAAAGGGATTGCCAGTGAGAATGTGCAAGGGGTCGGTAACAAAACACTGCAAGCACTGCATTTAGTGACCAAGGAAACAAGTCCAGAGAACTTCCACAAATGTATCGAGAGTGAAGATGATAATAGCACAAGTTTATAGCGAACGGTCTTTAAAATGGGAAATAAAGTGGCACTTTCTACTTCAACCACGCAACAGGGTAGCAACTTTGTACCTCACGTCACGTGCATTTATAAACAAAGCCCTGGTATTTTTAATGTTTTACTGCAGGCATGTGCTTTCTGTCTCTTGGTGTGAACAGCAGGTTGTGGTTTTGGTGACGCTGCTGGCCCAGACACCAGTTGTTGAGCAACAAAAGTATTGTTTTGTGAAATAAACACATGAATCGGAACACAGTGACACAAATACCACTTTTAAACCTCACGTGTCTGTCAATCCTAGAATGCTGTTAAACAAGGAGGAAGCTCAGATAAGCTGCCACCCAGACAGTGCGAAGTATAGGTGACCAATCCTTCTGCGTGTTAGGATCCATAAAAGGCAATAACACACTCTGTGCAGATGAGCTCTGTAGCGCAGAGAAGCTATATTGGAGTACAATGAGGGAAACCGCTACAGTGAAACATTATGAAAAGTATGGGACATAAAGCGAAGCTCTTGTAAAACCTAATTTTGAAGCATATCCATATTGTCTAAAATGATTAGCTTTGTGCTTGACATACAGATTCGATCGATTCATAAGCTTTTGTTGTTCCACTAAATATGCATTTGGCGCGGTTCTGCCAACACTTAAAAACTTTAAATGATGCCATTTTATGTAACCCTGTGAACGTGCACTAGGAAAAGGAATCCCTCACTTGTTGCTGCCTCTGAGGGGAAGGAGCCAATCTCCAGAGCTGATGATGAGCAAATAGCATCACCAGACAGAGGGTTCGGTCACGGGTTCATAGGTCACAGGAAGGCACCCTTAAAGGAAACAGGAAGTACACTAGTCGCAGGCCAGACCCCATCAGGGCCACCACATTTTTTTTGTGGTTAGAGTTTTATATAGCGCAAACTCTACCCAAAGGTATCAGAGCGCTTTACATGAGCACCAGTTGCATTACAGACGGACACATTCATTTTGTGAGGCACGGGGAGATTAAGTGATTTGCCCAGAATCACAGGACGGTGAGCTTCGCTTCCGAGACTCGAACCCAGTTCCCCAACTTCGAAGCCGACCCCTCCAGCCCTTAGGCTCCATCCTGTCACCACATTCATCCAGAGAAACCACAGGGCAGGTCACAAAAGTGATGCAAACTAGAGCAAAATGGTTTTTTGTAGGATTTCCTTTCCAGCGCAAAGCTTGTTTTGTGCTGTAAAGTTCCCTCAAAGCAACGCAATGTAGCACTTTCCGCTGCTTTGTGTTACCCTGGATCAAGGGGGCGTTCCATAGATGGTACATGGGCGTTCCCATGCAACTACCTGTTGTTTTTTGACACAAAACCCTAGGGAATATTTATGAGAGGCTTGCGTCTCGTTTGCACCACGCAAAGTGGTAGATGTGTGATGCAAGCCTCTAAGTAAGATTTATGCAGCCACGTGGCTTTGAATGGCTTCATAAATCTAGAGTAAAGTGACGCAGCGCAAATCGCTGCGTCGCCTAACTCTACGCAAGGGAGGTGTTCCATGAGTGTTGCAGTGGGTGTTGTCCTCATTTTTTTCTCTTTCTATGTGTGCTGCATTCTGCTGCACACAAGAGGAAAATGCCTTTATGGATTGTTTTTGTGCAGGAAGGTGCCCCTTCCTGCACAAAAACAATCCTGCATGCAACACAGGCAGCCTTGTACCATGGTGCAAGGGTGCCTGCGTTGGTGCTAGGCTGCCAAAACGGCACCAGAGCAGGGGGAAAGGACAGGAATGCACTGTATTGCTTAAATATGTTGCATTCCTGTCCTTTCCCAGTGATGCAGGGCAGCGCAGCAAGGTGACTTGCTGTGCTACCCTGCACCACTATTTCCATAAATATGCCCTCCCTGTCTACAAACAATACTAGACAGGGTTTTGCACCAAATAATAATGCCACTTTGAAGCTGGCGTTAAAAGGAGAAATGCTTTTATTTCTCCCAACTTTTCCCACTTTGCATGTCTGCTGCACTCTACAGCACAGATCCGAAATGGGAGAAGTTTCCAAGTTTGTTTAGGCATAGTGTTTTGTTCTGTAATGGTGCCCTTCAAGGACAAAACCTATACTAGTTGTCAAGTACGCACCCTTGCACTATCGGAAGGATAATTGTTCCCCTGCCCTAGGGCAATAGCGTAGCTAGGCTTTTTGCCGCCTGTGGGCAATCCCATCCTCTGCCGCCGCGTGGCAGCCGTTAGAGCGGGGGGTGCTGGTGAACGAATCCTGCGTTTGCTGCCCCGTGCAGCTGCTGCCCCTCTTGCTAAGCCACTGCCCTAGGGAGAGCAGGACAGGGCCATATCTTAGTATATATGGCACTTTCCTGCTCTCTCCCCATCACGCAACGCAGAGCAGCAACTATGGGTGCTGCGCTGCATTCAGTGACATGTTTCTAAATCTGAGCCAAAGACTCATCCCTTTTATCACCTGGATTAAATAATCACAGTTTGAGAATATATATGAGTGTCTTTCCCAAGAGCTAGGCTCTATTGAGATTTGAGCTTTTTGAAAGATAGCGGGGATTACTGGAAGTTTCTAGAGCAGAGGAACAGATCAGACATGGAGAAGTGGATGTGGTCAGTGAGTTTCTTTTCATATATAAATCGAATGCGGTCTGTGCAGACAGACTGCTAGGAGGATCATTATGTTGAATATGTTACTTATTTTAAACTGAGAAAAACGTATTCTAGGATTCATTTGAGAATCCTTTAGTGCATATCGAATGAGCACCGTGCAGACAATTTGTGAGGAGCATTTTGTTGAAAGTGTCATTTATTTTAAACTGAGAAAAACGAATTAAAAATTAATTTGAGAATTCTTTAATATATATAGCCGAATGCATTCTGTGCAGACAGTTTGAGGGCCATTATGTTAAATATGGCATCTATTTTAAATTCGGAAAAATATACATTTCAAAATTAATTAAAAATTTGTCAGCCTTTTTTCTTTCTTTATATAATCTTAGAAAATTACAAAATGAAATTAAAATTAATTAGAAAGCGTCCTGCCTTCACAGCACCCACCAGAAGCAGAACCCAGGGAATGGAACACTTCTGAGAGTACAGCCTCTACAATGTGACGTCTCGAGTTCAGGACCCGAGTATCTGCAGAGGGGAGGCCTCAACTGCGGCAGAGAGAAAAGGAAATTACTTTTGGGCACGTTATGTCAGATAGCATGGGGTCGTCATTTCTGGTTCACGGCTCGAATATTTTTTGCGACAGGGGCTAGACCCCCTGAAGAAATCGGATCGTGAACGTGCTATGTCCTGATCCCCCGGCCTGTTGACATGAAAACGTGGTATAACCCACAGTGGTGATGTATGATGCCATGGGGAAAGGTCTCAATTGTGACGTCACCTTGCTATAAAAGGCTGGTATCCAGGGACCGCCAGCATTTCACCTAAGGACTCCAGACCGGGAGGACCACTGCGGGTGACTCGTGGGAATCGCGGGAATCTGCAGGGGCTGCACAGGCTCCAAATAGGATGGGGTGGGGGCAAGGAAAAGAGGTGAGTAAATGAACCAAATGAAAACTGAACTGAAAACCAAACGGAACTTGAAACCAAACTGAACTCGAAACCAAACCGAAAACTGACTTGAAATTCCCTTCCATTTTCTCCCCCTTCCCATTACCTCCTCTCCCATCCCCTCTTCCTTTCCACTTTCCTCCCATCCCCTTCCCATCCCCCTTCCATCCCTCCGATCCCTTCCGCTTCATTGGACTTCCAGCTCACCTCCCCTTCCCTCTGCTCATCTCACCTTCCACTGCACTTCAACCTCCCCTCCAATTCCCACTCTTCACTCTCCTCTTCCCTTCGATTTCCCTCCCTTCCCCCTCCCATCCTTTCCTGTCCATTTCCCTCTTCTCTTACACTTAGCTCCCTTTCACATCCCCTCCTTTCCACTTCCCTTCCCTCACTCCTCCTATCCATCCTCTCTCCGCTTCCACTTCCTTCCCTCCCTCCTTCATCCTCTCCCTCTTCCCTTTCACTTCCTTTCCCTCACCCATCTCACCCACCCTCTCCTCTCTTCCCCTTCACTTCACTCCCCACTCCCACTCCCACTCCCATCCTCTTCTCTTTCACTTCCCACCCATCCCTTCCCCGCCACTACCCTTAGTCTTTCCTTCTACTTCTTTCCCACTTCCTCTCTCCCGTATACCCATCTTTCCTCCCCTTTTCCCTTTTACTGCCCCTCCCTTTCCCATCCCATCCTCTCCTTTCCCCTCTTCCACTTCCCTCCCCTCCCTTTCGCATTCCCTCTTTCCACTTCCGTCCCCTCTCCCATCCTCTTTTCTCCCCATTCCAGCAACTCTTTCCCTTGTCCACTTTCCTCCCCTTCCTCCTCCCATCCCATCCTCTCCTCTTCCCTTCCCTCCCCTCCCCTCCCCACCCCTCTTCTCCCCATCTCCCATCTCCTTCCCTCCCACTTCCCTCTCCCCTTCTATCACTCCCCCTCTTCCGTTCCATCTCCCAGCCCCTCCTTTCCCCTTCCTTTTCACATCACCTCCTTTCCACCTCCCCTCCCCTCCCTCCCCTCCCTCTCCACTTCCCTCCAATCCATTTCTCTCCCATCAACCCTCTCCTCCCCTCTTTCCTTCCACTTCCCTCCACTCTACCCTCCCATCCCTGCCCACTTCGATCCCTGCCCACTCCCATCCCCTCCTTTCCCCTCTCTTGCCCTCCTCCCTTCCACTTCCCTTCCACCTCCCCTCTCCTAACCACCCTTTCATATCCCTTCTTTCCTTCCACTTCCCTCCCCTCCTTCCATTTCCACTCCCCTCCTCTCTCCCATCCCTCTCTTCTTCTCTTCCACTTCCTTCCCCTCCCACATCCCATCCCCATCTCTCTTCTTCCATTCTCTCTTCCTTCTACGTCCCTCCCCTCCCTTTCCTATCCCCTCCTTTCCCTTTTCACTTCCCACCCCTCTTTCCACCTATCCCTTCCTCTCACCGTCCCTCTTTGCTTCTACTTCCCTCCCCCACCCATATGCTCCTTTCCCCTTCCCTCCCCATTCCATCACCCCCTCTTCTACTTGCCTCCCTCCTCCTCTTGCTTGTCCTCTCTGTGGGGCTCACCTGGGTTTTCCGCAGGGGCGCAGTGGAAGGAACAGATGCTGAATCCCAACTTCCCTCACCCACCTCCTTCACCCAACAAAGTCAAAGCAAAAGAGGAGAAGGTGGGGAAGAGGGGAAAGCAAAACAAGGAATAGGAGAAGGAGAGGAATCCGATGGTTAGTCCGGCGTGAAGTCACATGTGTTCCTAAAGTGTAAACATGCGAAAGATAAGTATGAACCCAGAACTACAAGAGTGCGTATATTGGAAATGTGATGAATGTATGAGTAATACCTGTTGAATGTTCTGCTGAAGTACAGGGAAAATACAAATAACTAGAACTTGAAACTGACGCAGTGGTATCTAAAAGGTAGAAGTATGTCATTTAGATACTAGGACTGCAGATTTTGAGCATTAAACAATGATAAGTGTGAAACATACCAACCTTGACGGAGATCACCATCTGGATACAAATGACCCAAAAATAAAACGTAAACTATCCTGAGAAACTAGGAAAAAAACAAAAAACTTATTTTCCTAGACAGGACAAAGAAGAAAAATAAATATTGCACAAAACAGTGCTGGGTCAGGGTATGATAACCAAGCAAATCCACCAAGTAGTAACTAATATCATTCTCTTATATTTTAGGCAGCATAAGAGAAGAAACAGCCAATAAGGGAAGGTAGAGAACTAGCTCTACACTCTGGAGAAGTAAAAAATCAGATAAGTATAAGATTCAACTAAGGCTTAAATATATTTTATCCTACCGAAGACTAAGTATATGATTCTTTAATACTTCTCTTTGCATCTGTTGTTTTCTTGTAGGTACAGAAAATACAGCGTAAGGAAAACACTGCCCGTGAGAAAAGGACCGAGGCTGGTCAGCGAGGGGAATGCTGACTCTGCGACATGCCCCGGAAGAGCGGCTGTGACTCGGAAGACAAGGAAGCTGACGACGTCGGGAGAAGAACACTAAGAACGTTCTGGCTCACCAACGCGATCTCCAGGATGCAGGTAAGTGCGGGGAAAAATTCAGGGAACACTGAGGGAAGCCAGGTGGGAGTCCGTGACGGAACACGAAGCGCGTTCCAGTCGTAGACGACCGTTTTTAATGACTCAAGCGCCGCCTTTGCCAGCTAACGCGCATCGGCAAGAGGGGCGTGTGCAGGAGTCTGCGAGCAAGCGTGCGGGCGGGGCGGTGAGTGAGGCAGCGGCACAACTCTCTCCCCTCTCTCCTCCCATGCCTTCTTCCCTCCCCTCTACCTTTACACTTCCCCCTCTCATTCCCTTCTCCCCTTCCCATCCCCCTTTCTCCTTCCCTCTTCCCTTCCACTTATCTCCCCTTCCATCCCCTCCTCTTCCCTTCCACTTCCATCCATCTCCCGCTCCTAACGCCTCCTTTCCTCTCCCCTTCCACTTCTATTCCACCTCCCCTCTCTCATCCCCCTCTACTAGCCCCACTTTTCTTCCACTACCTCACCTCCCCATCCCCTCGTTTCCACTTCCCTCCTCCCTTCATTCCCATCCCCTACTCCCCCTCTCTTTTTTCCTTCTACTTCTCTCCCCTCATCCCTTCCATCCCTTCTCTCCCCTCTTCCATTCCACTTCTCTCCCATCCCCTTCTCTCTCCATCCCCTCCTCTCACCGCCTTCCCTTCTCTCCCCTCCCCTCCTACTCCCTCTGCTCCTGCTTTTCGTTTCCACTTCCCTCCTCCCACTTCCCTTCCACTTGCCTCTTCCAGATTCCCCACTTCCCTTCCACTTTCCTTCTCCTCACTCCCCTCTTTAGTCTCTCCCATCCCCTTCTCTCTCCATCCCCTCCTCTCACCGCCTTCCCTCCCCTCCCCTCCTACCCCCTCCGCTCCTGCTTTTCGTTTCCACTTCCCTCCTCACCCCCTCTTCCCTCCTTCCCTCCCCTCTTCCCTTCCACTTCCCGCCACTCCCCTTTCCATCTCCTCCCACTCCCCCTTCCATCACATCCCTTCTCTTCCCTTCAACTCCCCTCCCCTTCTCTCTTCTATCCCATCTTCCCAAAACACTCTTCCCTCCCATGTCCTCCCTCCCTCCCCATTCCCCTCTTCACTTCCACTCCCATTCACCTCCCATCTCCTCTCCCCTTCCACTTCCCTCCCCTCCCCTCCCATTCTCTCTCTTCCACTCTTCACTTTCTTTCCCCTCCCCAACTCTCCTCCTTCCTCCCCCTCCCATCTCCTTATCTCCCTTCCCCTCATACCTTTCTCTTTCCGTCCCTGCACTTCCCATCCCCTCCTCTTCACTTCTGTTCCCTTGCACCTCTCCCTCTCAATCCCTCCTCTCCCCTCCACTCTTCCCTTCACTACCATCTACCCCGCCTTCTCAACCCTCCCCTCTTCTCATCTACTTTCCTCCCCTCCCTGCCCCCACTTCACTCCCCTTCCCATTTCCCTTCCACTTCCTTGTACTCTCCCTCCCACCCCCTCCTCTTCCCTACTACTTCCCTTACAGGCTCACCTTCCATCCCCTCCTCTCCACTCTTCCCCTTCCCCTTCCATTTCTTCTCCACTCCCCTTTTTCCTTCCACGTTCCTCCTCTCCACTCCTCTCTTTCCTTCCACTTCCCTTCCGATTCCCATTCTGTCCGCCCCACTCCCCTCTTCCCCACTCCCCACAACCCTTCCACTTACTTCTCTTCCCCTCCGTCATCCCCTCTTTCCCTCTCGTCTTCTCTGGTCTTGTCTCTTTTCCACTCATCTAATCTCTCATCCTTTCCTCCTCTCTCGTCCCCCTTTTTTCCCCTCTCTTCCTCCCTTCTTCATTTTCCCCCTTACTACCCTCCTGTCACCTCCCCTTCCTTCTCTCTCTTCTTCTCTTCTTCTGCCTCACTTTGTCACTCCTCCTCCCTGCTCCCCTCCACTCATCGTCCCTTCCCTTCAATCCCATCTTCCCTTGCCTTCTCCCTTCCTCTCCTATCCTTGCTCTTCCCTTCCCTCACTCCTCTGCTCTCCCATCACCTCCTCTCCTCTCCACTCCTCTCTTCCCTTTCTCTACCCTACACTCCTCCCCTTCCTTCTTCTCTTGTTTACCTCATCTCTTCTTCTCTCCACTCCCTTCTTTCCCTCTCCTCTCATCTTCTTGTTTCTAATCTCTTGTCCACTCGTCTTATCTCCCATACTGTCCTCCCTTGCATTACCTCCTTCTATCTCCCTTCCCCTCTCCTATGCCTCCTCACCCTTCTCTTTTCTCCTCTTCCCCTCTTTGGCTCTTCTTTCCCCTCATCTCCTCCCACTCCACTGCTACACTCCGCTCCTCTCCCATCGCCGCCTCCTCCCTTCCTCTCCTCCCCGATCTCCACCTCTCTTCCCCATTCCCTCTCCTTGTCTACTCTGCTCCAATCCCATCCCCTTCTCTCGCCTCATCTATACCATTCCTCTTCCCCTTCCCTCCCCTTCCATCTCCTCATCTTTTCTTTTCTCCCGCTTCCCCTCATTGCTCCTCCTCTTCTCTACACTCCTCGCATCTCCTTCCCACTTTCCTCTCTTCCCTTCTCTCCTCTCCCCATCCCCTGCCCTCCCCTCCCCTCGCCACCCCCTCCTGTCCTCTTCACTAATCCCCCTCCCCTACTCTGCCCTTACCTTACCTTACCTTTCTGTCTCTCCCCCTGCCTAATCCAATCTCTCCTCTCCTCCTACTTTCCCATCCAATCCTCTCCCCTCATCCCTTTCCCCTTTGCTCCTCCCCACCTCTTCTTTCTTTTCCTCTCCCCTCCTAGAGGACTCAATTGCTTGTAGTATCATGTCCAGTTGATCCCTAGACTCCAGGGTCACGCAGATTGCGGGTGGACTGACTCACCCTGCTCCATTGGCTGGGAAGATGGCAGGGGCCCAGAGGGTCCCCGCAGCACCCTCTGACGGAACAGAGGTGGTGACATAAAGATTCAGAGTAGTCGTCTAGGCCTCTACTAGTTGTGTACTGGTGCTCAGCCTCTCAGAGTATACCCTGGACTGGAGGGGGTTGGAACATCTCGGGCTAAGGGCAAGGACCCTCAGGTGCTTGATGAGGGGTAGCGTTCTGGTGTGTAATTTGTTAGTGGTGACGGTACATCACCTTGCTGGGGAAGGATGGTTAGCTGTGGCTAGCGCCCAGGGTATGTCGCTGCTGTGACTGTGTTTGTTGTGGGGGCAGTTTGATGTCTCAGCACCTCTCAGACAGTGGCGGCTGGTGGATTTTGAAAGTGGTGGGGCGAAAAATGTTGTATCCTAGTGTAATAAGCGAGCGAGCGAAGCGAGCGAGCCCGAACTTCAAAAGGAGGGTGCGGGGGGGTTCTCCCCCCGCAAGAAACTTTTGAAAAAAATGGATTCAAAAGGTGGTTTTTACACCACATATTTATTGCAAATTGTTGAGAAAAAGAGGGATCCAAATATAGCATTTTGAAGCACAAGTGTGAAGAAAACATTAGAATCAAATCAAAGTGGATATCTGTCCTTGACCCATTAGTCCAGACGTCCCAATAACCTCACAGATTCACAGTTCCCACTGAGCGCATTACCAGAGCTGTGTACTTTCCACTTTTAGACTATATTTTTCATTTTTTTTTTTATCCACTGGCATTTCTTGTAGCCTTTCGAATCTCTGAACTTGGTTCCTCAACATCCAGGAGTCATTATTTGGAATAAAAATGGCAACTGGTTGTTTCATGAATAAGAGAGTGGTCGCCAAGCTCATAAAGCCTAAAACAGGTCTGAGAGACAAAGGGAGAAACTACGACATGAGCTGGGGTAAAGCTGGGGCTCCATTATTACTGATGAAACTTTTATTTGCTACCCTTTTGGATTTTTGGCCTCTCTTATGGGCACAACACTCATATGGGTCCAATTAAAAAAAATTAATCTGCAGTTGTAGGTTTACACCTATGCTTGACTATAGATTTATGTATTTCTAACAACTACCACCTATGTTACGTTTTGTCATGTTATTGGTCAATTATAAAGCACATGTACTTCAACACTGTTTCATTTCACTTTGAGAGCCTAGCACGACAGACCTTGCCTACCCTGCTTTTGCCACAGAGGTAAAGAGGAGTGTCTTAAAGCACAACGAACAGTCAAACAGACATAAATGATACGAGTGAGTCTAGTGACAAGCGAACTAACACAACATTTCCTGCAAGGAACAATCAATAAACCTGTGATGATAATGTTCTGTCACTAATATAATCGTAATTATCACTTTTTGTGACAACTTTAAGAACACTAGGGGCTGGGCACCACTGTGACTGGTATCACTCATTTCTTTTTGATATACACACAATTGCTTGCACCTGCACTTTCCCACACTGTTGTGTCAACACAGCACTGAGCACGCTGCTTTCGGATGAATCCATAAATTATATACATATGGATTCAATGTGCATTTTATGCATTTCTTCTTATGGTCTGCTAGATGTATTGAATAATTCTCTTTGTTATTTTATTTGTAATAGGATTCCTGTATCTCATCAAGACTTGGATAGCTTGGATCAGCTGAGCTGTATTGAAAATAGCATAAATATTTTTGAATACTGCTTATATTTATAGGACAGATGTATTGATGTCCCCTAAGGCTTCAGCACACGTCGAGTGGAGCCATTGTTCCATACACTGCATAATTACTCGCGTTCCTCATTGGTGCACTATGTTGCTCTCCTTTTGTACACTTCCTCTCTAAGGGAAGGTCATATAAACAAATAGAATTACTATGGATCTCAGCTGATAAGAAAATAAGTTTCCTAATAGTGAAATCTATCTGCACAATATCGACTAACATATAAGTGTTTATTGCATAAAATATTGAAAAGGGTGGAAAATAAAGGCTCACGCTATTAACAGCAGATAACAATAAACATTGCATTATCGGAGCCCAGGAAAAAAGACAAGAAAACACACATATTATTTCAGCCACAAACCTCAAAGTAAATGCCTCTTATATTGCTAAACAGTTGCTTTCTCTCTGCTACATGCCTCTGGATTTCAGCTTCACCCTTGCATCTCATTCCAATGCCTGTGTATTTCTTCCTCAAAGTTTCAAGGTCCGGCTGTTCAGTTCACTTAAGCATCTACCAGCTTGTTGGTTACCCCACAATAGAGTGCAACCAAAAGTGTCCTGAACTCTGACACCAGCCATAGTTTGACACAAAGCTCCACAAGACGTTTTCATCCTAGGACCCAGCAACAAACTTCAAAACTCGTATAAAGCCTCTGTGAAGATGACTATGAGCAGGGCCACTGGAAATGCGATTGTGTGGCTGTAGCAATTTTTGTATAGTTATATATTTGCCATTTGCCATGTAATCCATCATCTGCCACATAATCTGCAGATTTTAACAAAAAAATGTATAGCTTCTAGTTCAAACGGTTCAAAAGTTACTAAAAATGCAACAAAATGTGCTGCCGTGCAGTGGAAGGCACTTTGCAAAGCTGGACTGGTCCCCTTTCTGTGGCGTATTGCTATATTTGGATGTTAAACTGGTACTTGGATGTTAAACTGGTACTAATGATGTGCAACCAATACCCAGGGAGTATTACCAAGTTTTAAAATGATTAAATAATGAAGCAATACAATCACAAAATGTGCCTTCTGCCGCATAATTTGCCCTTTCTTGACACATCATTTACTCCGCCCTGCCTCATGATTTGGCCCTATCTTGCCGCATCATTCCAGTGGCCCTGACTATGAGCCACTGCCTCTGAATTACTATCACTTCCTCCTTGGATGATACGCCGAACTACATGGCCACACTAAGACGCTGGTACATATCGTCACCCTCCCACTCTAGCCACTACGTCTCACCCACTATGACAAATCACAACACCCAACTCTGCCTTCTTGCTCTCAAGTGTGAGGTGTCTCCTTCAGATATCACCTTATCTAGCACCCAAAGTGAGCACCCCTCTCAACACCTCTACTCATTCTCTCCCACTGCCTCCTGCTACGTCATGGCCTCAAAGACATGGCGCAGCAAAACTCTGGTCTTCCGTTATATAGCACTCGATCTCTCATCTCTGCATCGGTCATACACGACTTTCCATCCACACATGCGTGCCCATGCAAGCACTTCCTGAACAAGCAAAGACCCTTTGACACCTCACCAGAGGAGGCAATACAATAAATAAAATCAATGACAAAAAGTTTAAGGCAGTAAATATTTCAGTCATAATTCTGCGGTCTCATTACCATGCTTGCTTTTGTTCACTTTCCCCCGTATTTTCGTTGTGTGTTTCTGCTTAAATAAACTTTAGAAGGCCTGTGATAAGCTAAGGACAATTACAATAATACGTTTTGGGAGAGATTTCAAATAAATTAACAATTTCCCTAGAAAATGGTTGCAGTCACCCACCCTCTTGCTGCAAGTGAAAATGGAGTTATCAGGTAGCAGAACTTGATAATTTAGTGAGGAGACAGAACATTATATGGGGATTTGCGCTATATAAAACAAAAAAATATATATATACCTTTAAAAAATGCCCGCCTGGGCCTTACCTGGGCTGGTGAACTGCCGACTCCTGAGTTTACTTTAGTTAGTCTAGTCCGGCCTGCAGTCCAGTCAGTGCAGTGGCAGCGGCAAGCAGCAACCATTGGGACTAGCTGCTGCCAGCAGTGCACTAACTGACGGAGCGATGATGCCATGGGCCTCAGTAACACCCCCGGGCCCGGAGCCACTGCACCTGCTGCACTCATGATAGCTACGCCTCAGTGCTGGTGACTGTTCTATTCGCGTACACATTGGACTCTTACCTTCTCTCCACCACCTCTTGACGACCATGCATTGGTTTTCCAGCTGCGAGACCCCTCCTTCCGTGCTGGGACCAGGCTCCCCTGAGTCTCTCCGACTCGTCAGTGGGTCCTCCTCCGTGCTGACTGAGTTATTTTCAGGGGAGTGTGCGCCCTTCCCCTGCGCGCCATGATGCCTCTTCCTGGCAGGTGACCCTGTGCCCTCATCGCATAGGCTCCGCCTGGGTGGTCGGGGAGTCGGAGTCGACAGGGTCCCATCTTCAAGGTCTAGTGCCATCGAAGAATAGTCAGAGTCATTCTCCATTCTGTGCCTTGTGTGATCCTTGGCAAATCACAGCAGCACCCGGGGCTTGAGTACTTATGAAACTATTTCACACCCCTTAAAGACTGATTGCAGGAAATGAATGAATGATGCTCATACATGGCTGGCTAATGTACCTTTATTTGAGACGTATTCAAATCAATGGGTCTAGCTTTAAGGCGCCAATGCACCTAAGCACCAGCATCCACAAGCACTGCTTGTGTGTGCTCCATGAAAAAATGCTGTTTAGCACATGAAAGTCAGCACTAATAGCATTGGGGGGGGAAAGGTGGAAAAATATTACTTTCTATATGGAACGCATATAGGAGAGAATTAAACGTGAGCATGGTGACTGAATTTAATTTTGAGATATAAAATAGTTTATCTCTTTTTAAATGGAATTAAGGTGAGTGTCCGAGCATAATCATTTTATTTTCCCAGATCACTGACACATGAGTGACCTTGCACAGCTTATAAACAATGAAAAATCAATAGCCACGTATACCATGACAGGAGGCAAAGATATGCACACTGCCGGCCCCTTCGGTCCCAACTCACCATAACTTCATTTTAAATAGACGAGAAGCAAAGGAGTGTAATAAAAATAATTACAAATAAATTAAAAATGATGGATGATGGACTTTCATGCCGGCAACATTGAGGACAGGTTGTGCGAGGGCATTGTTGTTCTTCATTTCAGAGCACAAGACCTCAACGAGGAAGGTACCGACTCCACTTATCTGCACTAAATCATGTGAGCAGTTGAGGTTGTTTCAGTACGCACTGCTGGACTTTTTGGCGAATATTTGACTCCCAACTATTCAATAATCGGACCAAGTCGGGCCTGCTCCTCGCTGCTTTTGTGACTTTTTGGCTACGGCGAGTACCTTCAGATTCTCCAGCACAGGAACGAGAATTCTGCATCAAAGGCCTGCCGCTGCATTAATATTAACTCTGGTGTTTTCTTCCAGAGGAGGGCAAGGGATGCAGGTGAGAGTAAAGTGCTTTTTAGCCATCTTACTTTCACGAACGGCTGCATTCCTCCCCAAACCTGATTGCAGTTTATTAGCTGATGAATCCTGTAGCAAACATAATTGAGTCGCCGCTGGTGATAGATAAATTGATGGTAACTAGCAACATTAATTGAAGAGCAGTTCATGTGGCTGATAAAGGTGTAATTGGAACAGGCATGTGAACATATATTAAGAAGGTGCCTGTAATTCTCTGTCGGCTAAAGTAAATTACTCAGGTTGGCGGGTTGAGTCAGGAGCCGGAGCGGAGGCACTGGCTGTAAAGAGCTGCACATTGAACTACACTATTGCGTTTGAGTTCTCATCAGTCGCGGCTCACGGGGGTGGGGTGTCGCGGGGGGGGGGTGAGTGCAGGGGTGGGGGGAGTTTTAAAATAAAATAAAAATCCTACCTGTACCTGAGCAGGTCCGCGCGGCCTCGGGTCCGTTGGCGCCTACAGGAACGGAACAGCCGCATCACTGCTGGCAAGTGGGTGGCAACCCCTCTCAGCCAATCCTGGCGCTGCCAGCAGCGCCAGGATTGACTTAGGGCACGGTTACTCTCCGCCCGCCTGCCCATTAGGAGACCGAGGTTTGAGCCTTTGCTCAACCCTCGCTCTCCTAATGGGCATGCGCCAGCCTGTGCAGCCACTAGTGCGCATGACTGGGCACGGCTGAAAAATTCGCCGACCTTCCCCACTCATGCGCACTTGTGCATTGTGCTGCTGCATGCCCCTGGTGACGGTCTGACTGACAATGCGTGTCAGTCAACATGACGCCGGACCGCCCACCCCCTTCAGACTCTGAAGGGGGTAGGCGGTCCGACGTCATGCTGACTGACATGATTGTCAGTTCTCCCTCGGCGTCTTTTAACTTACTTAAACTGAGAGTTTACTTAAGTTCAGAAGACGCCGAGGGAGCTGCGGGCGGGGGGGCAACACCCCAACGCCCCAATGGACGCACCGCTCCTGCTCTCAGACAGACGCTGCCCGACCGGTGTTGTCTTTGGGCAACTACCGTTGGCAAAGGGGTGGTACTGGGAGCATGTAGAGTTGAGGCATTGTTAGAAATGGGATTTCTGGTTGGCTAGGGCAAGCGCCTAAGCCAGGCAGAAACCACCACTCTAGTCAGGGCAAGGGAGTTACACGCTGAAGATAACCCCTGCTCACCCCCTTGGTAGCTTGGCACGAGCAGTCAGGTATATCCCAGAGGTAATGTGTAAAGCGTTTGCGCAACACACGCACACAGCAGCAACACACTAGGCACACCACAAAAGAAACTCCACACAAGGTTATATCAAAAATAGCCTTTGTATTATCATAAACACATTAGAAACCTAATCACACATTTACACTGTGCCAACTGGCACTAGGCAATATTCACAGGGGATTATATACAGGACCAGGCCAATCGGGCCACGGTCAGAACCATCAGAATGCAGGTAGTAAATATAAAACACAACCAGTAAATACTGGTACCATAATGACCTCAGCATTATCACATTAGCATTAGACACCGTCCTAAAATATCATAGCATGACATTAGGCATGAATACATTAGGCCCAAACCTCTTTAGCATAAACACATTACGCAGTAGGCCCCTCCAGCCCAAACACATTTAGGCAATAATCATGGTGCATGAATCACATTTGTCATAGGCATCACATAAATCACATTGGGCAATAAATCACCAACATAACCACATTACGCAATAGGCATCACATTAGGGCTTTGCGCCCTACCAACATCACATAGATGACCCCACAGGGGGCCCCAATGCCCTAAGTCCAAAAAATGTCAGGGCTTGGCTGCCAATGCAGCGAAGATGCTGCGCAACGCGCTGGGGCACAGGGGAGCGTCTCACCCCCTCATTATCACTAACAAAAATGCCCCCAAACTTTGCAGCTGCCCGCAACCTGTGGTGCAGCTGGGAAAAACAAAGCGGAACTGGCACCACTGTGCCTCCTGCGTTCCCACTGGGACTCTAAAATAAAGTGGGCGTTGGCACCACTGTGCCGGAGATCCTCCTCCACCGGGACCTCTTGTTGCAGCTGCCCGCTCACTCTTGGGGCAGCGGCGTAATCACCCTTGGCCAGGTAGGGCCTCCTGTGCCCCCACTGGGACTTTCCAGGCCAAAAGATTGCCCCAAGTCCCACTCCGGGACTTCTAAAAGTAAAATGGCCCCCAGAGTTGCAGCTGCCCGCAACGGCGGTGCAGCTGTGGAAATTTTGGCTCGGCACCTCTGTGCCTTGGGAGCCCCCCTCTGGGACTCCTCCTGGAGCCCTCGACCCTCACCACCAATGCTCACCAGCCTACCGCCCCCACTCACCGGGGCTCTGCTGGGACTTCGCCGGTCGTCTCTTCAGGTGGGGAAGAGAGCACAGACACTGTGCCTCGACCTGGCCCCTCTCCTGGGGCCTCGCGGGTCCAGCCTCTCTCTCTAGAGGCAGAAATGGAGCCTGCCAGGCTCCCGGCTCGGCAAGGACACGCGGGGCTACTTGTTCGGCCGCGCTGCGATTGGCGGCCTCGGCCGCCTCCTTCTATTGGCCCCGCCCGAGCCAGGCAGCAGGCGCCTGACTTCCGGGTCGCTGCTCCTCTCGGCGGCGGCTCCTTCTCGGCGGCTGCAGTTTGCGGGGTGGGCACCCGCTTTTAAATAAAACCCAAATGTGGGGTGGGCACCCGCTGACGAACACCACATGTGGGGTGGGCACCCGCTTCAAATGAAGCTCAAATGCGGGCTGGGCACCCGCCGACGAACACCACATGCGGGGTGGGCACCCGCTTCTTAAATATGCATAAAGCGGGATGGGCTCCCGCTTCTTAAATATGCATAAAGCGGGGTAAACTCCCGCTCCTTCTTAAAAAACGCGGGGTGGGCACCCGCTCCCCACGCTGTGCAGGGGAATCTCCACGCTGGGATCCCCTCCGGACGCTCTGGCAGCCCAGTGCTGCAGAGCACACACACTCCTCTCTTTCTTTTGGCAATGAAGGTAGAGCGCTCACGAGGCGCTAAAAGTCCTCAAAGTCATCAGGGGCACAAGGCTGGGCCCAGGCAGGCCAGCTCACAGGGCCCTCCAGCAGGGAGGCAGTTCCTCGTGGCGGTTCCTCCTGGGGCCCAGCAGCAGCAGTCCCCAGTCAAAAAGAAGCACACCTTTCATGGGGTCACAGCCCCTATATTTATAGTATATATTTGCTTTGTCTGCCGTGACACAGGGCTTGAAGAAACCAGCTTAAACTGGTTCAGGGGGGAATTGGAGCACTTTGTTTACAAGGCTCCTCTTCCCCTTTGTCAGGAGGGGGCTCGTCATCAGACACACCACAGGGGGGCGGAGCCAGCATTCACTAGGGCAGGCACAATCCTATTCAGGGGGCTACTCCTCCCACTACTCCAAATGTAGCTGCCCTATTCAGCCTAGCGCTGACCCATCCTGCCCCTCCTGGAGCTCCACACACACCTCACCAGCCCCTGTCACTCAAAAGCCAGACATGCAATTCACATCAGACAGGCAGACACATAGCACACAGAAATGCCAACTTCTAAAAGTGGCATTTCTAAAATAGTTATAATAAATCTGCGCACACCATTGCGTAGCATTTATTATTACTATTCCAAATATACCAAACTTGACCACGCTGCGCCTCTCATATCAGGAATTACCACTGAAACACTTATCAGGGAATCCCCAATGCATTCCTATGGGAGGGCAGCCTCACAGTAGTGAGAAACCAAAATGGCTGTTTGTCACTACCAGGACATGTCACACACTTAAGGTACATGTCCTACCTTTTACCTACAATGCACCCTGCCCATAGGGCTAGCTAGGGCCTACCTTAGGGGTGACTGACATGTAGTCAAAGGGGGGTCACAGACATGGTACACACTTTAGGTGCCACGTCACAGCGGCAGTAACACTGCGCCCACAGGCCCTGCAATGGCAGAGGCCTGAGACAGGTTTGAAAGGCTACTTTGGTGAGTGGCGCAATCAGCGCTGCAAGCCCACCAGTAGCATTTAATTTACCAACCCTGGGTATATGAGATACCACTTTACAAGGGACTGACAGGTAAATTAAATAGGCCAAACAGGTGTAGACCAATCTTACCATGTTTATCACAGTGAGCACACGCACTTTACACTGGACAGCAGTGCTAAAGTGCCCAGAGTCCTAAAACCACCAACACCATGTCAGAAAAAAGGCTAGGAGAAAGGCAAAAAGTTTAGGGATGACCCTGCAAAAAGGGCCAAGTCCAACAGGCATCATTCCACTCCCTCCTGTGTGCTCATCCCTGGGAATGACCCCAATGCGTATGTAGTGTCAGGTCACCCCCCCGGGCGCGCCTGCTATGGATCGGGGGGAGGTCAGAGGAAAGGATTAGCCCCTGTGTCACTGTCCAGCTTCAGATAATGGTACCAGGCCCCCTGCACTCAGTCTCTACGCTGCTTGGTGATGGGTTGAGTTCGGGGCCCCAGACATCGTCCCCCACGCCGCCCTCATCTACACACCAACCAGTCTCAATTGTATTTTCCCGATTTACCCCAATTCTGTAACTCTGGCACTGGGCTGTGGTCTCGGCAGCATCATCCTCCTCGACACCCAATCAGGCGTCGTCTAAGTGGTCTCCCCAGGCAGTCCTCGTGGCCCAGGCCTCCCTGGGCCGTGCCTCGGCCATCCTTTGAGTGTTTGCAACGATGACCCCGGGACAGGTCAGCACCGAAGGCCAATGAAGCCGACGTTAGCCCCAGGGCCTCCTTTGGCAGGAGCAGTTTTTGGGCCCTTCTCACCCTTTTGTCATCCGGGAAGGCAGCGGTTTTGTCGGGTCCGACCTACCCAAGCTCCCTGGCTGTGGAAGAAGCAGTGTCCAGGCACTCTCACGTCTCCGTGGCCCGGCAACCAAAGGCCCGGGGGCCCACCCATCTGCGGGCCGAATTCAGGCCACTGCTGGCACCGGTCACCTCTGTCTTCCTCAGGCGTCTCCTCGCAGGTAGTGGGGGTGGTGGAATTCTTTTGCCCACATTATGGGGGCTTCTCATCTCAGCCCTTCCCACCGGGACGCAAACGCAGGCCCTGAGGACGCCACTACAAGGAGCATGGTCTGATGCCTGCCGGGGCCTTTTGTGCATTGTCCTCGGAGTCTCTCGCTCACCAGCAATGTTGACTACAGGTGGATGGTGGTGGATTTTGCAGGATAAATGTGGATTCTGCTGGTTGCTGCCTCAGGGCTTTCCTAGCCCTCGTCTGCCCTCTTGAGGGGCCAAGTCACGCCCCCTTTTCTGTGTAATGTTGCCACATGAAAAATTCTTTATGTATGTTTTGGGCACTCTGTTAAGCATTTGAGATGATGATGATAATGACTTCACTTGTGTTATATTGGCTAGATTCTGATTGCTCACGTTTCCATGATTTTTTTGTTGCATTTATTGTAAGTGCACAAGACATCACACACTGTACGGAGAGATGTCTGCGAAGTGTTTCTCCTCCTAGTGCAAAGTGCCAACTGCTAGTGCTGAGAAGATGGCCCCAAAGAACGAGGTTCTTACAAAGAAAATATCCATTGGGTAGAAGAAGAAGCCTGTTGCCACCACTACCATCAGGCCCTCAACCTTTGTCAGTACATGTACCCGGCTTGATGCACACTCCTCTGGGCAGAAAGAGGCTTAAAGGATCACTCTTGCATCGACCGTACCATCAACACCAAAACTTAAGGCCATGTCTCTCAGTGCTGCAGTGACTGCAGTCATGGAGAGCAGTAAATCTAAAATTGAACCCTGTTGGCTGCAAACCGAATCATCACAGAAAAGTCGACAACAGGTGTCACAGTCAGAGATAGATCTTCTTGAAGTAGGAGCAGAACAGGAGGTTAAGGTTCATGCTGAGCAAGATTTGTTGAGAAGACTGTTCTTCCCCATCGGCTTCACGATCTCCAGCAAGGAAAAGAAAGAGTACTCCCCCATCTTCTTCAAGTCCCCTTCTGATGATCTGGATATGGATTGTACCCAGGCAGGGTCCGAGAGACAAGGACAAAGGAAGGTTCCTGAAAGTCTTGCAAGTGAGGAAGGTGGTGATGATGATGATGATGACAAGCCAGTAATCACAAAGGATGTATGGCTCATCTCTATTCAATCTGCTCAGAGGGCCCATATTTGCAAGACTCCAGAAACCAGCAGCCGCCACCACTACCACTCCTACAACAGTCACAGAACGCCCTTCAAAAAGACAAACAGCACAACCACCTAGTTTTACTTCCAGTATTTCAGGCTTGATGCAATAAGAAAGCTATCCTCCCCAGTTTGGGACTTCTCTACGCTAGAGGATAACGTTGCAATATGCTCCTTTTGCCACAAGATAGTTTGATGTGGTAAGCCAAGTGGGCATTTCACTCTTGACTCTGCTTTCCATGGGAACAGTCCAGACCAGGTCCTCCCTGGACTGGAAACAAGCATCCTAGGACTGGTTTCAGGGTATTCCCCTCATCAGCTAGGATAGCTTAACTCCAGTGGCATGGTGAGCACGCAGTCGCGGCCGGTTCAGGTAAGAGCAGTGGGGCGGGGGTTGGGCAAGTCGCGTGGCGAGAAGTCGACGGAATAGGGAAAATAAAAGAAAAAAAGAAATAAAAACACTTACCTTGTGCTCGCCACATCCCAGAGTCGGCGAGCGCAAGGTAAGTGGTTTTCTTTTTTTAATTTAATTTAATTTTCCCTATTCCATCATTTGTCACCCCCCCAACCCCGCCCCGCCCCACCGCTCTTACCTGCACTGGGCCGCGACTGTGAGCATGGGACCCACGTCTTGGCATACCCGTCCCACTTAAGGCGACTAATGAGAAAAGAACAAATGATAGACGGAATGCTGAACAATGTCAAACACTCACCACCAGTACAGAGATCTATGGCCTAAATCCATAATTTTTTTGCTCACCACGCCATTCCAGTAAAAAAACGATGGATTAAACCCAGATCTGTGACTGGTGGTGAATGTTTGATTTGTTCAGAATTTCATCCATCATTTGTTCTTTTTGCTTTTGTCACCCTAAGTGGTAAGGGTATGCCCTACTGTGCCCCTGGATTCAAGCTAGCCTGGCTGATGAGGGGTGATACCTCGAAACTGATCCCAGGATGCTTGTTTCCGGTCCAGGGAGGACCTGGCCTGGCAGCTCGGGCTGGACTTTCCCATGGGGAGCAGGGTCAAGACTGATTTGCATATGGCTGAGTCCAAACTCGGGTGGCGTGATGAGCAAAGAACGATGGATTAAACCTAGATCTGTGACTAGGGGTAAATGTTTGATTTGTTCAGCATTCTGCCCATCATTTGTTCTTTTTGCTTTTGTCGTCCTAAGTGGGAAGGGTATGCCCAGAAGTGGGTCCCGTGCTCACTGTGCCACTGGATTTTCAAGCTAGCCTGGCTGATGAGGGATGATACCCCCAAACCGGTTCCCAGGATGCTTGTTTCCGGTCCAGGGAGGACATGACCTGGCAGTTTGGGTTGGACTGTTCTCATGGGGAGCAGGGTCAAGACTGATTTGCATATGGCTGGGTCCAAACTGGGGTGCGTGGTGAGCAGAAATTATGGATTAAACCCAGATCTGTGATTGGGGGTGAATGTTTGATTTATTCAGCATTCTTCCCATCATTTGTTCTTTTTGATTTTGTCGCCCTAAGTGGGAAGGGTATGCCCAGAGGTGGGTCTTGTGCTCAGTGCCGATGAGGGGTGATATCACGAAACTGGTTCCAGGATGCTTGTTTGTAGTCCAGGGGGGACCTAGCTTGGCAGTTTAGGATGGACTGTTCCCATGGGGAGCAAGGTCAAGACTGATTTTCATATGGTTAGGTCCAAGCTGGTGGCGTGGTGAGCAAACAAACAATGGATTAATCCCAGATCTGTGACTGGGGTTGAATGTTTGATTTGTTCAGCGTTCTGTCCATTGTTTGTTCTTTTTGCTATTTGAAAAAACAACACTCAGTCATGTAAGGGGAGCACCTTAACCCCTTCGCTGCTAGGCCTTTTCCCCCCCTGTGCGAAGCCTTTTTTTGGCTATTTGGGGTAGTGCGTGCTTAGGCCCCTGTAACTTTTTGACCACATAAGGTATCAACGCCAAATTTACGTCCTTTTCTTCCAACATCATGGGGATTGTAAAGGTACCCAGGGTTTGTGGATTCCCCTGGAGGGGTCCCAGAAATTAGCCAAAATACAGCGAAATTGTGTTTTTTTTGGGAAAAATGCGAAAAAAGGGCTGCAAATGAAAGCGTCTGGGTTTTTCCCTGCAAATGGTATCAAAAAAGGGTTTGTGGGGCTGAAATCACCATTTCCCCAGCTTTTAGGGAATGACAGACTTTTGTCAGAAAACCAACATTTTTTACACAGTTTTGGCATTTTTCTGGGACATAGCCTATTTTTGCTATTTTTTGTGCTTTCAACCTCCTTCCAGTTAATGGTAGAAATGGGTATGAAAGCAATAATGGATCCTAGACAGCTATACATTTTAGAAAAGTAGACAAAATTATGAATTCAGCAAGCGGTCATTTGTGTAGATCCATCAAGGTTTCTTTATAGAAACTAACAGTTAAATATAGGAAAAATTGAAAATTAGTTGAAAAAAACAGCCTTTTGTGTCAACGTTTTCACCTGTAACTTCTTCTAATTATGACAGCTCTTTGAAAGCAATATACCGTTACATCCGCTGGACCTTACTTAATGTGGGGATATATAGGACTTGTAGGTTCACCAAGAACCCGACGAACCCAGAGCCTATAACTGAGCAGCTTCTTAAATGGTTTTTTATTATGTACCGGGTATATAGCAATTATTGTGGAAAAATGTATACATGGAAAAATCGGTATGAAAGACACCTATGTATTTCTGAAATGGGAACAAAATATAGAGTTGAGAAACAGTAGATATTTGCACATTTCCGAAATTGGGAATACTCATACTAGCATGAGAATTATCGGTCATTTTTTAAAATGACTTCTTTTTTACACAATGTATTTCATTTGGAAGGCAGAATGCATCAAAAGTCAATAGGTAATAACAGTTGCTTTACAAATCTGAATTACCCTAAGTCTCCCGATAAAAATGGTACCTCACTTGTGTGGGTAGGCATAGTGCCCACAACAGGAAATGGCTCAAAACCCAACGTGAACACACCACATTTTCACAATGAAAAATTACCCTTTTTTTGCAAAGTGCCTAGCTGTAGTTTTTGAACCATAGCTCTGCCGGCACCTAAGGAAACCTAGCAAACCTATACATTTTTGAAAACTAGACACCCAGGGGAATCCAGGATGGGGTGACTTGACTGCCTCCCACCAGGTTCTGTTACCCAGAATCCCTTGCAAACCTAAACTTTTGTCAAAAAAACCACATTTTCCTCACATTTCTGTGGTGGAAAGTTCTGGAATTTGCGTGGATCCACGAATTTCCACCCACCCCGCGTTCCCCAAAGTCTTCCGAGAAAAATGGTACCTCGCTTGTGTGGGTCGGCCTAGTGCCCACGAAAGGAAACGGCGCAAAACGCAACGTGGACACACCTCAATTTCGCAGTGAAAAATGACCCTTTTTTGGCAAAGTGCCTAGCTGTAGTTTTTGAACCATAGCTCTGCCGGCACCTAGGGAAACCTAGCAAATCTATACATTTTTGAAAACTAGACACTCAGGGGAATCCAGGAGGGGGTGACTTGACTGCCTCCCACCAGGTTCTGTTACCCAGAATCCCTTGCAAACCTAAACAATTGTCAAAAAAACACATTTCCCCCACATTTCTGGGGTGGAAAGTTCTGGAATCTGCGTGGATCCACAAATTTCCACCCACCCCGCGTTCCCCAAAGTCTTCCGAGAAAAATGGTACCTCACTTGTGTGGGTCGGCCTAGTGCCCGCGACAGGAAACGGCGCAAAACGCAACATGGACACACCTCAATTTCGCAGTGATAAATGACTCTTTTTTGGCAAAGTGCCTAGCTGTAGTTTTTGAACCATAGCTCTGCCGGCACCTAGGGAAACCTAGCAAACCTATACATTTTTGAAAACTAGACACCCAGGGGAATCCAGGATGGGGTGACTTGACTGCCTCCCACCAGGTTCTGTTACCCAGAATCCCTTGCAAACTTAAAAAATTGTCCAAAAAAACACATTTTCCCCATATTTCTGTGGTGGAAAGTTCTGGAATCTGCGTGGATCCACAAATTTCCACCCACCCCGCGTTCCCCAAAGACTTCCGAGAAAAATGGTACCTCACTTGTGTGGGTCGGCCTAGTGCCCGCGACAGGAAACGGCGCAAAACGCAACGTGGACACACCTCAATTTCGCAGTGAAAAATGACCCTTTTTTGGCAAAGTGCCTAGCTGTAGTTTTTGAGCCATAGCTCTGCCGGCACCTAGGGAAGCCTAGCAAACCTATACATTTTTGAAAACTAGACACCCAGGGGAATCCAGGATGGGGTGACTTGACTGCCTCCCACCAGGTTCTGTTACCCAGAATCCCTTGCAAACCTAAAAAATTGTCAAAAAACCCACATTTTCCCCACATTTCTGTGGTGGAAAGTTCTGCAATCTGCGTGGATCCACAAATTTCCTCCCACCCAGCGTTCAACCAGGTCTCCCGATAAAAATGGTACCTCACTTGCGTGGGTGGGTCAAGGATCCGCGACAGGCAAGGGCCCAAAAGCTATTGAGGCGACATCAAAATTCCCATCACAAACCAACCTGGTTTTGCATGGGGGGTCCCATGAGTTTTTGGCCCGGGGCTCGGCAGCCATCTAGGGAAACCTACCTAACCCACACATTTCTGGAAACTAGACACCCGGGGGAGTCCAGCGAGGTATGGCTTGCGTGGGTCCCCCATCATTCTCCTACCCAGAATCCCCTGCAAACCTCAAATTTCGCTGAAAAATTCACTTTTTCTCACATTTCTGTGGTGGAAAGTTCTGGAATCTGCGTGGATCCACAAATTTCCTCCCACCCAGCGTTCCCCAGGTCTCCCGATAAAAATGGTACCTCACTTGCGTGGGTGGGTCAAGGACCCGCAACAGGCAAGGGCCCAAAATCTATTGAGGCGACATCAAAATTACCTATCACAAACCAACCTGGTTTTGCATGGGGGGTCCCATGAGTTTTTGGCCCGGGGCTCGGCAGCCATCTAGGGAAACCTACCTAACCCACACATTTCTGGAAACTACCGGGGGAGTCCAGCGAGGTATGGCTTGCGTGGGTCCCCCATCATTCTCCTACCCAGAATCCCCTGCAAACCTCAAATTTCGCCGAAAAATTCACTTTTTTCTCACATTTCTGTGGTGGAAAGTTCTGAAATCTGCGTGGATCCACAAATTTCCTCCCACCCAGCGTTCCCCCAGGTCTCTCGATAAAAATGGTACCTCACTTGTGTGGGTAGGCACAGTGGCTGCAACAGGAAATGGCCCAAATCGTACTCTGGAGACTTCAAAATTACCTATAGCAAAACTACCTGGTTTTGGGGGGGGGCACCTGAGATTTTGGCCCCGGGCTCGGTGGCCATCTTGGGAAAGTACCAAACCCAAAGATTTCTGAAAACTAGACACCCGGGGGAGTCCAATGAGGTTTGGCTTGCCTGGATCCCCCAACGTTTTCCTACCCAGATTGCAATGCAAACCTTAAATTTAGCTGAAAAAACCACATTTTCCACATATTTTTGTGTGGAATCACCGTGCCGGCACAAATGTCCTACCACCCAGCGTTCCCCTTGTTCTCCCGAGTAAAATGATACCTCACTTGTGTGGGTGTCCAAAGCAGAATTGGATAAAAACGTATTTTTTTTAAAAAATGTAGCGCTTAGAATTCTTGGTGCTATACTATAAATCCCTATGTTTTGGGCTCTTCCTAGCCACAGGCCTTTGGCCCACCCACACAAGTGAGGTATCATTTTACTCGGGAGAACAAGGGGAACGCTGGGCTAATGCCCCCAGCTGCCCCCCAGGGGGGGAAGAAAGGCTGTCATTTTTGCGGGGGGTGGGTGGGGGCATGGGCATGCCCATATTGGGCAACCCCCACCACAAATTATAATTAAAAAAAATCCCTGGCGTATAGTGGGCTTTTTGCTTCCCCAGGGGGGCAGAAAGGCTGTCAATTTTGCGGGGTGGGGGCATGGACATGCCCTTTATGGGCAGCCCTCACCCTAATAAATTATGGGGCAAACAAAAATATCCCTGGGGTCTAGTGGGCTTTTTGCCCCCCCCCGGGGGGCAGATTGGGGGCTACTGCCCCCATCTGCCCCCAGAGGGGCAAAAAGTCTAAATACGCACCCAAAAAATTGGGGGAGCAAAAGCCCTTGCCTAAGGGGCCGCTCCCCCTCCCTGGTGTCTAGTGGGTGGATCCCTGCTTGGGGATCGCCCTCCTGGGGTGATCCCCAAGCAGGGATCCACTGGGGAGGGGTACCATTGGAAAGGGGAGATTCTCTCCTTTCCAATGATACCTCTCCTGTCTGCAGCAGAGGGATTTCGTGCCCCTGGCCTCATGACGGAATGGTTCCGTCATGAGCACAGGGGCACCGATGCTCATGACGGAACCATTCCGTCATGAGCATCGATGGGGTTAAAAACATAGCTGCTGATGGCGATAGAGAACAAGCAGCGTGAGTGATAGAAGAAGACAGTCAGGAGGAAGAAGGGGATGACAGCAGCTACATTACATAAAGTAGCTCTGTTAACCTACCCCATAGTGTTCAATCTTCACCCACAGCAACCTCTGCATGGTACAAGGCACAGCGGGATACAGCGTCTTCCACCTCAAAGCTCCCATGCAGTTTGCCTGTTACTGGCACCCGAAGGTTACTTGTGGCAGTAGTATCACAACAAAAACAGCCTACTACTAAGGCTATGTTTACCAAGGAGTCGCTGTACCACTGGAACCACGAAAAAGCCTGTTTCTACAATGGGATGCTGGCCAAAATGTTAGCACTTAACCCCCTTCTTTTTTTTCTCTTGTTGGAAGGAGTGAGCTTTCTGGAATTTGTGGAGGCCCTCTGCCCAAAATGGAGGGTTCCTACCTGGACCTATTGTGCCACAGCGGCTGTGCCAGCGCTGCATCATGAAGTGCTGCAATTGGTTGGCAACACTATGAAGCTGAGCATTGTTCAGTCCATCCCTCTCACGACAGACGTGGACCAGTTGTCAAGCTACAGATTACATGTGCATCACTGGATCTCTTTCCAGGGAGTTAGGCAAACGCTAGCTGCTGGTCTCATTGCTAATAATGCTTTTTAGGGCAATCAGTAGTATGCAACAGTTGTGATGTTTGCCATGGAGAAATCACATACAGCTACCAACATCTTGGAATAGTTTCATTCCAAGGTCTATGAATGGCTTAAACCCAGAGGTCTCATAATTGGATTTGTTGCAACTGACAATGATAGTAATATAGTCAAAACCATGGCTGACAGCGGATATTTCAGAGTACTGTGTTTAGAGCACTACATCAACCTAATTGTGTAGGACTTTCTGAAAAAAGAAGCAGTAGTCAGCAACATAACCTGCAGAAGAATATGCATTAATTTCAATCATTCAGTCAAAGCCTCGAAGCCTCGTGGTGGCGGTCCCAGGCGAAGACTGCAAAACTCGAAATAAGGCCCTTAGAAAACATAAATTAAATGAGAAAAATGTGTTACATGTCTTTATTCTGTAAAAATGTAATTAATGATATTATTGCCTACACAGATACAAATAACTATTTTTTTCTGAACACGAACAATATCAATAAAATAACATAAACTATTTCTACTACAAAGAAATACAATTAAAATAAATTATTTCAGACTAAAATTATAAAATTAAATAATTACACTCCAACATAATTCATTTTTAAAAAAAGTGTTAGACTGTAAAAGGGTGGCATTTACTACTCACACTCCAGTTTAGCCATATCAGGGGAAGGTGTTGGAAACTAGGGGGTCTATTCCGATGTCGTTCTGAAGGGCTCCGAATCGGTTTTGGGTTTGCCGAATCTGATCCGGAGCCCTTGTTTCCGACCGACTCGTTCCCAGTTCCGAACGACCAAGTACGATGCCAACAAACCATTAGGGCTGACCTAATCGGTTCCGAAAGGCATCCGGACAGGACGAACCTCCCCGGAGCCGATTCGTACAGCTCTATGGACTTGGTTTCCGAGCAAGCGAGTACGATGACCGATCCGGACAGCCTTTCCGATTCGGTTTGCCCGGAATGAAACGGCTGCCGTAATTGTCTTTGGGGGCATGTAGCAGGCCCCCCTTCACCCGGGGCCCTCCGATTCGGGCCCGTGGGAGTACCCATGGGTCCCTCCTTTCCAACCATGCACAGTGTGTGCCTGCCACAGGGTGCAAGGTTTTCCCCAACCACCCCTTTCTTCAATGGGAGCCTGTGTTCACGTTCGGAACACAGGCTCCCATTGAAGTCAATGGGAGTCCGACCGAATCGGATCCGGATGCATAGGGATGCATCGTACTGATTCGGTCAGACTCCCCCAATCTGAGTTGTACGGAAAGCATTCCGGAACCGATTCGGTCAGTATGCTTTCCAAACGAGCTCGGAATCGGGCCCTAAGTGCTCTATTATGAATTATGGTGGACTCGTGGGGGCGCGGAGGTGGTGTTTTCCAACCGCCCTATTACAATTTGGGTGGTTGGACTGCCATTGCCCCGCCGCAGCTGACAGGGAACCGCCATTCCCTGGCGGTGTTGCGGTGGTCAGGAGGCTGCAATACCCTTGGCAGGATCGCCGCGGTCCCGCCAAGCATGTTACGAGTTTCCTCTCCGCCACGGTTTTCATGGCGGTTCCTCCGCCATGAAAATCCTGGTGAGGAGGAAACACCTTTTGCCTCTGCACCCTGGGGTGCATGCAGGGGGCAACAACATGTGCCCCCCTGCGTGCCGGAACTGTTTTTGGCGTTCCCATTGCAGTGCCCATTTTCAGGGTACCGCAGTGGAAACGTAAAAAAAAAAGCCCGTCTGACAAGCAAAATACTAGTAATCTGGCGGACGGCCCGACCACGGGTTTGGTGGTGCAACGGTGGGGCAGACCCGGCGCCGGACTGCCAAACTCGTAATCAGGCCCTTAAGTGGAGACATTTACTATTCCCACTCCAGTCTAACCATATTGGGGGAAGGTGTTGGACACTAAAGTGGTGGCATTTACTATTCTCTCTGCAGTCTAACCATACTGGAGAAAGGTATTGGACACCTAAGGGGTGGTATTTAATATTCCCACTCCAATCTAACCATATTGATAGAAAATGTTGAACACTAAAGGGTTCAAATTTACTATTCCCACTCCAATCTAAGGCTATTTAAAGAAGATGTTAGACGCTAAAGAGCTAAAATCTCCTATATACACTTCAATCTAAAACATTTTAAAGAAGACTAATACAAATGAAACATTTTATATACACAATCAATACTCCATACTCACACACAATTTCTTAACTATACAATACAACAATATTTAATTTAAAAACACAATATCCAAAACTATAGACTTATATATACATATTTAAACATCAAAATATATAGAATATTATTACAAATAATAATCTATATAAAAAAACTTACTACCATTCCTAAACTGTATCCCATAAAAAGAAATTAAATCATAATACAAAATAATCATTAATTATAAAAATAATTTTATACACTTGAAAAAAAACATTTTCTTAAATTAAAATTATAATTTTAAAACAATAAATATACATTTTTTGTATTATCATACATTTTTTCAGAACATTCAAATTGTTTAAGAAGTTTATATAAAAATAATTCCTAATCATTTTACTCAATTATAAATATATTTTTAAATATTATTTTTTACATGTTTTTAACAATCTATACTTTTTTAATGGTTTACATTTAATATCATATATATATATATATATATATATATATATATTATATAATATTAAATTAAAATGTATTAAAAATATAAAAATAACAAAATAAATATACGTTGTTTGTATTATTATACATTTTTTCAGAAAATTGTATTTTTAAAAACAAAGTTGATATAAAAGTATTCCTAATCATTTTACTTAATTAAAAATATATTTTTAAATATTATTTTTTTACATGTTTTTAACAATCATACTTTTGTAATCGTTTAAATGTAATATCATATATATATATATATATATTAAATTAAATTAAAATGTATTAAAAATATCAAAAAACAAAATAAATCTAAAATAATTGTCTGATCAAAAAACTATTTCCCAGAAAACATTTATATTTTAAAACTTCTATATAAAAATAAATGTCAAATTATTTTAATTTATTACAATAATTGTTTTAATATTTTTATTTTTTAAATTATTTTAATATATTATTATTTTTTTAACACTTAATACCATTAAAATATATTTGAATATGTATTATAATTAATATTATATTACAATTTATTGAAACCATTAAAGTAGCAAAATACATTTTAAAAATGTAAAATATTAATTTGCATACCATTACAATTAACATCAATTTTACTTTAAAATTTTCACTTTTTAAAACTCTCCCCACCCTTATCCCCTGAAAACCCAATATCCCACTACTAAAAAAAGTATAAAAGCATTATTTATAAACATGAATATAACTAAAAATGCAAATCTCAACAATTTCATAATTAATAAATTATCCTATTAAAAACAAATAAAAAAATTAATAAACAGATAATCAAACAAACTACAGTAAATTACATAAAATTAACACTACAAGCAATATTGCATACAACAATATTTTCTACATTAATATTTTTCACAACCATATTAAAAACAACACTAAAAACAATATTTTGACCTTGGATATTCCTGTCAACGATATTTCTGAAATCCTGATATTCTTGACACAATATTTTTGCATCACAATTTTTTTCTTCTGATATTTTGGCCAAATACCCCTGAAAGGAACTGAATATTTAATGAGTGCCTTTTAAGAGCCAATGTCATTTTAGCTAACTTATATAAAAAGAATGCTTTAAAAAGCCCTACTTGCTCCCATTTTTTTCAAAATTGTCTTCAGAGGAGATCACCTATTGAAGAGGTCCGACTCAGTCACTTTGTTTGCTGCAACACAGGGCAAGCATTAGGCCCCACCACTCTCAAAGATCATGTCAGCACACTAACATTGGTGGTATCTGAAATAGACATCCGTCTGTGTTGTGTTATTATATTAATCATACAGTTATTATGGAACTTCAGCAAAGTAAATTATTGCGATGTCATCAGGGTTAAGAACATGTGACATCACTTCCTTGGAAGATTCAAGGTCAGTGGCCACACTATATAATGTCACTTCTGTGATGTCTTTAAGGTCAAAGGGTGTGTGTGATGTTACTTATGCTACTCCTGTATTTCTGCTGAATCAACATTCATGGCTTATCCTACAAAATGGATGAAAAAACGAGCCCCCAGGACTGCTGTACATGTTTAAAAGAAGTATTTCCAAAGAAAGCTCATGTTGTTGCGAAGCAAGTCGGGATGGGCGGTTCCAGGCAAGGCAACACTTACTGATTGATGCATTTTCTAAGCCTTGCCCCCTGCTCCTTATTCTTGTTTCCAGGGCACACAGTCGCATATTTGTGTGTGTTGTTGAAGATTGCTGCAGTTTAGCTAGTCTTGGTCTCTGAACCAGAAGGATTGAAGGAGATGTGGAGTTGGACAGGGTGTGAATAGAAACATAGATGGTGAAACAAGGGGAGAGAGAGACGGTGGTGAATACACTTTGATAGAGTCAAGCTGTAGGAGGCTCCCTCCGGGGAGAAGTTGCCATTTGTGCACCAGGTGCAGTTGCCACAGGAGTGAGCAAGGCCTACTGCAGCAAATTATGGGTGTGCTCTATACCCAACCAGATAACAGGCACCCATTTTCTAAGATTTCATGAGGGACCTAAAACCCTTGCTAAACCACTTCTGCAAGCGTGAGATGCAGAGGAAGGGCCTGATTACGTGTTTTGGCGGTCCAACCACTGGAGAACCGCGTTTGTGTCGTCAACGCTACCTCTGCGTCAGCGATCCACTGCCCGCCGTATTACAAGTTGTACTGTCAGAAATGCCGCCCGCCGCCGCGGTGGTCTGCAATGTCAGCGATGCATGCACCGACACCGACAGGGCAGCAGTCCAACCACTGAGCGTATTACGACTACTCAGTCGTACCAGCGGTCTCCCAGCGGTGCTCAACAAATGGCGGTTCCCCAACGGCGGTAGACTGCAGTGGTACGTGCCAAAAAAAGCAACACAACAGTGACCATTGGATGGATTAAAAAACTACACACCTGATGTGCGTTGGCAAGTGAACACGCCTGCAAAACACACCCCATCCCTGACTACAATCCTTTGCTCTCAAACTGCAGCCCAGAAGACAGCCACCAGTGTGTACAGGATTTTTTGTCAAGGCACCCTTTTTTCCATCTTACCAGTTAGCACTCTCCACCACCTTCAATTTTCTTTTTTGCACCTTTTTACCTCTATCCCTTGTTTGTATTTCATTCTTATACTCACTCACTTTTTTCTTTTTCGCCATGCCTGGAAAAAAAAGAACTTAACTTCACTGAGCAAGAGTTGTCTGTCATGGTGGATGAAATCATTAGAGTAGAGCCACACATTTTTGGAACCCAAGTCCAGCAGACTCCTCACAGTAGGAAAAGTGAAATGTGTGACAAGATAGTCAACAGAGTGAATGCTGTTGGTACCACCCTGCACACACAGGGCAACATTCAGAAGAGGGGGAACGACCTCAGGCTGAGGGTACGCACCATGTACAACAGCCACCATCTGGCGGTACAGAGCACTGGCGGTGGCCCTCCCAGCGTACCATTACAACTCTTACCCTGGGAGGAGAAGGTCTTGGCCATCCTGCATATTGAGGTCTTGACAGGAATAGAGGGGGAAGTGGACTCTGGTAAGTTACACTTCAAGAACTGCCACAATATCACAATATCCTGTTTGCTTTCAACTCTGCTTTTGCTATTGTGTTCTCTATCTACTTTCCTAACATGCAATACTCAAGGTATCTGAGATGTAGGTTGCTCTGTGGCAATGTGAATTGATGCAAATAAGAGCACATGTATCCAACTCCATGACATGCCACATGTTGCAATGCTGTCTGTAAGTGCATTACTAACAAAATATCAAACCAGGATCCATGATATGTGTCAATATGGAAATGTATGGTCCATCCCAATTGCATGTTGCCAACAGCCATGGTACACTGTGCCACATGACCATGTGTCAACTATTGCCAAAGTGAGATTGAACTGACTAACAGTACCATGAGGCCTAGTCACTGCAACTATAACCAAGATGCTAGACTGGTTTTGCTCCTTCTCACTTGGCGGCCATCTTACTACTGATCTTCACTAGTTATGCAGCTTACCTTTTCTCCAGTGTTGCTAAGTTGAGATTGAAATGCTACCACTGTTACCATGAGGCCTTGTCACTCCAATTCTAACCAAGATGCTAGACTGCTTTTGCCCCTTCTCGCTTCTCGGCCATCTTACTACTGATCTACGCTAGTCATGCAGCTTACCTTTCTTCAAGTATTGGTAAGTAGAGATTGAAAAGCTATCACTACTACCATGAGGCCTTGTCACTCTAACTTTAACCAAGATGCTAGACTGGTTTTGCCCCTCCTCACTTGTCGGCCATCTTACTACTGAGCTACACTAGTCATGCAGCTTATCCTTTCCCAAGTGTTTGCAAGTAGAGATTGAAAAGCTACCACTACTACCATGAGGACTTGTCACTGCAACTCTAACCAAGATGCTAGACTGCTTTTTCCCCTTCTCACTTGTCAGCCATCTTACCACTGATCTACACTAGTCATGCAGCTTACCTTTTCTCAAGTGTTCGTAAGTAGAGATTAAAAAGCTACCACTACTACTATGAGGCCTTGTCACTCCAACTCTAACCAAGATGCTAGACTGCTTTTGCCCCTTCTCACTAGTTGGCCATCTTACCACTGATCTACACTAGTCATAAAATGTGCAATGTACAGTAAATGCTCCACTGAAATATACTTCTGAATACTTTGCTTGATGGTGTCCTGGACCCATAAACTGAAACTATTGATGGCATGAGCGACACCATAACAATGGTGTACCCTTAATATATGTCAGCCATAAAGGAAACTCAGCTCATTAGCACAGCCAGGTGACGCCTTGACTCTGCACTTCTCACACGATGAACAATGCTACATATACAAACAAGCTGGGTGTTTGCCTGAATTAGACACACGTAGGCCTTGGAATGGACAAAAACACATGGTATGGCTACACTGTGGGCCCGATTCCGATCTCGTTTGGAAAGCATGCCGACCGAATCGGTTCTGGAAAGCTTTCCGTACGACTCGGATCGGGGGAGTCCGACCAAACCAGTACGATGCATCCCTATATATCCGGGTCCGATTCAGTCGGACTCCCATTGACTTCAATGGGAGCCTGTGTTCCGAACGTGAACACAGGCTCCCATTGAAACAAGCATTGGCATAGCCAATAGGTCTCGCTTTTGGGACCTTATAAGTATTTAGTTATGCAGCACAATATCCTTGGTGCAACAACATCAACTGTTGCATGGCTAAACACTTATAAGGTCCCAAAAGCGAGACCTATTGGCTATGCCAATGCTTCCAGTTGCTTGGAGAAAATAATGCTTACAGACTAAAAAAGACGTACTGTGTAACAACCGAAGAAAAAGGGCCGGTCCTCATGGTAGGTTAGAAATGAAGACAAGGCGGTACTAAGGAGAGACTAACAAGCCTATTAAGGAATCAGAAGCCAGCATTTACGAAGGACAATGACACAAGCCAATGACGTATATAGGCGGAGAGTGAGCGGGGCTTCTATTTCATACTCCAATACAGCATGGCTCGCATAGCAGCGCATGCACTGCTCAGGCTCGACCTAATAAATGGATGGGTGAATGAATGGAGAGGAACATGCACAAAAGTCATTAACGCCCCAGGCCCCCTTTACACTTGATGAAGTCATAAGCACTTCAAAGCCCACCAGGGTTTTAGAGTGATACAAGTAAAGCATTAAGACACAGACATGGGTGAAAAACAGGAGATGTGTAATTACTTCAGTGGAAAGTAAAAAAAAAAAAAATCAAAAAAGACACAGGCCTGATTTCGTCAATAAAACATGAAATAGGCACGGAAGACTGTGTGAGCCATGAAGCTCTATGTATATGTACACAAAATTCCTCCACAAAGCTCATACAATTGCACCATGACCCACGGAATTGTCACAGCCACTGTGAGTAAGAAAGTGTCCCTTCAGCTAGGAGTTTTCCCCATAAGCCATGAAATTGCCCGCACTTACACATATGAGGGGGAAGACTATAGGGGGAGAAAAGGAGATGGGAGTTAAGTGGAACAAAATAGAGCAAAAGCTACAATAAGGCCAGGAAGAGGTGATAAATGTGAGCAAAAGAGGCAAAATAAAACGACTGAATTACCAGACAGACTGTAAGCAACACACACAGAACACATGACTCTATTCCTTTCCTCGGACACAAGAAATGAATGCACACATTAACACCAACAACTCGGTGAAAAAAGGCACAAATTTCGAAAATCCACATAGAGATTAAGGATGAACCCTGTTTACCCCAAGCACACCTTGAAACAGCACACAGCACCGAACGCCCACACATATACTTCCCCTAATGCACCATACACGAATGAATGGATGCGTGCACACCATAACATGCACTCACAGAAATCATCAAATGCGAAAACACACATTCATGCAGCCACCGTTAAAGGCACATATACACTAATCAAACACACATTTTCAAATGCGCACACACACGTGCAGGTCATTAAACTCTATTTTTTCAATGTATTATACTTTTAGTAAGCAGCGCAGCATGCTGCCTGTGCCGCGCTGCTTATTAAAAGCATAAAATATTATAAAAATAGAGTTCCGCGCGGCAAAACCCGGAATACAAATAACAACATTACTGCTGAGGCTGTCGCAATGTTTAACAAGCTGTCATTTCGCGAATAAGAAAAAAAAAAGTGCTCACCCACCAGAGAAATCCCACTGTGTAACGCCGCAAGTAAACGATCGAGTCCGGATGGGCCGTCCGAAAAGGAGACAGGGCGGTAACAAAGAAGCCTCATTTTCAATGGGAAGCCAAAGTTTAGCATAAACGATGACGCCAGCCAATCAGAATGATGGGCGGGGCTTAAACTCCACTTCTGAAATCTCCTCGATTACAATAAGCCTCACAGAGCGAGCAGCGCATGCGCGCTGCAACGCAGGTCTGCGAGACCTAAAAATTATGTATTTTTCTAAATTTGCACATGGTTACCATCAACTTGGTGTCGATGGTAATCACATTTTCCTAAATGCACAGTTTGCATTTAGAAAACGCTTGGTACGTGTGCTAAGGGAATCGCAAATTGCAATTCCCTATTTGTAGTCGCAATTTTAGGTAATTGCTATTTTTGCGATTACCTGAAATTGCAATTACAAAGCCATTTATACATCTAGAAAGGCTATTTTGCATTCGGAAATAGCTGAATTTTGCGATTCACACCATTTGCGAATGCAAAATTGTTTCAAACATGTGGCCCTAAATGTTGTGCATATGAAGAACCACTATTTTGTTTATGATGTCAGTTTCATTTGCTGTTGCTCGTACACTTCGTGTTCAGTATATGGGACATGGCTCAATGGTTGCTGTCCATGTGTTACCTATTCTAAATGCATGCACTATGTTAACATGCTTGTGCTGTTGCAACCATGAGTTGCCTATGCTGTGTTTGAGGGAAGTTGGCACTCTTGCCTGTGAACTACTTTTCTGTATCTTAAAGAAGCTTGCACTGCTTTTACTACCTGTGGACTACATTTTTTGTATCTGAGAGAAGCTTGCACTGCTTCTACCATGAGTTACCTAATGTGTATGTGGGAGAAGCCAGCACTCCTACAGCTTGTGGGCTACATTTTGGGTACCTTAGAGAAGCTTGCACTGCTGCTACCATGAGCTACCTATTGTGTGTGTGTGTGGGAGAAGCTGCTACTCCTACTGCCTGTGTGCTACATTTTCTGTATTTTAGAGAAGCTTGCACTGCTGCTACCATGAGCTACCTATTCTACGTGTGGGAGAAGCTGGCACTCTTACTGCCTGTGGGCTACATTTTCTGTATCTGAGAGAAGCTTGCACTGCTGCTACCATGAGGTACCTAATGTGTATGTGGGAGAAGCTGCTACTCCTATTACCTGTGGGCTACATTTTCTGTATCTGAGAAAAGCTTGCACTGCTGCTACCATGAGCTACCTAATGTGTATGTGGGAGAAGCCGCTACTCCTACTGCCTATGGGCTATATTTTATGTATTTTAGAGACTCTTGCACTGCTGCTACCATACCTGTTTGTATGCCAAGAGAGCTTTAAGTGCTGCTGCACATAAGCAACATATGTGAATGAAGCTTGCTTAGCTGCCACCTCTCCAGTACATGCACTGTGTAAGCATCTGAAAGACACTTGCACTGCTGCTGCCTATGCCCTGCGTTCTATGGGTGAGAGAGTAGTGCTTGTACTCCTTCCACATTCACTCTGCCTGTGCCGTTTGTGAGAGAGAGAAGCTTGCACGCCCACTGCGTAATACCCGTTGCCTCAAAGGAGAACCTAGAAACGAAGGCAGAAAGAAATAAAGGGGTGGAGTGGGGGATAGGAAAGGAGAGAATAAAAAGAGGAAAACTAGGAGGGAGTTGAAGGCAATGTACGGGATGAGAACGGGGGAAGTAACAGGGTAGAAGAAAAGGTGCGAAGAGAGGAAATTTAAGGAAGGGAAGGAAGGAAAAGATAGACTGGTGACAATAAAGGGAAAAAAAGGGTACCGGGGCAGAAGTATAGAGCAGGGAAGGAACGACAGCGAAATGCTATGTCAGTACTGGTGAGAAAGAGAAATGCAAAACATCGGTGCACAAGACGGACTGAAACAAAGGAAATCTACCCAGATAGAGATCCGACAGAGGGCTTTACACAGTGAAAGGCTCTTCCTGGAAGTTGGTTATTTTCAATATGAGACGCTTGCTGGCACAGCTGCGCAGAAGGGAAGGAGGGAACAATGGCGCCCGGCACTGCGGGTGCGTCACTTCAGGGCCGCGAGAACAACAGCAAATCTATTTCTTTCACACAGCTGGTAGGAATAACGCAGCTTCCATCACTATATACATCACAAATGCTGGGGTCCCAGCCCCGCCCGGACAGAAAGGAAGCAAACGACGTGCGCCCCAGTATTCGGGGGTCCCTATGCACACTTGCCTTCTTTGACGGATGCCGCAAGCCACATTCATATATTTATCATTTTTATGTAGTGCCGGCATACTGTCAGGATAACTTCTGAGCGCTTTTAGAAGAGGCGAAGGGAAAGAGGGACTAGAAAGCGTTTGTAAAAAAAAACAAGCGCAGCAAGGGAGGGAGCGTGAAAGCAACACTGAGCGCAGGGCACAGGGGAGGGAAACACATGGTGGGCATGGGTGGAGAATAGCAAGCGGGCGAGACAGAGCAACATGGAGCACGAGGAAGAGAAGCAAAGAGAACAAGCAAGACGCGCGGCCGCGAGATGCGCTCTGTGGTGGGGGGAGGAGCGTTGAAGCGGCGCTTGGGAGAGCAAGCGAGAGGAAAGCCAGATGACGCCTCATCGCGCACTGTAAGGGTGCCGTGAGGAAAGCCAGATGGCGGCTGTGTGCGTGCCCGCGTGCGTAACCGTAAGCTTGAGGCCAGCAAAAGCGTGGTCTGACTTATAAAAGCCCACTTACTAAATGTCTCAGCCAGGGCAGCGCATGCGCTGGCTCAAGCAAGACCTAAAAAGGGGTGGGGGGGGAAAACCTTGCACCCTGTGGCAGGCACCCCATGGTGCCTACCACACTGTGCATGTTTGGAAAGGAGGGACCCATGGGTACCCCCACAGGCCCGATTCGGAGGGCCCCGGGTGAAGGGGGGCCTGCTACGGGCCCCCACAGACCGATTCTGGCAGCCGGTTCGTTCCGGGCAAACTGAATTGGAAAGGCTGTCTGGATCGGTCATCGTACTTGCTCATACGGAAACCAAGTCAATAGAGCTGTACGAATCGGCTCCGAAAATGCTTGTCCTGTCCGGATGCCTTTCGAAACCGATTCGGTCAGCCCTAATGGTTTCCAGGCATCGTACTGGGTCGTTCGAAACTGGAAACGAGTCGGTCAGAAACAAGGGCTCCGGATCGGATTCGTCAAACCTTAAACCGATTCGGAGCCCTTCCGAACGACATCGGAATCGGGCCCTAAGTTGATAGCTGAGTTTTGGAGTCGTCATGTCTATCCCTAAAGCCAAAATGCCATGTAGCTTCACATCTAATGAGCTGATGAAATCTAATACTTCGATTGAATGTCTACAAATGTCTAGTAACCAGCTTCAACTCCACGCTAATAACTGACAATACTAATCTCTAACTATTTTGTTCCATTCTAGGTACCCATTAACTTTGACACAAACAACATGGATGTAGATACTTCACTTCCATCATTAACAATGTTCTCCATTTCTCAACAAGTTGATCCACCATTACACCGGAACAGTGGCTGGAAACCGAACAGAGTTCCTCTCCTCCCCAGCAAGCAGCCCTCAGTGATGACAATGCTCCTGAAGAGGTGGATGTGGATGACGTTCCTGGCCCAACTGGTCAGCCTGGGCAGACGCCAACAGTGTAGTTACTGTGGCCACAACCCCACCTCCCACCACAGCTACGACATCACCACTAACCACTACCCCCCCACCTGTGCACCTAACACAGTGACTACTGTGTGCCCCCCAGTCCTGGTTTCTGATCTGGCTAGCACCACCCCAGCCACGGACGAACCAGGACCCAGTGGGAGAGTGCAATCTGTGCCAAGGACACAGGGCTGGGGGTAGGCATAGTGGGAGGTTAAATGGGGGCCCCAGATTGAGCCCTCTCAGGACACGGATGCCCAGGCTGCCATCACCCATCACCCAAGTCCTGGGAGTCTTCCAGGACTCCCAAAGTGTGATGGGCCAGGGTTTGACTGAAATCTAGGAAATGAAGGAGCTGCAGCAGACACATACCAGGAGGGTGCTGACATCCACACTGTGTTGGTCGGCATCCACACTGAGGTGGCCGGCATCTACACGGAGGTGGCTGGCATCCGCACCGAGGTGCCCGGCCTCTGCATCAAGGTGGCCTCTCTGGTTGGGATGCTGAGGGACATAAACACCAACCTCTGCAGGGCTTTTCCCCCTGCATCTACCCCTTCTTGTGGCCCACGTACATCCATGCCATCAACATCTGTTGCAGCCAGAGGAAGGGAGGCCCTGGCAGAGGATGATACGCCTGTCTCAGCAGCTCCAGATCCCCTCTCTGTCTGTGCAAGGGGTCGTCCAAAGAAACTGCCAGGAGCTCAGGATAGCAAGACACCTACCACTGTCAGGAAGAAACCTTGCCCCTAATGTCTTTGTTGACTAATCCTGCCTACTTTTCCATAACTGATGGGAGGAGTATGTTGGACTTTGGACTCCAGAACAAATGGACTCTACTACAATGGTTTCATCCACCATGACTGAAGACTTCACATTTTTGTTGTCACAATTTAATTTTTGATCTCTTGGGCTTGTTCACTCAAATAAAAACACACGTCACCAAAGCATTGTCTCCTGTTGTTATTCTCACATGTAACATTGTGAATGTACTACCATGAACTGTGCAATGTCAAAATTAGGGACTTCTCGAAGCATGGATATGTTATCTGTAAAAAATGTTTAAATCAGGATCACTACCATGTCACAACAGCACATACATACAAGTGTCTGGGTTTACATCTTTATTCCATAGTTCAAATCATAGGCTGACATGATGTCAGACACATAGCAAATAAGACATGTTTCAGTTATACTGGGTCAGTGATCACATAATTACTTGCAGACTCTCACAACATGGAAGGAGGGAATACATCTGACAATTTCCCACATAATAGGCAACAACAAATTAGGGCTACATCATCAGCTGGAGCCATTTTGACCACCCCACAAAGAGAATTCTACATCAAAGCAACAAATAAACAGACACATGTCAGTACAACAGTTTCTGATCACAGGGTCTTTTCAATCCAGTGTTGTGTGCATCTCGTGGAATATCACAAACAAATGTCAGTGATGTGCTACAAGCACTTTGCACTACAATGAGGAGAAAGAGCAACAGCTACATCCAGTTCATAGACAATGAGGAATTAGCCAACGTGAAGTCTGGATAGCATGATTTGGGCACAACAAAAGATTGTGTTGGATCACATGATGGCACACATATTGCATTAGGACCAAAGCACCACAAGTCCAATGGAAGCCAGGTAACTTCCATTCTATCGCTGTCAAGCTGTCTTGGTACTGGCTTTGTACACCCAAACTCTGTGACACAGATTCCCAGGAAGAATCCATGTCCACTTCGTACGTCCGAACGGCGTCATATACCTGCTAATGTCACAACTCCGGAATGTCCAAATGAAGATGACATGGTGAAGGTACCTAAAACAGATCAACAAAGAGAGATTAGCTAAGAAAACATACATGTACCACACATCACATTGTCAACTTCTACAGAACACCTTCCAAAACAACATTTACTGCTGAACGAAGCTACACTTATAATACCAACACCTTTCCCCAGATCTTTCCAGAGCCATATATTACTAGTATGTAGCATTAACATCCTCCTTACAACATCACTACAACATTTGCAAGAATGTTCAAAGTCATCACATCTCATACTTACACTCAGGAGAAGAAGTTCTAGATGAGATCTTGATGCAAGTCAGCTCCTTCAACGTCACCACTATCGTCATCTTCATTTGGCAATTCAAGGTCCCCACCCGATGTGTCTTAATGGCCTGCATCCTCTGCAATGTAAGAGATGTTCCGTCGCAGGGCAATGTTGTGGAGCATATAGCAAGCCAAAGTGATCTTACACACCTTCCTGGGTGAGTAGAGGAGGGCTCGCCCACTCTTGTCCAGACATCTGAATCTGGCTTTCAGGAACCCATAAGCCTGCACCCCTGGCTGACCTTTTCTTCCATGGGCCTCATTGAAGCAGACTTCCCCTGGCACTGTAGGCAGGCGTAAGGTTTTGACGCATTGGCGTCCTAGCAGTGGCGCAGTGAAATCTCATAGATTTCACTGCGCCACTTCTACGAAGCTTACTTGTGGGGGAACGCCCACCCTGCATACATTATACCTCACGCAGGTATAATGTGGCGCAGGGCTTTACAAAGTGATGCATCTGTCTAGATGCGTCGCTTTGTAAATAGGGGCAACGTTGCGCATATTTTACGCCACCGCCGCGTCACAAACAGTGACGCAACAGCGGCGCAAAAGTGACTCGGGCTCATAAATAAGCCCCACATTTTTCAGCGCAGTTTTGTATTTTACTGGGACATGGCCCATTTTTCCTGCTTTTTTGTGTGTTTAACCTCCTTCCAGTTGTTGGTCGAATTGGATGTGAAACCCATGGCGGATCCAAGAAAGCAATACATTTCTGAAAAGTGGACAAAATTCTGAATTCAGCAAGGGGTCATATGTGTAGATCTTTCAAAGTTTTCCTGGGCACTTGGCATGACTGGGGCTCCCACCCCAGGACCTGCGGGAGCCCTGGCCCTGGCAGCATTCCGTGCTTCTGAACCCAGCCAAGCAGGGAAAGCCTCCCCAGGCCCACGGGATCCCCATCCCATGCCCTTTGCGACATGGCAGGCTAGAGGAGGGAGCCCCGGACCAGGGTGAATACCCCTTGGCCCAGAAGGGGGCCCGTGCCCCGTTCAGATCCTCTGAAACTGGCCACGCTGGGGCAGCATCCCCTTTATGACACCACTGGCCAGAGAAGGGAACTTAGAGCCCTTGTGGGCTCACAGACCAAGTCCTGCTGGCTCCCTGACCCTGCGGAGCCCAGTCCTGTCCGCTCTGTGGCTCGGAAGCCCTCACCGGGGCCACAGTCAGGTGTTTCCAACCAAGCAGCCCACAGTCGCCAAATAGTCCCAACTATACCAGATCTACCAGTGTCCAGTCTGGACCTTCCCCAGGCAGGCCCCCTGTCCGTGACCGCAGAGTCCTTTTCCTCCCACCACAAGCTTGGTGGCATGGAAGGCCAGTGCATGGAGCCTGGGATCTGCCTGAGCACTGACCGAGGGCGTAACCACGGCTTCCCTCCCTGTCGGAGAAGTGGGGAGAGGGGTTCCCGGGCCTGCCGCTTTCCCTTTGCCAGGCCCGCTCGTTCTTAGGAGAACGCTAAGCCTTGCATCGGGCCTGCCATCGGTACATCGGGGGACTGGGTAGCGCGGGACATCGACAGTCACTGCCATTCAAGATCAGGCCCAGGCGTCTGCTGAGGGCTTCTCACAGCTCTCCCGGGCTGGTGTTCCAGCTCAGCGCCCCAGGGAGGGGCTAGGCCTTCATGCAGGGTTGTTCTCCGCTCCTTACCCTAAACCCAGTACAGGAGCAAGAAAGTCCTCCCCGGGCCTGCAGCCACCCTGCCCTGGGTACTGTCACCGCATACAGTGGGCTCAGGGTGCTGACTTGGGTGGGTGCCTTTCACCCTCTTGGAGCCCAGGGAGTCAAGAAGAGTTAACCCCAGGCCACATCCTCTCCCTGCGGGTCTGACTGGTAAGCCCATTTTCCTCGACTATGGCTTACAGATACATGGGGGTAGGACAAAAGTTGGAGTTAGCCCGGCCAGCTGGACGGCCAGCCATCTGGTCACACAGAATGGTGACCAGCTGGCCCAAAATGACCCAGCGACCAAATGGGTCGGGATGCCCAGATGCAGGACCCATTCACCCGTCAGTGCAACGATGACAAGAGTGGCCATGCACTCTGAGGCCGGTCATTGGGAGGCTCCCTCCTGGGGCTGCTTGCCTCCCAGTGACTTGTGCAAGGGGGTCCGGCCATCTGGTCGTGCTGCAAGGGATCATGTCCCCATCCCTGCATCTGGCAGTGCAGGGACAGGAGGGAGAGGCCCCTGTGTCGATTAGCACATGGTTGAGGCAGACTCCCACATGCTCACATTTCCCCTCTGGATCCCTCCTGCCCCCTGGCAGCATAGGGACCCACCCCCAAGTGTGGTGGAGGGGGTCCACAGGCACCCATGGACAGAGACAAAAGCTTGGCTCAGGGGAGGACTCTCAATAGATCGCAGCAAGGTTGCTGCTTTGCTACTTACGAAACCCTGACCCAGAACAGGTCGTCTACGAATGATTTAGCACCAGGTGCCCAATGAACATGGGGTGAACTAATGGTGGCGGCCTCCTTTTGTCCACGCTTCATTCAAGGCTTCCTCTCTGGGAGTCAACCTCCACAATTCGAAGAGCGTTGCCAGGCGCTCAGCCGGGAGCCCCTTCTTTTCCCCCAACAGACAAGCGGGGCTCTCAGAGAGACAGGAGCAAGCAGCACCACAGCCGCTGGTCCGGACCGCACAAATCTTCAAGCCCTCAGCCCGGCCGCACGGGACCAGGACAAACCGGGTACCTGGCAACGAGGGAGGGTCATCCCACCTGCACATCAGCCATCTGCAACCGGGTTTGAACCCTGCGGCATCGAGAGCCCCTGGCTTGGACAGCGGACCCATGCCATGCCAGCAGGCTGGTGGGTAGCCCAACCTTTTCCCTGGTCAGAGGCACCAGAAGTGAAGAACCGGGTGGCTCCCCATCCCGCACGACTCCCACAGAGAGGAGCCAGGGTCTCCTTGCAGGCCCGGCTCCTTCTCTTCTAGGATGCCCTGCTGCTCGAGAAGGGCCACTCCTCGGTTGCCGGAAGCCTGGTCAGACTGGGATCGGGTGTTTGGTTGCCCAGGGCAGCAGGAGCTTTAGAGGTGGTCCTAGCCTGAGGAGGCACTGTCATTCGGTTTCCCCATTACTGGGTTGTGCTGGGTGAGAGTGGGTTCTGTCTCGGGAGGGCCTATCGATGTGCCCCTCCTGGAGGGGCAGAGGCCAGGGCTACCCCATCTCCGGTCTCTCACGCATTCGTCGGTCGGGTCGTCCCTGGTGGAGGAGCCCAGCCCGCGCCCATTCGTCTCCCCCGCAGCCGCGGACCACTCCGCTGGCCAGGGCGCGCAAGGGCAGGGCCAGGCCCTGTGCCAATGGTGTGCATGTTCCATCTGTGAGGTGGCTAAGGGTTTCGGACTGGCGCCATCCGTCACTTGAGCCATTCCACTGTTAATGATCCTTCTACAGATTCACCTATGGAAACCTTGTTATGACTTTTACTTTCAATAGATAGTCAAGTTTGATCATCTTCTCGGCACTTTGCTAGGGCCATTGCCGACCCCGGCAAGGCAGATCCGAGGACCTCACTAAACCATCTAATCGGTAGTAGCGACAAGTGGTGTGTTCAAAGGGCAGGGACTTAATCAACACAAGCTTATGACCCGCACTTACTGGGAATTCCTCGTTCATGGGAAATAATTGCAATCCCCAATCCCTATCATGAACAGGGTTCAGCGGGTTACCCACACCTGTTGGCGAAGGGTAGACACACACTGATCCTTTCAGTGTAGCGCCAGACATCTAAGGGCATCATAGACCTGTTATTTCTCGATCTCTTATGGCTGAACACTATTTGTTTCTCTAAGAAGTTGGACGCCGAAAGCTGGGGGTCGTGTAACTAGTTAGCATGGAGGAGTCTCGTTCGTTATCGGAATTAACCAGACAAATCGCTCCACCAACTAAGAACGGCCATGCACCACCACCCACAGAATCGAGAAAGAGCTATCAATCTGTCAATCCTTTCCGTGTCTGGGCCGGGTGAGGTTTCCTGTGTTGAGTCAAATTAAGCCGCAGTCTCCACTCCTGGTGGTGCCCTTCCGTCAACTCCTTTAAGTTTTAGCTTTGCAACCATACTACCTCCGGAACCCAAAGACTTTGGTTTCCCAGAAGCTGCTTGGCGAGTCATGGAAATAATGCAGCAGGATTGCTAGTCGGCATCGTTTAGGGTTGGAACTACAACGGTATCTGATTGTCTTCGAACCTCCGGCTTTTGTTCTGGTTTAGTGAAAACATTCTTGGCAAATGCTTTCGCTTTGGTTCGTCTTGTGCCGGTCCTAGAATTTCACCTCTAGTGGCACAAAATAAATGACCCAGCCTTCCCTCTTAATCATGGCCCCAGTTTCGAAAAACAACAAAATGGAACCGGAGTACTATTCCATTATTCCTAACTGAAGTATTCAGGTGACCGGCCTGCTTTTAATACTCTAATTTTTCAAAGTAAATGCTTAGTACCCCCTGGACACTCAGTCAAGAGCACCAAGGGGGCGCCCAGAGGCAGGGCTGGGAAAGACGGTAGCTCACCTCACAGCGGACCGCCAGCTAGATCCCAATCCAACTACAAGCTTTTTAACTGCAGCAACTTTAATATACCCTATTGGAGCTGGAATTATTGCGGCTGCTGGCACCAGACTTGCCCTCCAATTAAACAACAGCCGAGACTGGCAAAGCAGTATATCCCTAAATTGACCAAGCGTGCCCAATCAATCATAGTACATGGCGCTGGCTGGACCCTCCCCTGGAAGGCCACCCTGCCCGGGGATGCCAGCTTCACACCTCTGCCCGCTCCCAGGGAAGACAGGCTCGGAGGAAAGGCCCATCGGGAAGGGCTGGGAGGCAAGCACGGACCCAGGCCCTAGGGGGCCCAGGCGGGCCAGCCCGGGCCCTGGCTTCACGCAGCTGAGAATTGCTGGAGTTCAAGGGGGTCCGAGGTACCCTGTCCCTATTAATCCAGAGGAAAATCACCCCTCTTTCTTGTAATCCGTGTGCACCAAGTGACAAAGGGGACCAAAGGCGCAAACGTGCCTGAAATCCTAGCGACCTGGCTGGGATCGGGGAAGCGAATGAGCCCTCATCGGGGGTTCCAGGGCAGCCTGGCCATCTGGTAGCATCATTGGAAAGCATTCAGTGGAACCAGATGGCCGAGGGGCTCGGTGCGACCAGATGGCTGGGCTTGTAGGACACCATCTGGTCGTGCTGTGCCTTAACCTTAGGGCTTCTGCTTGTCCTTGGAGGGGACGGGGCTGTGCGGCCCGGGTATTCAAAGCCCCAGCTGGGCCCCTGGCACAGGGCTGCAAGGGGGGCCCTGAGTAGCCTCCGACCCAGGGCCCACAGGCACCTTAACATGCAGGCAAAGTAGGTGAGGCCTCCCTGGGCCCGTTGGACCTGGGACCTTGACCATGGGGCAGGCCGGAGGATGGAGCCCAGGGTGCGAGCACCCACCTTGGGGCCCAGCAGGGCACCATGACCCAGTTGGAGCTCGTGGGCCCGGACATGCAGGGTAGGCACCCCGGGCCCGAGGGGCCCCATCCCGGGTGCTTTGCCATGCGGTGGGCCGGGGGACGGAGTCCAAAATGGGGGGTACACACCTCAGGCCACGCCGGGGCCCTGGTTGGAGCTCCTGGACCCAGCCAAGCAGGGGAAGCCTCCATGGGCCGCGCAACCCTGCCCCGGGTGAACTGGCATGCGGGGGCCTGAGGACAGGGTCCAGGATGGAGGTGGTCCAGTCTTGGGCCATCTGGTCACTGGCTGAGAACCACCAGACCCAAAGGGGTTCCTGAGTACCCTGTCCCTAGCAATCCAGAGGAAGGCTCCCCCCCTTTCTTGTAATCCTTGCACACCGAGTGAGAGAGGGGACCAAAGGCACAAACGCACCCAGCATCCTGGAGCCCTGGCTTGGCTTGGGAAGCAAATGAGCCTCATCTGGACTACCAGGGCGGCTCGGCCATCTGGTAGGGCCATTGAAAAGCATTGAGCGTGGCCATCTGGTCGTGCTGTGCCTTAACGAACAGGTCTTCCGCTTATCCTTGGAAGAGTTGGGGGCTATGCAACCCGGGGGCTCGGAGCCCCAGCTGGGCCTCAGGCACGGAGCTAAAAGGGAGGCCCAAAGGGCCTCCGACCCGGGGCCCGCAGCCACCTTAACATGCAGGCAAAGCAGGGGTGGCCACCCTGAGCCCAGTGGACCCCCGACCCGAGACCTTGGCCATGGGGCAGGCCGGAGAACGGACCACAGGGCGGGAGTGCCCACACTGGGTCCCGGCGGGGCCCGATCAGAGCTCCTGGGCCCAGACGTGCAGGGAAGGCCTCCCTCGGCCCTTTGCCATGCGGTGGGCCAGAGGACAGAGCCTAGGATGAGGTGTATGCCGGGGCACTGGTAGGATCTCTTGAGCCCGGCCAAGCAGAGGAAGCCTCCCCGGGCACGTGGAACCTTGTCCCGGGTGCTCTGGCATGCAGGGGGCCAAAGGAAGGCTACAACCCTTACTTGTATTCTGTGCACACCGAGGGACAGAGGGAACCACCTGCACAAAGGCACTCAACCTCCTAGAGCCCTGTCTGGGCTTAAGGAAGCAACTGAGCCCTCATCAGGACTTCCAGGGCAGCTGGGATGTCCACTTCATGTCCCTGCCTGCTCGTGGGGAAGGCAGGCTCGGAGGAAAGGCCCATCAGGCAGGGCTGGAATGCAGGAGCGGACCTGGGCACCTGGGGGCCCCGGCAGGCAGGCCCGGGCACTGCCTTCTCCCAGCTCAGAATCACTGGACCTCAAGGGGGTCCGAGGTACCCTCTCCCTAGTAATCCAGAGGAAAAATACCCCCTTTCTTGTAATTCGTGCGCACCGAGTGACAGAGGGGACCAAAGGCACAAATTTGCACGACCACCTGGAGTTCTGGCTGGGATCTGGGAAGCAAATGACCCCTCATCTGGACTTCCAGGGCAGCCCTGCCATCAGGTTGTGCCATTGGAAAGCATTGCATGCGACCAGATGGCCAAGGGGCTCCACGCGACCAGGTGGCCGGGCTCGAAGAATGACCATCTAGTCATGCTGTGCCTTAACAAAAGGGCTTCTGAATGCTTCTGCATGTTCCTGGAGAAGACAGGATGGGCCTCAGGCATGGGGCTCCGAAGAGGCCCTGACGGAGCTCCGACCAGGCGAAGAGGGGGAGGTCTCCCCGGGCCAGATAGACCCCCATCCCAGGCTCTTTGCAATCCAGCAGACCGGAAGACAGAGCCCAGGGTGGGAGCACCTGCCCCGGGGCCACGAACACTGTCATGGGCGCTTCGCCACGTGGCGGGCCCAAGGATGGGAGGCCCCACCCAATGGTCTTCAGGGGCCCCGGTCAGAGCTTCCAAACCTAGCTAAGCAGGGGAAGTCTCCCCAGGCCCGATTGACCCACGTCCCAGACAAAGCTCAGGGCCAAGGACCAGCGGGACCACGGGCCTGGTTGGAGCTTCTTGGATGGGATTCTGAACTGTTTGACTGGCAGCCATGCAAATGGTAGAAAAACGTCATCATTTACCTGCTGTTGGCTTAATGGTAGAGATTCTACACTGTTCGGCTGGCGGATGTGCAAATAGCAGAAATATTTTACTATTTAGCCGGCTGGTGGCTAAATAGTAGCGATTTTGCAGTGTTTGGCCAGTGGGTGTGTAAATTACAGAAAAACTTTACTATTTACATGCCCGCCACCTAAATAGTAGAGATTCTGCACTGTTAGACTGGCAGCCACGCACGTAGCAGAAACAGTTAACTATGCACCCAGCCACTGGTTAAATAGCAGAAATTCTGCACTGTTTTGCTGGTTGCCCTGCAACTAGGAGAAAAAAATCACTATTTACCCAGCTGCTGACTAAATAGTAAGGATTCTGCACTGTTCTGCTGGTGCCCATGCAAATAGAAAAACTTCACTATTTACCTGGCCTCTGGATTGTGATTTTTTTGGCCGGCAGCCATTCAAATAACAAGGAAGCATCATTATTTATTTGGCCACTGGCTAAATGCTAGAGGTTTTGTCCTATTTGGCAAGCAGTAAAGCAAAAAAAGTCACTCATTACCAAGCTGCTGGCAAAACAGCAGACATGCATAATTAGGCCAGCAGCCATGCAAATAGCGAATAAACATATTTATTTATGTGGCTGCTGGTTAAATAACAGAAATTTTGTATTATTTGACCTGTAGCATGGGAAGAAGCAAAGAAATTTCAATATTTACCTGGCAGCTAGCTTAATAGCAGAAATGATGTACTGTATTGCTGGTGGTCTTGCAAACAGCTATAAAAGAAACTTAGGGGGATATTCACAAGGACCTACCGCCGATTTATCCCCACCTTAACCCATCAAAAGTAGAGATAGGTTTAACACCCCATTCACAAGCGGGTGCAAACTGCAGACATCGCCAGTATTCCCGCGATAACTGCCCCAAAACTTATCCCCAGGGAGGACACCACCAACTAACCCTAATGAGATGCAGAGTAGGCATTCCCGTGCAAAAACACACGAAAACACCACTACACCACTTTCACAACGAACTGCCAGATCTGCGATGCGAGTCAAAACCACGCGATAAGCCGCGGTAGCAGCAGGTATTTAACACCTGCCTTCTGCTGGTGTAAAGCCGGACGACTACCTGCAGTAGGCAACGGAGCCCCGCACACAGCCAAACCCGAAGAACAAACGACGCCATGGAGCTACTCATCATGGAGCTCGGAGCCCCAATAGGGCCACAGCACCCACCGCCACCACCCCCAGGACTGCCACCCCCCCCCACGGACCACCACAGAGGCAGCGCAGAGTAAGACAGCGGACCTACTGAAAACGCACCAGTCTCACAGACCTAACGTCCGAGGAAGTCATCGCCCACTACAGGCTCTAAAGGACAACCATCATCCGCATCATGACCCACATCGCCCACAGGTTGACGGTCCCAACCCAGCGGAGAACCAACATCCCTCCGCAGACAAAGCTGCTGGCTGTGCTGCACCTGTTGGCCTCTGGTACCTTCCAACCAAGAACTGCCAGAGTCGGAGGAGTCTCACAGCCAGCCCTATCAAAGTTCATCACACCTGTCCTGGATGCCATCATCAGCTTCATACCCCAGTACCTTCACTTCCCCCACACTGCTCAGGAACAGCTGGAGACAAAGCAAGGCTTCTACGCCTTTGCTAGCTTCCCACAGGTGTTGGGGGCCATTGACTGCACACATGTCCCACTTGTGCCCCCTGCGGATACTGCACACCACTACCGCAACAGAAAGTGCATGCATTCCATCAATGTGCAGGCAATAGTGGACCACCGGGGAATGTTCACCAATGTCGTCGCAAACTACCCAGGCAGTGTGCACGATTCCTACATCTTCCGACAGTCCATCATCAACCAGCGCTTCCAGGGTGGCATCTATGGAACTGGACTGCTCGTTAGTAAGTGCCAAATCAACACACCACACACCTCAAAGCCACCATCACACAACGCACAACTGTGGGAATGCACACGTGACCAAACCACATACAACATGTCAATCAACATGCCCACCTACCAGATACGACAACACAACTCCATGGGTATCCTGGGCTTCCCCTGCACACAATACAGCTATATCATGGCACCACAGCCACACAACAGCTGAACGTGTGGAGATGCGGAATGCAGCCATGTGTGAAGGATGCAAGTGACCAGTGAATGGGAATGTACACAACGACAAGTGAGGCGTGGATGTGCTGGACAGACATGGCTATGCAAACCACAGATATGTCCATGCAGACACCAACTGCTGGTTACTGGAGAGTAGTGAACAGTGGACGCAACCATGTCACCCCAGGCCGTGGGTCAGATCGCGGAAATGTCACTCGCTGCGTCCCCCCCTGTGTGCGTGAGCGTAGTGGGTGGGCCCGGAGTACGCCAGGCCTGCGCAGGGGTGAAGACAAAAACCCTGTGGCGCAGAGCGTGGTTCACTCCCGGAAAGGCCGTCACTGCCAGGGCGGCGCCTCGCAGTCCGCCATGAGGCCGACGCCGTGAGCAGCGGGGCCTGCGAACCTGTGCGCCTGCTGCACCCCAGGACGCTGATACCCAGACCAGGCCTGCCCGCACCAGCGCTCCAAGGCCGCACTGCTCACCTGCCGACACCGTCGTGTGTCAAAGAGGGCCCACCATTTGCCGGTGCTAGCTCCAAGACCCATACCCACGACCTTGGTGGCCTCCTCAGGCCATCGCTGTCCTCCGTGACACAGGCCCCCAGGGGTCCCCATTCGTTGACATACCCCACCGCTGCAGCCCGGCTACACTGCAGTCCAGCATGTCCCACATCTTGAACTGAGTCATAATTAATCAATGGCAGGGTCCATGCCAGTGTACGCAGGGGGAGGACTGAGAGGGAGATGCGTCACAGTCCGGTGGTAACACGGATCACGTTACGGAGGAGGTCAACCAGTAGCAAGGACTGACCTGGTGCCACTAACCCTGTGCGCCGTGAGTGACCGTCAGCCTCCGGCGGGACATCGTTGGTGTCTGAGCCTGTGGCCTGGGGGTTGTCATCAGCAACGGGCAAGTACGGACTTGGTGTCTGGCATGAGTCTGTGGCATTCATATCCGCCATGTTGCCGGTCACAGCTGGCATGTGCCCTCTGCTTCATGCCCTGGGGGTACACCTCCCATTCTCCCCCGAGACACTCCGCGGAAGGCACCTCTGAGACATACGAGACCCTGCTCTGCCCTCATGACCCTACCCCAGTCTCCCACAGGTCAGCGTCCCGTGGCGGTGGGCCGGTGTCGGCCGCTGTTCATCCGGGGCCACTAACCCTGTGCGACTCAAGTCATGCTCCCTTGTTGTTGTGACATTGCATTTCTGAGTGCCTGATGACTGTTGGAGTTGTTGCCAGCACCAACTACTCCCTGAGGGCTGGCTTACACTCACCCCACACACAGCCAGCACAGGCGTCACTGGATCAGTGGGCCTGCCATCACATCATGCCGAACCAAGTATTGACTCTTTTCTCTCTGCACTGTCCCAGGTGATCAAGGATATGCACTCTGCCCTTGGATGATGACACCCCTCTGAGACCCGAACACACCCGCCCAGAGGCAGTACAATGCAGCCCACATACACACCAGGGGCATCGTTGAACGCACATTTGGCGTGTTGAAGTCACGTTTCAGGTGCCTGGACGGCACAGGTGGGAAGCTCCTGTACAGCCCGGACATCGTGTGCAAGATGATCGTTGCATGTTGTGTGTTGCACAACATCTGTGTACGCACCAATGCCCCATGGATCCCAGTTCCAGAAGTACCGGACGATGATGGGGACGATGGGGCAGGTGGCCCACATCCCACTGCAGCTGCGGCAGGAATGGCCCGTAGGAACACCATCATTAACAATTTCTTCTCATGAGAATGTCACATTGTGGCCGTCCCTGGCAATCATGGGACAGTACAAAATGTCCACAAGCACAGCATGTGTGAATAAAACATATTTGTAGGTTACAGGTTGTACTTGTACATTGTCATGTCACAGTTTCCTGCTGTGCCAGATGTGATTTGCCATGTTGTGCACATTTGCGGCACCAGTTGTGTCCTGTGTTCTGTTGTGGAGGTGTTGCTGTTTGTACCGGGATGTTGTCAATGTCGAGGTGCACTTATACTTATGTGCGTATGCTGCACGGTGGGTGTTTCGCTCCTGCGGCTCTGATTTGGCTGCTACTGATCCCTTTCATGCGGTGTGCCTGTCAGTTCTGTGCTTCCAGGGTGCTGAGATGTTGCAGACTTGGGTAACTTGTGCTCTTTGTCGAGTTGTGACTCTTGGGCATGGTTTGTCCGCAGATGTGTCGTTGACGTCAGGGGTTGTTTGTGCAGGTAGTTGTGTCTGAGTGTGACCTGCTCCTTTTCGGGTGTTGTCCGCACTCAGCCACCTCAGTGTCGTGCCGTGTACATTGCCATGATGATAGGACTGCAGCCAAGCTACTGGTCATGTGGTGTCTCTTGCATTGTCAGTGTGGCTGATGTATGTGCATGTTCGCATGTTCGCACGTGGGCATGTGTTGGTTGTGTGACTGTTGATGTGTTGGGTGGGTGCCCCTTTGGGCACAGGCTGGTCGTGGGACTACTTGGTGTTTGTGTGTATGCTGAAGTGTTCCCGTGGGATCAGGGACATGAACCTGAGTCATTGTGGGTGCGCAGTGTGCCCTGCTGGATTGTGCATGTGTGCCATTGTGCCCATCTCCACCCGTCCCCCCACTCCCAGGTCGCTACACACCATGTTGATGTGATGTTGGGCCATGTTGGGCAGTGTCCAGATCACCAACTCATGTCACCGTCTCCAGACTGGTGAATGTGGCCACCATCTTCTCCATGTCATTCGGATCCTGGTGTTCTGCTAGCCCCCCTCCTCCGGGGTGCGTTGCTGCTTTCGTGTTGACAGCGAGTTTCTGCTTGGTTTCGCCATTCACATCAGTCCAGCGCCTCTTGTGCTCTTCCATTGTCCTCCTCTGCCATGCGGCGGCATTCACATGGTCCGAGGTGGTGTGCCATCTTTGCCTCTTTGTTGCCAATGACACGTTGGAGGTGACGTACAGTTGGTGGTGGTGTTCTGTCTCATCCGTGGTGATCATGTGGTTTTCCTGTAGACTGTACCCCGTCTTCCTCTTCCTCTTCTCATTGCCCTTCCACGTGCCCTGTATTCCTGGGTGTTCCTCCGTGGGGATTGTGGGGTTCTTGTTGTCCTCTGCAGTCGGTCAGGGTGCGTCCGTGGTACTCCGCAGTTGATTTCGTTTGTGGTGGCATTTTACGTATGCTGTTCTTGTGCTTTTTCCCGCATTACGCGTGGGTTTTGCTGGCCTCTCGCTGCTTATCGCTGATTTCCTCATCGCGGTTTGGCCCATCGCATGTTTTTTCGCGTTGAGGTATGTGTTTTTATCACGGTTGCGGTGATTGTATCGCGGACATTGGCCGCGTTTTCGGGGGACTATCGCATGGTACCGCCGTGTTGTGAATTCCACGTTAACACAGGGTTATTTTCCCGCGATCGGCTGCGATGTGTAAACGTTAACATTTTTTGGAGATGTTTAGCACACGTTCTTGTGAATATACCCCTTAATTGTTTACCTAGTGGCTGGCTAAATAGTAGAGAATGTGCACGCCCAGTAGCCATGGAAATTAAGCCTGGGCGGAGATGGCGGAGCGGCACTACGCGGAGGTCCACGGAGTTGGGGACCAACTCCGTGGAAACTCCGCTCCGCCGCCTGCCTCCACCCCCCCAGGAAGAATTACATTAAATATACATTAAAGGTGAAAAAATAAACACTTACCATGCGCAGATCATCGTGAAACTGAGGAAGAGGAGGATGGCAGCCCGGGGACGCCGCAGTCAAGGTAAGTGTTTATTTTTTTTACCTTTAATGTATATTTGATGTAATTCTTCCTAGGGGGGTGGAGGCGGGGGCTGGGCAACTCCGCTCCGCTGCGGAGGGTGACAAGTTGTGCCCACTCCGCGTTCTCCGCGGAACGCGGAGTAGGCACAACTCCGCACACTCCACGGGCGGAGCGGAGCTCTCCGCCCACGGTTAATGGAAATAGCAGAGCAACTTCACTCTTTCACCGACTGCTGTCTAAACAGCTTAAATCTTGTTTTATTATGCTTTATGCAGATCTCAGCAGGCAATTATACCAGTCAGAACTGCAAACAGGGAGTGAAAACAATTGGCATCCAACTCCTTATGAAAGTTAAGGCCCTAATGTATTATTATTTCAGTCGCATAAAGTGGTTGCAAATTATGCAAATAATTCTTGCAAATGGAATAATATTTTGCAAACCAACCTATTTCGGTTAAAAAATACTGAATCTCACGGGGTTACAGAATGACCAGACTAATTAACATAGATTAGGCATGTGCCTATTTGAGACCCTCTGTGATTGACTGTAATCACAAAGAGGATGGCCTGCAAGGGTCAGCACACCACCATCTCTATAACTGCATTCCAAAAAGGAAAAAAAAAATTCAAAGAAGCCTGTGTTCCATATCGGAACCAGTGCTCTTTTTAAAAAAATTGTTTTTTTTGGTTTGAAAATCTTCTCCCCTCTAAGACTGCCATCATAATTCCCAGAGGGAAAGGAGTCCTAAGCAGAGCCCCTGCTCCGTTGCAAGTTACTTGCAACCCCAGCTCGGGGGTCGTTAGCACATCAATGGCTTGTGATAGCAACTGCAGTCACAAACTATCAGTACATTTCTTTCCAAATTGGAAAGGGGAGGGAGGAAATTCCTTTCATGAACCCTCCTATGTGCAATTCAGAAACGATCTCAAAAGTCATTTTTCTAGTCAAAATAATTTTCCAACTTGTAGAAATGGTTTTGTACATAATGATATGCGCTTTTGTGGTCACAAAGCCTGTGATTGTGCGACATGAGGCCCTTAGTGCTAAAACTGGCTTCGATGGAGGCACTAACTTACAGACCTAAAGGTCCAGAATGTGTGAATGCTTCGAAGTTACTTTGACAGACATGGGGCAAAATGCCACTCCATTACACCGCGGGCTACAACATAGCGACTTAGGAGACCCTTTATGGAACTGTCTCGTGCTTCACAACGGCTCCTACTTTTTTATGTTTTTCTGTAGAGGTGTCTAATGATAAAGATGATTATAACATTTGCAAGATTAGTTATAGCTGTTTGCTCTTCTAAAGTTATGTACTTGCTTTTACTCACAAAGCTATGGAAATGTACTAGGGCCAGATAAAGGATTACCAAAAGGCTCAATGTTATCAGAGCACCTCTTTTTCTGCAGCAAATCAGTGCATTCTGGAATTATTTATTTTGGTTCAGTTCAATTAAGCAAATCAGACTAAAACACCTGAAAACAATGATTTGTAAAAGCAAAAACCAGGAATGAAAATGTTGTATCCCAGTGATATAGAGCCATCTAATGTTTAGGATGAATTTATCAAAATAGAAACAATTGTATAGGGCCCCTTATGAAGTGAACAACACAGTATAATTGACAGGTTTCATTCCAATCTCATGACAGAAGGGAGAAAAACTATGGGCCTGTTTAAGGTTTCGAGGATTGAGTTTACTACAGCAAGGTGGCGCAGGACAATACCTCCGCCATTCACAGCGACCTCTGCCTGCCAAATTTAGAGTTGTCCATTGGCCTGTGGACAAACCTCTATAATAACAGGAACTGCTGTATGGCAGCTCCTATCTATGCATGAAATATTTGAAGGAGAGAACCATCAGACATGATGGCTGGCCAGCAAACTTTTGAAGCGTTTTTTGCTTTCCCAAAAACAAACTCCCAAAGCGGGAGTTTGTTTTGGCAAAACAAAAAAAAGCTAAAGGTCCCACATTCTGGGAGTTTTCTTCCAAGGTGGCGGGTCATTATTTTTTTTCCTGTCTCTTATAGCCAGGTTTTACTCTAAATATGGTAGACAGTATAAAGTCCTTTCTTCGACGGCCCTATTTTGTCGGGCCATCAGAGGAAGTCTTCTGCAGGAACCACAAGCAAAGGAATGAGACTATAATTAATTGAACTGAATGTCATTGGAATAGAAATGAATTTTCCCAGTACATCAGAGAAAGATATATAGGTATCAAAAACACAGTAGAAGAGAACCTCACAGAGATTTTTATTCATTGACTTCATTTCAAATATTGTAAGATGTAAGATACTGAATAAACAAAGATATTTTGGTACCTCCATTCTTAATACTACATGTAGGAGGCTGGCTTAGTATATGATGCACACTTATTTAAGTGAAGCACCCTGCACTAATCCAGATAACCCTTATGGTGATTTTAGTGGTCTTAAACAACCATAGAAAGCTCTCTAAGTGGTAGCTGTGGAGAGCAGCCTTCAGGCTTAGTCCGGAAGGAGTGTTAAGCAGCTTGTTTAACCAGAACTAATCATATAGTGTAGGTTAAGTGAAAAAGAACCACACCGTGTAGTTATAAAAATATGTATTCATTAAAAACACTCACTAACACATTGGTATATCTCCTACCCGGAGATATAAACACAACACACACAACATTTCAACAACAGGAAAGGTAAGTAGCACAAATTTCGTTTCTTTTCGATATATATTGAAGAAATGTCATGAATTATAATTGTAATTAACGTTTTATGGTATTTTATGCATTATCCAATGGTGTTTTATTGTTTTTAATGTTTTGTGTATAACTGTGTGCTTTTATGACTGAAAACGTCGAATAAAGCTATTTGATGATGTAGCACAAATACACAGTGGTCTCCAGAGGGAGACCAAAGCATATACTAATAAAGAGGAATGCAAACCATGACCAAAGTCGAGACTGGACCTAGAAGACTGAGGAGAGCTGGGGACCCAATGAACCACCCGAGGTAAGTACCCAGTAACCCCACGGAGGCCGTGTGCCGAGTGGAAACACGACCACGTGCTCAAAGCAAGTCAATGGGGAAGTCGCAGTTGCAGTTTTGAAGAAGAAGGACCCTTCCCAGAAGACCCTGAAGAAACCCCATGGAAGATGGAAGGTTGGAGAATCACCCTAGCCGTGGATACCTCAAGTACCAGGATACCTACACCAGGGAAGCCAGGTGCATAGGTGTGAAGTGACGTCGGAAACCTCCATCGACCACAATGGAGGACTTCAGTGAAGATGCTGCTGGGGAAGATGGTGAGAAAGAGTCCAGTCGAATCCAAGGGTGGTTTCTTGAAGAGGAGTAACTGCAAGCAAAGGGGACAGAGTCTATGCCACTCAGTAGTGACCAGGAGGCCGGAAGACCAATGACCACCGACGGACGAAGATGCAGGAGAGTTGACGTGACCTAGTCGCTGCAGCTGTGAGGACCAGGCGGCGATGTGGAAGACCAGGAGTCAGTCACGAGCTGTCACATGTCGGAAGTCGAGAACCAGGGGGTCAGTGTCTGGTGGGGGCACCAACAAGCCTTGGCAGTAGCAACAGACGAGGAGAACAAAGAAGGTGCAGTGTCAGGACCAGCAAGGTCTAAGGGACTCACCAAGTGCAAGAGAGTCATATGGGGCCCTGAGGAAGCAGGAGAGCCCACTGGGGCCAAAGAAGACCCTAGAGAGGACCCACAGGCCAAAGGCAGAGTAGTCACAGGAGGACCTCGAGCAGCTCACCAAAGATGCAGGCCCACGGTGCAGAGGATGCAGTGAGGATGAAGATCTTGGTAGCAGGAGGTGCTGGAAGCTTGAGCTTCTTGGAGCCCAAAAATCTCTGGAGAAGAGAGTCAACAAACGTTGGCAATGGCAAGTCGATGCGGTGCACAGGGGTACTGCTCCAGCAGTTCTGATGAGGAATAATGGCTTCAAACTTACTGAGAAAACAGTGCAAGCCTCGAGGGAGTTGCAGAACTACCACCTGTGTTGCTGAACCTTTCAGAGTCTGCGGGAGATCAGGAGCATCAGACGGGTCAGCTTCATTGCGGTGCCTGCAGATGCAGGGGAATGACTTCTTCACTCTAAGGGAGATTCCTTTGGGTGTCTTTGATGCCCACAGGCCTGGAGAAGCACCTGTATGGAGCACAGGCACAGAGGACTTAGAAGACTGGCAGGTCGATGAGACCAGGAGAAGCAGGAGGTCTTCCAGATGCAGTCTCGGTTCCCAAGGCGAAGTCCAACAAAGTCCAAAGTGCCCAGACGGTTGAAGATGAAGTGTTTTCGGATCTGAATATTGTCCCACGATGAATCTGAAGAGCCACCCACAGGTAAGCCCTTAGGTACCCTAAGGAAAGGGTTGGGGCGATTCAGGGAGCCCTCCCAGGTTAGGGGCTGGACAGAGGGAGGATACTCCCATGTCCATTGTCCAGTTTTGCACCAGAGCGGGAGCCAATGGCTCCCTGAACTGGTTCCAGCTACAGTATGCAAGTAGGGCCCCAATGTGCCCTTAAAAGCATTCTGGTGGCGCTGGCAAGCACCCCCACCCCAGCCCAATAAATGAAGTCCTGTCTGGGAGGTAGTTACACCTCCCTGCGACAGGAATCAGTTGTTCTGCCTTTCCCTGCTCGAGCCTGGCTCAGCAGCAGGAGGGCAGAATCGTGTTTGTTGTCGGCAGCAGCACTAGCTTGCTGTTAGACCCTGAAAGGCTGGTACTGGGAATACAGGGGGGCTCCCTAGGGGAGCCCCCCAGTACATGGGATCCTACATCCGATACTGGAATCTGTGTTGGGGTAGGATTCCAACATGTTTGATACCGAACATGACAGGTTTCAGTGCAGCTAATATATAGTTAGACATCTCGTATTTGACTTGATGGCCACTATATGTAAAAAATGGCTGAACGCACTTACAAAGCCTGGAGAATCGACACCTGGATTTGTAGGGGGTGTCCTGCTCATGCAGGGCACCCTCACACTTAGAACCAAGCACCCTGCCTTCAGGATTGAAAGGCTTACCTTAGGGGTGACTTATAGGTTTTAAGTGCACTGACCTCAGATATAAGGGAATGGCAGGCCTGTAGTCACAGTTTGAGTGGTCTCTCATGGGCAGGGAGGTCATTAAGAGGAGTCACAATGGACCCATATCCCTTAACAAACCTCCTGTAGTACCCAGTCAGGCCCAAGAAAGCTCTGACCTGAGTCTAGGTAGTGGAAGCAACCCAGTCCTTTTTGGTCTGGATTTTGCTCTCCAATGGTTAAACTTGGCCTCCGCCTACCAGGTAACCCAAGTACACAACCTTACTCTGCCCTATCTGGCATTTTGTGGTCTCGATAGTGAGGCCTGCCTTTTTATGGTGCCGCCAGAACATTTCTGAGGTGGACCAGGTGATCCTCCCAGGTGGACTAAAGACAGCAAAATCATCTCGATATGCTGCACTATAGGCTTCCAGACTTGTTAGGACTTTTTTCACAAGCCTCTCAAATGTGACAGGTGCATTTTTCAGACCAAAAGGCATCACAATAAATTGATAATGCCCACTAGGGGTTGAAAATACTGTTTTAGGCTTGGCATCCTCTGCAAGTCTGATTTGCCAGTAGCCTGCAGTCAGGTCAAATGTGCTCAAATACTTGTCTAAGGCCAGAGTATCAATAATCTCATCTGCCCTTGGAATTGGATGGGCATCGGTCCTAGTGACTGTATTGAGGCCTCTGTAGTCTACACAAAATCTCATCTCTCTCTTGCCATCTTTCATGTGAGGTTTTGGCACAAGGACTACTGAACTGGCCCCGGGGCTATCTGAAGGTTCAATGATACCCAATTCAAGCATCATTTGGACCTCAGTCCTGATGCAGTCTCTGACATTGTCAGGCTGCCTGTAAATCTTGCTTTCTACAGTCAGATTATCACCTGTGTCCACTTCATGGGTACACTAGGTGGTTTGACTGGGAGTCAGAGAGAACATGTGGGAAAACTGATTGAGGACTTTCCTGCAATCAGCTTGCTGCTGGTCAGTGATGCTCCCTGCCAAGGCTACTCCATCAGCTGATCCATCAACAAGGTCCTGAGAGAGGAGATCAGAGAGAGGGTCACTGTCTTCCTCCTGCCCCTCATCAGTGGTCATGAGCAGGCTCATGTCAGCCCTGTCAATAAAAGCTTTGAGGCGGTTCACATGAAGGTCCCTGTGGGGACTTCTAGGAGTACCTAGGTCAACCAAAGAGGTGACCTCACCTTTCTTTTCAAGGATGGTGTGGGGGCACTCCACTTGTCTTGGAGAGCTGCTGGGGCCACAGGCTCCAATACCCACACTTTCTGACCTGGCTGGTAAACAGTCAGTACAGCCTTTTGGTCATGCCAAGCTTTCTGAAGCTCCTGGCTGGCCTCAAGGTTTTTGCTGGCCTTCTTCATGTACTCAGCCATACGTGAACGCAGGCCAAGGACATAGTCCACAACATCCTGTTTAGGAGGTTTGAAAGGTTGTTCCCATCCCTCCTTAACTAGACACAATGTACCCCTAACTGGATGCCCAAACAGAAGTTCAAATGGGCTGTAACTAACCCCCTTCTGTGGAACCTCTCTGTAGGCAAAGAGAAGGCAGGGTAGTAAGACATCCCATTTTCGCCTAAGCTTTTCTGGGAGTCCCATTATCATACCATTGAGGTTCTAGTTGAACCTTTCAACAAGCCCATTGCACTGTGGATGGTAGGGTGTGGTAAACTTGTAGTTTACTCCACACTCTTTCCACATTGCAGTGATATAACTAGACATGAAGTTGGTACCGCTGTCTGTTAAGACCTCCTTAGGGAAACACACCCTGAAAAAGATTTGCAGGAGGGCCTTGGCCACTACAGGAGCTGTAGTGTTTCTAAGGGATATAGCCTCTGGATATCTAGTGGCATGGTCCACCAGCACTAGGATATAACTGTGTCCAGATGCTGTTGGAGGGTTTAAGGGACCTACAATGTCTAGTCCTACCCTATCAAAGGGAACCCAACCACTGGAAGTGGAATTAAGGGGGCCTTGGAGTTCCACCTGACTTACCACTGGTGTGGCAAGTGACACAGGAGCGACAAAACTCCTTGGTGTCTTCAGACATGGGGGCCCAGTGAAAAGGAGGGACAAGCCTGTCCCAGGTCTTGCTTTTCCCAAGATATCCTGCAAGGGGGTGTCATGTGCCTGAGAGAGAAGAAAACCTCTGAACTACTGAGGTACTACCAACCTCCTGGTGGCACCATGCTTGGGGTCTCTACTCTCAGAGAACAGGAGCCCATCTTCCCAATAGATCCTATGGGACCCACTAACATTCCCCGCCTCCTCAGCAGCAGCTTGCTGTCTGAGCTGTTCAAGAGAGGGGCAAGATTTCTGCTCCAAACTCAAGCTTGCTTTGAAAGGGCCCCTTGCCCCCAAGAACTCTGCCTGCTCAGGCCCAAGTTCCTCAGGGACAGTTCCTTCACAGGGACTGGGATCATCTCCCTCAGGAGACTGATCCTCACTGGGGGTTTTGGAGGAGGATAAGTCTTTACCCTTCATGCTCTTTCTCTTAGGAGCTGGCCTGTCCATTCCTCCAGGATCCAGTGCTCCCTCAGTGCTTAGCTGTTTGGCCTGAGCCCTGGTGACAGCAAATGCACTGGCAGAGATTCCCATCATCTCTGCATGTGTCCTGAACTCCACTTCAGACCAGGCTGAAGTTTCTAAATCATTGCCCAACAAACAATCTACAGGTAGGTCTGGAGAAACTACAACTCTTTTAGGGCCAGTTACCCCTCCCCAGCTGAGATTCACAACTGCCAAGGGATGATCAGTCCTGAAATTGCTAGCGTTGATCACTTGGTACAACTGACCAAGTATGATCTGTTCAGAGGACACAAGTTTCTCTGTCACCATTGTGACAATGACCCTTCAGTCCCTGTAAGCTATTGCTTCTTTTCCACTGATTAAAGGCTGTTGTCTGTACTTGCCCAAGTTAGTGGGACATAATAGTAAAGTGGCAAGATCCATGCCACCATCACAGACAAGGACAGCCGAGTGGGCGTTCTGACTAGGCCAGAGCCCACTTCAGAGCCCAAGGTTAACCCTACTAATCCCTTGGTTGCTGTACTACCACTTGCATTGTTGCTAGGGGATGCAGGTCCATTAGGGACAGTGGTAGTAGCCTCCTTTGTGTTGGCCTTAGGACAATCAGCATCTCTTGTCCAATGAGTTTTCTCTTTACATAAGTAACACCAAGGCTTCTTTTTACCCTTCTTGGAGTTTTGTGACTCGCCCCCAGATGCAGGTTTTTGGGGACCTTGAGAAGACTCCTTTTTGTCTATACCCTTCTCCCCACCCTCCTACTGGGTTTTACAAGAAACTTGCTTCTTCTGGCAACCTCCACCACCATGGTTTTTCTGCTTAACCCTGGTGCGGACACATTTGTCTGCCTTCTTTCCCAATTCTTGGGGAGTGGTCAGATCGGAGTCCACCAGGTACTGGTGCAGTTGTTGATTCTGACAATTATTAAGGATGTGCTTCCTCACCAACAATTTGTACAATCCCTCATAGTCCTGTACCTTGCTTCCATGAAGCCAGCCTTCCAGAGCCTTAAAAGCATTGTCTATGAAATCAACCCAGTCTTGATTTTGTGCCTTCTGGGTATCCCTGAACTTAACTCTGTACTGCTCAGTGGTTAAGCCAAACCCATCTATTAGGGCACTCTTTAAGACTAATTGTCAGCATCCTCTTCTCTAACAGTGAAGAGCTTGTCTCTACCTACCTTTATTAGCAAAGGAAAACCACATGATAGCTGCCCACTGCCCTTGAGGGACCTTCTGAACTTGACATGCCCTCTCTAAAGCAGTGATCCATTAATGGATGTCACCCCCTCCTGGTAAGGAGGGACTATACTGCTCAGGTTCCTACTTCCTAGTATCAAAGGAGCCTTCCTTGACTCTAGGGACACTAGGGCTGCCACCATGGGACTCTATTCCCAAATTCTTCCTAGCCCTCTGGACTTCCAGGGTCTCTATATCAAGGGCCAACTGTTCTTGCCTGAGCTTGAGTCTAACTCTCTCAAGTTTGATCATGTGGTATTCCCTCTCTAAAGAGACCTCCCTCTTGCTAGAGATGGAGGTCCCTATGGAATTCCCAGAAGCATTGGAATTAGCAGAGGAGGACCTAGACCTCCCCTGCATCCTCTACACCCTCCCAGGAGGCACAAAGGTGGACCTACCTATAGGGGCACCCTCTGTATCATACATACTATTCCCTGGGGGATTGGAGTTCACCAAGGTTGAGTCATTAGACTCCTCCTAGTCTTGCTCAAAATTAGGGTCACTAGGGGCAACCCCTCCTGACCCATCTTCTAGAGCTTCCTCACCCACTTTGTCCTGTTCCTCTGACCTATCATGATTCTTGTGGTCATCTAGGAAAAGCAGCTCTAAGAGGTGCTTAATGGTGGAGTTACTACCTGTCTTTATCTGTCTAGAAGTACACAGGGTCCTTAGTTACTGAAACCTAAGACCACTGTATCTGGAGGACTGGGTCCCATTGGGTTCCATGAGTAAAGACATGGGGCCAGATGTACGACCCGTTTTTGCATGCGCAAACGGGTTTGCGACCAGTTTGCGCATGCAAAAACCTACAGGGCCATGTACAAAGCCTATTTAGTGAGTCGCAATTTATTTGCGACTCGCTAAACAGGTTTTGCGACTAGCTATTAGGAAGGGGCGTTCCCTTCCTAATAGCGAATGCAAAGCCATATACCAATGTTTTGCGACCGCAATTGTGGTCGCAAAACACTCGCAAATTACCACCCTCTTCAAGAGGTTGGGGACCCCTTTCCTTTTGTGACTGGCTCTGAAAATATTTTTTTAAGGGCAGGCAGTGGTCCCTGGGACCACTACCTGCCCTTAAAAAATGAAATGAAAACGTTTAATTTTTTAAAAAAATGCATCCCATTTTCCTTTAAGGAAAATGGGCTGCATTAAAAAAAAAAACTGCTTTATTGACACGCAGTCCCAGACATGGAGGTCTGCTGAGCCCAGCAGGCCACCATCCCTGGGAGGGCCAGCCATTCCCAATGGGGTCGCAAATTGCGAGTGGCTCATTAAAATTCATGAGCCTCGCATTTTGCGACCCCATTGAGAATCACAATCAGTGTCTCTGACACTGTTGTACTTAGCATTTTGCGAGTCGCAAATTGTGAGTCGCAATTGCGACATAATTTGCGACTCGCAAAATGCTTGGTTGTACATCTGGCCTATGGTGTCTAGGTGTAGTGTGGTGTTGCACCTACCTACCCTAGTGAGAACTAAACTTCCTAAGATTGGGGAAAGGGTTGTGCTAGACCCTTAACAACCAATCTAAAAGTTCAGTAGAACTTGCTTGTCTATAAAAATATTTGATATGTGCCTCATGCTAGTGATGGTTTTTCAATTATTCCACACCTAGATTAGCTGGTAAAACAGTGCAGGCTTAAATTCCACCGCTGCCACCAATGTAGGAGGCTGACTTAGTATATGGTGCACACTTATTTAAGAGAAGCACCCTGCACTAATCCATACAACCCTTATAGTGATTTTAGTGGTCTTAGACAACCATAGAAAGCTCTCTAAGTGGTAGCTGTGGAGAGAAGCCTTCAGGTCTAGTCCAGAAGGAGTGTTAAGCAGCTTGTTTTACCAGAACTATGGTCTGGTCCCATTGGTCCTCCTGGCTCTGGTTGTCCTGCTTCCCCTGATCCTTATCAGTCTGGTAGTAATTCCCCAGTTTATAGCTCTCTGCTCCACTTGGAACTTCAGGTCCTGGTCTCTTGGCTCTGGCCTCTCTTGTCTGCCTAGCCCTGTTCCTGGTCCTGCTTATTCTGATCCTTCTAGTCCACCTAATCCTCCCCCATCTTCTCCCTGGTTTAACGGCACTATCCACCTTCTCCTGACCTGACTAGTTCTCCTGGCCCACCTCCAACATGTCATGATACTCTTGGCCTTGGTCCTCCATCTTTTGGTCATCCTTGTTTCTGCAGGCCCTGTTCTCCTAGTCTTCCTCAATCTCAGTTTGGTTTGCCTAGCTGTGATTTTCCAACTTCTGGTCCTCACAGTCTGTTTTCTCTTCCTGGTTTTGTACCCATTAGACTTGATCCTTTTGCTTCTCTTCCTCCCTGTTTGGTTAATTGTAAGCCTAATCCTCTTGGTTCTGGTCATTCTGACCATTCTGGTCCTTTCAGGCTCCCTTCTGTTAGGTCTTACTTCTCTTTCCTAATCCCCTTGAACTTCGTACATTTGATCTGGCCCTTCTGATCATTCTCACCCTACTCATCTGATTCATAGTACACCACTTCCTGGTCCTACTGGTCCCCTTGGTCTGCTTGGTCTTTTGTGTCCTGGCCCTCTTAGGTGTTGCCCTCTTTCCCTTGTTTTTCTGATTTGGATCATTTGTGTCCTCCTGGCCCTGAGCCTTGTCATCTTCCTTCTGGCACTGCACCAAACCGTCTGGACACTTTTGATCCTGGTACTCTTGGTTTGGTTCTTCTGAGCCTCGTCATCTTGGTCCTGGTCCTCCTGGAATCCAGGTCCAGTTCCCTTAATCTTCCTGGCTCTGGCTGTTCTAGGCTTCCTGCTCTTCTTCATCCTGGACCTGCTACCTCCAGGCCACCTGCTCCACTTGGTACTGTGGGCCCTGGTCCTCTGGTCATGGTCTACCTGGCAATCTTAGGCCCATTCCTGGTCCTTTTTGTGCTGATTCTCCAAATCCTGGCTCTCACCCCGCTGGTAATCTTGGTACCAGTTTCCTCATCTCACTTGCTTATTCTGGTCTCCTGGTCCTATTGGGCTGGATCTAGTCTTCCTTTGTCTGGTCCTGAGCCTGCTGGCACTGGCTTCCTGCTCTTTATCCTCGTGCATCTACACAAGCGTCTGATCGTCCTTCTTTATCTGATCCTCCTGGGCATGGCCATCCAGTGGCTCATCTTACTAGCCATCTCATTCCTAGCACTGTGGCCTGGACCTCTAGGCTGTGATCATCCTGGACCTGATGCCCCCTTGTCCTAATCCTCTTTACCCTGGTCCTCCTGGGCGTCCTGGTCCTCGTACCCAAGGTTCTGATCCTCTTTGTCCTGATCTTCCTGGTCCTCCTAGTCCTTTGTTTTCTGGTCATCTTAGAACTTTTCCTTATAACTCTGGTTGTCTGTGTGCCTGGTCTCAGCTACCTGGCACTCCTGTCAAGGTCATACTATTCTTGTTTTTCATAGTCCTTGTCCTCAAGATTCTGTGCTTGCTGTTCTTACTTCTCATGTCTTTCTCCTCCTGGTTTGGGTTGTCCTTTTACTCCTGGATCTGTCCCCTGTGCTGGTACTGCAGCCATTGATCCAGGTTCTCCTTGTTCGGGTTCTCCTGAGCGTGGTCATTTTAGTCCTGGTCCTCTTGGTCAACACTGTCCAGTCCACTAGCCAGATTTTTCTTGGTCTTCTTACATCTGATTCTCCACACCCTGACCCTGCTACTTATAATGATTGCTCCACCCCACTTAGTAATCTGAGCCGTGGTCCCCTAGGTTCTAATCTTCATGACCCTTTAAGCCCTGTTTCTGGTCTTCCTAGTCATGATCCTTTTAGTTTACCTGGTTCCCTTCCTCTGGTCTTCGGGGTACCCTTTGTACTGCCCCTGGTCTTTCTATTCCGTGTATCCTGGACATATGGGCTATTGCACTTTAGGTTCTGATCTTTGTAGTCTTCTTCAATCTGGTCCTGATCCTCCTGGCCCTCGTCCTCTTGCTCCTTGCCCACATGGTTCTGCAATAACTTGCTCTGTCATACATCATCCTAGCCTTTCCTAGTTCTGATGTTCCTTGACCTCTGGTTCATGCTAGTCTAAGAACTTTCTGACCCTGTACTCCATGGTCCTGGTCTTTCTGGTGATCATTCCCATTTAGTCATGCCTCTAGTCTTTTAAATCCCGGGTCTCCTGTTTCACAGGCTCATGGTCCTAGACCTTTTCATCCTCTTTACCTTAATTCTCGTCCATCAGTCCTCCTGGTCCTGCTCCCCTGGTTTATCTAGCTCCCTAGTTTTCCTGTTTCTAATCCTTCTGATCCTGTTCCCCTGGTCCATGTAGTCCTGTACTTACCTCTGGAAGGTTTTTGTCTGGTCCTCATGTATCAGGTCTTCTGGTCCCACTGGCCTTGGATTCCCTAGCCCTCCTAGTCCCACAGTCTTCCTGCCCCATCCTACTCCTACTAGTCCTTCTGGTCTGCCTGCTTTATCTTTTTCTTGTCCATCTGACCATGGCCCCTCCATCGCTGTTCTCCTAGAAATGGTCCTCCTGGGTCTGGTCTTCCTCATCTCTGTGGCACAGCTCCTCCCAGGTCCCATGTTGCATGTTACCTTGGTTCATGTAGTACTTGTCACTATGGTTTGTGTTGGACTTGGCTCTTTTTGCAGGGTCATCCCTGAACTTTTTGCCTTCCTCCTAGTCTTTTATCTGACCTGGTGGATTAAGGTCTCTGGGCACTTTAGCACTGCTGTCCAGTGTAAAGTGCGTGTGCTCTCTGTGGTAAACATGGTAAGATTGGTCTACACCTGTTTGGCGTATTTAATTTACCTGTCAGTCCCTTGTAAAGTGGTATCTCAGATACCCAGGGCCAGTAAATTAAATGCTACTGGTGGGCTTGCAGCGCTGATTGCGCCACCCACCAAAGTAGCCTTTCAAACCTGTCTCAGGTCTCTGCCATTGCAGGGCCTGAGCGCACAGTGTTACTGCCGCTGTGACGTGGCACCTAAAGTGTGTGCCACGTCTGTGACCTCCCTTTTACTGCATGTCAGTCACCCCTAAGGTAGGCCCTAGCTAGTCCTATGGGCAGGGTGCATTTTAGGTAAAAGGTAGGACATGTACCTTAAGTGCGTGACATGTTCTGGTAGTGACAAACAGCCATTTTGGTTTCTCACTGCTGTGAGGCTGCCCTCTCATAGGAATGCATTGGGGATTCCTGATAAGTGTTTCAGTGGTAATTCCTGATATGAGAGGAGCAGCGTGGTCAAGTTTGGTATGTTTGGAATAGTAATAATAAATGCTGCGCAATGGTGTGCGCAGGTTTATTATCACTATTTTAGAAATGCCACTTTTAGAAGTTGGCATTTCTGTGTGCTATGTGTCTGCCTGCCTGATGTGTATTGCATGTCTGGCTCTGGAGTGACAGGGGCTGGTGAGGTGTGTGGCTCCAGGGAGGGCAGGGTGAGTCAGCGCTAGGCTGAATGGAAGATCTGCATTTGGAGTAGTGGGAGGAGTAGTCCCCTGACCCTGAATAGGTCTGTGCCTGCCTGGGTGAATGCTGGCTCCGCCCCCCTGTGGTGTGTCTGATGACTGAGCCCCCACCTGACAAAGGAGGGTGGAAACCTGGTAAACAGAGTGCTTCAACACCCCCCAGAACCAGTTGAGGCTGGTTCCCCAAGCCCTGTGCCAGGGCAGAACAAAGAAGAAATGTACTATAAATATTGGGGCTGTGGCCCCATGAAAGGGTGTGCTGCTTTTGGGTGCTTACTGCTTGCTGGGCCCCAGGAGGACCCACCACGAGGGACTGTCCCTCTACTGGAGGGCCCTGTGAACTGGCCTGCCTGGGCCCAGCTGTGCCCCTCTAAACTCTTGGGACTGAGCGCCTCGTGAGCGCTATATCTTTCTCCCAGGATGGGAGGAGCGTTTGTGCCCTGCAGCGCTATGCTGTGCAGTATTCAGAGGGAATCCCGGCGTAGGGATTCCCCCGTGCTGCCTGGAGGTAGAGCGAGAGCCTACCCCGCATTTGTGTCCCTGCAGGAGTGAGGTTCCCAGGAGTGCAGCGGGAGCCTACCCCGCATTGTGGTGTTCCCCGAGGTGAAGCGGGAGCCTACCCCGCATTTTTGGTGGAGCGGGAGCCCATCTCGCATTTGTGCTCATATAAAGGCGGGAGCCTACCCCGCACTTCTGAGCCGGAGAGAGGAGCGCCGAAAACAGAAGTCAGGAGCCCGTGCCTGACTGTGGGCGGGGCCTGCTGCATCTCCGGAGCCAGAGCCTCGCGGGCTCCATTTCCGCCTCCCTCTGCCGTGGAGAGGAAGTCCAGCGGTTGCAGCCTGATCGGGAGCCCGGCGGAAGCAGAAGTCGAGCCTCCGGAAGCCAGGCGAAGCCTGGCTGTGGGCAGAGCTCCTCTGGAGTGGGGGCCTGCCGAGGCACATTGTCGGTGCCTTCCCCCCTGCACAAGGAGAGGAGCGGAGTCCACGAAGAAGCCCCGGTGAGTGGGGCTACACTTGCGCGTTGCGTTGCTGGTGCCAATCGAAGGCACCAGGAGGAGTCCTGAGAAGGGGGCTCGCAAGTCACAGTTAGTGCCAGTGCTGGTTTCCACAGCTGCCCCGCCGGACAGCGGGCAGCTGCAACGTGTGGGCAATTTTGTTGTTAGAGTCCCGGAGTGGGGCTCGAGAGGCGCTACGGTGCCAAGGTCTTCCACAGCTGCACCGCAGGAGCGCGGGCAGCTGCAACGTGGGGGGCAGTTCTTTTTATGATAAGGAAGGGGTGAAATGCACCCCCTGTCCCCCAGTGCATGACGCACATATTTTCTGCTGCTTTGGCAGCCAGAGGGCTACTTGGGAGGCCCTATAATTGCGAGCCCTGACATTTGGGACAGAGGGCATTTGGGCCCCGGAGAAAGGCCAGTTGGCCTGGGGTCATTTCTATGGTGTTGACAGGGCGCAAGGCCCCAAGGTGTTTATGCCTAATGCTATTGCATAATGTGGTGATGCCTAATGCAAATGTCATGCTATGATGTTTATGCCAATGTGATGCAGACATAATGCGTTTATGTTGCTAGTGATAATGCTGAGTACAGTATTTTGCCAGTAGTTACTGGTTGTTTTATATTTGCTACTTGTGCTTTCTATAGGTTCTGACAGTGGCCCGATTGGCCCTGTCATGTATATAATCCCCTGTGAATTTCTACCTGGTGCCAGTTGGCACAGTGTATATTGTGTGATTATGAGTCTAATGTGTTTATGATAATACAAAGGCTATTTTTGATATAACCTTGTGTGGAGTTTCTTGTGTAGTGTGCCTAGTGTGTCGCTGCTGTTGTGTGTGTGTTGTGCAAACGCTTTACACATTGCCTCTGGGATAAGCCTGACTGCTCGTGCCAAGCTACCAAGAGGGTGTGCAGGGGTTATCTTCAGCGTGTAACTCCCTTGCCCTGACTAGAGTTGTGGGTTCTGCCTGGCTTTGGCGCATGCCCTAGCCAACCAGAAATCCCATTTCTAACAGTTTAGGATCCCTATGAGTTTTACCTCATAGTCTTTTTGATCCTAGTCCCACTGGGCCTGAACTTCCTGGTCTGTTATAACCATCCTGTTCATTCTGATCATAGGGTCTCCTGGTCCTGCTAGCCCTAGTCTTTTGCGGTGTGGTCTTCTAGATCCTGGTCCTTTTGGTCCTCCTTGATCTGATCTCTGTGGTTTTGGCCCTTCTGTATCCGATCCTTCTTTCCATTGGTCTCCTGGAACTGGTCCTTTTTGGTCTATCTACATGGGACTGCTACTCCTGGCCCCATACATCCTTATCCCTCTGGTCCTGGTTGTTGCGCTCACGCCTTTCTGGCCCTCCTAGTTGTTGTAGCCCAGGGCCTTCTGTTCCTCCTACTTCTGGTCCTAATTTTCCTTCTGGCCTTTTCTGCTGGGCCCAGACCCCCACAGGCCTCCAGATCCTTCTCACCCTGGTTCCTGTACCTCTAGTCCTGTTTTTTTTGCCCTGTTCCTCCTCATCTATTTGTTCCTGGTCCCGTCTAGCACTGGTAACCGTGGTGCTCATGGATTAGGTCTCCCTGGGCCTGGTTCTTTTTGTCCTGGTCCTGTGGCTCTAGTCGTTCTAGCCCTCCTGGTGTTTTAATGTTTGTCAATTATTCTTCTATTGGTCATCACCCTCATGCTACTGGGCCTACTGCTTCCTTTCCCAGACCTCTGCACAAAGTCTTTATACAGGTGCAGCCTTCAAACTTGCGCTCAGATTTTTTGGGGCTTTAACTAGGACAGCACTATCATGGGCAGAAATTTGGAATCAGTAGAGACATAACATTTGCCCAGCTAAAACACTGCTTATAGTGTTAAAAATCAAAATTACTATTCCCAAGATACATTGTACATGTGACTGAAATATCAGTGTGGCTGAATGGCCACTCATGACATTGGGCGAATAAGCATCTTTGCCTGAAGCCCACTCTGCAGGGTGAATAGTATGAAAAAAGTGTGTTTATTCAGGGGGCCAATGCCCGCAACATCTCTCTGGTGTCATATGCTGATGACACGCAGCTAATACTTTCCTTTACCAAGGACCCTAGCCTGGATGCCGCTAAATTTCAGGAGGACTTGACCGCGATCTCAGCCTGGGTGGAGGCTAACTGCCTCCAGCTGAACACCACTAAATCTGAGATCCTCCTACTAGGTAGAGACTCACATCTTTGGGGCAGCAACTGGTGTTCTCCGAAGCTTAGCGCACCCCCACTGCCGAAAACCGTCGTAAAAAATCTAGGCATTTGGGTTGATAGCCCCCTTTCTTTCGAGGACCACGCCAAGTCTGTTGCGAGGACCTTGTTTTGGCTTGCTGCGCGGCCTTAAACCCATACTGTTTTTTTTTTACCCTCACACCCGCCAGCTGATGGCTCAAGCTACTGTTCTTGCCAGGCTGGACTATTGCAACGGTCTGCAGCTTGGCTCCAATAAGTCTGTGATTAAAAGGCTGCATCGCACTATGAACGCTGCAGCCCGCACGCTGTTTGCCCTACCTAGGCACTGCTCGGTCTCCGGCCTTCTGCGTCGCCTTCACTGGCTGCCTATAGAGCAAAGAATCCATTTTAAAGCGTTTTGCTTTACGCACAAAATTCTTGCAGGCTCAGGCCCAGCGATTCTGAGTGATCTTTGCCGTCCCTACATCCCGATGCGTGTCCTACTCTCGGCCGACCTCCATCTGGCACGTGTTCCTTGGTTCCCTAGAACCAGAGCAGGAGCGCGTTCATTCAAGGTGCTTGCACCGACCCTCTGGAATTCTCTACCTCTTTTCATCAGAAGCACACCCAACCTTCTATCCTTTAGAAGGGCGGTGAAGACCTGGCTTTTTCATTGATCAGTAGCTTCCTCTCCCACCCTCTCTCCTGGGAATCAGCGCTGGGACGTCCCTTTGTCGGGACAGCTATGCACTTTACAAATTTCTTAACATAACATAACATAATATAACATGAACTACCCATATGCATTACCTACCTGTCTCCTGCTTTCACTTCCCAATTCCACAGAACTCCCATTGCTGTGCATTTCTCAATTGACCTCCTGCAAACAATGTGCCCCGAAGCACTAATGGTCTACTGTAAGAATTCCTCCCTGTGTGGCCCAGATACAACCTATTTGTCTGTATTCCCTTTTTGCTGCTGCTTGTCCACTGCTGATGCTTTGCCAGGTTTGAAATACTCAGAAAGCACAAACCCCTTAAAAAGAAACCTAAAGCTAGCACAATGAGTTCCATAAGAATCCCAAAAACAAATCAGCCCTACAAAATCATCAAAATAGAATCACCAACATAAAAAACACTATATTTGCATGAGTGCGTAAAACATTTATGTACCATGTTTTAAAATCATACTCATTATTCTTTGCAGACGGCCAAATACTATTAGACTGTAGCACAAAATATCTGTGTGCAATATCCTGAAGTCCTAAAACAGAGGTTTGATTAATGCATGCCTTATTTGAACATTTAAAATAAGGTAAGTGTTTTAATTTAAAATTGATTTGACTATCTAGACTTCTATAAACAGCTTGGCCTAATCCATGCACTTACCTTTGTAAAAACTATTGTACATGTGTACATGGGCTTACTTTCGAATGCTTCGTACATTTTGCGTCCCCATTACAAGACGACCACCATACCATTGTCTAGAGTCCCTTTTTTCTTCATGGCTGGCTAAATAAAGACTTGCTGTACTATTTTCTGCCGGGTGCCAGGTAAATAGCAAAGATAATGTACTATTTGGCCATTTCCTTTGCAGAAGAGCTATCTTTCCATCCGATAAACTTTTTTTTTTTGTAAATTCTTTTTATTGAATAAACAAGTCAATCCATCCAGGTACGCAGTGAACATCAAGCAATTGTATGTTACATAGCCTCCGTCAAGGACAGAGCAACAATACACAGATGAGTTGAAGGGCACATGCGTCAGTCAAGTCAGTGCAATGCATATATCCAAATCTATAACATTCCCGAACCAATGTACCCACCCCCTGTCCCCGCTAGGATCTATATTTCTCCCATGGACTCCATAACTTTTCCCACTTCTTTGGGCAGCCTCTACTCTTGTAGACTACTTGTTCTGCCAGTCGGCACCAGTCCAAGTCTGAAATCCAGTCAGAGAGCTCTGGTGGCTCTCGTGCCCCCCACAGCCGTGCAATATTATGCTTTGCCACCCCTGAGGCCAGTCGTAGCCACGTTTGAGCGTGTGCTGGCCATCGGTCTTCTCCCGTGATCCCGAGTAGGAGCCAGCGTGCCTCCGGGTGTATATCCATCCCAAGTACCTCTGACATCACCCCTGCCACCCTCGTCCAGAAGCGTTCAATTCTGGCGCAGTCCCAGAGAATATGAAAGAAAGTGCCGGGCTCACCACACCCCCTAGAACACTGGTCCGAGGACGCCCTCCCAATCTTGTACAGGAGAGTATGGGGATAGTACGCTCTGTGTAGAATTTTGAGTTGGATTAATCGGAATCTCGCTCGTTTGGCGATCTCTCTGGGGCTCTGAGTTTCCTCCTGCCAGTCGTCATCCTCTAGCAGTCCAAAGTCCGTTTCCTAGGCTGCCCTAAGGGGCCCCAGAGGATCTGGTAGGTTATTAATTAACTTCTTATATGTAAGAGAAATCGCCCTGTCAGGAATAGGGTCCAGTAATAGTCAGTCTTCAAGAGGGGAGTACTCAGGTAGGGTTTCCCCATCCGAGACGTGCCACCTCAGGGCATGACTCAACTGTAGGTATCTGTACTGTTCCTTGTCTGTCAACTGGTATTCTGTCTGTAGTTCCTTAAACATACACATCCTACCCTTACGCCATAAGTCTCCGAGGTTGTCTATACCTATGAGGTTCCAGCTGCGGAATCCCTGTAGGCGGCCCACCTCGCTCAACGCACCGCTGTGCCACAGTGGGGTTTGCTGGGTCAGCCTATCCTTCCACCCCAGCGCTTTGGTGGCATCGTGCCATGCTCGTATAACCACCTGTGTGTGTGTAGGGAGCAATGTCTCCCAGGGACCGTGATACAGCACCTTAAGGTAACCAGTGGTTCCCATAGCCTGGCGGTCCACTCGGTATGCAGGTTCGGTGCAGGGGGCAAAAACCCAGCAGTGCCCCACTACCCCACAACAAGTTGCGCTGCTCTCCTTCGATGGATCGAAAGAAGGTGTCCAGGATCTTAAATGGTTTGTTTTGTAAGGAATAGAGTAGTCGTGGGAGGGCCATCATTTTGAATAATACCGCTCTGCCCATAAGAGTGATAGGCAGTTGGCGCCAGTGGGCCGTGTCATTGCGGAGTCTCGTCAACTGCATATAGACCTTCAGGTTGAGGAACTCCTCGGGAGAGAGTGTTATCCACATTCCCAGATACTTGAATTTGTTGTGCTGTGTTAAGGCCGCGCAATCTGAAGTAAGTGGGGGCAGTGTTCCAGAGAGATTAAAAATGAGGGATTTATCCCAGTTGATTTGGTAACCAGAATATGTACCGAAGAGTCGGATTATGTTAATAAGTCTATGGAATGTTTGTCTTGGTCTGCTTCCATACAGAAGAATGTCGTCTGCATACAAGGATATTCTTTCTTCCCATTCCCCTCCCATGGCAATGCCCCTTACTATGGGATCCCCCTGATCCATGCCGCCAACGGCTCAAGCGCTAACGCAAACAGCATGGGGGAAAGGGGACACTCCTGCCGTGTGCCTCTGTGGAGCGCAAAAGACCTAGAGATCGCCACATTTACCTGGACGCGGGCTCTGGGCTCATGATAAAGGAGGCGTACCCACGCACAGAAGCGCGGGCCCAGGCCGAGCCTGGAGAAAACGGCCAAAAGGTAGGGCCATTCGATACTGTCAAACGCCATACGGGCGTCCAGGGATAGTACAGCAGTGGGCTCGCTTGGAGTATCCATCTGATAAACTTAGACATAGAAATCTGTGGCCAACTTTAAGGTTTCCGGACAAAATATTGTAGTCAAATCAACTTTTTATCCAAAGGAGGGCTATAAAATGAGTACCACATAGTTTGGTGATATTATAATTTTATTTATAGTGCTAATTATCTGAAAGACTGTGATAAAAAATTCTAATCCACCCACTAAGGCTGTACACTGTAAAAGGCCAAGCCTATTAAATTTGTAAATAAGTTTGCTTACTTTTGGAGTTTTAAAACATAAGCGCTTCTAGAGGAAAAGGATTGCATTAATATTACAAGATGAGTGGGCCCCACCTAGACAAGAAACTGATAAACCGCATTGTTTGCTCCCTCTAAAAGAGTGCTTGGCAATGCTCACTGGTTTAAGCAAGGTTCTCTGATAATCATTTATGCAAATCAGTACATCACTGGAAGCAGTGCTCCTGCGGTACAGGAGAAATTAATATTATGCCTAAAAAAGTTGCACGTCATTCCCTTATCTCTCAACTCACTGTGTCCCCGTTTCTAAAAGCACACCACCACCCACAAATGCAGATCCTTGGAGTAGATGCATTAGTCACTGATCCACCAGGATTTTCTTCTTCTGTGTGTGACAGAGAGATTTCTTTGTGGCTGCCCAAGGGATAGCTGTGCTGTGCTGTGTAGTTAAAAAACACATTGTTATTAAAAAACTTCAAACTGTTGGGCTTGTCATTGCTTCTGTAGAATGCAGTTGATTTAATTTTAGGGTATACAGAGGGAGCTGGTTAATTACTAAAATAGTTTGAGGAAGTTGGAAGCATATCTTGGTAGGCGCAAGGTCAAATGCGGTATGTATTTGACCTATTGTTAATCGTAATGCTACCTGCACAAGCATACATTAAAAAATGACGGAGTCCTCCCTCAGACCTATGTTCATACATTAGCGCACAATCATGACAGCAGTCAGAGAAGAAAACATTACTTCTGCTACTTCTCCCTATCCTGTTGTTATCCAACTGCAGAAAATTGCAATATTCAGTAATGGGGCTGCAGGCAATTTTCTCATTTTATTTAGGCCTGGATGGAATGTTTATTATACCGGCGTAATTATGCATAATTTCCGCCATTTCCCATTATGCTGGTTATGCAAAATTCCCAAAATTACTCCATAATCAATGTTGCATTATTTTAAGTCAGTGCAGGAAAAAAATCCTGTTGCTGGAGTACGGAAACAATGTGAATGAACATACATAACGCAAGTGACTTTTGTTTGCAGCACTAGTGTTTTCTGCACTTGTGTAGTGCAAATTCCATCTTCGCCTGCAAAATGGACTTGCACGCATTTTTCACTAAAAAAGAGCATCAAATTTCAATTTGCTTTTCTAGAAATGTTGTCTACATTCTCAGAAATTTTCATGTTCACTCAAAAGGAAGTTATGCAAATATCACACACCCATATTTATCATGTGCATTTTAATGCCCTCTGCTAATCAGAGGTAGAATTTAACTGATAGTTTACAAGGTTGATTAACCAGTTCTGATTTCTTGCATTTGACAAACAATACCATTGATACAATATCCCCCTTTGAGAAGGTGAGGGGAACAAGGACAATTCAATAAAATAGATAATATATTTTCCAGTAACCAAGATTGGAAATACTTTTGAATACATTGTTTTCCTAGACATTTTAGGAATATTTTTGTGGCACATCACATTTTTCACTAAGTAGAGACATAATTATAGGGATACTATGAAAAGAGGAAATCTGTGCATATAGTCCCTGCTGCCTTCTGTGCCCTCCTCATCTGCCTAACTATGGAAATCAATTTTCCAATAATTTAAAAAAATTTAGTTGTTTCTGACTCTTTTCTTGTGAAACAAACCTTTTGATTGGCTGCACTAATTCCATAGTCTGTTTGACAAGTGCTAAATCTCCCTTCGACATGGCTGGCATTCTGTAGAAAAATGTTTTGGTTTACCCTACTCTGCCATTCTTGGAGTTGCCACTGCACACTTGGCCATCCGTGAAATCTGAAAAAGAGAAGGGTATTGGCTGGCATTCCTGAAGACAACATAATATGAAGGAAAATAGAACTAGGCAATAGAAATGAAGTTATTCGGCCGTCAGTGTAACATGGATTAGTGGTAGCAAGTAGGATACATTTGTAACTCTCTGAAGACAGGATAATAGCCATGGTGCACAAAAACTGTCAAAACAAGTAGAAAAATTAAAAATCTAATGTTCTTACACAAACATAAATCCATAATTACCTCCAGCAAAAAAGCAATTTAACGCTTAAAGAACATATTCAATCCATCATATGACTCTCCATTCTCAAGTAGCAAACATTATATTTTTGATTCATGCATACAAAGATCTTACACATCAAAGAGAAGGTGAGACAATGGGAGAATTGATTGTGGTGTATAACTATTCATTTATTTACAAGTCACTCCATATGAATCAACAAAAACAGTAGTCGCATATGTTTTAGATTTTTGGAAATAGTGAGGTTCCACAATGAAATGTGAAGCATATCTAAGAAAAACAGGCAGAAATTGAACTGTGATCTAGTAAGATGTGACATGGAAAAATATTTTTAAAATTCAATAGCACAATCCTACATTAACAGAACCACCTAACATGCTAATTAAGAGGGTGGTGTGGTCCATGCATATAGGTACATTATTCTGTATGAATAAAAAATGTCTATGATCTATGTGTATGTTATGACCCATTGGTTATTTCCTGTCTAAGTTCTTCGTAAGTACAAAAGAGGACTCTTAGATTTTATTTAGGCAAAGGAATGACACTGCTTCCCACCCTAGCAATATATAGAGATAGTGTGGGAACCAGGTTTAAATTGCCCTGAGATGAAGATAGTTACATGTTTCAAAGAACAAACATGGTCCTGTCCACCCCAATCAGCAGATGCTGAGGGTATGCCAGATGGCAGTGTAACCACAGTGGAGGAGCCAGAAACCAGGCATCCAGGAGTCGAAGCATCCAGGAATGGCTCATAGTACGCATGCTGTAGCAGTGGTAGTCTCATAGGACAGCACTAAAGATGAGCCCTTAACAGACACACCTGCAGATCCACTTCCATAGATTGAACCAGTTGCATTGGAAGACATAGGTCGAATGCACACTCGAAAATGCACAGCAGACAGCAAGATGTACGCAGGTCTAAAGATACAAGTCTAAAGGACAAAGACCATTTCTCATTAAGTTCCTGAAGTAAAGACACTCCAAAGTACTGTATCATGGCTTCATGACACAGCAGGAGGCATGGCAAGTCCATCACCACTTGGCCTCGAGGTGGAACATCCGTTGTGTAGCAGCAAAAATAGGACCAAAATTCCAGCAACCCGGAATGACACTAACGGTATGCGTCCAAATACACTGGAAACCAAAGACTGTAAAAAGGACTGAATTGCTCCGAGTACAGTCTGGTACATGCTAACAAAATCAGACCCAATCACTTAGTATAAGTATACCACTCCCGTAGTATTTGAATCATTAAATATTCAGTGCACAAGTTCACCAAAATGTTGCGGCAGGTTTGTGCGCAGTAGCGATTGCATTTTAGAGGAAGACCTTGCAACTTGAAGATCAAACATTTTCCTAGTAGATGTTACTACCACCTCCTTTTGAAACAATAAGGCTTTCAGTCGGCTTAAATTTATCAAAGTTAATATTTAAAATAACAAACGAAGGCCACAAGGTAACGTCCCTAGTTGTGTGTATAGATGGAAATACACGTTATTACATCAGGTCACGACCCTGGAAACCATCACCACATATGCCACTCTTGGTTTAATCCCACAACAATCTTGGTCGTTCAGGATCAAATAACTTCCATTTGAAAGCAATCAGACCACTGGCCAAATCAAAGCAGCTGGGACACCCTTCAGATAACACACTAAATTGGCCATGGCTGCATTGCACACCCCATGAAGTGTTACCTTTTTACAGACTAATGAATGGCTGAATGAAGTTTCACATTAGTTATCGCTTAGAAAGTCTTCAGTTTCTCCCCTCTGACACCTGTAATGAAATGGCAAAAACCAGGTCTTGTGTAAAAAACTATCCCCTAAAGCTTATATCTGCCTGCTTGAAAGTTTTTGAAACAAGATGTAGAATGAACTGGGCAAGGAAATAAACCCATGACTCAACTATACGGCTGATGGTGTTTCTGCTACTATAAAGGGCAATTTCTCAAAATGCTCTATGTTTAACATTGTGTAAGTCTCATCTTTTGTATGCCATCACCCTTTGTGTGCATGTTTAATCATAATGCACAAATAATTCTGTTGCATTCAGATATCTCCAAAGTGCACGGTTTGATTTTAAAATACTGCAATGCCCAACTCAATTCCATAATCGATCTCAGCTGAATTTGCCCATGCTGGAAGAGAGACATGTCATTCTGTATTATTTCGAATGCAGATTATACAATAGTGTTTAAAGAATAAATGTGAGTTGATAATGTATTAATGCCATTGTCCACAACAGCAAATGCTTTTTCCAAATTTTCCCTGCCAAGTTCTCTTATGAGTTCAGCAGCTTCCTGCTGAGAAACTTTCCAAAGTTTACTGTATATGTCGTATATAAAACATTTAGAACATGGTGGCCTAGGACCTGGCAAGAAATCTTGCAAATCCATGTCATCAAAAAGGAGAGACAGATGTTCCTTAACTGCAGATAAAGTGGAATGCTGTAACCAGTGCTAGCATAACTTTCCTGCACTATGGGTAGTAACCCCTCCTGAGTATAATGTCTGCACATACCGAGGGTCTGGCCTGCTAGCTTTAAACCCCATCATGGGGCCTGATTCATAAAGGCAATCTGAGACAAAAGTCTAACTCTACAACTTTTGGTATTCACAGAGGTCATTTACGAGTCGTATCTTTACGTCCGCAGTCGGGCCGGAATCTCCAGTTTGGGGCGTACTCTCCGCACCCAGGCCGTACTCTCCAGCTCGGGCCGTACTCTCCGGCTCGGGAGAGATGAAGTTTAATCGATGGGCCGGAATGCAATTTATACAAAAAGGAACATTAGGAACGCGTGATAAATGGTACAGAAGGTCATGAAAATCAGTTTGGGCAGGGAAATGGGTGTGACCAGACACTGCATAACATCCCAGAAAAGTTTGCTCCTTTGCATTATGGTACATGTAATCCACAATTTGCGCTCCCTGCAGTGTCCCAATAAAGATTTTCTATTTTTTTTTAACAGTTCGAGTGTCAGCCAATCAATGTGGCCACACCCATTGAAATCCAGAACATGATTCAACTGTCAATAAAATACATTTAAATGAACCATCTGAATTTAGATGTCTGTAGTGGTCCAAATAGGCACAATTTTGAGGTTTGTTTGGAACTGAGGGAGGTGTCTGTAGTGAGTGAGCTGCAGTGGAACTTTAGTTTTCTGACAAATGTCACAGCTGAGGACATATTGTTTAGTCTGTTCGTATAGACCATGGAACCAATAGCGTTTCTGTAGTAAGGAAACTGTAGCTCAACCCCAACATAAAACTTCAAAGACTCAGTCACTAAATTATATTTTGTGTCTGAAGAAGGACTATAGACGTCTTCAAATACTGGGGATGCCCCAATAAATGGGATCGAAAGTGGGGTGGGTGGAATAAATACAGGGGGGACATATGTCTGTCTCCAACAATTGAACTACGGAGTGAACGATTAAAGTTTGTTGAAGTGTCAGATACCGATAATATATCTTCAAATGGGGATATGTGATGTTATTGATTGAATGCCGACCTGCTCCCAACGTTTGTATACATATTATGACCTTGATGCGCTGCTGTACTGCTGCTTTATGTTTTTCTTTCTGATCAATAAAAAGTTTACAAAAAAAAAAAAAGGACTATAAGTGGGAGAGTTTGAGATCCCAAACTTTGTAATCTGCTGAGTAGCCAGACGGGCAGTGTGAGGAGTGTGACCTGGACTGCGGTCACCGGCCTGCTAGTCTCCTTGCTGGGTGAGCGGACATCACCCAGGGAAACCAAGACCACCTGTTCTGGAGCCTGGAGCACCAGTGCCGGCCTGCTTGCTAAAACCTTTGTCCCCTGTGAGGAAGAGGAGAGTGTTGGAAGAAGCAAGGTCCTGGATCATGGTCCAGGGGATAGCCCTGTCATGAAGGACTCCCTGTGTGAGGAATCCGCTTGCACCAATCGGGCCATAGCCTATTTGCCGGATTGATTATGTGACCCCTGTGTGCCAGGAGGGGCTGCCGTGGACTGAGCCGAGGAGCAAAGGTTGTGTGGAGGGTACCAAGCCTGCACAACCTTGTGGTAGGTGGTCCTGTGTGCCAAAGAGGGGACCACCGTGAACATCAATGCCAGGTCAGCGTGACCAAACTTGTAAGTACCATGTCGGCAACCCCGTAAGCCTAGAGGGGCCACTGGACATGCTGAGGCCAAGGGTTCAGGCTATCGCCCGGGACAGAGAAACTGCTGCTGTAACCAAGACAGGTCCGGCCCACATACGGTGAACTGCACTGAAGGAAGACCAATGACCAAAGGACATCGCCGGAGCCCCGTCGGAGCAAGGAGCAATACCTCCCCCTGGGAAGGGAAGTGTGACTTAACGTGTGATCATCAGAGTGGGACCAACCCCGACTGCTAGAACCAGCTGGTAGCGTAGCTCAGAGGAGGGAGCCTGTATCTGCCGGGTGCTGCTGCTTGTGACCACGCACAGCCTGACTTTGCCGATCCAGAGCAGCACTTTGCTGCGCCACTGAGAGGTTCCATACTGCCCGAATGGGTAAGCCATGGAATGGGCCTTTGGGGCCCAGGAGCACATACTGCTATTGGTACTGCGACCCAGTAGACTCTTTTGACTGCACTTCCAAAAGGAGTCAGAGGGGAGAACTCTTGAGTTCGCCTAATAGTTTACATTCCCTCTATGTGGTTATCAGTGGATTGGGAATAACATTGAACCCTTTGCACTAAAGTTAGTAGGCCAAGGAGTGGCCTGACAACTAGTAGAGCCCGACCTCAAGGGTGATTGTGTTATTACTGTTGAATGTAGTTTACCTTTGCCTGTCTAGAACTAGAATGAAAAAACTTATTTTTGGGGGCGTGCCCTAGCGCGTGATGAAGCGAGACGTGCCTCTCTTAGGCTTCGGCTCCCCGCTTGCCATCTACGCTTAATTTCAGCACTGGGGCCAAGCAAAAACTGCACTGTTGGGTGCTCCAACCCAGGGGCATCTTCTGGAGCGGGCGATCTGAGTCTGATAGCGGCCAGCACACCCCGGGATGGCACAGCTGAACACAGATGGGAATATCACTGCATCCCGCCCGTCATTTTGGGGCCCAGTGGTTGGGCTGGGGACGATTGGGGCTGATTACCCTGGGCCTCGCTGTGAGAGCTGAGGAACCTGGCAACGATCCGTGGGATGCCACCTGCCCCCCCACCAGGAGAACCTGCATCTGTGACCGCCTTGCTCCTTGCTTGTGATCCCGCTGTTGGGGGGTACCGCTATCTTGCCCTGGGCTGATACTGCCCTCCTCTTTTGGGCTGAAACGTGCTTCAAGTGCCGCGCTGCGGAACCACGGTGGAAACAGACCCTGGGGCGCTCACCGGGGCTGGGGCAAGGATCTCGACACTGCCGTTGGGCTCTGGGGCAGCCGTGAGCTCCATGGCCGGCCCCTAGCATGGCCCGACCACCATCTTGGAAGCCAGCGGCCTCATGTCAGAAGGGGCCGGGGAGGCTTTGCAGCAGTTCCGTGACCTCCACACGCCCTGGCTGCACTTCAGTGACTGCCCTCAAGTGAGAGGGGCCCCCTGTGGATGTCATCTGCTTACACCCGGCACTCCCCAAAGGTCTGGAACCTGCGGGCCCGACCTTATCTTGTGGGTGGCTCTGGGCCTGGCTGGATCCGAGTCAGCGCTGCGGCCTGGGGGAGATGCCGTTATGGTTTTGGGATCCTTCACCTGGTCGTGGGGACTGAGGAATGGCCCCCTGACCCTCCTGGAATGTCACCGTCTCACCGCTGTGGCCTCGCGCTGCATCTAGTGCCCCATTTGGCCCTACCACCTTAATCTGTGAGGTACACAAGCCAGTGCCTGCACCACATGCTCCCTATGGCCCGCAAGTCTCCCTGATGCCAGCGCCCACACCTTGACACCGATTGGGAATCCATGCGTCATCTCTACAGCATACACCTGCTCAAAGCCTGGTTAGTCCCTCTTATTTGCCTAGGGGCCCACTGCTACGCTCACTGATGGGGTGATGGTGGATTGGTGGGTGGGAATGGATGGCGATGCCCTACACTGGGCCCTAAGGACCTCGCTAGCTACCTAGGTCTCTAAGTGGCTGCCCCCATCGACTTTGGAACCTGCAGGCTGTACTGCAGCCCTTGTCAGCCTCTGGAGCTACCCTCCAGGTGCTTTCCCCAGGCTCCGGACTGCAGACTCACCTACGCCCTCTCTTTACTGACCTGTGCCCTTCAACGCAACAGGCCCCTGTGATTGGGGCCCTCATGGGGCGAAGCCCTCTGTTGTGCCTTGTGGCCTGCTATACCCCTTTTGCCAGCCTTTAAGACATTTTAGAGGGGCCTCTACCTCCTTTTTTCCAAATGTCTTGTGGGGGGACTGGGAGTGGACTCCTGCCAACACGACCTCTACTCAAACCCAGAGTCCTCCTCCAGCATCCTAGTTCTCATGCTCTGGCACATACTGGGGTGCTACTCATCATATTGTCATGATGCGAGGCAAATCTGCAAAAGATACCCCAAGCAGCCAAAGCAAAGACAGTACGGTCACATTGTTGTGGTAGAAGGCAACCTCCGCTAATATGGACTCCTCTGGTGTCCCCCCAAGGGCCAGCTCTGAAGACACCCCTACTGTGCCCATCACATAGGCTTACATGGACAAGTTCTTGCAGGAAATCAGATCTGAAATAGGCTCACTCAAGTCAGAGGTGAAGACTTGCATCCACGAACTCAAGCGTGAGGTCACTGAAATTGGCGGGTGCCTAGATGACCTGAAACGTACCATTGATGTCCGTTTGGAGCAGCATATCAAACTGCAATTGAAACAGGAAGACCTGGAGAACAGAAGCAGGAGGAACAACATTTGCATTAGGGGCCTTCCAAGGGGAGCAGAGGGCACAGACATAATGACCTTCACTGCTGACCTCCTTTACGCAATATGGGGTGATAATAATGCCTCCACCCCGGAGCTGGACAGAGGCCACTGGGTATCCCCGGGTCCAGGTCGCCCGGACGTTGCCCCTGATATCCTGACAAGGGTACACTTCTTCACTGAAAAAGAAACTATCCGTCAAGCCACGAAGAAGAAGGGGGACATACTCTTTCGAGGGCATACAGTCCAACTATTCCAGGATATTGCGCCGGTCACCCTGCAGAGGTACAGAGACTTCAAGTCCATCACGGATGAACAAAGAGACCTCAACATCCGATATCAATGGGGCCATCCTTTCACGATCATCATTACCTGCGAGGGCAGGCATAGAGCCCTTTGATCCGTAAGAGAGGCTAAAGAACATCTGGGCTTGACACCTGACTCCGAAGGAGACGATTTGCACCCGCCTTGCTCCCCTAGTCAGCCACCCCTGAAACTGTGGTGGGCTTCAGTGTAGGCTTCACATTTCCACAAACGCAAGAGGGACAGGTCCTTCCAAGAGGCCAAATAGGATATCATCCAGCACATCCGCAACCTGGAGAGAGGACCCTTACCCAGCCCTTCTACCTCTGGATCTATCTAGACCAAGCTTCCCCCAGGCCTTCTCTGGTGGTGAGCAGCTGGGTGCACTCCCCAGGACCTTCTCAACCACAGGTCCATACCGTGCAGTAGTCCGAGTCCCGACACCTGCCGTTGCCCCTCGTGGCCATGCCTACGCCCCCTGGTCTTATCGCAGGGCCCTCCGTGATGCCCTTGGCAGCGACAGACTCAGAGGAGAGCGACCTAACGTGAACTGCTGTTGCTCCTCCTGGGATTCTTTCTACCCTGGCCATTGCAGGAAGCTGAACCAGGAGCCATTATGGCCTTCCTGTCAGTGTACCGGGTGTGTTCCAGGACTTGGATGGAGCAGTTTGGCCCTGTTGGCAACATATTTTGTTCTTGTTGAATTTTATTTTCCTTCTTCTTAGGTCATCGAGTGCACTAGAAAGACTCTTCTTACAACACCTACTCTCCTATGTCACCCCCCATATCAACATCACAGGATGGTGAATGAAAGTTTGCTTCCCGTGCCTCATCCTTTGGGCCACAATCGTCCCCCACCCATATCACCCCCACGAGACAGGGCCAGACACTCTTCTGCTCCCCTGGCTCCTGGGGTAGTCTGCATTTCTCTACATGACACCTCTCATGTCCTTCCATGCACAATAAAGGCACGCACCACTTCTCTCTCCCATAGCTGGCAACCCACATATTAAACTCTTATCTTTCAACTCACTGGGACTGAATATGCCTAACAAACGGTGCAAGGTACCTCCTTCTGCAGGAGCCTGATGTTGTATTCCTGCAGGAAACCCACCTACTCCGCCGAGACGCTCCCTGCATGTCTTGCCCAAAATAACCTATTAGCTATTGGGCACATGCCACAACTAAAACTGCTGGAGTCGCTATGCTATGCAATGCCTCCTTTTGCTCTAAGATACTAAAACTTGTGTGGGACAATAATAGTGGATTTCTGAAACTCACCGTCCAACTGGTAACCCGACCCCTGCCTCTCCTGAATATTTACGCTTCTAACCAAGCCCAAGATGCATATCTTAGACCCACCCTACAACATCATGCGACACAGGTCAGCGGGGACATAGTGGTGGGGGGCACTTTAATCTAGCGTGGGATTCTGAACTGGGCAGTAGTGCTGCTTCCTTCCGGGTGGGTACGAGTGATTTCTACTGCCCCCAAATGCGACCTCACTGCCCTAGGGTTAGTGCATGCTTGGAGATATAGTGATCCTGCGGTTCAAGACTACTCCTTTTATTCACACTTCCACTCCTTATATTTATGTATTGATTATTTCTTTAACACCCTCACACTACTGCGGAACATGGTTTCTGCTTGCCTCTTGGATATTTCCATCTCCGACCATGCCCACTTAGAGATCACGCTAGTCACGGCGGGATCCCCCATGCCCACTTGCCCCTACTGGGGACTTCTGCCCCACTTGCTCAGGGATCGTGTTGATGTCATTGAAATTCAAAAGGAAATCGTTGCTTACTTTGAAACCAATAGCCTTCCTGAGACCTCTGGGCACACTCTGTGGGATGGTTTCAAAGCCACAATACGTGGAACCATCTCCTCCATTGCCATCGTCCACACACATGAAGCCCGAAAGGTTGAGAAAGGTCTCACAGCAGACATTAAAGCCATGGAACGCCTTGACCACTCTGCCCCATCTAGATGTACCAAACGGCTTAGAGGTCAACTAAGAGCGCTTCCAACGAATAAGGCAGAAATATCATTACTGGCCTTAAAGCAAAAATGCTCTGGAGGAGGAGACAAAGTGGGCTCCTTACTTGCGTGCAAACTGTGCCAGCAAACTGCACGAGCCCACATCTGCAAAATTAAGCTGAGCAATGGAACGTGGGCCACCAAGGAAAAGGCAAAACAACAGGCATTCCACGACTTTTACCGAACTCTTTATGCAGGGAGCAATGCGCCCAAAGAGAGCATAGATGCATACCTTAACGGCTGCCTCTTGGAACCACTAGACCCTCTTCATTTGGCACACCTGGATGCCTCTATAATCTTAACTGAAATACACAGAGCCCTCAAGGAGTTACCCGTGGGCAAAACTCTGGCCTTTGATGGCCTTCCTGTGACGTTCTACCGTAAATTTCTCCCCCAACTTCAGGAATGTTTACTGGTCCTATTCAACTCATTTACTGCAGACACAGGCCTAACACCCACCATGGTGGCAGTGGAGATCATACTTACACCCAAACCTGGTAAAGACCTCACTTTGTGCCCATCTTACTGCCCAATCGCTCTCCTGAACACAGATGCCATGATCTACACCAAGATCCTCATGAAAAGACTGGAGAACTATCTCCCTGGCCTTATTGACCCAGACAAGGTGGGATTCATCCAGCAGAGACAGGGAGCGGACAACATATAGTAAAAAAAAGGCCATTGGCACTGCATCCCCTTTGTTTTCTCTCGCTGGACGTGGAAAAGGCCTTTGACCAGGTTGGTTGGACATTTCTACAGGCAACCCTTAGTAAGATTGGATTGCGACCCGGCTTGATATCCAAAATCATGGTAGCTTATGCTGCACCCACTGCAACGATCCATGTTAATGGGCAATCCTCACAGCCTATCCACCAGCCATAGGGGCACTAGACAGGGCTGCCCGCTATCACCCTTACTCTTCGCCCTAGCTGTAAAACCCCTTGCGATCCTTATTCGACAAGCGAAGGACATTACATTATGGGCATCCCCTTTGGTGGGCCCGAACATAAGATGGCTCTATTTGTATATTATCTCTTGCTGGCCCTTGCTCGACCTGAGTCTTTCCTCCCTCCTTTAGTGACCGCGCGAAGTGCCTTTGGAAAAGTCTTCGGTTCAATATAAATATGGCCAAATCTGTCAAGAACCCTCTTTCTTGTGCCATTGCTTATCTAAGAAGGACTGGGAAAAAGCAAAGTGCTGGTAAATATCCTCGTTGGAGATGGTTTGGTCCGAGTTGGAAGGCTTCATTGCGCTCCAAACTATTCAAATTGGGAGCTTCATGCAGCGGAGAAAAAGTGTTGCTTGTGCTCGTTTCCTGCTTGGGCTCTCGGTCTAGTTGTTATGACTCGAGACTCTCAAGTGGCAACAATGCGCCTGCGCGAGCTACGCGCGGCGCACTTCAACTGAATTCCTCACAGCAACAGCAGCAGCAGCGTTCTTAAGCGCTCTTCACAGGAATTACTTCAGCGATAATTTTAGCCCAGACTTCTAATTCGTAGTTATTAAATTAGACCTAGGGCATGCGCCATGTGTCAATTTAACCTTTGAGTGAAGGCAGAGTTCTTGTTTTCCTTTCTCTCAGGAGCCGCATTCTCAGTTCTTTCCGTGCGGTCCTGAGAGAGTTCTGTCACCCGTTGGAGGTCTTCGTCGAGGAAGATCAGTATCGGAGCGGAGAGCGCCTCAGTGAAGAGAGGCATTCTCCGATATTTCAAGTAAGTGCGAGGAGGCTTGCAGGCGCGCAAGCGAAGGCGCCTGTTCTTCTTAGAGCACAGTGGAGAGGTTATCAGAGCTATTAATTCTATTGAGCTTGAGGGCGTGGCTTGCGGAGCCAAGATGGTGGACGCACTGTAAGAGTGCTCCTGGACCCCTCCGCCATCCGCCCATAATCCTTACCGTGAACGAGTCATCCAAACCTCTAAGCCGCTGCTCGTACCTCACTGCACCTTCGGCTGCGCTCTGGGAGTGCGGGACCCCGGATTTCGTCCTCCTGCTGCAGTGTTCCGGCTGGCCGTGCCTAGCGGCCAAGATGGCGACGCCCGCACCCTGACTGCAGCCCGGGCTGCCCTCGGAGTGCTCTGCCCGGCTCGCCATTGACCGCTGCGGTGCCCAGAGGAATCTGCCGAGTTGCGGGGGCTCCCGCCCTCCTCCTTGTCGGTTGGTCTCCCCGGCCGACGCGGGAAGCGGCGGACCGGGTGTAAAAGAGTCCCGGCGGCCTGCTGGGAGGACGGCATTCTTCGCCTGCGTCCCGGCCTCCCCGGCGGTGCTGCCGCTGCATCGGCTGTCGCGTCGGACAGCGGGGAGGCTGGGGGAGGGTGGTCGCTGGCTCTGAGGCGGTGCTGGTGATCGCGCTTGCTGTCTCCTGAGTTCCCCCCCCCTGTTGGTGCTGGGTGGAGCGGCCCAGTGTCCTGGGGGGCTGCGGCTCCCGCCGGCATCTCTTCATCTCCCGCTGGAGTGGATGCGCCCTCAGCCGCCATATCGGGCGGCGAGGGGTTAAGGGACAGTGCCTGTCGCCCTTTCACAACCCGCAATCTGCACGCATCAGGGGGCCTGGCGGCTGGACGTTTGGACGGTGGAGGAGGCCTCCCACCTGTGAGCTGGCCCGGGAGGGCGTTGCTGGTCTGCGGCGGCGCCTGCCCCTCTCTCACCGCCTCCTAATCCCTCCTGTGCCCTACCCCATGATTTGGCTTCCGCCTGTGCCCCGATCTCTCCTGGCGGTGTAATTGCGAAGCCAGCTGTCGCTCTGGGTGGCGAGGACTGCGGGACGGCGGCTGCCGCCCGAGAGGTAACTGAGGACACCGTGAACGAGGAGTGCCTGCAGGTGGGTGAGCCCCGGCAAAGGAGGGGGTCCGGGGACGTATGCTGGGAGCCCCCCATGCGCGTGGGAGGTCTGCCTTTTGTCCGGTCTGAGTCCTTCCCTCCCACTTCATCTGGACCGCGCAGGAGTAGACTCGGCCCCCCCAGGCCCTGCGGTCAATTTGTGGGACGCTATATGATACGCAGTGATCCCGGACTGGGGGTAGCTCCGGGGTCAACATCGGCCGCATAAATCGGGCGGCGGGGGGGGCTCGTGGCTGGGCCTGTTATTCATTTGCTGGGCCCCCGGCTCACCTTCACTCTCCGAGCCCTGGACCTGGTGCGTGGGGGAGGCTTTCCTGGTCCTGCCCCTTGCTTCGCCGCTGATCCAACACTGCCTGGGCCCACAGCCCTGATTCATCTGTGACCGGCTGTTGGCCTCTCTGCTCCGGCCCCATCCTGCACTTTGGAGCCGAGCTGAGCGGCGGTGGATTTGGTTGTGCCTCTCCTTCGCTCTGGCCACTTCTGTTATCTGACCTTGTTCTGCTTGAAGGGGACCATCGCCCCCTGTTGAGGGGACCACCAGCGAGAAGGCTGGGAACCGGCGGCTCCAGGGGGTGTCACCATGGGTAGAACCGACAGGTCGGCGAGGGGCCCCGCCACTCAAACTAAGATGGACCGTTTTACCACATCGGACGTCGGGGCGACTGGGGGCCCCGCTGAACAAGAGCCTCCACCACCTGCGGATTTGTCCACTATACTACAGGCCATCCACGCCTCGCAAACCTCAGTGGAGGGCAAGATCGCGGAAGTACGCGTGGACATGACCCTCATCCGGCAGGACCTTCGAAATGCCACTGACCGGATTAAGGAGACTGAAACCCGAATCTCCACTGTAGAGGATGACGTCGAGCAACTCAAGGGACAGATGGCCCGTCTCCAGTCGCACACCCAAGAATTACATCGTCGAGCGGAGGATGCGGAAAACAGGTCCCGGCGCAACAACCTCCGCCTGGTGGGATTTCCGGAGGGAGCGGAGCAGGGCCGCACAACGGACTTCCTGGACAAGTGGCTACGGTCGTGGGTCCCTGAGGGCTCTCTCTCCCCATGGTTCGCGATTGAGCGGGCCCACAGATCCCTTGCCCCTAAACCACCTCCGGGTGCACCTCCTCGACCAGTCATAATGCGGATTCTTAATTTTAAAGATCGTGATGTCATCCTGGCTGAAGCCCGCAAACAACAGCGGCTCCACTACGAGAATCACACAATCATGATCTTCCCGGACTATACCCGTGAGGTCCAGGGTCAACGTCGATCCTTTGGTGAGGTTAAGCAAAAACTGAGGGCGCTCAACATTCAATATCGGCTCCTTTTCCCGGCACGCCTGAGAGTGGTGTTCGCTAATAAAGCCTTGTTTTTTGACTCTCCTACTGAGGCTTGGGCCTGGGCAACTGAGGAGCGCCCCCTGCGGACTGGCGACCGGACTTTGCCCCTGGGGGGGGCGAGCGGCGGACCTGTCCATCCCACACCTTTCGCCCCCCAGCCGCAGCGTAACCGTCCCCGCAGGCGCCGAGGGCCGAGACGGGCCCGGTCGGACTCCCCGCTGGGCCGCTCCCGACAACCAACGCTACTCTCCGGGGAGTCTTCGGCCGGGAGGCGCTCTGGCTCCTCCGGCCACCTGGAGTGTGGAGGTGCTTCGCCCCGGCCTTCTCTTCTTGACCTACCAGATACTGACCTCTCGCGCAGTCCGATGATCTTGAGAGACCCTGCCTGATCTCGTCCCTGCCTGCCGGCCCTAGCTCCGCAGCCGGAGACTGTGTTTTGACCTATGCTTTCTTTTTCCTCCGATGAACTCGTTTATGTACATCCTGTCATGAGTAGGGGTCCTCCACGCTTCCCCAATCCCAAGCGTTTTAGTTTGGTCCTGTTTCACTTGTTCATTGTTGGGGCGACAGATGCTTCCGTTCCCGAAGTGTAGGGTGGGGGGGGATGGGGAGTGGGGACCGTTGTCCCGTGTGTTTTTTTGTTTAGTTTTGTTTTTGTTATTCCTTAATTTTGTTACACCAACACTCACATTGCACCCGGACTTGCACCCGGCAGAGTATACAGACTTCCCTCTGGACACTACATGACGCCCTCGGGCGCCCCTTCTTGATGTAGGCCCCCCCTCTGGGTCTCTAATGCCACGCCATCCCACCATGCCAACATGCCTGGTACACCTCTACTAAGCATTTCTCTATGCATCATGTCTTGGAATGTTAATGGCCTCCTGGACCGTTTCAAGCGGATGGCTGTCTTGCGCTACGCGCAACGCCTTGGGGTGGACATATTACTGCTACAAGAGACACACTTGCTGGGTAACCGTTGCCCCTTTTTAGCGCGCTATGGATACGATAGGGCGTGGCACTCGGGGTTCACTCGGGATCCCGAGGGGTGGCGATTCTGGTGAAGCGCTCTCTTCCCCTTGTAATTGTGCAGACAACCCTCGATGCCCAGGGTACATTTGTGGCCCTCAGCGGTAAATTACACGGGAGCCCCATCAACCTTGTATCGCTCTATTCTCCTCCCTCAATGCTAACGGCGACGCTAGCCAAGTCCGCAGATCTCCTGGCGTCCCTACCATTGGGTCCCACTTACCTTGGGGGTGATTTCAATGCGGTCTCCTCACCTGATCTTGATACGACCGGTCCCCCTTCCCCTAGTAGAATCACACAGGCGAAGCAGCTGAGGACCTGGTCCGAGTCCCTGGGTCTGTGCGATGCTTGACGTATATGGCACCCACATTCTAAGCAGTTTACACACACTTCGGCAGCGCATCACACGCAAGCACGTATTTGACGCCATTTTCGTTCCATCAACAGATTGCCTTACGGTTCAGGATGTCGCCATCCTCCCACGTGGTATCTCGGATCACTCCCCGGTAACGATTCGCGCAGGCCCTCCTCCCGCCTTCATGCGGCAGACATGGAGACTTTAAGCCTGGTTCCTCCAGGACAGGGAGTTCCGGAAGGTGGTGGGACAGGAACTCAAACAATATTTCCTTTCTAACGCCGGATCCGTTTCCTCTCCGGGTGTTCTGTGGGAGGCGGGCAAGGCCACGATTAGGGGGATTGCTAAGGGCCAGCTTAAACGTCAGCGGCAAGCCCAAGTAGAACAAATTACCAGTCGGGAGGCGCAGGTTTTGCGCCTCGAGCGAACTTCTACTCAGTCTCCAGACACCCCTGAAGCCAGACTTCTTGCCCGGCTCCGGTCAGAAATCAAGCAGTTGTCGCTGGAGGCGGCCAAACTCCTTTGGCGTTCATCCGTAGCCAGGGTGTATGGTTGGGGCGACAAGAATGGTTCGCTCCTCTATCGCCTTGCCACATACCCTAGGGCAAACCGCATAATTCCCGAGGTCATGGCGCAGGACGGCTCGTTGTGCCGTTCCCCAGAGGGGATGGCCCGTGCCTTTGCCTCCTACTACCATCAACTATACGAGGCCAGACCTCCATCCCTTTCTCTTGCAGGCATGTTGGAGGTCGGGGGTGGCCTCCTCCCCAGCTTAGACCCCGTTAGCCAGAAATATCTTGATCGCCCCATCACGCGTGAGGAGATAGAGGGAGCAATTGCCCTTGTTTCCTCCGGCAAGACACCGGGCCCAGACGGCCTCCCTCAAGAGTACTACATGCAGTATTGGGACATTCTCACTCCACATCTGGCGGGGCTGTTTCGGGAGGCCGTTGAAAAGGGCTCCTTCCCGCAAGAGACAGATATGGCCACCATTGTGGTTCTCCCCAAGTCCCAACCACCCTCACCACGGTGTGCGGACTACCGCCCTATCTCCCTCATTAATACCGAGGTCAAATTGTTCGCCACGGTCCTTGCCCAACGACTCAAACCCCATTTGGCCACGCTGGTCCATCCCGACCAATGCAGGTTCATGCCCTCACGTGGCACTAGGCACTGTCTCCGTAGACTGCAAGTCGCCTTGGCACATCGTCATCTTCTCACTCCATATCTCGCGATTCTTCTGGTGGACTTTGAAAAGGCCTTTGATTCGGTGGATTGGGGGTTTTTAGAGGATGTCCTTGATAAGATGGGACTCGGTCCCGGTTTTCGTGCCATGGTTAAGGTTCTTTATGCCTCCCCCCGCGCCCGTGTCCTGGTGAACGGGGTTCTGTCAGAGCCCTTCTCGTGCGCAGGGGAACAAGACAGGGTTGTCCCCTATCCCCCATGCTTTTCGCCTTGGTGATGGAGCCCTTGGCATCCATGATGCGGTCGTGCGAACACATGCAGGGGTGGGAGTGGCCCAACACCGACCCAGACCCCAGACAAAATTGCACTTTATGCAGATGATGTCCTCATCTATTTGGCAGATCCCGCCTGGTCAGGCCCCCATTGCCTCCGCATTCTGCACCTCTTTGAACGGGCCTCGGGCCTCCGGCTGAACCCTGATAAGTCGGCCCTGGTTCCCCTCCACCTGTCCCGTGAATGTTTTGACTGGCAATCCAACATTCCTCTTCGCCGTCAATCCTTCAAATACTTGGGGATATGGATGACCTTGCTCCCTGAGCTCAGCTGGGCCCTCACGTTGCTCCCCTGGTGAAACGGGTTAAGGAGGACCTCCAGAAGTGGCAACCATTGCCCCTGAAACCCATGGGGAGGGTCGCCCTATTTAAAATGATGGTGCTCCCCCGCTTCCTCTATGTATTACAAAACACCCCCGTGGGCTTTCCCAGGGCCTGGTTCCGTGAACTCGATAGCATAGCCAGCAAGTTTTTATGGGGGAAAGGTAGGGTCCGATTGGCACTCAACGTCTGCAGGATCCCCTCGTTCGATGGGGCTTGGGGATGACCCATCTCTATTTGTATTATTTGGCCATGCGGCTTCTCTCCATACATGATTGGTTCAACGGGGGTTGGTCAGACCCGGCTTACAGGCTCGAGGTCGGGGAATTGGGCTTCGCCAGGATTCAGGCTATGTTGTATGGGGCCCCTATTCCTTCACGCTTACCAGAAGTTACGCGCTATGTGTTGCTGGCCTGGCGGGCTGCATTGCGGCATAACAAATGGACGCACACACTGACCCAATGTACACCCTTGTGGCAGGGGACCTGGCTCAAAGAAGTTAACGCATTGCAGGATTTCAGGGCCTGGGATCTTATAGGCATTTCGCAGCTAGGCGATGTGTGGGTGGGGAATCACATGCGGTCCTTCGGTGACCTTCAAAACAGATATTCCTTGCATCAGTCGCAATTCTATAGGTATTTGTAGTTGCGCCACACCCTCCACACCCACCTTGCGACAGGTACACGTCTTCCTGACCAAAGCCCGCCTGAGGCTCAGATAATGTTCGGTGACCTGGGGAGGGGTGGCATCTCCCGCATTTATCGCACATTGATCAACAATGCCCCCACTTCCTTGGACCGACTGCGGGCTCAATGGGAGGGTTGGGTGGGCACCTTGGATGAGGATTGGCGTGACACCCTTATGGCTCCTAGGACGGTCACTGCCTCTGCTAGATTGCGCTTGGTGCAACTATATTATTTACATGCTGCATATCTCACCCCGATGCGCCTTCACCGGGCCGGACTCAGCCCTGCTTCCGCTTGCGCTAGATGCGGTCACGATCCTGCAGACTTTTTCCATATGGTATGGGTATGCCCCCGCCTGGAGCGGTTCTGGGAGGAGATTGAGGAGGAACTCACCGAGGTTTTGGGGTGGGAGGTCCCCCATGACCCAAAACACACGATCCTGGGCATTACTGATGGGCTGGATGGGTCTCGGAACGAAAAGTTGTTTTACACCACGGCAATGGTGGTTGCAAAAAGAGACATTGCAGCCTCCTGGAAGCTCTCCGAACCTCCGAGCGTTGGACGTTGGAGGACTGGGGTGGACTGGTGTGCCACGCAGGAGAAGGTTATGTATGAGGCTCGGGGATGTCCTAAGAAATACTGTAGGGTTTGGGGGAAATGGTTGGGGGATGTGGTTTAGTCATAAAGGGAATGTCCAACTGTATATTCATATGCTTTTACCAATGTTTGTAAACCAGGTGGTGCTAACTTCTTTTCTTAGTCCTAGAATTTCATGGCATCGGGCTGTATGGTTGGTGTATTTCTTTTATTTTGTCAATTCAATAAAAACAAAATTTGTTTATCAAAAAAAAATTCTATTGAGCTTGAATCACCTCAAATAACTCAAGTGCATAACATAGCGCTGTGATAGTTCTTCTAAGTAAATGCGCAACTCAGTTTCATCTGCAACACCAAGGCGCAGGAATGAACTATTTTGAGACTAAATGAACCAGAGGACAGTCAGGAAAAGAAAGTTCATTATCACCAGTATTCCTTTTGGTGAAGCATACAAAAGACTTTTAAAATACTCTAAGAATTGATTGAAAATCGTTTAATTTTGAACTGATTAATATTCAACAATCTACATATATATATATATACATTCTATCAGAAAAAGAGTATTACAATCGAGAAGAGAGTTCCATCTGTTTGCCAATCGATCAAGTGATGCAATACACATAGAGAGAGGCTAATCCTCAGAGTAATACAGGTAATAGAAAGATATAAACATACATACATATTCATTAGAATAAACTTGATTATTAGAGTAGCCTCAGGGAGGCTGTAATTGTTTATGCTTGATTTGCAGGCTCCAAGAAGAATTCCAGAAGGAGGGCCAGAACCTGAGGCAGTCTCTCTTGTTTATCTTCCTATTCCCCTTTCCCCCGAACTGGAGTCAGTGGCAGAGTTGAAAACCTGTTGCTGGCAGCGGTGAGAGGGATTTGGGGGTTAGTTCATCTGCTTCTGAGGAGATCGCAGAACCGAGTTTGACAGATTGAAGTGCCTTCCCCTTCATTGAGGAATACAGATCTCCTCCCGAGCAGGATGGCACAGGGGATAGATTTAAAAACCTTGACAACCATATAAGAAGGGATGCAAGAACAGTTAAATAGTGCAGTGGAGGAAAACAAGTCCTTGAGGGAGGAAGTCAGGAGGTCAAGTCAAGAGTCAATTCAAATCAAGCAGAAATTGGAGGAGCTCGTAGGTGGGGTAACGTCAGGTTCAGGTTTTAAAAATACCCAAGGTCTGCCAGGTAACCCATCTTCTTCTGAGATTTCCACTCAAGTAATTCATGCTATTTCCCCAATAATTCCTCTGGTACCCCCGGAGCGATTCAGCGGAGATCCACAAAAAGCTCAGGTATTCCTGACTCAATGTTCTCTGCATTTTTTGTGTAGGCCCGTAATTTTTTCAGAGGATCAATCGAAAGTGGCATTCATGCTGTCTTATCTGACCGGCGATGCGGCTGCATGGTCAATGTCTCTAGTAACTCGGAATGACCCGGTGTTATTTAATTTTGAAAATTTCAAGATTGAATTCTTACGAATCTTTGATCGTCGATCTGCTTCACAGGCCACAGATAATGAATTGCTGGAGTTAAAACAAGGCAGTAGAGATTTGGTTGGATATTTAGCCCACTTTAATAAATTAATTGTGGATACCAATTGGCCTGAATCAAAAAGAGCGGCAATCTTCTATCGAGGTTTGAAAGATGAGCTTAAAGATGCCCTAGATCAGATTACAAGAAGACCCACCAAGGTTTCGGAATTGATTGACTTGGTTTTGCAATTAGATCATCGATTGAGTGAGCAACGAAATGAAAAAAGAAGAGACGTTTGTCCAATTCTACCTCGTTTTGATCGAATTAAGTCAGAAAATTACAGATCTTCTGAACCTTTAGCTTCAGATGAACCCATGCAGATAGGTTCCATTCGAGCTCCTTTAACTAAGGAAGAAAAAGAAAGATGCAGAATAAGCCATTTGTGTTTATACTGTGGGCTAGCTGGTCACTTTGTGAAGGATTGCCCGAAGAAGCCCAAGACATCTCAACAGGGAAAAGGTCGGCTTCACCTGTAGAAGGAGTTGCACAGGTGGAAGCGAATCTTAAGTCAACTCCAGTCTCACAGCAAATCGTAAATACATTACAGTCTTCAGCACCTCATCTAGTCATTTCCTTTACTGTTAAAGTTCGAGACACCGAGTGGAGTGTCCGTGATGGTAGATTCAGGTGCAACAGGTAATTTCTGTGACATAAAATATGCTCAACAAGTCTGAATTAAGTTTGTGAAGAAACAAATTTTGGAAGCTGTTCGAGCAGTGGACGGTACAAATCCATCACCCATGAAACAGAGTTGATTCGGTTGACAGGGTTGAATGGTCATACAGAATTAATCACCTTCAATCTCATTGATGCCCCACAATTCCAGTTAATCCTTGGCCTACCTTGGCTTACAGAACACAACCCACGTATTGATTGGAACAAAAGAACAGTTCAAATGGACTCACCTTATTGTAAAGAAAATTGTTTCTGTGAACGAGCTCATGGGAGTGAGGAGTCTCCAGCCAAAACGTTAGCTTCTCAACCAGTCATTATTTGCTCCTTGGAGACTAAGGAAATTCCTTTGGAATATAGAGAATTGTCTTCAGTGTTTGCCAAAAAAGAAATTCAGAGTTCCATTGGGTTTTCAAACTTCTATCGAAGGTTCATCTCTGATTTCTCACTCAAAGTGAGTCCAATTACTCGACTGCTAAAGAAGGGAGTCAAATTTGTTTGGTCCACAGAAGCAGAAGAAGTCTTTCAATTTTTAAAACGATCTTTCACTTAGGCACCCATCTTGTTACATCCTAGAACCGAGGAACCACCTAAGATGTGGGAATTCTTCCTAGCAAGGATATTAATGTGATATCTTGGAACGCAGCCGGCCTTAGCACAAATAAAAACAAACTTATATTCTTGAAAGAGCAGAATCCCGATATAATTTGTCTCCAAGAGACTTGGATAGCTAAGAACTGGTCCACCGAAGATTATATTGTGCTAAGCAGGCCGGCGCTCCATGTAAATAGAGGTCATGCTAAAGGAGGTATTGCAATCATGTTAAGTACAAGTCTCAGTTGGTCCTATAAAGAATTTTCTCACGCCTCTAATCTAATTCAGGCGGTTAAGTTGGATCATAAGGTCGGCCAGCTTCTATTGGACTCGTTGTTGATAATAAACGTATATTTACCTCCCGACGCATCCTCCTCACACCTATTAAAAGATCTTTTCTCCTTTATTTCCTCCATTCTGGAATCTGAAGACTGTAGGTACACAATATTAGTGGGAGATCTGAACTCTAAAGTCTCATCGCATAGTCTAAAGGTATTTTCTAACATTGAAAAAATGAAGCCCTAAATATTCCCACTGCTCAATTCCCGAACAATATCAGGACAGATACAAGAGGAGTTTTACTTCTAGAAGGTCTGAGAAGCTTAGATCTTATAATTGCTAACGGGAGGTTGGGGAAAGATATTCCAGCAAACTATACCCATAAGGCTCCTACTGGGAGATCAATTCTGGATTATCTAATTGTCTCTGCAGATTTTTTTCACAAACTTACAAATATGGAAGTCTTGGGAAATGTTTTTAGTGATCACATGCTGATTTGCTTTAAAATCGACTTCATTTGTGATAAGGTAGGCTCCTGGAATTTTAAAGGTGCTACTGTAGGGTTTAATGTAACAAATGGAAGAAGCCACTGGAACACTCAAGCGACCTCTAAACTAAAGCGCACTTATCAACACTAATAAGAGATCAGCTGCCCTCAGAATCAGTTGAATGTGACTGTACTCAACCTGATTTACTTGATGTCTTTTCCCGTAACATTGGCCTCTTGGCTAAATCTGGTAAATCAACTCATGTCCCTGTGCAACGGAGACCATATTTTAACCCATTGCTCACTCTAAATAGGGAAATAAATAAACTAGTGAGGGCCCAGTTCCTGTATTTTTCGCAGGAGCGAAGCAATTTAATAAACCTGCTAAAGAGGAAAAGACAAAGAAAAAAACGCTCCTTAAGGCAAATAAAGGAAGATGGTGCATGGACACAGCTAAAAGAGGCAGCTTCAAAAAATAATTCAAAAGGTTCTGGGAAATAATCTCCGACTGCTGCGGCACTAGGGTGAAATCTCTCCCAATACCCATAAAAGAAGTGGATTGGAAACTTTATTTGCTGGAATTGTACTCTGTGAATTTCGATTCCTGCAGATTTGATATTGTGGCATTGGACCAGCCTTTAATTTTAGTACCCAACTATGTCCATTCTATCGATGAAGTGGTCGGGGCTATTAAAAAAATGAGATCCTCAGGAGCAATGGGCCCTGATGAAATTCCCATGACGCTAATTAAAAAGGAGCCTCTCTTGTGGGCTACCTATTTAGCTCCATTATTTAATTTTTGCTACTCTAATGGGAAAATCCCACCATCTTGGTCAGGAAGTATTTTAATTCCTCTATACAAAAAGGGCCTTAGATCGCATCCAGGTAATTATCGGCAAATAGCCTTACTGGATGCGACGGGGAAAATATTCGCACGTAGAATCCTCGATCACCTTACGGAATGGGTGGTAGAGAAGAAAGTTCTACCCATTGAGCAAGCAGGCTTTAGGAAAAATCACTCTACGCTAGATAATATTTTTATGTTGAAACTAATAGAGGAAAAATACACAATCTACCGTAATTCAAATGTATTTATGGCTTTTATTGACTTCTCCACAGCCTTCGATAAGGTAGATCGACCTCTATTATGGAGAAAACTGCAAAAAATGGGTTTGCCTTCCCCCTGCTATCCTTGATCATAGCACTCCACTCGCAAACTTGGTGCAAGATATTAATGGGTGGAAATCAAGGATTATCAAAAGTAATCCCTACTGAAAATGGACTCAAACAGGGTTGTTTGTTAGCACCGCTGCTATTCTCCTTATATATAGCTGATTTACCCGATTGTTTTGCTCAAGCTGATGGAGATGCCCCGAAGATAAGTTCCCGCTCTTTTGCATGTCTACTCTATGCAGATGACATAGTAGTAATGGACTTAACCCCTATTGGGTTGAATAGAAAGTTGGCTTCCCTCCAAAATATACTGTGGGCCACTTTTTGAAAATAAACATATCCAAAAGTAAAATTTTAATTTTGAAAAGTACTAAAAGTAGAAAATCATATAATTTTAATTGGCAAATCGGTCCCGAAAGGCTGGAGGTGGTAGATTCATACCTTTATTTAGGGAAATTTTTAACAAGCAGCTCGAAAAATAAACCCTCACATTTCACACTGTACTAGTAAAGCTACATCGCACGCCAATGGTTTGCGCATTTTTTATAGCGAAATGGGTAGAAGACATTTTTTACACTTATTGACGGTTTTTAAGGCAAAAACCCTCCAACCCTGCTTTATGCGATTGAATCAATTCCTGTTAAGGATTGGAGTTTTTTGGATAAGGTTGAAGGTCAGATACTACGTAAAATATGTAACTTTAGCACGTTAGTTCCTACGGCAGCAATTAGGTTGGAATTTGGTTTGATAAGCTCTTATACTCGAGGCTTATCCAGGGTTTTACGCTGGGGTTATCAGCTAAAACATAGCGAGCCAGATTCACTAAGAGGTGCTCTATGCCATGAAATCTTTGATGCTAAGGCAGGTAACTACTCCTTTTACCGTGACTTCTCATTGGCACTAAAAGCCTTTAGTATACAAGAAGAACTAGTGCTCACCCTTCCATTATTAGGATTTAAGTCACTCTTGAAAACTCTGAGTGGCAAAATTAGTTTCGATAGAGACATTCAATTCTGCAACTCTAAAGAAAGATTAAAACTAATAATTAGGACAAACTCACCGAGAATTGCACAAAAATATATATTTTGGAATTTAGAACACGGTATTCGACGCTTGCTTATTTTAGGTCGTATGAATCTCCTGCCTTTAAATGACCTTACAGCAAATTGGTCTCAGAATCCGAATAATGGGAAAATTTGTAATTTGTGTATGTTGAGTACCCAGACTCTGGACCATGTTTTATTTGTATGTCCTGCATTGGCATTGAGCCGTTACCGCTGGCTTCGCCCGATGTTTCTACAAAACTCTGTTAAAAATGTAGCATCAGCCCGAGATTATCTTCTTTTGTCCTAAAAACGAAGCAGTGTGTGTAAAACTATTTAATTTTTTTAAGGAATTCATGTATATTTTTTAAACTTGTACCGGTGTTCTTACAAGATTGTGTAAAAAATGTAGTATCAACCCGAGACTATCACTTCTGAACAAAAATGAAGCAGTGTGACTAAAACTTTTTAATTTTTTTTTCTTTTTGGAGTTTATGCACATATTTGAATTCTTCCTTTTTAGCACACTTTTTAAACCGGCGGCTATCCTCTTAGCTAGCCTCTCCATCTGCAAAGTATCAGTATTCTAGTTTTTATTAATTTGTATTTTGCACATTGATAGGCAGCTATTAACCGATCTTTTTTTTTTTTTTTTTTTTTTTTTTTCAAAATAGGGTTAGGTTGCGTCTGCTACCCACTATGTTCTGTTGTTAATTTTAAAAACTTAAATGTAGTGGGATTCAGGAGGTATTTTGCAAATGAGCCGGCTGCTATTGAATTGCCTTTTGCACAGGTCTGGACATGCCCATGTTTTATCTTGCCTCTAATTTTAAATTAATTTTCTAGCTGAAATTGAACTTTTGGACCTCTTTTAATGAATTGTCAGTTTTTTAATGTCCTATGTACATCTTAGGAGTTGTAATGTGGAAAGTCTTAAGTACTGTATGATCTGGGCTCTCTGACAATATTGTTTGTTTCTATTTACAAGAAATTCAGCTGATCTAAGGCAGGCTTTTGATAATTTTATGATGGTTAGTGGATTGTGCTTGTTATGTGTTTTTCTTTTATCTGAAATAATATGTATGCATTTTATGTGGACCTCCTTGGAGTTCCAAATCTTTAATAAATATATTGAATTGAATTATATTGAATTGAGGAACCATTTTTCGTTGAAGCGGACGCTTCAGACATTGCCATTGGAGGAATATTATCTCAACGTCACAGTGTTACAGGCCAATTACATCCAGTGGCTTACTATTCCTCCAGAATGTAATTATTCCATTGCTGACAAGGAGTTGTTAGCGGTCAAATGTGCCTTTTGGAGTGGAGACATTATTTGCTAGGTACGAAACATAAAGTCACGGTTTATACCGATCACCGAAACTTACAATTCTTGAAATCAGCTCGCACTTTAACTGCTAGACAGTTGCGATGGTCTTTATTTTTCGCTGATTTTGACTTTGTAATTACTTTCAGACCTGGAGTAAGTAACGCTAAAGCAGATGCCCTTTCCAGAATTGACTCAAATTTCCCTGAAATTCAAGAAGAGAAGCAGACTATAATTCCTGCTGAAAAGATTATAGTCACTGTCTCCAGTACAGATCTTAAAATGGAAATCAAGAAGGCAATGACAGAAAAAGGAATGAGTAAATGGGTATCAGAACATCCAGAAAGAGAAATTAAAGATGGACTTCCTTATCAGAACAGCAGATTGTACTTACCCACTAAAGAGCTTCAAGAAAAAGCTCTCAAGTCTTGTCATGATGAATTGCTAGCAGGACATAAAGGAGTTCAGAAGACCTTGGAATTAGTTGAGAGGAACTTTTGTTGGCCTAAGATGAGATCACAGATAAGACAGTATGTTTCCACTTGCGAGAGATGCTTAGAGGGGAAATCAGATCGCTTAGCTCCTCAAGGACTTTTAATGCCGATGCCAACTCCTCCCCATCCATGGCACACAGTCTCTATGGATTTATTTGTTGACCTTCCCCCAAGTCAAGGATTTAACACCATCTTGGTCATGGTAGACACATTCTCTAAGATGGCACATTTTGTTCCATTAAAGGGTATACCACGGGCCCCACAGTTAGCACAGTTATTCACCCAACACATTGTAATATTGCATGGAATTCCAAAGGTCCTGGTGTCAGATCGTGGCTCACAATTTGTTTCCCACTTCTGGAGGGCGTTCACTAAGAGATTAGGAATTGACTCTCAGTACTCCACCAGTTTCCATCCGGAAACTGAAGGACAAATGGAAAGGGTCAACCAAGATCTAGAACAGTACCTGAGACTCTATTTGTTAGATCAAAAGTTGGAATGGTCGGAGTTGGTTTGGGCTGCAGAATTTGCTTATAACAACGCCAAACATTCTTCCACAGGTTACACCCCTTTTTACTTAAACTATTGCAGACATCCAAGTTTAATCTTTGAAAAAGAGGATAAGTCAGTTCCAGCTGAAGAAGAGTTTGTAAAAGAAGTTCAAGATACCTTATTGCGAGCTGAAGAAAATATAGTTAAGGCTAAGAACTCTTACAAGACTTGGACAGATAAGAGAAGGAGAGAGAGTCCCATTTTTAAAACTGGAGAAAAGGTTTGGTTGTCAACTAAAAATTTGAGACTAAAAGAAAACCGAAAATTTCAACCTAGATATATTGGTCCATTTAAGGTAGATCACATGATAAATCCAGTAACAGTGAAACTACACCTACCCTCTTATGTTATGTTATGTTATGTTATCACAACTTCTATAGCGCACTACTACCCTTAGGTGTCTAGGCGCTTACGGACAGCATACTGTACAGGGAACTTAGTTTTTGAACAGCCAGGTTTTAAGATTTTTCCTGAACTCAATCAGAGAAGGTATCTTCCTGAGAGCAAGCGGAAGAAAGTTCCAAAGCCTAATGGTGCTATGACTGAAACTCCTCCCCCCAGTTCGTTGTCCTGACTCTAGAAGTGGGCATCAAGAAGGCATTAGCCGATCGCAGTTGTCTACTGGGGGAGTACCAATTAAAGGTATGCCAAAGAAATCGTGGACCCACTCTGTGCAGTGCCTTGTGTGCTATACACAGTGGCTTGAATTTCACGCGTTGAGCGACTGGCAGCCAGTGCAGCTTTTGTATCCCGGCCCTAATGGACTGATGTTTAGGGACATCTAGCACCAATCTGTCAGCAGCATTCTGTGCCGACTGCAGTCTTCTAAGTTGATTGGACTGTAAATTCATATATAAAGCGTTGCAGTAGTCCAGCTTGGACAAAACTAGGGAAATTAGAACAGTCTTTCTTGTGTTTTTCGGAATAAATGGTAGAATTTTACGCACTGTTCTAATGGTGAAAAATGCAGAGGACACCACCTTAGAAACTTGTGATTTAAAATTCAACTTCTCGTCTATTATGACCCCCAGGTTTTTAGCTTTCACTACTGGAGTAGGAAGGGGGCCCAAAGTGCTAGGCCACCAAGCTGGTGACCAAAGGGGAGCCAACTTTCCAAAAAGCACCACCTCGGTTTTGCTCGAGTTAAGCTTCAAACAATGCTTGCTCATCAAAGTACTCACGGAGACCATGCACTCATGCAATTTGTTAGAGTGATCGACATCCTTGTCTTAGAGTGCATCCAGTCTTTCACGTATCTTTGCTGAAAAAGAGCCCACCAGATTTACGTTCTCACACCACACCTAAGTCAGTGTTAATAGACTCAGTTGAAGAATTTGAAGTGAACAAGATTTTAGACTCTACACTCAGGAAGGGAAAATTGTATTATCTGATTGATTGAAGAATTTTGGTCCAGAAGAAAGATCTTGGGAGCCGTATTCTAATGTTCATGCTCCTAAACTCATACAAGCCTTTCATAAAGCCAATCCAACGAAACCAACCTTGAAGGGACGCCTTTTGGAAGGGGGTACTGTCAAGAACCCTCTTTCTTGTGCCAGTGCTTATCTAAGAAGGACTGGGAAAAAGCAAAGTGCTGGTAAATATCCTCGTTGGATATGGTTTGGTCCGAGTTGGAAGGCTTCATTGCGCTCCATACTATTCAAATTGGGAGCCTCATGCAGTGGAGAAAAAGTGTTGCTTGTGCTGTTTTCTGCTTGGGTTCTCGGTCTAGTTGTTATGACTCGAGACTCTCAAGCGGCAACAATGCGCCTGCGTCAGCTACGCGCGGCGCACTTCAACTGAATTCCTCACAGCAGCAGCAGCGTTCTTAAGCGCTCTTCAAAGGAATTACTTCAGCGATAATTTTAGCCCAGACTTCTAGTTCGTAGTTATTAAATTAGACATAGGGCATGCGCCATGTGTCAATTTAACCTTTGAGTGAAGGCAGTGTTCTTGTTTTCCTTTCTCTCAGGAGCCGCATTCTCAGTTCTTTCCGTGCGGTCCTGAGAGAGTTCTGTCACCCGTTGGAGGTCTTCGTCGAGGAGATCAGTATCGGAGCGGAGAGCGCCTCAGTGAAGAGAGGCATTCTCCGATATTTCAAGTAAGAGCGAGGAGGCTTGCAGGCGCGCGAGCGAAGGCGCCTGTTCTTCTTAGAGCACACTGGAGAGGTTATCAGAGCTGTTAATTCTATTGAGCTTGAATCACCTCAAATAACTCAAGTGCATAACATAGCGCTGTGATAGTTATTCTAAGTAAATGCGCAACTCAGTTTCATCTGCAACACCAAGCTGCAGGCGCAGGAATGAACTATTTTGAGACTAAATGAACCAGAGGACAGTCAGGAAAAGAAAGTTCATTATCACCAGTATTCCTTTTGGTGAAGCATACAAACGACTTTTAAAATACTCTAAGAATTGATTGAAAATCGTTTAATTTTGAACTGATTAATATTCAACAATCTACATATATATATATATATATATATATACATTCTATCAGAAAAGAGTATTGCAATCGAGCAGAGAGTTCCATCTGTTCTGCCAATCGATCAAGTGATGCAATACACATAGAGAGAGGCTAATCCTCAGAGTAATACAGGTAATAGAAAGATATAAACATACATACATATTCATTAGAATAAACTTGATTATTAGAGTAGCTTCAGGGAGGCTGTAATTGTTTATGTTTGATTTGCAGGCTCCAAGAAGAATTCCAGAAGGAGGGCCAGAACCTGAGGCAGTCTCTCTTGTTTATCTTCCCATTCCCCTTTCCCCCGAACTGGAGTCAGTGGCAGAGTTGAAAACCTGTCGCTGGCAGCGGTGAGAGGGATTTGGGGGTTAGTTCATCTGCTTCTGAGGAGATCGCAGAACCGAGTTTGACAAAATCACAGGCTCTCAATCTGACAATTCCAGAAACTGACCTCCCTGTCCTGCAGTCCCTCACCCCTTACCAATGAGCTAAAAAATCTATAAAGTATTTAGGGTTAAATCGAACCACTGACTTAGCCTCTTTGACTCGCGCCAATTGTCCAGAACATCAGCGGTTGGTCCTAGAGGACCTCTGCAGATAGAAGCCACTACAGGTATCCTGGCTGGGATGCCTCAAAATGGTTAAAATGTCCATCTTGCCCAAAATCCTTTACCTGTTCCAGACACTGCCCACCCCATCCCACGGGGAGCTAGCCTTAATCTCCAACGGGACATACACAACTTTATCTGAGGAGGGAAATGCCTGAGACTATCAAACTCTGTATTGATGCTCCCCAGAGTCCATAGAGACCGGAGGAGATTGGCATGCCCCAACCCTCTTGAATATTATTGGGTGGTCCACCTACGAAACATCTCGGAATGTGTTGTCTGAGAGAGCGAGAAGCACTGGTTCCACATAGACCGGGCAGTGGCCTGTAGACCTCTCTGGGACTTGGCATTGCTTCCCAAACACACTAGATCCCGGAGCGCCTACATAGTCATCCCCACTAAAACAGTCCTTGAAATCTGGGACAAAATCACTCTTAAGAGATGTTTCCCCAACATACCCTTACCAAACACCCCACTAGCTTGCAACCCAGAGTTTGTCCTGGCTTTATGGACCCACTCCTTTGTAGACTAGATGGAAGGGAACAGTTGCACCCTTCGTGATCTATTTGAGGGCAACCAGAATAAGACATTCGATCAGTGTAAGCAAGGCTTCCAGGTTCCTGAATTTGCTAGACTACAATACTACCAACTGCGGCATTGGGCACTCCACACTTCCAACACCCAAGGAGCCACATGCTCACTCCCTTTTAGGCGCTTGTCTGGTCCTTCAGTGTATCAAGAGGTTCAATCTCCCGTACCTCCAAAGTACTTCAACACTCTTCCCGCCTAGGACTCACTCCTCCAAATCCCAATGGCACTCTGACACCACTGAAGGAGTCTCCCAGAAACAGTGGGACCAGCTGTGGTGAGAAATCCCAAAGTTGTACAGAGCATATCCCAATGTGAGACGGCATATAAATTGATGTCAAGGTGGTAGTACACCCCGGTCAGCTTGCGCACTATATACCTCCCTGCCTTTCCTTTATGCTGGAGGTGCAACTCGACAGCAGTCTTGCCCCCTCATAGCAACCTATTGGAAAGAGTCCTGAGCCACATCAAGGTGGTTGTGGGTTATCTGCTTCCTGACACACAGTGATACTAGGCATCCGCCCTCTGACCCTGAAAGCCATGACACGCGCTGACTGGCGACTCATAGCCCATATGCTAAGTGCAGCTAAGCAACTAATTGCCCTCCACTGGAAGAACACCTCTGCCCGCCATTTGCCCTGTGGTTCCAACACCTTTGGCACATCATGGACATGGAACTTCTATCCCTAGGGCGTCTCACTCTGACAAGAAATTCACGTACATATGACAGCCACTGATAATCTACTTCACCCAATTGGAACACTCCTGTTTTACAATACACAGGCTCAAAGTCCTCAACCTATTCAACTAATCTCCCCCTTGGTGTGATACTCACTGAATGTGAGGAGGTTGGCCTTCCCCACCTGGTCCACACCTTCCCACCCCTACCCACAATTCCCTAAAACACCTTGGCCCGGGAAGCTCCTGCAAACAAAGTTCCCAGAGTAGGCAATGCCACACATATGCTCCACTATGACCTTTCCTATGTTCCGATTTGTTATGTTTCTACCTTACTTTTGTTCTTAGAATTGGATATTCCTTCCCCTATTGTTGTGCAGTGTATCCAACTGCTGTGCTTTCTTGCAGGTCCAGCACCAATAAAACCTTGATGAGGGACTCGCTTTGCGAACTTGAGTTAATGCATGTCTGTTTTAATGCCCTAATGACTTTCTACTCCTGCACAATCTTGGACCATTGATGTTGACAGAATGCCTACACCTGTGATCGCTTTGTTCTTCATGTATTTTTCTGTTTTCGAATAGTCAATAAACAGATTTATAACAAAAATACTTATTTATATACAAAAACACGTATTTGACTGGACATTGATTTCTTGTTTGCGCTGCTTGCACGTTGAGTTATGAATCATGGTCACTGATCTGTACCTGCGCTCCCCCAAAGGAGCCTTGACTGATTGTCTGACGCAACCTAACTAAGAGTCAGGTGCAGAAGTGGTGCTTGGCCCAGTTGATGCAGGATCCAAAGTAGGTTGGGGCCGGACATCGGGGGTAAAAGGCCTCAGCCACCACGGGTGGGACCAGTAACTCCTGCTTGCCCTGTGGCCCACTGAAAGGGGTTCTGATATATTATTTCTTCTGATGTAGAAAGCTGCCTTTTTTCAGGTTCTTGTTTTGCACTGCAGTCATTTCTGCTGCCATCTTGCTAAGGTATGTATAGGTGTATAAGTGTTACATCTGATACAAAGAGGGAAATATCAAATGCTCATGGAGTTGTGATCTGAACCACATACAATAAAACAATCATCCATGCTTGGAAGTTTGATCATCTATCTTCCTATGTGATATGTAGTATATTGTCCTTTCAAATATAGCTGTGGATGCCAGCCCAATGAGTTTGCTACGGAAGCAAGAGTTACTAATGATGAGTGTCCCTAAAATGAAAATAAGTGTCCATCTTAACATTTATTTGAAATACATTGGTTGAGAGTCCAATTTTGGAATGTTAAAACTGTAAAGAAGCATTTTAAAAGACGTAGTGTAGAATGTGTGGATGAAGGGGACCACTGGGAGCTATGCTTGACTCTGTGGGGTCCACTTCCGTCCATTTGAAAGGCAATATGAAAATTGTTCTTTATTTGTATGAAAGAATTATGAACAAATATTGCATGTGCAGACCACGTTTTCTTTCAAATGTCACAAGCAGATTAACCTTATCAGTATTTATCACTAGCAAATCTGTAAATGTAAACCTGAATTCTAACACTGAATCTGAATGTGCTGACATAGAAGCAAACTAAATATACTAAATCATATGTATGAGCAGGGAGTGAGATCGGGATAGCCTCCATGACTATAAATGCATCACAGTAGCCATACACTCATGACACAAAAGTAGAGCAGTGGCAGGGGTTGCAATTACTTATATTTAGCTTGCAGATTCTTTCATATTTGTACTCCAAAACTGTTTAAGTCCTGTTTTAAATAAACAAAGGACCAGGGTATATTTTCCAAGATCCATCCTTCTAGGGAGTGTATCTATGGTTTACATTTTCCTCTCAAAAGGTAAAGTATATTAGGGACAATAATATTTTCTGCTGTTTGACAACTTCCTGCTGTGTCCATAGAAATCTGTGTTTTTTCCCCAATGCATCAGGAGGCTACTTTACCTCCCTCCACCCATAAAAGCAGCCACCCAGTGTTTAGAAACAAACCGTTCTCTTTACCAAGTCCTGCATTTCTATCAATCACCAACAAAAGGCATTCCAGAATCTTCCTTTGTTTGATGTCTGCTTAAGCTGTGAGAACTATTGTGACATAATTCATCAGATGGGCCTTTTAACAAATGATATTTAATGCAAGTTGCTGATCTGGATCTGTGATTTTTTTAACTAAATTTGAGGTTTGCAGGGGCTTCTGAGTCAGTAAACGTTGGGGGATCAATGCAAGCCACACATCCCTGGACTCCCCCGGGGGTCTAGTTTTCAGAAATGTTTGGGTTTAGTAGGTTTTCATAGATGGCCGCCGAGTCCGGGTCAAAAACTAAGCCCAGGCGTAAAACTCCGTTTGCGTAGTTTGCGGAATTCAGCAACGTGGAGCTACCGTTATACTCTGCACTCCGTAACGGAGCAGAGGTTTTGTTTTGGTCCGCGCACTCAAAATGTCATTTTGCGTGCGCAGAGCAACTTGCTGGGCGCTCGAGATCGCACTCAAGATATTTAGGGCCGTTCGTGGGCACCAAGAGATTTGCTAGCCGGCTGCAAGCTCCTGCAAGATTTTGTGGTCGCCAACACCTCATTCGGGCGCGCCAGCGACTACCGGCGGATGTTTTCTGCTGTAGGCGGTCCGGAACGCCAGGACCTATCACGGCTGCAATCTGAGGAAGATTCTCTCCTTGAGAAGCATCAAAATCTTCCCGAACTGATGATTTGTAGCTAAAAACCTCCTCGAATTGACATTTGATGGTGGGTTTCTTGTGTGAGGAGTCTTTATTTTGTTTTTTTTCCTTTTTTTCAACTGAAAGGAAGTGCCCCAGAGTCTCCAACTTCCTGTTCATGTCCAGCAGGCTCCTCCCAGTGCTTTGTCCATCTCCTGGTCACTTTTCATTTGGATTTGGAGCTGGAAGGATCACTCTTTGTGTCTGCTGCTGCATATCCCATTGGATTTAAGGACTTTTGTATTTGAGATTTCATAAGTAATTTGAAAAACTGGTGTTGTTTGTTTGATTGGGGCCATGCACCTGGATTTATTTGTACTGTTAATGGATTTTTAAAGTTTATTGTGATGGGTGGGCTGTTGTTTCAGTAGGGGCCTAGTGATGATCACTGATTTCTTTGCAGTTTATTTTTCTTCTTTTTTGAAGGAAAAATGGTTCACAGTTTACTACATTTTATCCATGTTTTTAAATACATTTGAAATATTGATTGAATTCACTATGTGGCCTAGTCTGCAATTGGCCTTACAGCCAGCAGGCCCAGTGCTAGTCATGGATACATGAAACAACCGTTTCTGTGGTGTTTACACATTTAGGCCATGGATGGATTTGGATTGAACTACAAAATGTACGTTTTTGTGGTATTTCATGTTTTTCTTTATGCAAACAGTGTATAGGACTAGGTAGGGTAATGCCTTCGAAGGATGTGTGTTGTTGTAAACATTTTTATTAACCCAACAATTTTCGTTTTTGGCATTGCTGAATTAATGATGTTTTCTATGTTTTACCATGCCTCCTTTGTCTGGCCAGTGTGTGTGTTTACCTTAGGCCACCATTGCCTTTGTTCCAGATGCCATGCGGCCACTGGCTAGGGGCCATTTTAAAGAGTCAGTGGACTGTCCCTAGGCCTGCATTGGCTGTTTGTTTTACAGGCCTCCTGCCTCTTGTTGTTGTGACTTGTGAGTGACCATGTGGCTGGTGGCCATTTTGTGCAGGCAGCCAGTATCCTTTTTCCGTATGCCTGTATGCGTTCTTTGTTCCAGGCCTGCAGCTTCTTGTTGTGACCATGTGGCTGGCGGTCATTTTGTGTATGCAGCACTGTGCTTTTGCCATAGGCCTGCATGGATTCTTGGTTCCAGGCATCCAGCTTCTTGTTGTGACCATGTGGCTGGCGACCATTTTGTGTAGGCAGCCAGTGTGCTTTTTCAATGGGCCGCCAAAGTGTTCTTTACTCTAGGCTTTCTGCTTCTTGCTGTGTGACCATGTGGCTGGTGGCCATTTTGTTTATCCGGCCAGTGTGCTTTTGCCATAGGCCTGCATGTCTTCTTTGTTGTGGCCATGCCTTCTTGCTGGTTGTTGTTGTTGTGTGACCATGTGGCTGGCGGCCATTTTGTGTAGGCAGCCAGTGTACTTTTGCCATAGGCCTGCATGTGTTCTTTGTTCTAGGCCTCCAGCTTCTTGCTGGGACTCTCTGGCTGGTGGCCATTTTATGTAGGCAGCCAGTGTGCTTTTTCAATCAGCCTACAAGCGTTCTTTATTCTAGGCCTCCTGCTTCTTGTTGTGTGACCATGGGGCTGGCTGCCATTTTGTGTATCCGAAGCGATACCAAAGGGGATGATGGACGGAGCGTTAGAGCAAATCAAACACTCACCCCCAGTCAACTGATCTGGGTTTAATCCATCATCATTCTTTAGCTCACTCCACCACCCCAGTTCAGACATGGCCTTATGCAAATCAGTCTGACCCTGTGCCTCATGGGAACAGTCCAGCCCGAACTGCCAATCCATGTCTTCCCTGGACCGTAAACAAGCATCCTGGGACCGGTTTCGGGTTCAAAACCCTCATCAGCCAGGCTATCTTGAATCCAGTGGCAAAGTGAGCAAGGGACCCATGTCTGGGCATACCCTGCCAACTTAGGGCGAACAAAGCGATACCAAAGGGGATGATGGACGGAGCGTTAGAGCAAATCAAACACTCACCCCCAGTCAACTGATCTGGGTTTAATCCATCATCATTCTTTAGCTCACTCCACCACCCCAGTTCAGACATGGCCATATGCAAATCAGTCTGACCCTGTGCCTCATGGGAACAGTCCAGCCCGAACTGCCAAGCCATGTCTTCCCTGGACCGGAAACAAGCATCCTGGGACCGGTTTCGGGTTCAAAACCCTCATCAGCCAGGCTATCTTGAATCCAGTGGCAAAGTGAGCAAGGGACCCACGTCTGGGCATACCCTGCCAACTTAGGGCGAACAAAGCGATACCAAAGGGGATGATGGACGGAGCGTTAGAGCAAATCAAACACTCACCCCCAGTCAACTGATCTGGGTTTAATCCATCATCATTCTTTAGCTCACTCCACCACCCCAGTTCAGACATGGCCATATGCAAATCAGTCTGACCCTGTGCCTCATGGGAACAGTCCAGCCCGAACTGCCAAGCCATGTCTTCCCTGGACTGGAAACAAGCATCCTGGGACCGGTTTCGGGTTCAAAACCCTCATCAGCCAGGCTATCTTGAATCCAGTGGCAAAGTGAGCAAGGGACCCACGTCTGGGCATACCCTGCCAACTTAGGGCGAACAAAGCGATACCAAAGGGGATGATGGACGGAGCGTTAGAGCAAATCAAACACTCACCCCCAGTCAACTGATCTGGGTTTAATCCATCATCATTCTTTAGCTCACTCCACCACCCCAGTTCAGACATGGCCATATGCAAATCAGTCTGACCCTGTGCTCAAGCGCTCCTTCCATCATCCCCTTTGGTATCATTTTGTGTATCCGGCCAGTGTTCTTTTGCCATAGCCCTGCATGTCTACTTTGTTGTGGCCATGCCTTCTTGCTGGTGGTTGTTGTTGTTGTGACCATGTGGCTGGTGGCCATTTTATGTAGGCAGCCAGTGTACTGCTTTTGCCATGGGCCTGCATGCGTTCTTTGTTCTAGGCCTCCTGCCTCTTGTTGTGACCATGTGGGTTGCAGCCATTTTGTGGATCCAGCCATTGTGCTTTCCCTATAGGCCTGCATGTCTTCTCCTTGTTCCCAATGAATAATTTCCTATTCAGTGTTGTTGCTGATCACAATGTGGCAGTGGTTGGCAGCCATTTTGTGTGTCCAACCAAATACAGCCCTTTTGCCATAGGCTGCATGGATGGGTGAGCAATGAGATAGCAGTTTAAGAATAACTTAGTATCATATCTGTGAGGATAACTTCATTTATGTTTAAATATTTTAATTTTTCCATTTTTTTAAGTAATTATTTTTTCAAATTTTTAATTTTTTTGTATAATTAAAATATATATATTTTTTTGTTTATACCATTTCCCACTACATCTTGCATCAATCAACCCCATGTCTGCTATAGGTGCACAACAGCATTCATTGTCTAGAGATAATTCCTTCCATTGTCATTTGTCAAGTGCACCTCCCTCAGTGCCACATCACACCTGAGTGATGTCACATGCCGCACACAGAGTAAACAGTTTCATCTGTATGTTGTTGTTGTTAGTTTTGCTCTCTCTTATTCTTCCTGAGTGGTCAGTCAGTCACCATAAAACTATATGTTGGTGTGGTTTTCTGTTTTACGAATGAGTAGATATACACTGTATTGTTAGTCAAGGGAGTAACAGCAGTGACCACACTAAATTATATTGTTTTTGTTTGTGCTACTAATTGAACAGCAACAATGCCACGTTTCACTGATGTCCTTCTTGCTTCTTTTCTTCTAGGTGCACGACAAGACAACAAGAGACAACAACACAGTGTGAGCATGACGAATGAGTGACCCACACATCGGACATCTCTTCAACTTGTGAAGCTAAATGCCACTGATAACTGACAGCTTCAGGATAGCTCCAAAGAAAAGTGCTAAAACTGCTACCAAGAAAGTGGCCAGTGAGAAAAGAAGGAGCTTACCACCACTACCACTGTGATGTCGCCCCAGATGTTTTTTGGAAAACAAAAAGCTGGGCCTGCCGCACCAGCCTCTGGGGAGCAAGCTTGGAGCAGCACCCCCGAATCAGTGGACTCACCCCAGTCTAGCCCCAAGACCATGTCTATCACAGAGGCAGCAAATCTAATCACGGCAACATCGATGAGCAGTGATGTTAACATTGACTTATCTCTATCACAAAGTAGTACTCAATCGTTGCAGAAAACTCAGAGAAGTGGACAACAACAAGAACAACAGCCACAACCGCCAATAGTAGTTCTTACCGAAGTAGGAGCAGTTCAAGAGATTGAGCTTCATGCTGAGGAAGTAGAGCAATCTGCTCCAGAAGATCCATTGTCTTCCAAATCTCCAGCTAGAAAAAGGAGGGTTAGTGGTGTACCATCTTATTCGTCAAGCCCCCCTTCTGATGATCTAAACACCACTTGGATCCCGCCTCAGTCTTAGAGTGAGACACGCCACAAGATGAGTCAGACGAGGCTAGGACAAAAGGACGGTTCCAGAAAGCCTTAGAGTTATGGAGGCAGATGTAGAAGAGGAGGATGAAGATGAGCCAGTCATCATGGATGTTAGCCCAGCCCTAGTGGAGACCGATGTTACCCCATCCCAACTTCCGGTGGGGGGGGGGGGGGGGACGTGGCAGTGGCACCAGCATCAGAAAGTTCAGCTCCCCAGTTTGGGACTTCTTTTCGGTTAGCCAGAAGGAGGCGAACAGTGCCATATGCTCCCTTTGCAGAGCAGAAGTTAGTCGGATAAGCTTGGTATAAAATATGGTACTGGGGAAAAAAACAACCCATTTGAGAAAGCACCATATGATCCATTGGGAGGCAAACATTAGCGACCAAAAAATTGCAAGTGTTGTTGGTGAAGGTGTGAAATCTGGCTGAGCAGGGAATCCGATCATGGTGGAAGGTGAAGAAGAGGCAGATATCTTCATTGCGCAAAGCAGTGCTCTCCCCAGAAGTGCAGTAGTATCACCCACATCAGCAACATTGCAATGGCACAAGACTCAGGTCAAGATACCAAGGCAACAGAGGACAGTGACTGCTGCAATGAAAACATTGAGTCTGCTCTCAAGAAGTCACCTGCATCAGTGGCATCAGGAAAGAAAAAAATTCAGGCTACTATTCCTGCCATGTTTAGTCCAGAGGGGCAGTATGAACGAACCACCCAAAGACACGTTTATACAACACAAAGCTGGCTAAAATGTTAGCACTGGATCTCCTTCCTTTTTCTTTTGTTGAAAGGTGGGTTTTCTTGAATTTGTGGCAGCCATCTGCCCAAAATGGAAGGTTCCCAGCCGGTCCATTTTGCCAGAGTTGCTGTTCCAGCGCTACATCAGGATGTGCTTGAATTGCTTGGACAAGCATTGCAGCAGAGTGCTGTCCACAGTATCCACCTGACAACAGACATGTGGACCAGTTGCCAAGCAACTGATTACATGTGCATCACTGCACACTGGATCTCTTTTGTGAGGGCTAGAGCAAAAATGTCTGCAGGTATTGACACTGCTGAGATTTTTAATGCTGCACTGAAGCATGCAACAGTAGCGATGTTCGCAATGGAGAAATCCCATACAGCTGCAAACATTTTGGAAGACTTTAACAACAAGGTCTTTGAATGGCTGTGACCAAGAGGGCTTAATATTGGATTTGTTGCCACAGACAATGGCAGTACTATAGTTCAGGCCATGGCCGATGGTAGTTATTTCAGGGTCCTGTGTTTGGCGCACTGCATCAACATCATTGTACAGGACTTTCTCACAAAAGAAGACCAAGTAAGGAACTTACTGTCCACCTGCAGAGGAATCTGCATCCTATTTCAGTCATTCATTTAAAGCCCGGAATCAGCTGAGGGTCATTCAGCGCGATAATAGAATGTCTGTTAAAGCACACTGGAACTCCACTTATTACATGCTTGAATGCCTGTTTGAGCAGTACATGCCTATCAATGAATATGTCATGCAAAGAGGAGATGCAACTGTAAAAGGCATGATCATTGAGATGGACCAATGGGGCCTAGTCAAATGTCTGACAGATATGCTCCTTCCTTTCGAGGTGTTCACACTGGAAGTCAGCAAAGAGGACAGTAACCTGGGCCAAGCTATCCCATTGTTGCACATGATACAGGAACAGCTAAAGGAGGTGTCTGCAAGGTATGCAGGTGTGGTGGAAAAAAGAAGATATGGATGACTTGGTGGAGAGCTTAATCAATCGCATGTCTGCTAATGCAAGGGCGCAAAGAGACATTGTTTCCACCAAACATTACATCTGTGCCACAATTCTTGATCCATGGTACAAACCATTACTGTCCATTTGCATTCCTTTTTCAGACGGGGATGTTAGAAAATGCAAAGCATGGATAGCTGAACAAGGCAGTGAGCTAGAAAAAGAATGGCAGGGACTTAGAGGCCCACTGCTCCAGGGCATAAGTCCTGTGGGGCAGCCTTCAAGTTCAGAGCCTGAGGGCAGTGCTGTTGGCTCACAGCAGCCAAAACCAACGACAAGAACACCACCAACAACAACTAAACCAGGAGCATCCCCCCCAAATCTGTAACTGAGTGGTTTCTATTGGCAGGGCTTACGTCCAGTGCAGAGGCGAAGGCAAAAGACGTCGAACAAAGGGGAGCACCAGCAATGAACATTGAGCGAATGGTCCAGGCCTATCTGGATGACGCAATAGAGGCCTACCTAGATCAAAACCCATTGGTGTTTTGGTATGGGAAGAGGCGCCAATGGCCAGTGCTCAGCAGTCTGCCAATAAACTATGTGGCTTGCCCTGTGGCCAGTGTCTCCACTGAGCATTTTTTCAGTGCTGCTGGTGCAGTTGTCACAGTGAGAAGGACCAGTCTCTCGCCCAAAAACGTGGAGAGATTAACCATGATCAAAATGAATCAGCACTTTATACCACCAGATTACACCATACCTGAAGTACCACAGGAGGAAGATTAAGGAGACTCAGATCATGGAAGTAGGGTGTTAGATGACCTACTTCTGGGAAAACCACCAGAGTTTGAGGACGAGCTCTACTTCCCTGACTACTAGGCTTTCTGTCTTTCTTTGACACCCCAAAAAAAAAGATATAGCTAGGGAACATTGTTTACTTTATTATTCGTGTGTGTCTGACTGTCTGGTTGACCAAATCATCACCACCGTCTTACTCTTAGACACATTTTATTGCTGGATTGGAGTTGCAACTGTGTGCAGTGAAGAAGTCCCAACTAGCTCTCCAAAGCCATTTCACTCAAGCCAGACATTGCACGGAGAATGCAAACAAATGTGTGCCTGCCTCCAACCCTGGGCTGTGACTATCTATTCTTTCCTACCCTAGAGGGACTGCCCACATGTGACAATTATAATTCGATTTGTGCTGGCAATTCTCTGCTTCATGAACAAATGGAGGATCTGCATTCTGCAATGTATCACTAATCGATCACAGTGAGCACACCGGAAAACCAGGTAAATGCTGGCTTTAATTGCACACTGAGTGATTGTTGTTTGTTGCGATGTAAACTTCTTGTGATATGTCATCATCATGTGTGTTGAGATTGAGAAGAGATGAGATGATTCATGTGCTGGCAGGCAGTGTGAGACTGAGTGTTTGTTTGTTACGCTTAATGTGTTAGTGATGATTGAGATTCACAATGTTGGTGACCTATTGACGGCTGATCAATAATTTTATATTTTCCCCTGAAAGTTATTTTTTTTCCTTCCCCTTTGAGAGATAGGATAGCGAGATTCCTTCACTGGGTTCAACTCCACTCTACACAGTCCACACTGCTTTGTTTTTTATTGTTTTTTGCTTTATACTCAAAGACTCCAGCCGGACCACTCCCTTAGATAATGCAAAGTTTACAAACACAAATCTAGTCTACACAAAAAGTGACTCAATCTTTCCTTTCTTGTTGTTCAATAACAAATTTATACTACTACAGGCTGATCTATTGCATTGAGTCGGGGCTAGGGACACTGTTGGTACAGAGTTGGACACAATACTCGGGGTCAGACTCAGGAGGATCAGAGATGATGGAATGACTCAGGGCATGGGCGTGAGTGCGACTACTTCGAGAACTGCCACCAGAAGAAGATGGAAATTTTCAAACTCACTGAAACCAACCGATTTGGATGATGATGATTTTGAAGTGGCCTAAAGGTGTACAACACCAGACCTACACAAGTCTGTGTAGTGGTTGTGGTGATTGGTGTGACTGACAGCGGTGCGTTGATTTTTTACTTGATTGGGAAAATGCTATGTTGCTGGGTGTGTGTGTGCTCAGTGCTGTCTGGCTCAAATTTGTCATTTAATTCGAAGCTAAGTAGTGGTTGGGTAGGTAGCCTGTTGTTGAGGTAACTGCTGGGAACAGACATTTAGCCATGCTGCCTCTGAGTCTTTTCTTCTTGTGTGCAGTTTAACTTTTCTTCTTGATTCTTCTATATCGTTTTTGCTTTTCAATCTATAGGCCCTTTACCCGGCGCTATCCTGGAAAAACAATGTAACATACTCACACTTACCTTACCGAACCGCATCCGCCAGCACCCAAGATTGACGGACAGTCCAAGAGGAATGCAGATGCAACTCCCAATTTGGCAATACAGTATCTTTTTTCTCGTCAATCATTAGAACTGTGAGTGTTGTTTATGTTTGTTTACTTGACTCCTACAAATATTATAATTTTATTTGCTATCTTTCAAAGCTCGGTACAACAGAGCATAATGTAACTTGGGTCTCTCTGGGGGCAGACGGTCAATTTGATGTGTTTTACCTATACTAGTATTGATCATCATGCATGCATTTCATTTTCCTCCCATAACAGATTTATGATGCCCAGCTGACAAGATAAATGTTGTCCTTGTGTAGTGTTTGTCTTTTTCAAACCTTTCCTTCAAATCCCCCTTCCCGTCCATTCATCAAACTCCTAACCCTCTTTCCCCGTGCTGTGTGATTTATTGAGGTGTTACCAAATTAAATTTACACCATTAATTGATCACACACTTGGTGGGGCGTATGTAGTAAAAGCAACACCAACTCAAGGCAGAGTGAGGATCTTCTTCTGCTCTATGTATAGCCCACACTGGCAATATTATATACATTAGATTATTGGCCACCCATACACAGTATTCGATATTTTTTTTTTCTTCAGATTAACATAATTCATCATAATTGCCAGCATCATCATCCTTCCAGCACTAAAGGTTATGCTTCGCCACTTCATAGCTTGAGCTTACTAGCTCACCATTCTGATTATTTATTTTACTCTAGCATTGCTAATCATGTTTTCTCGTTTTACAGTCTTCTTCTTGTGTACTTCTAGTCATACTCTAGTCTCCCTCTGGTGACTGTCTCATTTGTTTTGCAAAGCTTGCACATAAAAAGGCATTAACTCAGCAACTTTTTAATTTCAATTTAATTAGCTGCCTGCCATGAACATTCCTCATCCTACAGTTTGAGTTCCGCTAGGAAGGAGTGGAACCTCGCTTCTGGATCTGGTGCTTTTACTAGTATTCGACTAGTCCGCTAGTATGCTGCTACTGTGTACTACCACCACCATGGCACCTTGGGAAACCATGCAGCCATAGCTTTGCCTAATCTTAGGTAAGAGAAGAACTGTGGGGGATTCATTGTTGAGCTACAATAATATATATAGTTTACTATGGAAATTCACACACCCACATCCCCTCTGAGTCCTAAGGGGTTAATATAGCTGCAGACTGCAGAGACTAGGAGGAGAGGGTAAGTAGACAAATGAGGGTACCGTATAACTATCTGTTGGTGTGTTATACTATCAGCAGATTTAAAAAACTGGCTGCGAGCCTGCAGCAAAGTAAATATTGCAAAGTAAAAGAGTAACATCCCAAAAAAGATTTAAATCATATGTACAACTATAAAAAATGTATTTCCCCAACAAACATAAATTAGAAAACCCACAACACCTAGCCCGTCCCTCTCCTTAACCCCAACCATTGTCCAAAGTAAAGAAAGTCTGCATAATTGTCCAAACAACTGTCCATAAATAAATATGCAAAAAAAAAAAATCCCCAACTCCCAAAGTCCCACCCACCAAACAAAACAGCGGTGGGCTAGGAGCTTCCTTTCCAATCGGTTGAAACGCCCCTCTATCCTGGCTTCCAGGCGCACCATCCTCAGGAGCATGCAGCACTGAAAGGCTCTATAGAGTCTTTAAGTGGGAGCAGCAGTGGTTGAATGGCAGTGGGCGGCTGCCTAGCCACGGTGCCATACTACGGGAGGCAATAGGGCCTGGCTGGGGCCCCGGGCATTAGAGGCTGTAGCTGCTGCAACTGCCTCCTCCTCCTCGGCCTCAAGCCACTGCTATTCGGCCCTGATGGCCTCCAGCTTCTTTTGCCGGGTCCTGGCTGCTATCTCCTGCCTGTTGGGTTGCGAGGATGATGGTGGATTGGCAGGAGTAGCTATATCAAGAAAGAAAAAAGACAAATTGTAACCAATACTCTTAGCAAAACAGTAACATATAAAATTATATATTGGCACAGTAGCACTAGCAGTACATAATATTTGCTGGCATCCTCGATTCCTCGGCCCTTTCAATTTTGATGTGATTAGACTTTCAGGCATTAAGCACTATGGAGTATACAAGTATTCTTCTTCTCTCTCGTTTAGCTAAATCAATGTAGGCATGCCAGCTTAGCTCAGCTTGCGCCCTAGACAGACATACTTGTGTCGCGTTACTTTGCTAGTGTCTGCAGGTGGGGCAGCTGTACTACACAATTATCTCTTTTCCTATCATGGCCATGCTCTGTTGAATCAAATGCTCAGTTTCACTTTCACCCTGACTACAAAAAGGCAGATGAATAGTTATTAATATATGAACGATATACGGCACGACGTGAGCTATTACTATTGTAACCATGCAGCCGATACGCCACCCATGGCTGACACTGGCAAAATGCCACGGTTAGGGAGTGGGCCTAAGAGGGAGGTGATTGTTGATGATGGGAGGGTAGGGGTACATAATATATGTTGTGCTTGAAAATTACTGTGAGTCAAGGGAGTAGTCTGAAATACAACCTCGCTCAAACCTTTGAATCAGTAAGCATTTTTTTTATTCTTCACCCTTGGCTTTGCTACTCAGTCACCGTTTAAGTTTTACATTCTCGTCATCCAGTCTTCACCTATGAATACTAGTACCATCCATCCAAACATGGCTATCATTCTCAACAAACCTTTCACCAACATACATTTGTCATTTTAACACCCATTCGTCCTTGCTTTGACCCATCAAACCACCCGGAGGATTCCTTTCACCCATACACTTTCACCCACCCAGGCAGGCATAATTTCTTTCACCTTTCACCCATCCTACATCCACCATGCATGCATCCTATCAGCCACCTATATGCATCCTTTCACCCATGCATCATTCTCTGCCAGTCATATTACATTTCACCTGTCCTTCCTCCTTCCATCCTTCCTTCCCTTTCCCATCAGCCCATCAAGGTCTGGCTCTTCTTCATGAAACTTTCTCTGCTGAGTTGAAGATAGAAGAGGCCATTAGTTACTCAACTCCCACTGTATATGCAAATGCTAAGTAAAGAGGGGTGTCTTCAGCTGTTTGCAACTTAGTCTCACTCTCAACAGTACAATGTACACCCTTGCAGTGAGTATGTAAATTGTCAATAAGCAAGCAATATGACTTACTACTGCCCGCCACTGCCGCTGGCTCACCCCCTGCAGCTGCCGTACCTGCTCCCTGGATGACGCAGCCGGCCCCGTTGGCCCCCAGCACTGGTGGTCAATGCGGCTAAAAAAAATTACACATTTTTTCGATGCCATATGCGCATCCCCCTATTTATTTTTTTCTGTAGCAAAATTTTAATTACATACACCACACACATCACTAGCAATTCGGGTACAGCCAGTATGTCCTATCAAAAATAATAAAATATCCGGTTGGGCATTTTGTTGGTGGCAATTTTTGAAAAGCCTCTCAAGAAGACAACCTGTAAAGGACTGAACTGAATGGCTAGAGCTAATGGTGAATCTGAGTTTTTGAAAAGAAATAAGAGTGGCACTTTGGGCGGACAATCGGACATAAGGTCTTCTTGGTTGGCAAATGTAATAGTGCTGTCCTCCTCCTCCTCATACTTCCTTCCAGCCATGGTGCACGGTAATCAGTTCACCATCAACTGCTGCTAATAATACTAGGCCTAGATAACAAGAAGACACAACTTGGGCATGCAACAGCAGCTACAGACAAACTAGTACAGACAGAGGCAGTTTGAGGTTAAATATAGACACTAGAAATATAAAATAACTTAGAAAATAGGATAATGCAGGGATAACAAGTTTTTTGAAATGGATAGATCTGAGAGGATTGTGAAAAAAATTAAATTAGGAATCTATCCCACCTATTGCAAAGACTTTGAAATAAACAGCAACGAATGATATTTGCTTCTAAGTTCCGATCTCATTCACAATCATTCTCCACCCCCTTTGAAGGGCCAATTCACTAAGTCTGCATATTCTCCAGGGAGGAAGATCGAGGGATATTGCCCCCATCTGTCCCCTGGGGGGCACAAAGACTGTGCCTATTTGTGGGTAGGGTGGGGACATTACAATGCCCATTCAGGGCAGCCCCCACCCCTATTTTTACATAAAAATGTAATCCCTGACTCCTAGTGGGCTTTTTGTTTCTCGGGGGCAGATCGGGGGCTATTGCCCCCATCTGCCCCCTGCTGGGGCATAAAGACTGTGCCTATTTGTGGGTGGGGTGACGGCATTACAATGCCCATTCAGATCAGACCCCACCCCTAAATTTACATTAAAAAATCCCTGGTTTATAGTGGGCTTTCTGCCCCCTGGGGGGCAGGTCGGGGAAGGTCGAGGCTATTGCCCCCATCTGCCACCCCAGGGAGGGCAGAAAGACTGTGGCTATTTTTTTGGGGGGGTGGGGGCATTGGCATGCTCATTCTGGGCAGCCCCCACCCCTTAATTTACATAAAAATGAAATCCTGGGGGGGCAGAAAGACTCACCCTTTTGTTTTTTAGAGGGTGGGGGCATAGGCATGCCTGTTTTGGGCAGCCCCCACCCCTACATATTCAAATAAAAATAATCCCTGGTTTCTAGTATGCCCAAGGAGCCGATCCCACCTTCCCCGGTTTCCAGTGGTGGATCCCTGCTTGAGGATCGCCCTCCTGTGGCAAACCCCAATCAGGGATCCTCTAGGGAAGGGTACCATTGGAAAGGGAAGATTCCCCCCTCTCCAATAATACCTCTATTGTGTGTTTCCGTGCTCGGGGGCTGAGATAGCACCGAAGAAGTATAACTGAAATTAGCCAATCGGTTTGTTTTAGTTTCACTTTCAATGTAATGAAGTCAGTGTGCCATGCGCGCAATGTCATTACATTGAAAACAAATAAAATGTCTTGGGAGGTTGAGGAAGCTCTTCCCCACCTCCTGATGCTAAAAAAAGGAAAAGGAAATCTCTCTGCTGCTAACACCAGACAGGTTTCTGGGTGGTGTGCCGAGGGCATAACCGTTACGTCCTTGGCACACCAGCACCACAGCCAAGGATGTAACCCTTACGTCCTTGGCATACAAAGGGTTAATGCTTCAGCACATTAATTCCAGATCTTTTGGCTTTGCCAGTAATTTTCATTCAGACTCTAAGCAATGCTGGCGTTTTGCGAGTTCCACCAGACCTACGAGTATTGGATATCAGCAAGATGTTTGGAACATGTAGACTCTTGTGCCTGGGTGTATATCTAACATATACAAAAGAAAGCACTGGAGCCTTATTGAAAGGTGTCTTTTCATACTGAAAGCAACGTAAGACGTATAACAAACAAAACATTCCATGGAACAAGAAGATGTGTATGGCGGATCTTCTAATAAACACAAGAAAGTGCTCCCACAGACATTGAGAAGTTGACTTTCAGGAACCGTATTAAAGGTGTGGAATGTGTACTGAGATAAAGAAAATTAAATGGGGCTTCTTTTGGAATGTCATAAAATGAGGGGTTCACAAAGAGCTCAAAAGGAAGGGGCATTTACGGAGTGGAATAAGTGGTATAACTAAACTATGTAAAACATGTATGTGTTTACATTTATAAAGCACAGACCTAGCTAGGGAGTACCGGAGCATTGTACATTTTAGGGAGTGAGATTGTACACATCAAGTGAGAGTTTAAATCTTTGAATTATCCAGTTACACACAACTACACCATTATAACAGATTAAATGATTTGCCCTAAACTGCACAATTTCCATTGAAGTGCCACTGTGGAATCAAAAATAGGTCCCCAGATTCACCTAGTCATTTCACCACATCTTCTTCCTTAGTTTATGTAAAAAAGTATTAAAAAAAAAGTTCATAGTTGAAAATGCTCCAAAAGTTCACCTTCACCAATACTCGTGAACACTTACATTCTGTTTTGATATTTTCCCAGATGCATTATGCTGTGTTTCCCATACTGTCTAGTGAGTAGACCGAATGTAAATTATTGGGGTTGCACCTTGATTACGTTATCTCTCGTTTAAGTTTCAGGTTTGTCAATGTGCATATGCTCAATGGGTTAAAGTGTAACATGATATATAACATTATTATATACGTATTTAGCAATAATGTAATGGTTTATTAATAGTGGTGCATCTCCATTGTACCTATCAGGGTGGAACAGAGATCATGGTCAAGATGATGAGTACCTTTTTGTTTCCCGCAGCATTTTCAATCATTTAAAATAATGTACAAAGGGTTGATGAATCTTTTTTCAGTTTTTTTTCAGAGTTCGCGCTGAGCCACAGTCAAGCTTCAGGCTCGAGCCTGGCTCGAGCTTTCAGTGGCTTGCCAACCTCTAACACAAAGACCTCTGCAGCAGGTGCCTTAACCACATAGGATATTTTAAAATGCAGAGTTTGCAAACAATTAAGCACAACAGATTTACTGCCACATTTCTCTTTGTTGCTAATCCTTTGTGGCAGATTTTAATAAAAATGAATGCATAGGTTGCGGTCCAGATTTTGTCGGGATCGCATCACTTTTTTGGCACAATCCTGATGCAAAATCTTATTTGTAAAATTTCGTAATGCACTCAAATGAACTAATCATAGACGTGATAAACATATGTGTGTGATATTAGGATCTGATGTCACTTCTTGTGATTTCATTTCTTGTGAGGTCAAGGGTTGTGATGCCACTTCTTGTGAGGTCACGCACCATGATGTCACGTGCCGTTGATGTTATGCACCATGATGTCACTTGCACTTTGCCTAACTTGGTCAGTCCCCCTACTTCTTTTTTGGGACTTATGCCCTGACTGAGGGGTAGTGAAGCAGCAATCTGGAGGAGGCTGTGGTATGGCTGCTACCACGACTATATTTTGTCTGCCCATGGGTGCTTTTTTAACAGGACCTGGGGGTGATTCAGGAGAAGCTACTAGTGCCAGGGGACCAAGATATGGCTGACTTACCCAGGTCCATCTTCCAAAGGGTGCAAAGAGGGTCAAGTCAAGTCAAGGAAAGCTTTATTCGACTGTTATTAAACAATCATAAAAGCACATAAAAACAAACAATTAAAAATGTCATTATACGTTACACAAATTAAAAACAATACTCACTTAACAATATTTGCAGAATAAAAATAAAATAGTCACAAAAATATTAAAAAGGATCGCGTACAACAAGGGGGGGGAATGTCCAGCAATTACAATACATCAGTTATCATACATTTTCTAAACTGGAGCGCCTTCTTCAAGAACATAGCTACCCTCCAAGCTATATGTTCATTCTCCAATAACTGCAATAATATTAAAGCTGGGCGACATTGCCTCAACCCTTGATGTTTTAAAAGAGGAAGTATCCAAGCTTTCCTTAACTCTACATAAAATTTACAAAAAAAGACTAAATGAATCGTAGATTGCTCAAATCGTTTATCACATGGGCAGAATATCAGAATTCGAGACCAGTCGTTCATTTTTGGTATTGTCATTAATCTATGAACGGTGCCCAGTCTAAATCTTGTTAGTAGCATCCTATCGAAGCCTCCGGGTACAAATGATAAGTATGGCTCCATCCCCAGAGAAGTAAGCGTTAGCTGATGTTGCATAACACTAGGTTTTAAAATTTCCCCTGCCATTCTTAGTGAGCCCAATAATTGGAGACCCGCTTTTTTTAGGGCCTTTCTGGTAATTGCCAACATGGAACTTGGGTGGCTGGAGGGAGCACCCGTGGTATGAGTGAGAGGCTGAGTTCGCCTGACCAAGTACTAAGCAGGGGCCCTAGTGGAAATCACATTTTCATGGGGATGGTGCTTGATGGGCCAGCCCGGTGTCTAATCATGATTTGCGAAATTTCAGACAGAAAATTTTATGTCGAGTATTGTATTGATATGGATGTTCAATGTACATAATATGCATATTTTGAGGTGTGTCAATATCAAGAATGTATACTTCTCTTCCTTGTGGAAAATAAATACAGCCCAGGAACATTAAATCTCAAAAACCAAGTTTGGTAGTCTCAGGCTACTTCATTGCTTTGATGCTGGGGTGGGGAATGGGGCTGTTTTTCTGTATTTACACGGATATCATCACCACTCAATCTCGGTGGGTCCCTTGCCTATGTAAAACGTGAACTCTTGTCTCAGGCATGAAGCTTGAGTTTTAAAACCCCCTCTTCAGGCAGACATTCAAAAGAGGAGAGGCATCTGGACTGTGTCTCAGCAGAAGGTGCATTAATGCATAGGACTGCAGTTTCCAGTTTGAAGATGAAATAGGGGAGTAGAAGACAGGGTGGGCACCAGCTGATTGCAATAGTGGGTCAGGTTCAGGGACAGCAACGTCCAGAGGTTGCACAGCCAAGATGCATTTCTTTAAAATGTGTCTGTAAGTTGGAACTGGGTGCCCTTTTTGTTCATATTTTCCAACCACCAATTACCACTCGCAGAGATGGTAAGAAGGCCCAGAAGGGAAACCACACAAGGGCAGAGCGGTCTTGAGTACACCACACTGCTGCGGTAGAAATCTTTGGTGGGCACATTGCCAGGTGCTGTTTGTAGGAAGCTGCCTTTTTATGTAGTGATGCCAATGTAAGAGCACACCATGCAAAAAGTGCAGACGACCCTTATGTGATTTACAGGGCTTACTTTAATAATCCCAAGTGCTTTATTTGTGCTAGTGTGGTTCAGCAGCTTAGGCTTATCAGAGGGCAGTGTTAAGCATCTGTTGTGCACCCACAGTCAATAAATGCTTTACACACTCAAAGAGAAATGTGAAACCAATCTTTATATGAATTTAGACATCAAGATCTTTAAGATAACTTAAGTACTTTCAAAGATATTGATTTTAGAAGTAAACAGTAATATAGCTTGAATAACGGTATTGAGGTATGAGCCTCGAAAACTACAATGTTATCCAATAAGGGAAAAACACACATAGCTAACAGGTACTTGCAGTCGAAGTTTAGAGGTGCCCTTTGGGACTTAAGATGCTAAGGGGCCATTGTCTAAAGTACCACCAGCAGTTTCCTTTTACCTGACCTGGCGTGTCCGGGTGCAGAGGTGCTGGTCGGGATGGTACCCTTGAGCGCTACACCGGTAAAGTCAAGGGGACCTGAAACAAAGCGGCTGCAATGGGGAACCTGTGGACAAGTCCGGCTGATCCCAAAGGAGGGGCCAGGTCATGTGGACCATCAGGCCAAGGGGACTCAGTAGAAGTTGTGGACCCAGGCTGTGGGGCTCAGGTGCAGAGGTGATTAGCTGGCAGGCCATTTGCATTTTAGGCTCTCATGTTTGTCGGTGCCCCTGTAGAGAAGAGAAAAACAAGACAGCAGGGCCACTCTGGTCATGGATCTCATTGGTTCTCAAGTCCCTCGATGTGCAGGAGTATTTCCTAGGCAGTGGTGTCTGGGCTGGACGAGGAGCATGCCTTTGCTGGTGCAAGTGCCCCAGTACTCAGGGTATTGCTGCAGGGGTACTCCTAGAGGGTCTAGCAACTCGAAACTCAGCAGGGAGATGAGGATGACCTCCCAGAGCCACAAAAACGTCCTCCTGAAGTGTTGCTACTTCGGTGGGCCTGATGGCCAACAGCACAGTGAACCAGGCAGATGCGGTCAGTACCTGCAGATGCAGGAGGATCGCTCCTCCACCCTAAGTGAGATAATAGCTGGTTCTTGAAGTGCTGGGCAATACTCCAAGTGTTGGGGAGGATGCACAGCCACAGGACGAGTTCAATTTTTGAAATTGTTAAGGAGCAAGAAGCAAGGCAGGACTTGGCACCAGTTTCTGTGCAGGTCCTTGGTTCTTGCTGTGTTGTCTCTTTTTTGTCCTTTTTGAGCACCCAGAAAGTCAAATCTGTCTGTATCCTGTCAGGGGGACACATAAATACCTAATCTTGAGGTGTTTAGGAGAGTATATAGTAGTAGCCAATAGGTTACCTACCACTAGGGTAACTATACCCCCTATATGACCACTTCCTGTGGGGAGTGAGCATAACCCAGACACAGAAGTCTCTAATTAAAAAAAAAAATCAAGATGGCAAAATCCTTCTTTGGCTGCTCACTTCAGGTAGCCCACCTTATCGATGTGACTAGCCTGTGAGTGAAACATGCCTCCTGAATATCTAATTTCCCGCCTGCTCTGATGCCAAATGGGCCCCAGGGCATGTGGTCTTGTTCTGTAGGTCTGATGGGAAGCCGGGGTCGCATATCAAAGATGGCAGAGCTTTTGAAGCCTCTAGCCTTGATATGCCTAATCACTAGCCATCCCGCTGGAGGAGGCGAGAACACCTTTTAGTATTGTTCCTGGCCTCTGAGAGTGTGAGCTCTCTCTTTCAGGAGTTAGAAACTCATCTGTGGTGGCAGGCTAGAAGATATAAGTCAGCCAACACACTAAGAGACTAATAGGGTTCAAGGGGGCACCTCTAAGGTGCCCTCTGGATGTATGTCTTCATAAATCTAAAACTGGCATCAGTACGGATTTATTAAGACAAGATGTTTGATACCAAACATCATTATTTTCAGTGAAGTCATTATATAGCTGGGTAACTAGAAATGACCAGTGCCCACTACATACCACTAAAATGGCTCACTGATGACTTGCAACGGTTATCAATGAAACTAGGTATCACAGGGGCATATCGGCTCATGCAGTTGTACCCTCACATGTACTATAATGTACACTGCCTTAGGGCTCTAAAAGCCTGCTGTAGAGGTGAATTACACTTAGTAAAGGCAGTGTACTTTGGGATTGCACACTGGGAGTGGGCAATGTTTTGCTTTCAGAATGATTTACAGCATTTCACACATCTTGAAATGGCAGTTTGTTTGCAGTTTAAGTGTGGGTCCTTTTGGGTGGCATAATATATGCTGCAGCCCCTGGGGACCCTCTTTAGCACACATGCCCTGGTTACCAGGGGCAAAATTTACCAGGGTCTTACAGGGGTGCTAAAGTCCTTGCCAATTGGGTTATAATTAACATTTGTATCGTTTTAGGGAAAGAGCACTGGCACTTGGTTAGCAGGAACCCAGTGCACTTCCAATCAAAACCATTAGCATCAGTGAGCAAAACAAAAAGTGGGGCTGACCATGTAAAAAAGAGGTACTTTCCTACACTGTTCATGCACCGAGCCATGCTGATACACTCTGCCAGTCTACTAAATGTTCACCCAGGGCAACAGGCACACACAGCGTTCTGTGAGGTGGAGTGTGAGAGGTCAACACCCAGCAGCCCTCAACATGGTGCAGTATAATATTGCACCTCACTTATATCCCTACTGTGGTGCATGTGTCCAGCTTCACCCAAACTGAGCTACATAGAAATCAAGAGGTAGGGGAACCCAGTGATGGGTTGTTCTCCTCTGCTGGCTGTTTACAGACTGTAAGAGTAACTGTGAGGAATATTTTACTCATCGGCTGCCTGCAGGACCGTCTTTGAAAATTCCCTGCCCAAACTATTAAGTGCTGGTGCCACCCACCATCAACCACCAAAGCAAACTAACTGCCCAGACCCCCATTTGCCAACAGCACTAGGCACGTTCTTATTTCTTAGCCAGTATTTGGTATTTTTAGAAGCAAAGCTGAAAGTGTTCCCCTAGAGAATGCAAGATGCTGTTGGTATGGACTGCCTAATGGACATTTATATAGTGCTTGCTACTGCTTGTCATGGGTAATAAGTGCTGTATAAATGCAATTACATACAATATAATCAGGGCCACAAGAATTAAGCAATTTTAGTATTTTTCGCATAATTATGGATTTCCAGCATTTGTCACATAATTTATCATCTGCTGCATAATCTGCAGATTTTACATTAAAGAATTGTTTCTAGCTCTAAATGTTAAATGTTCACCCAAGGCAAGAGTCACACACAATGTTCTGTGGGGTGGTTTGTGAGAGGTCAGCACCCAGCATTCCTCGACAAGGCGCAGTGAAGAATTGCACCCCACGTGCGTCCCTACTGAGGTGCACGTGTCCTGCTCTACCCAAACTGAGCTACATAGCATGCTAGAGTAACTGTGTGGCATGACAGGCAGCAAGGAAAATTTACTCAGAGGCTGCCTTTTAAAAATCGCTACCCAAACAACTAAGTGCTGGTACCAACCCACCATCAACTTCCAAAACAAACTAACTGCCTGACCCCCTATTTGCCAATATCACAATGAACATTCTTAGTTTTCAGCCCGTATTTGGAATGTTTAGAAGCAAAACTACAAGCACTCCCCTAGAGAATAAACGATGCTGTTGGGAAACAATTCTGGACTGCCTCATGGATACTGAATCATTGCAACACCATTTAAAAAAGAGGAAAAAAAGGTTCTACCCTTTCTTGTATTTCTATAGCGCTTGCTACTGCTTGTCATGGGTAATAAGTGCTATGTAAATGCAATTACATAGAATATAATCAGGGCCACAGGAAATATTGCATTGTATAGCTGCAGCATTTTTTGTATAGTTATGGATCTCTTGTATGTGCCACACACTGTATCATGTGCTCCATGATCTGCAGATTTTACCCCCCAATAAAAGTGTTTCTAGTTCTAATAGTTCAAAAGTTACTAAAAACACAGTGACACATGTTGCCACGCAATGGGAGGCCCTTTGTAAAGGTTGACTGGTCACCTTTCTGTTGCTTATTGCTATATTTGGGTGTTAAACTGGTACTAATGGGGTGAAACCTATGCCCAGACAGTGTTAACAAATATAAAAATGACAAAATAGTGAAGTAATACTATCAGAAAATGTGCCATATTGTGCTTCATAATTCAAATTTTTTGGGAAACATAATTTGGTCACCCTGCCACATATTTTGATAATTCCAGTGGCACTAAATATAATTTATCATTTATGCCCTCTTTACTTGGAAGGTCAGACGTTAACAGCCAGGCTGGGAACCGGGCAGAGACCCTTTCAAGTACAGATGATGCCTAGGTCATTGCAGTGTTAATGAGCAGTCATTGTCTCTCCTTTAAAAGAATGCTACCATAGAGGGCACTGCACAGCCAGAGCCCCCAACATGGGGCCAGCCAACTAGCATATTATAATTCACTGATGACCTTGATTGCTCCCTTGAAGACACTTTCCAGCAGCATGAGAAACTGAAGGTGTCTCTCTTAAGGAAAAAAAAGTTTTTCTCTGACGCCCGCTTCCCCAGCAGTGCTCTGCCCAGGCTTTCCCTGAGACAAGCGCCCATGAAACTCCAGCTACAGCTACAGTACACGACAGGGGGGTGGGGGAACATAAAGCCCTTTTAGCCCAATAGGCGTTGCACACCTAGTTTTCATGTCTACCAGCTTGTTAAATCAGAAAAAAAGGTGGGGTAGAATTGGAAAAGCCACTGGAGCAGCATAAAATTGGCTCTACCCTAATTATTATTCATTGGGCCGCATATGCGTAGTAAAGTCTTGTGAATTCATGAGATATAGGGTTACCCAGCAGAGAAAAGTGCACTTCAAGCTATATACGAAGTGTACATGCTATGTAATCATGACATTTTATATATGTGTTTCTCGAAACCCACCACAGATAAGCCTACACCACGCCACTGTGCAGAAACTGGAGCAAGATCACCGAAGAGCACCTCAACTTCGCCCTCAGCTGCACTCCTCCACCCACCATGACCGACGCCAACTCTGCAGCCAACAAACTCCACAGATGGATCTCCGACTGCGCAAACATGCCCGCATCCCTCCAGAACTCCGACAAACAATGCACCACGAAAGCCACCTAGTTCACCACAGACCTCAGAGAATTCAAACGCACATGCCGCCGACTTGAGAAAGCATGGAGGAACAGTAAAACCTCAGAATCACGCACCGCCTACAGGACCGCCATGACAGAACACCACCAACTCATCAGATCCACGAAGAGGAATTTCATCCAGGACAGAATCCTCTCCAACTCCAGCAACTCCAAGGAACTCTTCAACATCATACAAGAATTCACCAAACCCCACAGTGAAACATCTGACATTCCTCCCTCCCAGAACCTCTGCAACAAACTCGGCTCCTTCTTCCATCAGAAGATCAGGACTTTCTACGACAACTTCGACGAACTGAACCAAGGCACTGACCCAACACCGTCCACCAGCAATGCCACCCAGCCGACCGTCACCGCCTGGACCCCTGTCACCACAGAAGACACCGCAAAGACCATGAGGAGCATAGACTCCAGAGCTCCCACCGACCCCTGCCCACGCACATGTTCCACAGGGCCGCCTCCGCCATAGCACCTGAACTACGATGTACAATCAACTGCACCCTCAAAACAGGCCCATTCCCCGACGACTGGAAATGCGCAGAAGTCAAAACCCTCCTCAAGAAGCTCTCCACAGACCCAATGGAGCTCAAGAACCACAGACCCATCTCTCTCCTCCCCTTCACCGCCAAAGTCACCGAGAAGATCGTCAACATCCAGCTCACAGACTTCATAGAATCCAACTCGATTCTCAACACTTCTCAATCCTGATTCCTCAGCAACCACAGCACCGAGACCGCCCTCCTAGCTGTCACGGATGACATCCGCACGCTCCTTGACCAAGACTACACAGCAGCCCTCATTCTACTAGACCTCTCAGCAGCCTTCGACACCGTCTCCCACCGCACACTAGCCGCCAGACTCCACGACGCCGGCATACAGGGAACTTCCCTAGACTGGATCCACTCCTTCCTCGCCGGCCAACCACAAAGAATCAGACACCCGCCCTTCCTCTCCGAACCCTCAGAGATCAGATGCGGAGTACCAGAAGGATCCTCCCTCAGCCCCATGCCCTTCAACATCTACATGGCCCCACTTGCAACCATCGTCAGAAAACACGGACTCAGCATAGTATCCTACGCCAATGACACCCAGCTCATTCTCTCCCTCACCAAGAAACCCAACATTACCAGACACAGTTTCCAGGAAGGAATGAAGGACGTCGCATCCTGGATGAGCAGCAGCTGCCTGAAGCTCAACTCGGAGAAAACGGAAGTCCTCGTCCTCAGATCTACCCCCTCCATGTGGGACAACACCTGGTGGTCCCCCGCCCTCGGCAACCCTCCAACACCCACGGACCATGCCCACAACCTCGGCATCATACTCAACTCCTCCCTCACCATGAACCGACAGATCAATGCCGTATCCTCCACCTGCTTCAACACCCTCTGCATACTTCGCAAGACCTTCAAATGGATCCCCCCAAATCCAGAAAGACCATCTCCCACGCACTCATAACCAGTAGACTGGACTACGGGAAAGCCCTCTATGCCGGAATCAGCAAATCTCTACTCCACAAACTCCAGGCCGTCAAGAATGATGCAGCAAGACTCGTCATCAGCATCCCACGACAAGACCACATCACCCAGAACCTACGAGACCTCCACTGGCTCCCTGTCGAAAAAGAAGTGACCTTCAAGCTGCTCACATACACCTTCAAAGCCCTCCACAACACTGGACCCCAATACCTCAAGGCAAGGATCTCCTTCTACGCCCCCAAGAGAAACCTCCACTCCGCCGACCTTGCCCTGGCCGAAATCCCCCGCATCCGCAGAGCCAAAACAGGAGGAAGATCCTTCTCCTACATCGTGGCCAAGACCTGGAACGAACTCTCCCTCAGCATCAGACGTACCCCCACACTGCAGGCATTCAGGCAGTGCCTCAAGACCTGGTCTTCAGATGAGCCGGAGCTGCCCGAAATCCCCCCACTCCTCCCAGAGCCTTGAGACCCTCACAGGAGAGTAGCACGCTTTACAAATCCCTGATTGATTGATTGATTGATGTGTTTACTAATGCTTTTACTTTTCTGTAACAACGAATTCCAGATTATATGCATTTATATGAAAAGGTTATGCTTTTGATATATAATGGAACATGTATTCATGAAAAGTTGCCTTTTATTTTATAATGTGACTTCTCATGTTAGCTTTTATTGAGCTGTAACGTGTATTGAAATCCTGATTTTCTTAGCTTGTCCAGAGGCCTTAAGCACTAGATTGAGCAATGTTTAACCTTCAACTTGAATGTTTTCTTGGATGTAGTGTTCTTTTACCCTCTCCAGGTGCCTGGTGCAATGACCTAATGAGTGAATATGAATACAATATTATCTACACAGCTGCATTTTAATAAAACTCCCATCTATTATTTACACAAAATTTTCTGATGCATCCTTAGATCGTAAATACGCGTTATAAATTTATAAAATAGAGACCATTACCTAATAAGACTCTTTCTTTTTTTCATTATACTTTTCAAAAGGCCACTCATGATCGTCACACAATAAACATTTTCCATTAATTGCAGATATAAAAGGCCGGGCGACATTGCCTCCAGCCCCCATGTCTTAACAAAGGCAGAATCCATCTAACTCTTTCCTTTGAATATATTTTACAAAAGAGAATCACATGGATAGTTGACTGCTCTGAAATATCATCACACGGACAATGACACAATTTTCTTGACCAATCATTAACAGAGGGAAACTAACCAGGCGGTGAAAACAGTCAAACCTAAACCGTGTAAGAAGGAATCTATCATACCCTCCAATACACCAAACCAGATAAGGCTGGATACGATAGGTTGACAATGTTAAATAATGCTGGATCACCATGCATTTATTCATCTCCTGTGCGGCTCTTAAGGACTCTAAGTGTGTCATACAGAGAAGTTTAAAATCTTTCCTAGATATAGAATTCATGGTTTCTGGACCTAATGAGTGAAGAAGAGCTCTTTGTGTGTGAACAGATAAGGAGCATGAAGGGAGTCAAGAGCGAATGAAATTAACGGCCAATGGGGAGGTCTGCTCTCCGTGTGGAAGGAAGGACCAAGACTCAAGGTCCTCTCAAAGAATGCAGATCAAAGAAGAGAGTTATGATGCTGTTTTTCAAAGAAAGAAGAATTATGGGTCCACTTGCCGGAGAGAATGTTGAATTAGAGTTTTAATTGGGACTTTGGTCCTGATTTAGGAGGGTATCTGAGGGTATAACTATGTGTTGTTCTATTGCCCAGCCCCAGATTCAGTTGGAGATTTCAGAGTAGATTCAGGAGTACACTCTAACACAGACGCATATTCCTTCTGAGACTTTTTAGGATAGCAGAGGCTTTGTGTTCTATGCTTTATCTCGTTGTGTGGCTACATGCTATGCAACACTTTACCGTAGAAAACCTCTACTGAAGTGTAAATGCTGACAACTTTATTTACTTTATGGATCTGTTTGGGATTTAGTTTAGTATTCTTTAATGTTAGAATTAGAAACCTAAATGCATCCTAGACAGTAAGGTCAGAACTTTCAATCTCCTCCTCATCATGCTGTATTTTTGTTGATCTGTACTATCGCAACTGAGATTCTCATAGGTTACTTGTTATTGAGGATTAACTTTGTTCGTAGAGCTGGAAGTCCTTTGATAATTTTGTATTGGTATGCAATGTTCCTGAGAATAATTTAGGTTACGCTGGTTTGAATTTGGAATAACTCTATACTTAACCTGATTTTTGACTTGGAGCTTCACTGTGTAGCCAAATGGGTTGCACTGTAAATGTGAACTTGAACTAATATCTCACTCCTTTATCCCTCAATCTCCCTAAAAAGATCAGCATGAAGGGGACAAGAAAAGGGCCCAAATCCCCTCCACTGGAGTACCACTCGCTTTGGATCAGGAAAACAAAATTTGAGTCACAGCCGCAGATCAAAATTCTATGATTCTCTGCAAATTATTGATTGTTCCCATATATAAAAAATAAATAAAAACAATGATCCACATATTTTTTAAATGTATTATTATGCTGGAGGTTTGAGAGCATTATTAGACTCATTTTGGTTTCATATTTTCAATCAGGTCGTGGCCTAGCAGTTAGAGCTTCTGACTGTGAAACCAAGAAATCAGCATGTGCTCAACATCATGTGATTTTGGACACATCAGTTTGTTTCCCCATGGATTAAAAAGTAAAAGTCCAAAGTCCTGCGCTCAATACAAATGCAGGTGAGCACACAAACCTTTGCAGGAGGTGATGTCCATGAGGCAGCACTGTACATGATGGGACATATGGTTCACTACACTACAGCATGCGGCAAGCACAAAAGTTAAGGAACTACATCCTGAAAGGAACTACCTCCTTCAGCTGCCCGCTGACTCATTCAGCATATAAAAACAAACCAATAGGAGAAAAATACAAGCACTCTTTCTGAGATGGTGCACAACGTCTGACCAATCAAATTATGTAAACATGGCTCCAAACATGTGGGCAGACCCCAAGCTTCTCTGTAGGTGATTCTCACATAATTGTCTGGCGACAGCTGTACTGTCAAGGCAGATCATAAAAATCAGAAAGTTAAAAAAGGATTCTGAATCAATAGTAAGGCTGGTCTATCTGGCTTGAAACAGATTCCAGCAGGGCTGTAGCCGTGAGAGGCAATGGATAGTGAAATTGGGCAAAGTGAGTACTTGAGGGCTGGTAGGGCAATATGAGGGCTGACTGGGTACAGAAGGAAGGTCTGAATAGCGAAATCAGCAAAGGAGATCAAAGGCTAGTCAAGTAGTAGTGAGGGGGAGGTAGATATGGTCCACAAAAAAAGTCTCAGAGATTCAGCAGAGGGGTTCAGAGGGCCAGAGGAGATGGCAGTGAAATGCAACGATTGAGGAGTTGGTCAGAGCAGTGGCATAAAGGCCCAGAGCGTTGACAAAAAGAAGGCGTCTTAAGTTTTGAGGTCCAAGTAAAAATTGCAGTGCTTACAGAAAGGGCTGGTTGCACTCTTATATTGAAGTGTAATCAGTATTCGCAAAGCTCTAGTGGAGAGAGACTGGTAGGTAAGATGAGCTTTAGAGCACATCAACTGTATTATTGATATTTTATTGTGCTGGGAGGTACCTTACCTTGGGGACCTATTGCTCATGAAATTGAGGTTCAAGACCATCTCCGATACATCAAATTGTGGAGTTCTAAGCTGAGTTCAGAGCCTCCTAGTGCAGTGGAATGGGGCTGAAGCCAGACACAGCTTTAGTCTGAAGGTCAGTAAAGGAGATTCTAGAAAGAGGCTATCTGGTGTGGTTTGAGGGGTCTCGGAACTGCCAGAAGAATTATGGCTGAGGCTTGTTGAACTGGTATAAGAGCTGATGACCATCAGAGGATAGGGGTGGCAAGAACATGTTTGAACTTGGTGGGAGGTTGGAGAGCCATCTGAAGGGTAGGTGGGCTGACAGAAAGAATAGGAATGGCTCTGATACTTGGCAGAAGATCTCTAAGGTGTGGCCCTATGTAGAGGTAATCATAGAATAGGCAAGATTGTCTGAGGTCCAGAAGCTGAGATTGAAGATGCAGCTGACAGTGTTATAGTGTTCAGAATGCTTGGAAGGCAGCCTATGATTGCCAGAAGAAAGGGGATGTACATAGGAGTGTGTAGACTGTAGCACAGAGGAGGTTATAATGGAATTGTAAAAATGGGATGGCTGTGGATGAATGTTGTCCGAATGGGTGCTATGGGTTTGGACTGGTATTTTGCTGAGGTACTTAATTAGGCTGTTTAATAAACAAATTCAGACAATGTTTTGCTTTTTTTACAGAATTTTTAAATTAGTTTCAGCAATTTAATTCTTCCTCCCGTGGCCTGACACTAATATGACTCCCTGCACCTAACCCAAAAGGAAGGGGAACATTAACAAACAGCACTGCAACCCTTCATGGTAGAACAGTGTATAGAACAATATCACGGTCTTGTCCTGCAGCTCCAATGTCCGACCCTCATGCACATTGCCACTCGCCAAAGTCTCAGGAATCTGAAGCGCATTAAGTTCAGCGGCTGCCACAGTACCATTTATCTTGACCCATAGCCCTCTCTCTGACGCGGCTGTTCCCGCCGCCCATGGCTCCCTCTAACATTAAACGGATCAGGCTCTCTGAAAGTGCGTGCAGGGTGAACGTCTGACATGTCCAGCCAGGACCAAACATCCTCTGGGTGTTCGAAGAAATGAGACCTCCTGGAGGAAATAACATGGAGCTTGGCAGGATACAGCAGCATAAACCTGAGATTCATAGTATGCAATTGCCACTACACCTCAATGAAGGATTTGCGCTTGTCCGGCACATGTTGGGTATAATCCGGATAGATAGCTATGTTACAATGTTCATACTGAGGGATGGGAGCCTCTCTAGCCACCCTCAGGAATGCGTCCCTGTCTCTATCATTCAGAATCCGACTGATAATCACTCTCGGAGAGGCGCCAGGTGGGGGGACCCTAACTAAAGCCCTATGTGCTCTTTAGACACTGAACAAAGGAGACAGGTCCTTAGGACAGAGCACAGTCTTCACCCAATTCTCAACAAACTGCACAGCAGACAGCCCCCCTGCCCTCTCAGGGAAACCCAACAATCGAACATAATTTCTCCTGGAACATCCCTCAGCATCCTCCACTTTCTGCACCAGCGAGCCAGAGGCTGTTTGCAGCTGAGCTACCTGTTGTTTAAGCTGCTTCACCTCCGTCTGTAAGGTAGTTAAGTCGGCCGCTGCAGTTTCAACTTTGTCAGCCACCTTGCGGAAGTCAGCCCTCAACAGATTAACCTCTATGGACACCCCGGCAATCTGACTCTCCAGGTCTAACCCTGATCCCTGTATGGCCTCCAGGAAGGCGGCATGAGATGGCTCCCCCTGCATCTCTGGTGAGGGATCCGGGGACCGCTGATGCACTGATCAAGTGAGTGTATGAGTAGCCTGGCTGGATGTAGTGTACTGCGGAATGGTATTCCCCTGCTGTTGTTGCTGTGGCCTGTCCTTACCCATGGTGAAGGAATAAAAGTGACGCGTCGCAACTCATTGCCCTCCGTGGGCCCACAGACACCCACAAGACTGTCCGAGGTCCGTAACTCTGGACAGCGCCCCAGCCCAGGATGCCGTTCAGTAAGTCCAGATCGCAAAAGGGAAGCGGGCACACAGTAGATACATACCTTCATGAGCAGTACGAGCACCAAGAAACACCCCCGGGGAACACTCACTTTCCTAGAGGTCCACCAAATCAGGGCACTATTCTTCTAGACCAGACCGTCTACTGCAACACTCCCCAGGGGCACCCCGGTACCAGTCATCTCCAGAGTAGGCCTACCATAAACCAGACCAGCTTGTCATTGGGCTGCTGTACGTCTAGACAGGAAGCACCAAGCAGTCACGCACAACAAGCCGCAATCACCTATCCAGAAGGGGGACAAGAAAGAGGCAAAAACAGTCCCAGGAAAGTGCCTTGGGCAGGCAGTGATGAGCCCCTCTCAGACCGGGAGGCCACAGGACTCTCACCAAGGGAGGGAGAATCAGGTGATCATCCTCCACTTAGTTCCTTCGGCAGGTCACTTCATGTGGCCGATGCACCCATGCTGCCCCCTTCAACCTTGTGACTCCAGGCCCGCATCTCCGCCTTTTCCCCCAGGCACTGTAAACGGGCTGCACCAGGCCTTTTCACCCAAGCTCTCATGTCGGCAGATCTCGCGGCTCCCAACAACCAGGGATCCACTATGCTGCAGCTTGGCCACACCCCTCAGGTCGTGGACAGCCCTCCGACGGGGACCGCTCCATTGGAGTAGCAATTATCGTATGAAAGCCCCAAATGTAGGCAGGGCAATCCCGAAGCTCAAGGGATTGCATCTGTAGCTCCAAAAGGTGCTGAAACAGTAAGATGTAGAAAACGGGGGGACGGAGCTCCTCACAGGCGTGTCCGAGCAGCCATCTTGGCTAGCCACACCTGAATTCAGACAATGTTGGGATAGGAATGTCCCCTGCATGGTGTATAGGTTTGTATCCCTGCCTCAAGTACCCAATTAAATGTGAAACTGGTACCCTGTCTTTTTTTTATTGGTCCTGCAACCACACTGATCTAGTGTGTGTGAAAAGACATAGGCATGTCCAATAAATGCAAGGTCAATAACCTGTTCTGCAACCTGAAGGGTGCACCAAGCATGCCCCATAATTGACATCAGGCTACTGTCCATTGCCTGGATTGATCAAATTAAATGGTGATGACATCATACCTTGTCTTCTGAATTTTTAATTTTGACCAGAACTTTTTTCAATGTCAAACAAGAGAGTGGTCTACTGCCAGCACTCAAATTTCCACTATAGTGAAGTTCCTAGACCCTTGCCCTGACATTTCATGTGTGGGTGGAGTGCATGTATGGTGCGGTGGATGTGTAGCCCATGAGCAGTGTTAAGACTCTGTTTGTGGTGAGACTCTGAGTGCTGGAACCAGTGGGATCCATTTTAGATGTCCCCTGGTTTAGCACAACACAAGTTGGAGAGTGGCTATAGCTCCCCCAGACAACGAAAGAGTATTGCCTGCATTCCTATGGCTGGATGGTGGAGACCCGGAAACTGAATGGAGGGAGGATGGAGGACAGGGCTATTCTCAGAAAATCAATGAGGTACTTGTTAACAATGGGTTGCTGATTAGCTCTTCCTGAGCTCTGCCATTTGGTAGATGGTAGGGTAAGGTGGGTCAGTTTCTGTTGTTAAAGGTGAGGATGTTGCTAAGCAGGGTCTATCCATTTGTCTGGCTCTGAATACAGCTTCAGGAAAGCTGATGGCAGCCAGATGCGCTCCTTAATCACTACATTCCTATGGGTGGGAAAGCTCCCCAATGTTTATTTTCAAAAGTGTTTTCTATCAGTGTACAAATGTGGTTTGGGGACTCTGACTATAGACTTCATTACTTGCTAGTCTAGATGGCCCTGATAGAGGATTGGCTATCTACTGACAGACACGACTCAGCTCTGAGGCTTGAATTACAGATCCTGGATAAAATAAGGACTCAGCACCTGCTCTATTGTGGTCCCCCCAGCTTGCCCCTCCACACATAACAAGAGTCCCAGTGCTTTTCTGGCGAGATGCCCTGAAGCATATTAAATGGTTAGATAAGTTGACTAATGAGACCCCACTTTGGGCCAGAACCGGGCTAGTGCCAGTGTCTCAATTGCTTGGGTTCAGACCAGGGGATCTTATAAGGATTTCACTTCTAGGGGATGTTTGGGTAAATGACCAAATTAAGGGGAATATTTACAATAAAATGTCAGAGCACTGAGCTGCTCCAAATTTGGCAGCGCCGCGCTTCGACATTTTCAAAACGCAGGGATGCACTGTATTCACAAGAATACGGCACACCCCTGTGTTTGCCCTAGCACTGCCGCACAAAAAGGTGCCTAGCCCCAACACAGGCACCCTGCCGCCATGTTGCAAGGGGGCCTATGCTGCACAGATGATTGTTTATGTGGAGGAAGAGACACCTTCCTGCACATAAACACTCAATAGTGATGATTTGCTCCTTCTATGAAAGAGCAAAAAACTAGGAGAAAAGAATCATTTCTCCTGGTATCGCCATTCTAACACCTGATATTCCATGGCATTAGTTTTTTGGCACTGCCTCAGCCTTATAAATCTGGGGCAGCATCAAAAAGCAATGAATGTTGCGGTGGAACGCCCAGAGCAAGGCATGGGAGATTTAAAGGACAATGAATGACAAAAGGTTAAAATGGGTTTATTGGCAAAGAGTGATATTGCACAATGTTGGAGAGTAGCAGACCTCCCACAGTAAGAGACTGGTATGGTGGAATGGATGCTGCTGCAGAAACAATGATTTATAATGAAGGGGAGATGCTAATAAATACCAGAGGATCTGGGGCCCTTGGATTCTGGTCAGTAAGAATGTTTCTGTTCTAAGTGATATTCACTGTGCTGGTCCTTCTCATAGAATTGTAAAATCTGCAGATGACAAATTATGTGGCAAATGCGGGAGATCCATAATTATGTGACAAACACAGTGACCGCACAATTGCACAATTCCATTGGCCATAATTATATTGTATGTAGTTGCATGTATATAGCACGTATTACCCATGACAAGCAGTAGCAAGCATTGTACAAATATAAAAAAGGGGAGACCTTTTTTCTCTTTTTTTAAATGCTGTTTCAATGATTCAGTGTCCATTAGGAAGTCCAGAATTTTTTAACAACTGCATCTTGCATTCTCTAGGGTCGCGCTTGTAGCTTTCCTCCTAAAAATTCCAAATACTGGCTACGCAAGCAACACCCATGGCGTCTGATGCATTCCCAGATTTTTCGTAAACGCTAGAATGTGTCAGATTTCTATGTCTCCCCAGGGCAGACTTTAAAGTGGGGAAACGAGGAGAAATGCCTTCATTTCTCCTAGTTTTTTGCTCTTTCTATGTGTGATGTGTTCTGCAACACACATAGAAGCAGGAAAGCACCATCAATTATTGTTTTTTGTGCAGTAAGGTGTTACTTTCTTCACAAAAACAATCATCCTTGGAACGCAGGTACCCTTGCACCATGGTGCAAGGGTGCCTGCGTCAGCCCTAGGCAGCCAATTGTGCACCAGCGCAGAGGAAATCACAGGGATGCATTGCATTGCTGTAAAGACGTCGCACACCAGCACTTTTCTAATGATGCAGTGCAGAGCAGCAAGATGGCTTGCAGTGCTGCACTGAGTCATTTTCCAGTAAATATGCCCCTAAGAACGTGCATAGTGCTATTGGCAAATGACTGTCTGGGCAGTTAGTTTGTTTCGGTGGTTGATGGTAGGTGGCACCAGCACTTAATAGTTTGGTCAGGGATTTTTAAAAGATGGTCCTGCAGACAGCCTCTGAGTAAAACTTTCCTCACAGTTACTCTAAAAGTCTGTAAACAGCCAGAAGAGAAGAGCAGCCCATCACTCGGCTCCTCTACCTCTTGATTTCTATGTAGCTCAGTTTGGGTAGGACACATGCACCACAGTAGGGACATACGTGGGGTAAAATATTTCACTGCACCATGTCAAGGGATGCTGGATGCTAACCTCTCACACTTCACCGCACAGAACGCTGTGTGTGCCTGTTGCCCTGGGTGAACATTTAGTAGACTGGCAGAGTGTATCAGCATGGCTCTGTGCTTGAACAATGTAGGAAAGTACCTCTTTTTTACATGCTAACCCCCACTTTTTGCTCACTGGTACTGATGCTTTGATTGGAAGTGCACTGGGTCTCTGCTAACCAAGCCCCAGTACCAGTGCTCTTTCCCTAAGATGATACAAATGTTAATAGTAACTCAATTGGCAAGGACTTTAGCACCCCTGTAATACCCTGGTAAATGGTGCCCCTGGTACCCAGGGAGTGGGTGCTAAAGAGGCTCCCTAAGGGCTGCAGCATATATTATGCCAGCAAAGGGATCCACACTCAAACTGCATGCAGACTGCCATTGCAGGATGCGTGAAATGAGCAAACCACTCAGAAAGCACAACATTGCCAACTCCCTATATGCCATGGCAAAGTACACTACCTCTACTATATGTAAGTTACCCTTACAGCAGGCCATTAGAGCCCTAAGGCAGGGTGCATTATAGTACATGTGAGGGCACAGCTGCATGAGTAGATATGCCCCTGTGATGCCTAGTTCCATTGCTAGCCATTGCAAGTGTTCTGGAAGCCATTTTAAAGGTAAGTACTGGGCATTGGTCATTACGAGCTACACAGCTACCTAGTGGTTTCACTGAAAATAATGGTGTTTGGTATCAAACACCCTGTCTTAATAATTCTGTACTGATGCCAGTATCAGATTTATGAAGACATGCGCCCCAGGTGCACTTTAGAGGTGCCCCCTGTAACCCTACTAGTCACTAAGGGCCTAATTCCAATTCAGGTCAGACAGCAACCGACGGCTAGTCGGTTGCGGTCTGACCAGCATCTTCTGCTGTGGTCCGACCGACACATTACGATGCGTGCGATCGAAGGTAGTAGTCGCAGGAACCGACCAACGCTTTCGGTCAGAAACTCACTATAAACCCTTAAGAACTGCGTTTTCGCGGTCGAGATTATGATGTTGGTTTCCGTCATCCATTCCATGTCGGCCTTTCTGACATGGAAAGGCTGTCGGAAAGCGACACTAGGGGCCCCTAGCAGGGCCACCTTCCATCCACAGCCTCTGCATTTGGTCCTGGGGAGCAACTATGGTGCCCCCCTGAAAATCCCTGTACCCTGAGGCAGGCACCGTGAGGTGTCTGTCACAGGGTGCAGGGATGATCACAAACTTCCATTTCTCAATGGGAGCTAGTGCTGCGGGCTGTTTCTGCCTGCTGCACAAGCTTCCACTATGTGCGGGCGCACGGTAGTTAGGTGTTCGAACCACCGACCTATGGTCAGGCGGTTACCTCACTGAAACAGTGTTGGTTGGATGCAACTTCGACTGACATCGTTAGTGTGTTGGCTGACTGGTATCTTTCAGCCTACCACCACAGATGAGTTTCTGACCTCTTGCAACAGAGAGCCCACACTCTCAGAGGCCAGGAACAAATCTTGCTGGGCAGAAGAGGTTCTCACCTCCTCCAGCCAAGGATGGCTAGTGATTTAGCATATCAAGGCCAGAGGCTACAAAGCCTCTGTTGTCTTCAATATGCGACCCTGGCTTCCCCCAGACCTAGGGAACGCCACCCCCTGCCCTGGGGCCCATTTGGCACATCGGCAGGCGGGGAATTATATGCAGGAGGCGTGGTTCACTCACCAGCTAGTCATGCCCCTAAGGTGGGCTACCTGAAGTGAACAGCCAAAGAAGGGTTTCAACATCTTGATTTTTAGTGAAATAGACACTTCTGGGTCAGGGTTATGCCCACTCCCCACAGGAAGTGGTCATATAGGGGGTGTAGTCACCCTGGTGGTAGGCAGCCGATTGGCTACTACCATATACTGCCCTAAACGCCCCTAAATTGAGTATTTACGGGTCCACCTGACACCAGACAGACAGATTTGACTTTCTGGGAACTGAAGAAGGACAAAGAAGAGACTACACAGCGAGAACCAATGACCTGCACAGAAACTGGTGCCAAACCCTACCTTGCTGCTTGCTCCTTAACAGTCGCAAAGACCAGACTCGTCCTGCAGCTGTGAATCCTCCCCAGCACTTGGAGGACTGCCTAGCACTTTGACAACCAGCTATCATCTCCCTTGGGGTGGAGGAGCCACCCCCTGCATCTGCAGGCACTGACAGCATCTGCCCAGTTCACCATGTTGTTAGTCAATGGGTGCACAGAGGGAGCAACACTTCAGGAGGAGATTTTTTGGCTCTGGAAGGTCATCCCCATCTCTTTGCTGAGTTTTGAGACGCTATACCCGCCAGGCGCCCCCTTGCACCAACACTCAGATTACCGGGCATTTGCACCAGCCAAGGCTTGTCCATCATCCAGCCCAGACACCATCACCATGGAAATCCTCCTGCACATTGAAGGACTTCAGGACTGACAAGACACAAGACCAGAGTGGCCCTTACTGTTTTGTTTTTATCTCCTCTACAGGAGCACCAACAACCATGAGAGCCTCAAAAGTAAGTGGCCAGCCTCTGCACCCAAGCCCCACAGCTGGGGTTCACGACTTCTGACTGCGTCCCCTTGGCCTAGGTGAAGGAAGTGACCCGAAATGGGCCACCCGGGTCACTAGCGACCACCTCTTTGCCTTCCAAGAAATGAAGAGTCGAGAAGACAGTAGAGAATACAGACCAAGCAATTTTATTAGAAGTTTCGCTGCAGCGGAGTCTGGTCTGACCAGCCTCATGGGATTGCTGCCGATGGACTGACTCCCCCAACTTAAAATCAGATATTATACATTCCCAATTCCAAGAGAACATGCACAGACTGGAAAATTCCAGCTCAGGCTACAGTGAACAAAGGCAGCAAAGAAAGATGAGCCATGGCACAGGACTGGGTACATGCTATCTCGACCCCAAGGCCGTTTGGCCGGTGCCTACCATTCTAAGATGTGGGAACGGGTCTATCTAAAAGCAAAAGTATGCAACAATAGATAATACATTCATTAGTGGAGCGAAGCTTCAAACTTGAGGAATACAAGCTAGATGCGCAGGGGCAGCCTTTCTGCTGAGGCAAGCATTATGAGACAGAAGCTCGATCTCAGTTACAGAACAAGATGGCGTCAATAAAGATGGCGCCATGAATGCTAACTTAACGCGGAAGAGAGTTTGAGCATCGCAAAGAGGACATTTCAAGTGTGTGCATTACGGAAATAACATTTCAAATCTAACAGACCCTTCTTTTAGCATTCATGCTAAGCTTTATTGGTGCCATCAGGTAAGGGTCTTTACAATTCTAAAGCGAGGAAAAGAGAAACATTCACACATAGACTATCATTGCTAACATATGGACTCTCCATGAAAACTAATACTCTAAAATGTTAAACACAGGTAATCAATATTCAAAAATACCCTCGTCTATACTCATCAAATCCTGAATACTCTGCATCATCATAGCCTTTGCATTAGATTCACGCCTCGGGGTCCTAGGACGTGCCTTGAACATTGATACACAGCAGGCACAACAGTCAGGGAGACAGTGTATGCACAGACAGCATGTCAAAATGATACCTGCTATGGCAACCAAAAAGATTAGAATCTTCCAACCCCAAGTGGTGAATAGGCCCCAGAACCATCCCGTGAATGACCATGTACCATTCTCCTGGTGTATATCCGAGGCTATTTTATGTAATTTTTGTATAGCAGCGTACACAGTGGGGGCGTGGTCAGGGATGTACACACAACAGCTACTGCCGTTGACACGACAGGCCCCACCCCGATCTGCAAGGATGACGTCTAAAACCATCCGATTTTGAAGGGCAACAAGTCTTGTAGCCTGGACCTCTACTGTGATATTTGTCAAAATCCCTGCAGTTATATTTATGACTCCTTCCACCACCCTAGTGAGCCGTCTAATGTTAAGACTGTTAGCCATAGGACCCCAGAAGGGTATGATACCTTTCATTGCATTCGTGAACTGCTGCAGGGTGGTGTCTGTCTGAACTATGTCATCAGTGCTAATCATTCTCTTAAACCGGAGTACATGGGCACCTCTACGCTGTAGACAATGGTCCTTATGGTAATTGGGAGGGGCTATATGCACAGGTGGCAAGAGGTAAGAAAGGTAACATTTTCCCGACCACCCTTCAGGAAGCCACACATAACCATGAGCTCCACAAACAAAATAGACATTAGGTGGCGGAATCAAGGGTGGACTTTTTGTTACTCTCAAAATATAAGTAGTGTTGCATCTGCTCTCCCCCACCTCTATTTCTCCAGCCCCCTGGACACAGAAAGGAGCCATGACATCCACCACTGACAAGGGTATCGGCTTATCTTCAGTAACGTTGCGGGTCTGAAAGGACTGGTAGTATTCTGATGCGTTGAACTGTAGATAATTGTCCCTTTCCGCCTGAGACCAATTTCCTTTCCTCACTCCCTTGGACGCATGCATGCAAGAGCTCAAAAACAACCTGCCAAATGGCTCTCGGCCTGTGGGAGCACTGGGGGGTACTCTATGCTGGAAACGTACATTCTGAGTCAGGGTACGAGAACTAGCACTTTTTCGTTCCAATGTGTCAATCTGGTGAAATGAACGGACCATGCTAAGCAATGCAAACCACCCTTCACAGCTACTAACATATGACAATGGCATGGATAGCAAGTTCTCACTTCTATGATTTACTGAGGGCAACAACCCACATACCCAACATTTTGTTGTATTATAAGCAGTGTGCGTTTGATGCAAGGTCTGAATGAACACATTATCTTTATAAGACTTCCTATGCTCCTCCTTGTGAGGCACCAGAGTAACGAAGATATGCTCGGGGGAGCAGGCGTAGTACAAATCAAAGTATGCACAGGATATTTCTCCTCCAGAAAATACGTTACCCCAAGTATCAATATTAAAGAAATTAGAATAATTGCTACGAACTCGACTTTACTTTTCACAGACCAGGAGGACCAGACAGGCCCATCCAGCTCAGGACGCGGAGCTGCGAAAGGCTGCTCTTCCTCCTGAAGGGGGCGACCAAAGGGATACATTCTTGTAAAGGAGCGGAAAATACTTACACTTGAAGCCAAGCTGGAATAAAAGCAAAAAAACTAAGACAATATATTGTTCATTAGACGTAGGCGCTGTTGGGCACCGGCGGTGGAGCTGTTCGTCTAGCTCGGATCCAGATCCCACGTTGCAGGGCAAAATATCTTCTCCTCGGAAACACAGTTCGTTTGCCCTGTTTGGTGACTGTCCGAATAACCCACCAATCTCCCTTTCCCTAAGGTATCGTTGGTACCAAGGGCAGGTTATGTTCGCCCTATTCTTCAGCAATGCAGTCCATCCCTACTAAGCTGACTTTCCCTTTGGTGCACTGCTCCTCTTACGGGGGCGCAACTTGTACCTCAACCCTCCAGGCACAGCGGGGTCAGAGAACAAGGGGTCATGTTCAAGGGGACCAAGGGGCAAAGGGTCAGACTCAGACAGGTCGGTGGATTGGGGCTCAACTGGACGTGACTCAATCACAGGTGGGCCAACAGGCTGGGGCTCCTGGATGGCCTTAATTTCAGGTGGCACCGTCTCATTCAGCACTGCATGACTCTCCTCCTCCAACGGTGCCCACGTGAGTCGGGCGTCTGAGAAGGGAATGAACCGTGGCACCGGCTCCGTCTCACAATCCCCAATCCCGTCCACGACCCACTGGTCGTAGGGCAGCGGGAGGGGCACCCTCTTGCAATGAGTGCTGTGGATCCAATTCTTCCGACCGTCGACCTTCACCGCTGTCCTGGTGGCCAGAAGGACCTGCAAGGGTCCCTTCCAGCATGGCTCCAAACCGCTCTTCCGCTGAAAATTCCGGACCAGTATTCAATCACCTGGCCGTATCTCGTGACTTGGACCCTCTGGATTTTGCTGCAATGTTTCAGCGATCTGTTGGTGAATAGAACGCAAATTTTTAGTCAACTCAAAAAGGTAGTCTATAAGCAAGGGGTATTCTATGTCGGAGAACCTGCGAGGTCACGGGACGCCCCAAACATTTGCCGGGCGTCCAAACACGACCTCATTCGGGGACAATCCTGTTCTAGAGTGAGCTGTGACTCTCGTACATTAGTGCTAGGGTTAAAGCATCTGGCCACTGCAATCCTGTGCTCTCTTTGATCTTGGCCATTTTCAACTTGAGAGTACCGTTATACTTCTCAACCAAGCCTGCTGATTGGGGGTGGTTCGCCGCATGAAACTTTTGCAGAATGTGCAACCCGTCGCACACCAATTGGATGACTTTGGTATTGAAGTGGCTGCCATTGTCACTCCAAATCAAACGGGGCAAACCAAAACGCGGGAAGAACTCTTTCAAGAGTACCTTCGCCGTCGCCATGGCGGTGTTCTCTTTAGTGGGATAGGCCTCAATCCATTTACTGAATGCACAGACAACCACCAACACATATTTCAAGTTATTGACTCGTTCCATTTCGATGTAATCCATCTGGAGAACCTCGAAAGGGAAGGAAGGTGGTGCAAAACTGCCAACAGGAGTGGGGGTAGCCTTCCCAGGATTGTGCATCAGGCAGATCATGCAGTACTTCCCCAGGTGGACTGCAACCTTGGGAATATTGTCATTCCTCCATACGGGGTCTAGCAGCTTACAAACCCCCTTTGCACTAATGTGGGCTGGCCCGTGCGCCATGGTAACCACAGGGAGGACATATGCATCTGGTAGAATCCATCTCTGCTTTCCAATTTGTCAATCCAGCACCCATCCTCATCCAAATTAGCCGTGCTCTCCTGCCATATTGCTAACTCCTCAATTGTCGCCTCACTCTGAATCTCCTTGACATTTTCCAGTGTGTCCTCAAACATCCCATTTTCAGGCACCTATCTAGCTGGACCTGCCACAAACATCTTTTTCATTTTAGTTTGTGCTATCTCCTTTGCTATCTGATCTGCAAATGCGTTCTCCCTCCCAACATCATCAGTTATTGCCTTGTGAGCACTGCACTTCACTATTGCTAATTTCTTAGCGAGTGCCAGGGCTGACAAAAGTCTGCGTATTAGTGGGCGATTCTGTATTCTCATTCCATGGGACGTTAGGAACCCCCGCTCCGCCCAGGGCCGCCCAAAATTGTGAGCCACGCCAAACGCATACTGGCTGTCAGTATATATATTGACAGCCAGTCCCTCACTCAACTCGCAGGCACGAAGAAGGGCCACCAACTCTGCAGCTTGTGCTGATTGATAGGGAACTCGTGATGTCTCAACTACAGTGTGTAGGGTGGTGATAGCATATGCCGCTGTTGTTGTGCCATCTGGTAAGTTAAAACAAGAGCCATCGACATACAGTTCCCCTTGGTGTTCAGATAGGGGAACATCAGTCAGGTCTACCCGTCCCTTCGTCTCTTCCTCAGTACGGAAGATGCAATCATGCACGTCCGTCTCCTCACTCACAGAAGGGAGGGGTAGTAACGTAGCTGGATTCAGGGTGGCACATCTTTTAATGGTGACATGTGGTGCAAACAGGGTCAGCTCATAGCCAGTCAGATGTGCACTGGTATGGTGCTGTGTCTTTGTTCTGTTCAAAAGTGTGTCCACAGCATGCGGGACCATGACTGTGAGATCAGTATCAAGGACGAGCCCTGTCGATTGTCGGATAGAAATGGCCACAGCCGCGACCGCTCTTAGACAGCTCGGGAGGGCTCTGGCGACGTTGTCCAGCAGAACAGAGAAATAAGCACACGGCCTTTGCTTACCTCCAAAGGCCTGTGTTAAGACAGAGAGCGCGCAGCCAGCCGTTTCGTGTATGTACAACACGAACAGCTTCTGATAGTCTGGAGTGCCAAGCACAGGTGCAGAGAAAAGCGCTATTTTTATTTGCTCAAAAGCATGCTGACAGTCATGCGTCCAAGGCAGGGGTTCATGCACATCTTTAGTGGTTAGGCACAGCAAGGGCTTCGTTAGTGAAGCGAAGTTAGGGATCCAGTGGCGGCAATACGAAGTAATACCTATAAAGGTTTGCACATCCCGTTGCGTCTTAGGGATGGACATCTTAGTTATAGCAGCAATGCGCTCAGGTGTTAGTCTCATTCCCTCCTTCAACAGTAGGTGACCTAAGTAGGTGACCTCCTGTCGACAATATTGAAATGTAGAAAGGGACACTTTATGTCCATGATGGGCTAAATGTAACAATAATTTAACCGTTGCATCCTTGCAACCTTTTTCAGTATCCGAAACTATTAAGATGTCGTCCAGGTACTGCAATAAGACATTACCTGAGGGAAGGACGAGGGAGTCCAATTGACTTTTTAAAGCTTGGCTATAGATACTGGGGCTTTCAGTATAGCCCTGAGGAGCTCAACAGAACCTAAAGCTTCTGCCGGCCAGGGAGAACCCAAACAGATACCTGCTATCTGGATGTATGGGGATGCTAAAGAATGCATTCTTCAAATCAATGACCGAAAAGTATGTGGCAGAGGGAGGAATCATGGTCAGGAGAGCAATGATGTCGGGGACAACAGGGAACTGAGGGACCACAATCTTATTCACCTCACGCAGATCAATCACAAAGCGGTAGACATCGATAGATCATCTGGGGAACCCGATGGTGCCCTTTTTAGGATGGGAAGAATGGGGCTATTGCACACAATCGCAGTCGTCTCTTCAACAACCCCAGACACAATCAAATCCTGTATAATCTGCAATAGCGCCCGTTCTCCTGCCTTTAGCATCTTGTACTCTGGAAGACGAGGCAGAACAGCATTGTCCTTAACTCTGATGGAGACCGGAGGTATCTGCAACAGCCCTATGTTCGTATCACCTGTAGACCACAATGTCGTCGGCACCGCCTTAAACTCAGCGGGAAGGGGCTCATCCTTTGACAAACATTGCTTGGAATTCACTACATTGGGTCCTATGGTCATATAGGCGCCATCTGGAGAGCACGAAATAGTCGCATGTAACTTCTTCAACAAGTCCAAACCCATTAAATTCTCTCCACAGTTAGATGTCAATAAGAAGGGCGATTCCACGGTAATAGGACCAATAGTCAGGGCCAGTGGCTCAGAGATGGGGCTCACAACCAGTACGCCTGGGAAGCCTACCGAAACGTTATTTTGGCCAGACAGGGCTGCCCCGGGGACCAGTGAACGAGAAACAGAGCTTTTCATTGCGCCTGTGTCCACCAAGAATTTCTTCGCTGAGCCCTGCAAATCAGCAGTAACATAAGGTCCCCGCTGATCCACAGGGATCTGAACTGATCCCTCACCCTGCCCTTGGCTGTCCTAGCCGTGGGTAAGTCCCGTCACTTCGTCCAAATCATAATCATCATGGTAATACTGTCGCCCCCTCGGATCATCAAAATAGTTCTGCTCAGACCAACCTGGCTGTTCCTCACCTCCCTGGCCACTGCCATAGCCACCTGCTCCTCGTCCTCTGGACCGCCGTCCCCTCGGAGCCTCAACCCTTTGCAACAGCGTCGGACACTCACTACGCCAATGCCACTCCTCCTTACAATATGCACACTGGTTCGGCCCCAAGGGTGTAGGATTCCTGCTAGTGCGGGGCAGCTGTCGGGCCGGACCAATGCCCCGTCCTCTACCGTTGCCCCAGGACACCTGTTGCATCAACACCTTCGTTTTCAGCTCCTTATTTTTCTTCTCTACCTTCTCCTTCTCTTTGTTCTCTCTGTGCTCATAGTACTGTGCCATACTTAACTTAATATTACCAATGGGGAGGAAGTAGTCCAAGTGCTCTCCGAAGCTTGCAACCGAGTCGCGATCTCAGGAAGCAAGTTCGTAACAAACCTGTTGACAAACAGCCGGACGCCTCCCTCCATCGACAAATCCTGTCCACTAAAATCCAAAAACACCCCTTCAAACCTAGTGAAGAAGTCGGATACACTTTCATCTTTCTTCTGGCGACATGCTGTTAACTTATCCAAATCTACTCTTCTAGGTGGGATCAAGGAGTGCATATACGTGATAATTCGACCCGGGAAAGCTAGTATCTCAGCCTTAGGCTTCTAGCCAGGCTTCCTCTCTTTATTCCATGCTCTGATCTCACCACAAGTGCCACACAACTCCACTACGTGGTCCTGCGTGTGCACCTGCCGCCAAATATCAACCGACACCAGCAAACCGAAAAACATCTCAATGTCGGCCAGCGTCATCACCGTCAAAGAAGCAGCCTCTGTCAAATCTTTGTAATAAGCAGTCGGATTTTTCCTAGGGTCGGGCAACTGAGTCTTGAGAGACAAAACCTCACTCCTTTTCCAAGGAGTATAAACCCACTGTTCCTGCAAACGGGCCTCTACTCGCTGCCTGATGACTTGGTCCTGCCCATTTCGATGCTCTGGTAGTTCAGGGTGGTAGATGGGATGTACTTCCCTCATCGGGAACTGAGAAACTGCAGTCGGGCTTTTTTGGATCAACCTGCCTCGGTATCCAATCAACGTGGTAACATTACTAAAAACATCATTAGGAGCCATGCCAGCTGCATACACACTGTCCCGAATATCATAAATAATTTGGGGGGCAACACCATTGAAACACTGCTCCCACAGCCCAATCAGAGTAGCCGACATATGCTTGAGGGCATGTTGTTAAACAAAGGGCTCGTAATCTTTCAGTACACTCCACACATCCTCCACACTGTAAATCGGACTCTGGGCCCACTGAGAGGCCTGGTCAGCCACCATCTTCTTCTCTGCATCACCCACATCAGACCGAATCAACACTTGCCCCATTCTTTCCTTAGCAGCCTCCCGATCCCCATCATCCAGTCCCCGCACCGGTGTCCCAGCATACAGCAAGGGCGAGGAAAGGGAGTGAGGGGAGGGCACACGCGTAGATGTTACGGGAACTAGAGACACTAATGTCTGTGTGGTGGGTGTAAGCGAGAGAGGTAGGGAAGAGCTTGGGGCAACGGGCACAGCAGATTGGTCTATAATCACTGCAATCTCGGCCGGTGGAGCCGAAGAGGAAACAAGGGGTGTTCCACCTGAAGCGACTGAGTCAGGGGCAGGGGAACCAGAGGCGGCAGCATGGGAGGCGAGGGGCTGGATAGGCGGGGCTGCTGTTTATACCTTTTGCGGGGCATAAGGAGGTGGTGGCCACACATCTAACAGATCTTCCACAAAGGGATTGCCTTCTTCGCGTGTGACATAAGACTTATCGCATTGCAATCTAAACTTCCGGTCAGCACACTCTATACCCTTATCTATCTTCTCTCTCTCATACGATATAGCCTTTTGTGTTACTGTCTGCGTCTTCCCCCTCCGGGCCTCCTTCTCCGCTCTTATCCGTCTTTGCTTAGCTTCCTTTTGCCATACCTGAAGATAGTCAAACATTGACTGCCTGCTTCTTTTTGCAAACAATTTATCCTGCAAGAAGTTCAATTTCTGTTCATCAAAAGTACCTGTCAAAGGCCACTGTAACTCGGAGTTGTCCCTCGTATATTTGTGCCATAATGTACTAAACATAATAGGGCCAAGGCCATGCTTCACATACATGTCGAAGTTTGGGGTGCCTTCTGGAGGCGCAGGCTGCCTCTCTTCCAATCGAGCATCATCAGAGCAACAACAGCACCTCAAACAGCAGAACTTGCTAAAACAGGGCATCTTCAAGAATAAAGAGAAACAGATTCGCTACTTATACCCAACAAGTGACTTACCAATTCCTTCCCAAGGTCCGTCCTTGGACCGTACCGAACACTCAAAAACCAAAAACCGGCCCACAGACCGCGCCAATTCTTCAAATCAGACTCCGCATCACAAGTCCCAAACACTAGTCAAACCCCAGGCGTTTTCAAGAAAAAGCCGAATTACCAAGTAGCCTGGCAGAGGGTCCACAGACACCCTATATCTCCAAGGCGGTCCGCAGACCCATCAAGTTCACAAACAAACCAAGAAATGGTCTCCAGACCATATACAAAATTATTCTATTATTATAGCTGCCGAGGGACTGCCTCCCCCCAACATAAAATCAGATATTATACATTCACAATTCCAAGAGAACACGCCCAGACAGGAAAATTCCAGCTCAGGCTACAGTGAACAAAGGCAGCAAAGAAAGATGAGCCATGGCACAGGACTGGGTACATGCTATCTCGACCCCAAGGCCGTTTGGCCGGTGCCTACCATTCTAAGATGTGGGAACGGGTCTATCTAAAAGCAAAGGTATGCAACAATAGATAATACATTCATTAGTGCAGCGAAGCTTCAACCTTGAGAAATACAAGCTGGATGCGCAGGGGCAGCCTTTCTGCTGAGGCAAGCATTATGAGACAGAAGCTCGATCTCAGTTACAGAACAAGATGGCATCAATAAAGATGGCACCATGAATGCTAACTTAACGCGGAATAGAGTTTGAGCATCGCAAAGGGGACATTTTAAGTCTGTGCATTACGGAAATAACATTTCAAATCTAACATAGGCGTCCCTACAACCTGAGCCCCCCTTTGGGTTCAGTCGGACTTGTCCTCAAGTCCTCCATTACAGCCTCTTTGCTTCAGGTCCCCTTGATTTTAACGGTGTAACGCTCGGGCTACCATCCCGACCAGCACCTCTGCACCCAGACACACTAGTTCAGATAAAAGGAACCTGCTGGTGGTACTTTAGACCTTGGCTCAATAGCACCTTAAGTCCCAAAGGGCACCTCTGAACTAGGACTGCAAGTACCTGTTTGCTATGTGTGTTCCCCCCTCCACTGTAGTGCAAATGCTTCAAAATCGTTATTCGAGTTATTCTACTGTTTACTTCTAAAATCAATATCTTTGGAAGTACTTTAGTTATTCTAAAGATATTGGTGTTTAAATTCATATAAATCTCTACTTTATTTTTATAAATTGGTCTCAGATTTCTTATTGAGTGTGTGAATCATTTATTGACTGTGTGTGTACAACAAATGTTTAATACTCGCCTCTGACAAGACTAAGCTGTTCGACCACACTACCACAAATAGAGCACTTGGGATTATCAAAGTAAGCACTGTAAACCGGTTGCATGACGGAACCACACATTCCATTACCCCACATGCCTTTACCATGCCGTCATTACAATGCATGCATCCTTACCACGCATGCCTTAACCACGTAAGTCTTTACCACGAATATGCCTTTACCATGCATTCCTTTACAATTAAAATTTTCATTGTAAAGGCATGTATGAGTTGGCCTAACAGCTAGGGGGTCGACCTCGAATCTGGGGAACTGGGTTCGAGTCTCAGCAATGACGCTGAACATCCTGTGATTCTGGGCAAATCACCTAATCTCCCCGTGCCTAACAAAAAAAAAAAATTGTCCTCATGTAATGCAACTGGTGCTATGTAAAGCGCTCTGATACCCGATTCGGGTCAAGTTCGCGCTATATAAAACTCTGTAAAATAAATAAATAAAATGTATGGTAAAGGCATGTGCGCGGTAAAACATATATATATATATATATATATATCCCTTCACAACGTCCATGCATTTAGACACGCACTCCTCCAGCCGGTGATTTAGCAAAATCTTTTAATTCAAAGGAACAGGCATTGTAATTCTGTTCATTTCTGTCCTGCTGCCTGACGCGTTTCAGAGCCTTCCAGCTCTTTCTTCAGAGGCAGTTTGATCGCACTAAATGTTTCCTGCTCACTCCAGTCCCCTGCGTGCTTTCAACAGTTAATTAGGCCTCAGGTGTGCCTCTCTAAATAGATCACATTTCCAAATGCACGTCGGGACTTGTAGTTCAATTTAATTTCACTTTTTAGCCTCCAGTGGCTTACGTGTGCATTTCAAGCCATTTTTCAGGACTAATAATTGCCCTCCAGTGGGCTGCAGAATAAACATCCTGTTCCCCACAATTAGAAACCAGCTGCGCCGTCATGCACTCACCCGAGGAATTCAGGTAAGACGGTCCCCTCCGATTTTTCCGAGGGGTGGTGCGACATCCCACGGCTGGACCCACCGTGCATTAATCTCCCTTCACAACGTCCATGCATTTAGACACGCACTCCTCCAGCCGGTGATTTAGCAAAATCTTTTAATTCAAAGGAACAGGCATTGTAATTCTGTTCATTTCTGTCCTGCTGCCTGACGCGTTTCAGAGCCTTCGAGCTCTTTCTTCAGAGGCAGTTTGATCGCACTAAATGTTTCCTGCTCACTCCAGTCCCCTGCGTGCTTTCAACAGTTAATTAGGCCTCAGGTGTGCCTCTCTAAATAGATCACATTTCCAAATGCACGTCAGGACTTGTAGTTCAATTTAATTTCACTTTTTAGCCTCCAGTGGCTTACGTGTGCATTTCAAACCATTTTTCAGGACTAACAATTGCCCTCCAGTGGGCTGCAGAATAAACATCCTGTTCCCCACAATTAGAAACCAGCTGCGCCGTCATGCACTCACCCGAGGAATTCAGGTAAGACGGTCCCCTCCGATTTTTCCGAGGGGTGGTGCGACATCCCACGGCTGGACCCACCGTGCATTAATCTCCCTTCACAACGTCCATGCATTTAGACACGCACTCCTCCAGCCGGTGAGTTAGCATAATCTTTTAATTCAAAGGAACAGGCATTGTAATTCTGTTCATTTCTGTCCTGCTGCCTGACGCGTTTCAGAGCCTTCGAGCTCTTTCTTCAGAGGCAGTTTGATCGCACTAAATGTTTCCTGCTCACTCCAGTCCCCTGCGTGCTTTCAACAGTTAATTAGGCCTCAGATGTGCCTCTCTAAATAGATCACATTTCCAAATGCACGTCGGGACTTGTAGTTCAATTTAATTTCACTTTTTAGCCTCCAGTGGCTTACGTGTGCATTTCAAACCATTTTTCAGGACTAATAATTGCCCTCCAGTGGGCTGCAGAATAAACATCCTGTTCCCCACAATTAGAAACCAGCTGCGCCGTCATGCACTCACCCGAGGAATTCAGGTAAGACGGTCCCCTCCGATTTTTCCGAGGGGTGGTGCGACATCCCACGGCTGGACCCACCGTGCATTAATCTCCCTTCACAACGTCCATGCATTTAGACACGCACTCCTCCAGCCGGTGATTTAGCAAAACCTTTTAATTCAAAGGAACAGGCATTGTAATTCTGTTCATTTCTGTCCTGCTGCCTGACGCGTTTCAGAGCCTTCGAGCTCTTTCTTCAGAGGCAGTTTGATCGCACTAAATGTTTCCTGCTCACTCCAGTCCCCTGCGTGCTTTCAACAGTTTCTAATTGTGGGGAACAGGATGTTTATTCTGCAGCCCACTGGAGGGCAATTATTAGTCCTGAAAAATGGTTTGAAATGCACACGTAAGCCACTGGAGGCTAAAAAGTGAAATTAAATTGAACTACAAGTCCCGACGTGCATTTGGAAATGTGATCTATTTAGAGAGGCACACCTGAGGCCTAATTAACTGTTGAAAGCACACAGGGGACTGGAGTGAGCAGGAAACATTTAGTGCGATCAAACTGCCTCTGAAGAAAGAGCTTGAAGGCTCTGAAACGCGTCAGGCAGCAGGACAGAAATGAACAGAATTACAATGCCAGTTCCTTTGAATTAAAAGATTTTGCTAAATCACCGGCGGGAGGAGTGCGTGTCAAATGCATGGACGTTGTGGAAGGGAGATTAACTGCACGGTGGGTCCAGCCGTGGGATGTCGACCACCCCTCTGAAAATCAGAGGGGACCGTCTTACCTGAATTCCTCGGGTGAGTGCATGACGGCGCAGCTGGTTTCTAATTGTGGGGAACAGGATGTTTATTCTGCAGCCCACTGAGGGCAATTGTTAGTCCTGAAAAATGGTTTGAAATGCACACGTAAGCCACTGGAGGCTAAAAAGTGAAATTAAATTGAACTACAAGTCCTGACGTGCATTTGGAAATGTGATCTATTTAGAGAGGCACACCTGAGGCCTAATTAACTGTTGAAAGCACACAGGGGACTGGAGTGAGCAGGAAACATTTGAGTGCGATCAAACTGCCTCTGAAGAAAGAGCTCGAAGGCTCTGAAACGCGTCAGGCAGCAGGACAGAAATGAACAGAATTACAATGCCTGTTCCTTTGAATTAAAAGATTTTGCTAAATCACCGGCTGAGGAGTGCGTGTCTAAATGCATGGACGTTGTGAAGGGAGATTAATGCACGATGGGTCCAGCCGTGGATGTCGCACCACCCCTCAGAAAATCGGAGGGGACCGTCTTACCTGAATTCCTCGGGTGAGTGCATGACGGCGCAGCTGGTTTCTAATTGTGGGGAACAGGATGTTTATTCTGCAGCCCACTGAGGGCAATTATTAGTCCTGAAAAATGGTTTGAAATGCACACGTAAGCCACTGAGGCTAAAAAGTGAAATTAAATTGAACTACAAGTCCCGACGTGCATTTGGAAATGTGATCTATTTAGAGAGGCACATCTGAGGCCTAATTAACTGTTGAAAGTACGCAGGGGACTGGAGTGAGCAGGAAACATTTAGTGCGATCAAACTGCTCTGAAGAAAGAGCTGGAAGGCTCTGAAACGCGTCAGGCAGCAGGACAGAAATGAACAGAATTACAATGCCTGTTCCTTTGAATTAAAAGATTTTGCTAAATCACCGGCTGGAGGAGTGCGTGTCTAAGTGCATGGACGTTGTGAAGGGATATATATATATATATATATATATATATATATATATATATATATATATATATATATATATATATATATATATGTATTTAGAGAGAGAGCAAGAGACTTGATTTGAGATGAATGAGCTTTTTAAAGACATTTGTTTTTGTGGCAGCGATTAGGCAAAGAACTTTGGCAGAACATGAGCATATCGAAATATTGAACTGTGAATATATACATTGCAAACTCCAGAAACAAGTGATATTATCTTCCATGGTGCATTCTGGGACACTGAAGAATTCAGACTATAAAATCATTCAAACAGTCAGCCTTTGAATTTGGTCACCTGACATCACAGACTGCCCACCAATGATTAAGGCTGTTATAGAAGCTGAAATGCGTCTGGATAAAGTGCTGCCGCATAGTATTCATTAAAGCGCTGTGCATCTTTGAAGTTGGGCCTCAGCTTTCTATATTTGTGATGCTGGCAACTTAGCGGGATACTCCGTTACCATGGTGCTGAGGCCGCCCTGTCAGGGTCGGGGGCTCCTTGTTACGGAGAACAATTTATGGATGTAAGTTTGGGGCATGACACGCTCACCTCTGTTGGAGATAAATGGGATTTTCCTGAAGTAAATGCAGTCAGAGGTGAGCAAAGGAGGCAAGAGGGGTATTTACACTGTCTGTTGCTGACTTGAGATGGATGCGCTTTATAAAGACATTTGTTTTTGTGGCAGCGATTAGGCAAAGCACTTTGGAAGAACATGAGCATATCATAATATCGAACTGTGACTATATGTATTGCAAATTCCAGAAATTTGTGATATTATCTTCCATGGTGCATTCTGGGACACCGAGGAATTCGGACTATTAAATCATTCAAACAGTCTGGCTTCGAATTTGGTCACCTGACATCACAGACTGCCCACCAATGATTAAGGCTGTTATAGAAGCCGAAACGCTTCTGGATAGAGTCCTCCCGCATGGTATTCATTAAAGCGCTGTGCATCTCTGAAGTCGGGCCTCAGCTTTCTTTATTTGTGCTGCTGACAACGTAACAAGATACTCCGTTCCCATGGTGCTGAGGCCACCCTGCCAGGGACGGGGGCCCCTTGTTAAGGAGAACTATTGATGGATGTAATTTTGAGGGCATGACCCGCTCGCCCCTGTTGGAGATAAATGGGATTTTCCTGAAGTAAATGCATTCAGAGGTGAGCAAGGGAGGCAAGAGGGGTATTTACACCACCTGCTGCTGACTTGAGATGGATGCGCTTTGTAAAGACTTTTGTTTTTGTGGCAGCCATTGGGCAAAGCACTTTGGAAGAACATGAACATATCGAAATATCGAACTGTGAATATATGCATTGCAAATTCCAGAAATGAGCGATATTATCTTCCATGGTGCATTCTGGGACACTGAGGAATTCGGACTATAAAATCATTCAAACAGTCCGCCTTTGAATTTGGTCACCTGACATCACAGACTGACCACCAATGATTAAGGCTGTTATAAAAGCCGAAACGCATCTGGATAGAGTATTGCCGCATGGTATTCATTAAAGCGCTGTGCATATTTAAAGTCGGGCCTCGGCTTTCTTTATTTGTGCTGCTGGCAACTTAGCGGGATACTCCGTTCCCGTGGTGCTGAGGACGCTCTGTCAGGGTCGGGGGCCCCTTGTTAAGGAGAACTATTGATGCATGTAACTTTGGGGGCATGCTCTGGTTGCCTCTGTTGGAGATAAATGGGATTTTCCTGAAGTAAATGCATTCAGAGGTGAGCAAGGGAGGCAAGACCCACCTTAAACACTAAAAATACCCTTGCCACCCAAAAACCCACACCCACCCTAAACCCTCAAATTAACCTTTCCACCCAAAAACCATACCTACCCTAAACCCTAAAAATACGCCTGCCACCCAAAAACCCACACCCATCCAAAACTCTAATACATTGATATATTCACTGAAAAAACAAAGGTTACAGGGACATCATGGTTTAGAAATGGAATTTAAAAAAACCTTAGAAATTCTGTGAAAAAAACAAAGGCTACAAGGATGTTATTGTAAGGCTCAGATTTCACTCGTACAAAACCATTGAAATTCACCAGTAATAGTTACCTGAGCTAACTGTAACTTATGCCCTTGCAATTCACTGCTTGAGGTTGAAAATACTGGTGAGGTTGAAATTAAAATAAATAAAACCACTTATCTTGCGCTCGCCGCATCTCTGATGATGCTGCGAGTGCAAGGTAAGTGGTTATATTTATTTATTTATTTTACTTTCCCTATCCCATCGTGTGTCGACTCCCCCCACCCCGCCCACTGCCACACCGCTCTTACCTGTACCGCATTGAAGATAACATAGGTTACAGGGACATTATAGTTAGGCTCATTCACTGAGACATCTAATCACTCACTTATACAGTCAGTCATGCACCCACTGAATCATCCATACAGGCACTCATAAACCCACTGATTCACCAATACACCTTCGTATATATATATATAATTAACATTCATACATTTTTTTAAAACACTCAGTCACTGGATGATGTCATTTGAGATGTCATCTGTGATGTCATCAGTGATGTCACTGACCATGTCATGAGTGATGTAATATGTGAGGTCATAAGCAGTGCATTGCGGAGGCGCGAGTTATAGTTAGCTCAGCTAACTATAACTGCTGATTTTAACAGTGAAATCTGAGACTAACTATAATGTCCCTTTAACCTTTGTTTTTTTCAGTGAATTTCTATGTTTTTTTTAAAATATGAAGTTAGATGCCCATCGCAGTGCACAGTGGGGGTGAGGTTTAACGCAGGGCCTGGCCTGGCATTGTGCTGTTCCCACCCAAGCTTGCTGTTCCTGCCCCCCTCCTCCTTGCCATCCATTGTTCATGTCCATGACCCTGCTCCCTCATTACAGCCGTGTGTGGCAGTTGTTCTGCCACTGCCCCTCCTGCCTGCCCTAAACAGTTAGCTTGCTGCCATCCACCTCCTCCCTACCCTCTGTTGTCTGAGTCCATACACCAGCCCCTCCCTCCTGCCCTGCACGGACCAATGCGCTGCCACTGCCTTCCATTTAGCTCGATGTCCCTGCCCACTCCTCATGCCCTCAATTCCCCAATACTATCCAGCATCATCGTCCACCTGCTTAGCCTCTGTGCTTAGATTGCTGTCCCTACTCTCCTTCCCATTGCCCTCCAATGTATGTGTGCATGCTCCTGCTCCCTCCTTTCTGCTCACCATATTCCATGGACCTGCCACCTTCCTATCTACTCTGAGTGTTTTATTGAGCTGCCACTGCCCCTCCTACCTGCCTAGCATGGTCAGATGGCTGCCACCTGTCCCTGCCACCTAGACCCTGCCTGTCCAAGTTCCACGCCCCTATCCCTTCCCACCTGTCCTCCATGGTCCATTTTGCTACCACTCCCTCCTGCCCTCCATGCTTTGTTGTGTGGTAACTGCTGCACCTGTCTGCCCTGCATTGTCTGTTGTGAAGTCCTATCCCCTGCCCTGTTTTGTCTGTGTCCAGCCCCTACCCTGCCCTTCTGTCCTCCATGGTCTTTTGTGCATGCCGTGCCCACTCCCTCTTGCCCACCATTGCCATTGTCCTGCCACTAACCCTGCTGCTTGCCATGCATGGTCTTCTGAGCTGCCACAGCCCGTCCCACCTGCCCTGTGTGGTCAGCTTGCTGCCCCTGACCCCCTCCCACATTCCCTCCATTGTCTCTGTGTATGACATTATAGTCTCACTGTTGCCCTCAATGGTGTGTTTTGCTTCCAGTGACCATCCACCTGCTCTCCATGGTCAGCTTGCTGCTCCTGCCCTGCCCCCTTGCCACTGCCCTCTATTTTCCATGTGCAGACCCCTATCCCTTCCCTCCTGCCGCGTTTGTTCTGCTGTCATTCGCCTGCCCCCTCCCTCCTACCCTTCATGGTCTGTTATGGTGCAACTGTCCCTCCTGGGTGTCCGCTATGGACAGCTTGCTTCCCTTGCCTCTTTTCCCTCTGCTTTCTGTTGTCCATATGCATGGCCCTGTTCCCTCCCTATTGCTTTCCATGGTCCGTTTGCTGCACTGCTGTCCTGCATGCCCTGTGTGATGTATTGTGCTGCTACAACCCCTGATGCCTTTCCCGTAAGGTCAATTTGGTGCACCTGCCCATCTCCCTCCTGCCCTCTCTATCTTAGTCCATGTCCCTACCCCATCCCTCCTGCCCTCCGTGATCCAATGTACCAAACTTGCCAACATTTTGAACTTGGTAAGAGGTAGATTTTGAAAAACAACCTGGGGAATTGGTTTTCCCCATTCACTTACATTGAAAAAGAGGGCATTTTAGGTAGGAGGCAAATAAAATAAAGGCCTTTTGGGATTAAAAACATTGGGAGTCTCCTGCCTGAATCGGGTCTGTTGGCATGTATGTTTGTAATGCCACTTCCTCTTCCTTCTGCCCTCAATGGTCTTTTAAATTGCCACAACCTCTCTTGCCTGTACTGCATGGTTGGTTTGTGGCCCCTGCCCCCTTTTCCCTGCCCTCCACTGCCCCTCTCGCCTGAACAGCGTGGTCAATTTGTTGCCTCTGCACCCTCCTCCATGAGAGGGTCTTATTCCCATAGAAATTATGGTTAGTGCTCTAAACAACTAAAATGAGGACATATTTTCTGAGTTCTCAAAAAGCAACAAAGCACTTTTAAATAATTTGCTATCTTTATGTTTTTTTTTATCCAGTTGATCACTTGATTATATATGCACTTAAGGGAGAGGATTGGCATTACAGTCAGAGCTGCAGACTTTGCAACTGGTGAACCAGGTTTGAGTTTCGGCGTCAGCTCGACATCCTGTGATTCTGGGCAAATCACTTAATCTCCCCATGCCTAAAACCAAAATGAATGTGTCCTTGTGTATTATAAGGGATGCTCATGTAAAGCACTCTAATACTTTTGGGTCAAGTCTGCGCTATATTAAACTGCAAAAAAACAAAATAATTAAGTGTTTTGCACACTTCTAACATTGGGCTAAACTTGGGCTACATTTGGGTGATATCTGTGCTATATTTGGGCTCCTTTTTCTCTGGTGGCCATCTTGGGAGACTTATTTGTTAGGAAGCTCCCTAATTTCATCATTTACTGCAGTATGCTCAGTAGAAAATGCTTTCAGTTTTCTACTTTGATTCCATCAAGATGGCGTTCATATGTACCACACCTTTGGCATAAATTCAGAATGTTAGCACTCTAGTTGCTCATTAGAACACTGTAGTAAAATTGCTGATCACCAGGGAGTTAAATGGCAGTCTGCTGCTGGTGTTGAAAGTGCATGTTTTAGTCTGCATGTGTGCATGTGTTGAAAGTGCATGTTTCAGTCTGCATGTCAGAATGTTTTAATGAAATAGAAGAGAAAGATATTTGAGAACTCAACTTAAAATGTGTCCTAATTTTTCTTTCTACAGCACTAACTATAATTTCTATGACAAACTGAACCCCTTCATTTTCTTCCTTTCTAAATTGGATGTTTTAAGTTTTACCAGTTTGATTCAATCAACATGGCTTCAGGTGTGCCATACATTTGTCATACGTAACACCGTTAGCACTCTAGTTGTTCTTTAGAACACTCTCTGGGAGGCTGCAGTAGAACACAAGGGAATCAACTGTCAGACTTCATTTCAGTCAATACTTACATTTTTGTTGCAAAGGCATGCGTGGTTAAGGCATAGTCATTGTAAAATCATGAGTGGTAAAGGCATGTGTGATAAAGACGCATGCAGTGTAAAGGCTGGGTGGTAAAGGCATGTGGGGCATGTGGGGTTCAGCCATCATTGTAAAGGCTGTTTCATCTGTAAACCACATGTAGGTAGTCTGGACTTTTTGCATGGTTGCCCTTCCATTGGCATCATATACATAAAAAGCTAGCTTCCTACAAAGAGCACCTGGCAATGCGCACACTAAATATTTCTGCTGCAGCAGCATGGTGTACCCCAGGCCACTCTGCCCTTGTGTGGTTTACCTTTTGGGCCTACTTACCATATCTGCGAGTGGCAGTTGGTGGTTGAAAAACATGGACAAAGAGGGTACCCAGTTCCAACGTAAACACACAGACACATTTCAAAGGCCCATCTGAAATGCCTCTTGGCTGCGCAACCTCTGAACCTTGCTGTCCCTCAACCTGACCCACTATTGCAATCAGCTGGTACTCACCCTGTCTTCTACTTCCCTATGCCATCTTCAAACTGGCAACTGCAGTCCTATGCGTTAATGCACCTTTTGCTGAGACACAGTCTAGATGCCTCTCCTCTTATGAATGTCTGCCTGAAAAGGGGGTTTAAAACTCAAGCTTCATGCCTGAGACAGGAGTTCACATTTACAAGGGCGAGAGACCCACTGAGGTTGAGTGGTGATGACATCCGTGAAAATACAGTGAACCAGCCCCATTCCCCACCCCAGGATCCAAACAATGATAGTAGCTTTAGACTACCAAACTTGGTTTTGAGAATTCAATATTCTCTTGTTGTATTTATTTTCCAAAAGGAAGAGAAGTATAATTTCTTGATAGTGACCCACCCCAAAATATTTATATCATGTACATTGAACATCCATATCAATACCATACTAGACATAACATTTTCTGTCAGAAATTTCTCAAAATCATGATTACCAACCTAGCTGGCCCATCAAGCACCATCCCCATGAAAATGTAATTTGGTCTCCCCAGATTTCCACGAGGGCCCTTGCTTACTATGTGGCAAGGTGAACTCAGCCCCACTCCCTCATAGCTAACTTCGGCCAACCAGTAGGCTAGACCCTAAACAATACCAGGGCAATCCAAAATGGGATCCTCCTGGAACCTTTTGGAAGATAGACCTGGTATGTCAGTCATATCCTGGTCCCCTGGGGCTAGTAGCATCTCTTGAATGACTCCAGGTCCTGTTAAAAAATCACCCATGGACAGCCAAAATATAGTCCCCATAGCACTCAGACCACAGCCTCCTCTAGACCGCTGCTTTATTACACCTCGGTCAGGGCATACGTCCTAAATAAAGAAGCAGGGGGACTGACCAAGCTAGGCAAGGTGCAAGGCACATTATGATGCATAACATCAACGACACGTGATATCACGGTGCGTGACATCACAGGAAGTGGCATCACAACCCATGACCTCACAGGAAATAAGATCACAAGAAGAGATATCAGAACTTAACACCTCACACATATGTTTAGCAGTTTTATGATGAGCACATTTGAATACATTGCAAAATTTGACAAAGGAGATATAGTGTCAGGGTTGTGCCAAAAAAGTGATTTACCCCCAAAGCAAAATCTGGACCTCAACCTAAAAATTCATGTTTTTTAAAAAAGTATGCCACAAAGAAATTGGCAACAAAGTGAAATGTGCCAGTAAATCTGTTCTGCTTAATTGATTGCAAAGTCTGCATTTTAATATATCCTGTATGGTTATATCACCTGTTGCAGAGATCTTTGTGTTAGAGGTTGGCAGGCCACTGAAAACTTGAGCCAGGGTCAAACCTAAATCTTGGCTCTGCTCGAAGCCTGGAAAAAAAATTAAAAAAGACTAATCAACCTTTTGTATATTATTTTAAATGATAGAAAATACCACAGCAAAAAAAGGCATTCAACATCTGGACCATAATCTCTGTTCCACCCTGATAGGTACAATGGAAATGCATCACTATTAATAAACCAATACATCGTTGCTAAATACCTAAATATTAATGTTATTTATCATGTTACACTCTATTGCATAGTGCATAGGTACATAGACAAACCTGAACCTTAAACAAGAGATAACGTAATCAAGGTGCAACCCCAATATTTTGTATTCGGTCTACTCACTAGACAGCATGGGGAACACAGCATAATACCTGTCGAAAAATATAAAAAAAGAATATAAGTGTTCACAAGGATTGGTGGAGGTGAACTTTTGGAGCATTTTTAACTCTGAACATTTTTTTTGAAGTTTTTTGTTTTACATCAACTAATGAAGAAGATGTGGTGAAGTGACTGGGTGAACCTGGGGAACTTTTTTTGAATCCACAGTAGGACTTCAATAGAAATTGTGCAGTTCTGGTCAAATCATTTAATTCGTTAAAATGGTGTAATTGTTTGTAACTGGATAATTCAAGGATTTAAACCCTCACTTGATGTATGCAATCTCACTCCCCAAAATGTACAACGCTCCGGTACTCCCCAGCTAAGTCTGTGGTATATAAATATAAGCACATACATGTTTTACATTTTTTAGTTAGCCTGCTTATTCCACTCTGTAAATTCCCCTTCCTTTGAGCCCTTTGTGAACCCCCTCATTTTATGACATTCCAAAAAAAGCCCCATTTAATTTTCTTTATCTAAGAACATATTCCACACCTTTAATACAGTTCCTAAAACTCCACTTATCAATGTCTGTGGGAGCACTTTCTTGTATTTGTTAGGGGATCTGCCGTACATATCTTTTTGTTTTAAGTTTAAAATAAAACTTTATTGAGAGAGTAGTAAGACAAATAAAATAATGGTAACATTCATAATAAGGATGCAATAGCCATGGATTAAATACAATGAATTGTCTGCATATAATATAATTAATTATGAAATTAATGTATCAAAAAGAAAACAAGAAAAATAGAAAAACATCTGACAAAAGGGGGGGAGCATGAATATAAAAACATGCATCATGCTGTAAAGAGATTTGCCTGCCACGTAGTGCAGGGATATGTAAACACCCTATTTTTTGTATTGCTGCGAGGGCTGCTGACCGCATCCCTGCTGTAATACAAAATATAGGCAATGCGACCCCCGTGGTGGCGGTTGCATTGTAATTTGGAATGTGGGTTTACCACCTCGTGGGCGGCTGGTCCCCATTCAGAGACGAGGGCGGACGGACTTAAGTCCGTCCGCCATCGTAATGAGGTCCTTAATGAGGTAACTTGAAAAATTCCCAACATTGTAGAAAAAATATAACAGTACAGTAAGTGAAAATCTATAGTTACGATTAATATGATATCAAGTGAAAAGGCGGAAAGCTAAGGGGGCTTTGAAACTTCTTCAGCATTGGGTTGATGTAAATTAGTTGTTAGAGCAGAGGAGTCTCGGACAGCGGTGATTGCTGACTAAAGAATATCTATCTTAATACCTAAGGATATTGGAGTAACATAGTTTCTGTCTAATCTATGATTGTAGTAAACGCCGTACCACCATGCTTGAAAAGAGATGCTAAGAGCATTTTTCCATTTTTTTGTTATTTGTTGAAATGCTGCAGCAATTAACAAGTCTACAATTTGTACATCGAAAGTACAATCTTTCCAAGCTTCAGAAAGGCTGCCTAAAAATATATTTATGTGGAAAATGTGATTGATTAGTGTCCAGACGTGAAGCCAGAATTCATATATTTGAGGGCATTCAAATAACATATGCCCTAATGGTGAATTAGAAATATGACATGTCTAACATGTTGGCGATGTATTGGGAGTACATTTATATAATGCACCTGGTGTAAGTATTAGTCTGATGTATATAAAGAATAATGTTTGGGTAGCATTAGCTGCACATGAAGTTTCGCAAATATTCATCCAAATTGTTTTCCATAAAGAAGTAGAAAAGGAGGTTTTGCAGATTTGTTTGCCATTGCAACTCCAGTAATGTTTTCTGACTGGGCTGAGATAGGGAAGTAAGTTGATTATATATTTTGGATGCAGAGGGGATGGTTGATAATTTCTGCAGGGGCTTAGGATATAGATAACGGAGAGGCAGTAGAGTGGAGTGAATTATAGGAGTCGAGAATAACTGAGCTTAAAATTTGGTATTTGCGTTGATATGAATTAGGAAAATTAAATGGAATTTTGGTTTGAGAGAAAGGGATCACTGATTGATTATGTATTAAATAGTGAGTCCATAGCAAACCTTTTTCGCACCAGTATTTCCAAAATATAATTAATACTTTTAATACGTTTATTATGTAAAATAGAAGATTGAAGAAATTGGTCTAAAGTGGAAAAATTAGAGATGAAAATGGGATATAGTACCCTACAAGCATTTTTGAGAATGGGTAATGACATGTTAGAGGGACATTGAGTGAAAGACAAAAATTCTGAAAAAGAAAAAGGGTGAGGAAAAGACAGTTCCAGGGCTGTCCACAAGGGGCGTTTATGTGCGAACTTTTCATTGTATGAGTAGGTTAAACGTTTTAAAAAGAAAGCAGTGTGATAAGATTGAAAATTTGGAAAGTTAACTCCCCCTTGAATGTGAGTCACCATGTTGACAGCAGCAATGATGTGACTGATACAAATACATTGAATGTTGTAAACTTGTCTTCTAAGGTTCTGAATGATCATGAAATCTCAGTTCTCTGTAAAGCACTACATTTTTGTCCCACAGAAAAAACGATCTTTGAGAATGTACATTTAGATTTGTTCAAATTCGTGCGCAAGTTAAAATTAAAACATTTTTTTGCAGAACATCCGTCTGTATGCCATTCTACTATTGAAAATGTACGAGACTCAGAATTCACCATATCAGATATTAATGTGACACATTTATTTGCAACTTTACATGATGAAGATGATTTGGGTGATCTGGTTGATTTTGCACGCAATTTGAATATAGTAGAGGATGTAACCGTGGACAGTGGTCTGTGCAGTACTTCCAAGTTTATTCCTCCAAACTGTACGAATTCTATAATTGACTAATTTTCATCTAAGGTGACTCAAGATCTTTAATGCCTGGAAGATAGTCATGCTACTAGTAAAAAGTGTCCACACCAATCAAATATGAGTAGAGAGGATAGAGCTTTTCTCCAATCTATTAGAGATGATCCTAGTCTGGTGATCGGCGAAGCGGATAAAGGTGGAAATATTGTGTTAATGAACCTTACAGACTACATGGCAGAAATTGACCGACAACTTGGTCAGGCCAACTGCTATGAAAAATTGAATTCCAATCCCACGATGGCCATTGAGAGAAACATCAATGCCAAGTTAACAGAATGGCATGAGTCATGCCTCATTACGGACTTAGAATATCAGTATCTTTTGGCACAAAATTCGAGACATCCCTGTATCTACGTACTCCCCAAAATACATAAAGGTGGCCCCTTCCCTCCAGGAAGCCCAATTATATCGGGCAATGGGGGTCCCTAGAACATTTGGCGGAGTATGTAGACACATTCCTCCAGCCCTTTGTTCAGAACCTTCCTCCCTACTTGAAGGATAGTGGAGAATTACTATGTAAATTGGAAGATCTCAAGTGGGAGGAAGGAGTTTTCACATTCGTCACCATGGATGTGGAAAGTTTGTACACTTGTATAGAAAAGAAACATGGACTTAGAGCACTGACCTATTTTTTGTACAAACGCAATGCATGTCATTTGGAACACACTTGCATGCTCCTAGAGATGTCGGAAATGATTTTAACACAGAATGCCTTTATACATGGCAATACTTGGTCTTTACAGAGACAGGGGACTGCCATGGCCTCCAGGTTTGCTCCATATTATGCCAACCTCTTTATGGGGTTGTATGAGATGGAGCATGCCTGGGGCTCGGGCACCAGTAATTGGATTGAAAATATTCTTTTTTACGTCAGATACATCGACGATGTTTTCCTTATCTGGAAGGGCAGTAGTGAAGATCTAAATCAATATTTCAATTATCTAAACAACAATATCTTTAATGTTAAACTTACGATTGACAGCTCTTAATCTGAAATACACATGACTCATCCTGACAAGACAAAAATGGCTGGATGATGCTCTTTTTGTATTCAAATAAAACTGATGACAAAATTGGAGATCTTTCCGGACTCATTCATTTGACGGTAGTGGATTGACTACTGTCACAGGTGTCAAGCTGTAGCTTTTGGAGCTTACCTTTACCATAAGGTGAAACTGCGTTACAAGATATACCCTCACAGCGCCATAGATTACAACCTTATTAAGGTGTTGTCACTTCAGGAGAGGTATACACCGTGCACCTTTTGGGTGCTTGGCTCTTTTTGAAGCTGCAGAAGGACAACCTATACATTTGTTTTACCATCAGTTCGACTGTTTATAACAAGAACCACATTTCAAGGAACATATGATATATATTTCTTACTTGTCAAGCCCTGAAGAAGTCCCATGAGGGACGAAACACGTCGGCAGTCTTGTCCAGTGTGTGCTGTGTTTTTAAAGAAATTTTGTATGGATTAAAAAGAATAAAAGGAATCGTTTTCTACAATCAAAAAACGACCACTGTTCTCTTTTGTGGGAAGACCTTACTTCAATTCTTTGTGTTTAATTATGGACAATAATTGCCTTTACCAATTGCTTACCTGTTGTTTTGAGTGCAGGGCCATTTGTGCTTAATCTGAATTAGGAACATTAAATGGAATTTTGGTTTGAGAGAAAGGGATCACTGATTGATTATGTTTTAAATAGTGAGTCCATAGCAAACCTTTTTTCGCACCAGTATTTCCAAAATATAGATCTGTTAATAATTGTAATATGTTTATTATGCAAAATAGAAGATTGAAGAAATTGGTCTAAAGTGGAAAAATTAGAAATGAAAATGGGATATAGTACTCTACAAGCGTTTTTGAGAATGGGTAATGACACGTTAGAGGGACATTGAGTGAAAGACAAAAATTCTGAAAAAGAAAAAGGGTGAGGAAAAGACAGTTCCAGGGCTGTCCACAAGGTGCGTTCATGTGGGAACTTTTCATTGTATGAGTAGGTTGAATGTTTTAAAAAGAAAGCAGTGTGATAAGATTGAAAATTTGGGAAGTTAACTCCCCCTTGTTGCTTGCTGCTTTGAACCTTGGTAAGACATGTGAGGTTTTTTATTATTCCATAAGAAATAGTTTAAGATAGAGTTTACAATTGAAAAACAGAAGACAGGATATTAGTTGGAATTGTTGAGGGATAGGAAAGTATGATGGGAACTAAAATATTTTTTATAGAATCTAATTTGCCCCTCCACAAATGAATCAATCGAACAGCATTTGTAAAGCGCAACACTGTCACCCCTGGGGGTATCTGGGTGCTGTATCTCCATCAAAGAGCCAAGTCTTGAGTCTCTTTCTGAAGTCTGCCAGTAAGGAGGCTCTATGTAGCTGGAGGGGAAGGTCTTTCCAGGTCTCGGCAGTGATGTAGGAGAAGGCGAGGTCACCGGTGTGGCTCCGATGAATGCAAGGGATGTGTGCGAGGGCAAGTGAAGAGGAGCGCAGGTGTCTAGAGGGTTGGTGGAAGTTAAGTTGATGGTTGATGAAGGCAGGTCCTAGGTCATGGAGGGCTTTGTAGGCGTGCATGAGGATCTTGAACTGGTATCTCTTCTGGATGGGGAGCCAGTGGAGGTCTTTCAGGTGGGGAGTGATGAGGGTTTGTTCGGGGAAGTCCAGGATGAGTCTGGCTGCAGCGTTCTATATGGTCTGGAGTCTTCTGAGGAGCTGGGTGGAGATGCTGGTGAAGAGGGCGTTGCCACAATCGGGCCGCTGCTGACAAGGGCCTGAGTGAGAGTCCTCTGGGTGTTCGGTGGAATCCATCTATAGATCCTGCAGAGCATGCTAAATGTGTGGACAGGAGGAGGCGAGTTCATTGACTTGTCGTATCATGGTTAGTTGGCTGTAGAGGATGATGCTGAGGTTGCGTACATGGTTGATTGGTGTGGGTATAGGTCCGAGTTCCACAGTCCACCCACTGTGCTCTCATGCGGAAGTATTCTTCCCAAAGATCAGTACTTCAGTTTTGTCGGAGTTGAGTTGGAGGCAGTTGTCTCTCATCCATTTGGTTACGTTCATCATGGCATCATGGAAGTTGGTTTTGGCTGTTGAGGGGTCCTCGGTGAGCAAGAGGATCAGCTGACTGTAATCTGCATTCGAGATTATGTTGAGTCTGTGGGATCTGATGACATCTGTGAGGAGGGTCATGTAGATGTTGAACAGAGTGGGGCTGAGGGATGATCCTTGTGGTACGCCGTATATGATGTCTTTGGGTGCGGAGGTGAAGGGAGGCAGTCGGATATTCAGTGTGCGTCCTGTAAGAAAGGAGGTGATCCACTTGAGTGCGTCTTGCTGTATGCCTATGATGTAGAGTCTGTTGATGAGGGTGTTGTGGGAGATGGTATTGAATGTCGCGAAGAGGTCAAGGAGGATCAGGGCCACCATTTCTCCCCAGTCAAGGAGTATTCGGATGTTCTCTACAGCGGCGATCAGCATGCTCTCAGTGCTGTGATTGGCATGGAATCCAGATTGTAATGCGTACAGTAGGTGGTTTTGTTCCAGGAATTTGGTGAACTGCTGGTTGATGGCTTTCTCGAGTACTTTGGCCGGGTAGAGGAGCAGGGAGAGTGTCAATAATTTTTGAGATTGCTGGGGTCGGCAGAGGCTTTCTTTAGGAGGGGTCTGACGTCTGCCTGTTTCCATCTGTTCAGGAAGGTATCTGTGGAGACGGAGGTGTTAAGGATGTTGGTGAGTTGCGTGCTGATTTGGTTTGTTGCGAGCTTGTAGAGGTGGTGGGGGCAGGGGTAGAGTGGGTGCCCTGGAGTGGATGGAAGACATGACGGCTGAGGTGATCAGGGCGGTGAGTGGAGACCAAGTGGTAATGGTTTGGCTGATGCTTTCTGGGTGGTGGAGGTCGTTGGGGATGAGGGCGGAGGGTTGGAAGTAGAAATTGTTGTAGATTTTGGTGGTCTTGCTGTGGAAATAGTCTGAGAGGGTGTCGCAGAGTTCTTGGGAGGGCAGCTGGTGTTCTCTTGGCTGTCGGGTTGGAGAATTCTTTGACTATTTTGAAGAGTTACTTTGTGTGGTTGCCCGCAGAGTCAATGCAGCTGGTGATTGCTGCTTGTTGGCTTCTTTGATGTGCCGGTTAAAGTTTCTGAGGGCTTTTTTGTGAGCTGCTCTGTCAAGGGGGTTCTTGGTGGTGCGCCATTGTTTCTTTAGTTGGTGGCAGTTGTGCTTGGTAGTCCTGAGTTCTGGGGTGTACCGGCTGGCATGTTTGGAGGTCTTGTTGGATTTTGTAGGATTCAGTGGGGTGATTCTGTCTGCGCTGTCGGTGAACCAGGTGCAAAGTTCTGGACGGCCTGGTCGAGGTCTGTTGAGGCCTCGGCTTGGGAGGTGGTGAGGGCCTGAGACCACTGAGTTTCGGTGACCTTGCTCCAGCTCTGACGTCTGGTAATAGTGTGCTAGGTGTCGGTGATGGTGAAGTGTACGATGGCATGGTCAGTCTAGGTGAGGTCTGTGGTGTGGCTGAATTTGATTCTGTTGCTGGAGGTGAAAATGAGTTTGAGTCTGTGTCCGGATTTGTACATGGGTTCGGAGACCAGTTGGGTGAGGCCGATGTTGTTCAGAGTCTTCAGGAGGGTGATGGAGTTGGTGTCATTAGGGTTTTCAATGTGGAATTTGAGGTCACCGAGTAGGACGTAGTGGTGAAAGTCGATTGCTAGGGGGGCGATGAGCTTGGGGATTGTGTTGCAGAAGTTTGCTCGGGGTCCCGGGGGTCTGTAGGCGAGGGTGCCTCTTATCGTGGTCTTGGCGTCGGTTTGTAGTAGAAAGTAGTGTTCCATGAGCGGCGTTGGGTTGTCATTGTTGATGGTGCATTGGATGGTTTCCTTGAAGATGATGGCGATTCCTCCAGCTTGTTTGTTGGCACAGTCTCAGTGTATCATCTTGTTGCCTTCGGGAATGGTGGTGGTGATGGCGGGGTTCGAAGAGGGGTTGAGCTGCGTTTCGGTGATGAAGGTGATGTCCGTGGAGAGGGTGATGATGTTGTCCCACAATACTATGGCGTGTTTGCAGAGTGAGGGGGCATTGATCAGGATACACTGGAGCGGTTGTGGGGTGTTCTTGGTCTTGTTGGCAGTAGTGGTGCAGGATCTTTCATAGTTTGTGTCACAGGAGAAGTGGCAGTGTCGGCAGTGTCGGCAGAAGAAGGTTCCTTTGTTGGATCATGGGGAGGAGCTGCAGCTGTTGTTTCAGCATCCAGGGTCTAGGTCCAGGAGTTCCTTGGAAGTGTACAGTCTGGTGGTAGGAGAGCTGTGACTCCTGGCACTGTGCGTTGTCGGACCGGCAGTGTGTTGGTGGCACACCCACTCTACACAACACAGCAACCTCCATTTGTGGTCCTGGTAGGTGGTCCTAGAGGACCAGGGCAATGGGCAAGGAGGTCGTAGCGCAGGGACCGGGACAGAAGGCAGTGCAGGGGCAGGGACAGCAGGCAGAGCAGGGATAGTAGCAGCAAGCAGCGCAGGGATAGGGACAGCAGGCAGTGCAGGGACTGGGACAGCAGGTAGTGCAGGGACTGTGACAGCAGGGAGCACAGGGGCAGGGACAGCAGGCAGCACAGGGAAAGGGACAGCAGGCAGCACAGGGATAGGGATGGCAGGCAGCGCAGGGACCGGGACAGCAGTCAGCACAGGGATGGTGTGCATGCTCTGTACCTGAAGATGGGGGTCAGGTGAAAGAGGGGTAGCCCAGCCCAGCCTCCTCCAGGCTTTTACAGGCATGGATGGGCCCGCCCTTGGCCCAGGCTTCATTTGTGCACGTCCGCAATGCAGGAGGAGGCGCCTTGAGACAAGGGCTGGCGGTGGTGGGAAAACATAAGCAATCCTACTCCCAGTAGCGGAGGCTCCTGGGAGCTGTGGTCCTGCGGGGTGGGGAGCTCGAGAGGAGTCCCGCGACACGGGAGGAGGCACCCTGCGATAAGGCCTGGTGGCAACGGGAACACATAAGCAATCCTACTCCCAGTAGAGAAACAAAGTTTTCCGTCGTGTTGTGAGGGTTTTTAAGTTGGAAAGAAGAGTAGTGGATTTAATAGATATAGTGTCCTTAATGGAATTAGTGAACTAGAGGCCAAAATATTTTATTTTTTCTGGTTTCCAAAGAAAAGCTGAAGATTTAAAATCATGTTTAAAACACAATTTATGAAGCGATAGGATTTCACAATTGTCAGCATTAACTTTATATTCCGAAATATCTGCAAAAGCAGAAACCGTGTCTAGGAAGGGTTGCACAAAGGAATCAGGAGAGGACATGTATAAAAGAATATCATCAGCACCCAATGAACATTTGATGTGCTGATCTCTTTATTTAAAGCCTTTTATATAAGGATTTTGCCAGATGCGAGATAGAAAAGGTTCAAGTACGAAGATAAAAAAGAGAGAGGGCAACCCTGCCTGACTCCTCTATGTAGAAGGAGAAGACATTAAACCAATAACTAAACCTGATGCTTTAGGAGAGGAATAGAAGATAGAGATTAGGTTAATGAACAACTGTCCAAATCCAAACCAAGAATGCATAGAGAAAAGAAAATTCCAGGGAACACGGACAAAAGGCTTCTCGGCATCCAGAGATGTAGCTGCTAGCGATTGTGAATATGTTTTTGATTTTCTTGAAATGTTGAAGAAGATTCTAGCATTATCTGAGAGATATCCGCCCTTAACGAAACCAGATTAGTGGGAAGGAAAGGATCCAAAAAAAGAGGGAAGATTTTAGCAAAGATTTTATGGTCAGAATTGACAAGGGATATTGGTCAATAGTTTTTACACGGTCTTTAATGTTTACACAATTTAGGGTTCTCTATTGCCTTTGGGAATAAGACAGATTAAAGTGTCTTGAAAAGTACCAGAAAATGATTTGGTAATGATTTTTTTTTTAAGTAGGTATTGATTGATATCAATAGGAGATGAGTAAGTTTCTGGTGCATAAAGTTTTTGTAATAATCAGAAACTTCTGCTAAGATATCATTATCTTTAAATACAGTAGTTGCAATATCACTTAAGATTGTTTACATTTTAACCCTTTCTTTTTTTACTTTAAGATAATTTGCTAAGAGTTTACCTGTTTTTTTTGTCCGCCATAATATTTAGCACTCAATTTGAGAAGGTAAGAGGCAGCATTTTCCGCAGAAATTTTGTTGAATTGTAGTTCAGCTTTAATCAATTCATCTAAACATGACTTGAATTTAGATCTCAAATAAGAGGGTTCTACTGATTTAATATTCTTCATAATTCCTAAAGCTTTGTTTGCATTTGTTTTCTTTTTATTAGAGACATACGATAAAATAAAGTCCTTTGAGGCAGCTTTAAAAGCATCCCAAATGATCTGGAAAGAGTGATCTGGCGATTCATTTAAGGAAGTATTCATTAATAAAATCCTGAAAATGCTGAGTAAAATTAGTGTCTAATAAAAGAGAGTTATTAAAACGCCAATGTTTTACTTTTGCGGTAACAGGAAATAACTCTAAATCGAATGTGACTGGAGCGTGATCTGAAATTAAGATGACCCCGATATCTGCATGTAAGATAACGCTATAGAGACAAACAAAGAATTAATTTTGGATTGTGAGAAATGGACAGGGGAAAAGAAAGTATATTCTTGTAATTAAGGATTGCTAAATCTCCATGAGTCTATAAGGGCACACTGTTTAATGGTTGAATTGAATTGTTTATGCATGCAGGAAAGGATAAAATTAGTTTTAGAAAAACAATCCAAAAAGAGGTCCACTACAGGATTACAATCCCCTCCAAAAATTAAGTATTCATCTGTAATAGATATCAACTTATGTGTAATGGTGGGCCAGAAGGATTTGTCCAAATGCTTGAGAGTATAACCATTGAAAATTGTTATAAGAATTTTATTAATGGTTTAGCTTAATAGTATATAACCACAACGTCCAGACCAAATCTGGGGTAAGGGAACCAGAGGCACGGGGTACTGGGAGTCGGCAACCTCCAACATAAACTATGTACCACAATGAAGCCGCTCCCAGTGGGGTGTCGCGAGTGCTAGTGCAGTTTTAGTCTGTGAGTGAAGGCATCTCACATAAAATGAAGGACTGGTCTCACACAACACCTGGTGTCATGCTTCATCATTGACCAGTCCTCGCCCTCTAAAACCCTGGTTTGATAGAGGGCGGGCATACACCTGACGACAGGGATGCACTTCTAAACTAAGTGGGGGCCCAAAGGAAAAGATAGTGAGTTAAAAGGCCATTAAAGATGTCAGCTTAAATTTAATAGTGCTGGCATCTATATGGTAGTTAAAACAAAGTGATCGGTGTAATGGGGATATTATTGTCCCCCCACCGTTGTCAATGGGGTCAACATGTTTCTGCCTAAGGCACAGTTGGGTCCGCGGCATTCATCAGGACCATAATACAAAAATATAACGGGCTCCACTCTTACCACACTATAGTGAGAGGATTTCCACTCAGTGGGGTGATGAGGATCACACTCCACCGTGATATGGCTAAATTCTTAAGCCTGAAAGGTAAAAACAGAAATGTGCAGACAAACTGTCAAAATTGCATTGGACACACACAACAAAGCAAAATAAAATAAACCACATACATCCTGAATCTATCGTGAGTGGCTATAAGTGCAACAGTTTTGTGACAAGAATCTGTGCACCAGCTTGGGAGAAAGTTCCTCCAAAATGCTTACCCTATAATTAGGACATTTATGCCCCATAGGAGGGTGAGGGCAGGAGACCCCTTAGGTCAGAATGCTAGAAAAACAAATAAGGAGAAAACACAGGAACACAAGGTGTTAAAACCAATAGAGATATTGTCAAAAGCACATGAGGTTCTGTAGTGCATCCATGGTATGCAACCTGTAAAGGAAGTCATTCAACCCAACACTCATACTCTTACTGTGACTGGACGTGATCTCCGCCTCTGCGCCTAGATCTGTGCACCTCCGCTCCTCGATGTGAAGTGAGTGAGCCGGCGTCCGGTTTTATATAGTGTCAGCGTAATGAGTAAATTGTTAATCATCACTAAATTGGAAACTGCAGTGTGGGATCCGATGTCCCAACAACATGGTATGCTGGAGGTCCGGAGGTTTGCCTGACCTTCCAAATATGGCTTGCGGATGTAACGAATGACGGGATTCAATACGTGTTGGAAGGCAGGTAGTTAATGCCCTGGGTCGGGCCGACATCCCCATAGTAATGTGGAGAGTGTTGGCGCCTTGCACATGCACGTCAAGGAAACTGTGTATAGCGCGTGGTGAAATAGCTACTTTACTGCGCGTGCGTGAAAAGACGGGCAGACGTCTATAAGCAAAGCTCAAGTGAACTTTACTGTACCGAGCCTGCAGCGTGATAGAGAGAGTGTTTACGTGCTGTACATGCGTGTCATGGTCATGGGAATGCTTAAGTAAAAGTGAGCTTACCATCGCGCATGCGTGTAACAGGTCAAGAGTCTAAAAGTGGGACTCTGACCGAAACAGCAAAGACGGATAGTAATGTCATAATGTGACATGCCATGCATTCAACCAAAGCACTTGAAAATGGCCCAAATGTACCTTACAAAGTTGTTAGCTGAGACCCACCGGGGGAACAATAAGTATATACATATTCCTTAAATGGTGTTTAAGGAAAAAGCAGTCTTATGGTCATATTCCCAGAAATAACCTGTATCCCTGCGCCCTATGCGCATACATTAAGTGATCTTGATTCCTAATAGTGTGGTGTTGAGAACCGTGGTAGGTGAGATGGGGACAGATGTAATGAGTAAATTACCATTCCCACAGTCCTTTAACAAGGGAGTTCGAGCCGGGGTGCAATGGTCCAAGTCATTAAATTAAATGTCTAGTGCGTCTAGATGGGCTCGATGAAGACAGTATGTGCACATAGGTGATAACTAGATATATGGTAATTAGAAGGCAAGTTGAAGCCAAGGAATTTCTAATGTCAAGTGATGGACTGCATGCAGGTAGCATGTACATATAGGTGGCACCTAATATTTACAGGGCTAGCTGAAGCCAGGGAATGTCGTCATTCAAGCCTTCTTTCCATGTGCGGAGGCGGTAGACCCACCGCTGTTCCCTCACATGGAGTGGTCTGTTTTTTGTTTTTTCATGACCTCCAGGACCACCCATTTTAGGTCCGTGTCTCTATGGTTCTGTTCCAGAAAATGTCTAGTGAGTTTTGTGTTGTGTTTTTTTGCAGCGAAAGGTGCTGCGATGCTCGTTGATACGGGTTTTAATTTTTCTGGTGGTCATACTCACGTACCTGAGGTTGCATGGGCATGTGAGAAGGTATACCACGTTTTCCGTATTACAGTTGCTAAAGTTGTTCAACAAAACTTAAGTTTAACTGAGACAAAATCCTAACTGTACTACTCCTAAATGCCGTTTGTGAATACCGAAAGTCGTAAAGTTAGGATTTTGTCTCAGATTACTTTTGTGAATCGGGCCCCATGTGATTACATGTAAAGTCATACATAACAATTTAAACTAAACTTAGCAAACTCTATAAAGTTAACATTATATATGTAATCTGCATTTATGTAAGTAAGAAAGATAACATTGAAATTGGCAATAGAACAAAGGAAAAGAAAGAATGTAAAAAAGAATGTGAAATATTCCCATTGAATAATAATGTCTAAATATATAACTTTTGATGCAGAGCAACTTAATTTAACTGTTAATTTTAACTGAAACTGAAAGACAAAATAAGGGAATGAAGAAGCAACAAGATAAGAAGGCAAAAGAGTATAAAAGGAAAATATGATAAAACTATAGAATAAGTAGGGGAGAAAGAAAGAAAAAAAGTGAAGAAAGATTAAATAAGAATAAAGAAAGGATAGAAACAAAAAACATAGAAAACAAAATGACAAAAAGAACATATCTATAAAACACACAAACAGTTGAGGGTGGTGACACTATGTGAGACAGACGATGTAACTAGAACCTCAACGCAGCTGACAAGGGGAGAATCAGGCCACATAAAACAATAGTGACACAATCTTGAGGGTATATATCAAACAGTATCTGAAATGAAAGAATAAAAATAAAAGATTAGCTGGAACAGTCCACGTAATAAGGAAGGAGACCTGCTTACCTCTGTTGGAGATAAATGGGATTTTCCTGAAGTAAATGCATTCAGAGGTGAGCAAGGAGGCAAGACCCATCCTAAACCCTAAAAATACCCTTGCCACCCAAAAACCCACACCCACACTACACCCTCAAATTAACCTTTCCACCCAAAAACCATACCTACCCTAAACCCTAAACATACGCCTGCCACCCAAAAACCCACACCCATCCAAAACTCAAATGCATTGATATATTCACTGAAAAAACAAAGGTTACAGGGACATTATAGTTTAGAAATGGAATTTTAAAAAACCTTAGAAATTCAGTGAAAAAAACAAAGGCTACAAGGATGTTATTGTAAGGCTCAGATTTCACTCGTACAAAACCATTGAAATTCAGCAGTAATAGTTACCTGAGCTAACTATAACTTATGCGCTCGCAATTCACTGCTTGAGGTTGACAATACTGGTGAGGTTGAAATTAAAATAAATAAATAAATAAATAAAAACACTTATTTTGCGCTCGCCTCATCTCTGATGATGCTGCGAGTGCAAGGTAAGTGGTTATATTTATTTATTTTTTTATTTTACTTTCCCTATCCCATCGTGTGTTGACTCCCCCCACCCCGCCCACTGCCACACCGCTCTTACCTGTACCGGCCGCGCCTGATTCACCAATACACCTTCGTATATTGTCAGGGTCTAAATACTTATTGCTGTCTGAACCACACAGGAGCAGAATGATGCTAGGTCCCAATACCCTTCTCAGAACCAACCCTGCTAGGTCTTTTAGTATTCCATTGCAGGTAAGTTCTAAGGGGGGAAAAGGGGTTGGGGACAGAGAAGAGACTGCTCCAATATTCTGCCTGTTCAGCTACGTCTTCTTCTTACTGGACTGCAACATTAACATGTAAAAATCTTTATTTACTGTGCCTTTTAACTTACTGTTTTTTCTATGGTGTATAAATAACTTATCTTACCAGAATGTTTACTGAAGCTTACTTCTCTTCTACTTCTCATGTATTGTTTGCTAGGTTGTATGAGAAGTCTTCACTCAGATCTCTTTCCTTTTTGTTCTCAGGTACAATCTGCACTTGATCCTGCTATTCCTTAATGTAAGAAAGATAAGGTAAGTATTTATTTCTGTATTCCTAATTTACGTATTATTTGGGTTTCTCTTTCTTTCTATTAACTCACTGTTAGGAGACTGGAGTGGGCCTTGAACTGGGGTTTCTGGAGTAGGATGACTGGTTTTCTGTCTTTAATTAGTTTTTAAACAATGCTTCAGAACTTAGGGTAAATGTTAAAAGGAAGCGTTCATTTTATTCAGGCCTTTGGTTTTAATGTTTGCTGGAAGCACAATTTATTCTGCCCCCGGTTTTAATGTTTGCTGAAGAGTTAATTTATTCTGGCCATACGTGAGGAGAACATTACTGGAGTTTTGTAACTAGCCTTCACATTATTTATCTTCAAACCTAACAGGTGGCATGAGAAAGAAATATGCCGGGCTTTTGACCCTGACTTCACCTTTTAATTAATTCTCAGAAGAGTGAACAAGTTTCAGTCTAAGAAGACACTGCGTGTTGAAATGTCACGCCTGGCTGAAAAAGACAGCTGATTCAAAAAGCTTTTTATTTAATCTTCTCGGCTAAGGAAAGCAATTACTGAAAAGTATTTCCAGTTTTCAAATGAAGGAAAATATATTCTGACTTCTCCTTTTTCTCTTTAAATAGAAATTTACCTCTGACACGATAACCTTTTCTCACAGAATGTTTTATATTAGCTACATAGTTTAACACTAACCTGATTAGTGAGGGAATGTAGTTCCGACGAAGCTAACCCCGATTTTATCGCCACGACGCTGGGAAAACAGGTGCTCTTCAAATTATTTCTTCAGTGAAGTGCGCAGTGGAATGTTGAAGCACACTTCACCAGATGTCATGAAACCTAAAAGACTAGACTGCTAACAGCGGTGTGCTGTCGCAGTATGTGCATGTTAGCAGCCATCTTGGAGTTCCATCTGTGCCAACAAGCACTCCAGCTTGAGGGATTATCTGACTTTTGGTAAGTTTGTAGGGGGAAAATGGTAGCCAGCATAGAGTTAGAAGGAGGAAACCTCCCGTGAGTCCTGACAGTACCCCCTCCGAACGGGGTTTCCTCCGGTCGTGGTTTGGCAGGGAATTTGGCATGAAAGGCTCTAATTAAACGGGGGGCATGGACATTAGTACTCTTTTCCCAGGAACGTTCATCAGGTCCATAACCTTGCCAATCAATGAGGTAGAAAATTTCATTGCGGATGAGTTTTGAGTCCAAAATTCGTTTAACTTCGTACTCCGCCTCACCATTAACCATCAGAGGATCAGGAGGGGAAACCCTACGCAACCCCGGTTGAATTGGTTTAAGGAGAGAAACATGAAATACTGGATGAATTTTGGTAGAACCAGGAAGAGATAGTTGATAAGTGACTGGATTTATGACCTTCTCAATTGGATAAGGACCCATAAAACGAGGCTGAAATTTACGGGGACCTTTGAGTCTGAGATTTTTTGTACTCAACCAGACTAAGTCTCCTACATGAAGCTCAGGTTCTTTTTTACGTTTTCGGTCAGCGAAGTGCTTGTAACGATCCTTCGCGATCGACAAATTCTGGGTTACTGAGTGATGAATTTTAGTTAACTGTCGGGCGATATCTTGAACAGCAGGAACATTAATATCATCAAAATTAGCATGAGAATTGGGATGTCTGCCTGAGTTTATAAAGAAAGGGGAGTGGCCAGTGGATACATTTAGAGCATTATTGTGAGCATACTCCGCAGTCCATAAGTGGTCAGGCCAGTCACCCTCCTCATCTAACAAATAAAGTCTGAGGTGTTGTTCTAGGTCTTGGTTAATGCGTTCAGTCTGACCATCAGTTTCTGGGTGAAAACTGGTGGAATAACGATGGTCAATATTAAGGCCTTTGATGTAAGCCTTCCAAAATCGTGATAGGAACTGAGAGCCCCTGTCTGAAACGAGGACCCTAGGAATCCCATGAAGGCGAATAACATGTTGATTGAAAAGTTGGGACAATTGTTTAGCAGTGGGTGTACCTTTGAAGGGTATATAATGTGCCATCTTACTAAAAGTGTCGACAACTACAAGAATGGTATCATACCCATGGGAAGAAGGTAGATCAACAATCAAATCTAAGGAGACTGTGTGCCAAGGATATGGGGGGTTGGCATGGGTTGTAGGAGACCTTTAGGAGCTTGCCTGTCCGATTTTCCCCGTGCACAAATTTCACAACCTAACACATATTGACGGACGTCTCGGCACATGTATGGCCACCAGAAACGACGTTTGAGTAATTCTTCGGTTTTCACAACACCTTTGTGGCCAGCCAGAGGGTTGTCGTGACATTCCTGCATTGCCTTCAGCTGAAGCTCCTTGGTGGGTAAATACAGGGTGGTACCTAAATAGGGGAGGCCATTGCGAATGAAACGTTGTGGATCTTCTGTGGTCCAGTTCTCCATTTCAAGGTCGGTCATCAAATTTCGAACGTGATGTTCAAAGGGTTCTAAGGAGATAGTTCCAATGAATTTTCCATCAGGTATGATTTGCTGGTTTTCAATGACTGAAGTTTGATTTTCTGTGTCGAGTCTAGAGAGGACATCAGCCTTTCCATTCTTGGATCCGGGACGAAAAGTGATAACAAAATCAAAGTCCGCGAAGTAAAGAGACCAACGCAGCTGACGTGGTGTGAGAGTTCGAGCAGATCGCAAAAATTTTAGGTTGCGGTGGTCCGTAAACACCGTTACGGTGTGTTTTGCCCCCATTAAGTAATGCCTCCAATCTTTGAAGGCATCTTTGATTGCCAGGAGTTCTTTTTCTGTAATCGTATAGTTGCATTCCGCAGGGTTGAGTTTGCGGGACCGATATGCCACCGGGTGTAACTGTCCCGTGTCCTTGTGCCTCTGAGAAAGTATCCCTCCGATGGCTAGGTCCGATGCGTCTGTCTCCAAATAAAAAGGCTCAGAGGGATCTGCATGAAGCAACACCGGTGCTGTGGTGAAACTGTCCTTCATCAACTGAAAAGCTTCTTCTGCTTCTTCTGACCATTGGAACGGAACTCCCTTCTTCAGAAGACGAGTCAGCGGAAGTATCTTATTGGAGAATCCATTAATGAATCGTCTGTAAAAATTAGAGAATCCGATAAAGCTTTGAACCTCTTTGATACTGGTAGGAGATTTCCAGTCTGTTATCGCCTTCACTTTTTGCTCATCCATTCGAACTCCTGCAGGTGATAACACAAAACCTAGGAATTCTACTGTATCTGTGTTGAAGAGGCATTTCTCCAATTTAACGTATAGAGAGTTCTCTTGTAGACGTTGTAAAACTGCTCTGACCTGGTCGTGATGTTCTTCAACCGTGTTGGAATAAATCAGGATGTCATCTATGTAGACTATAGCGCATCGGTCAATGAATTCACTTAAAACATCATTGATAAAGTACTGGAAGGCCGCTGGTGCGTTACAGAGACCATATGGCATCACAAGATACTCATAAAGGCCAAATTTGGTCCTGAACGCAGTCTTCCACTCGTCGCCTTCCCGGAGTCTAATCAAGTGGTAGGCCCCTCATAGGTCTAGGCAAGTGTATATCTTTGCTTCCTTCACTTGATCAATTAGTACTGAAATGAGAGGCAATGGATAACGATTCTTCACAGTTATCCTGTTAATCGCTCTAAAGTCAATACAAGTCCTGAGATCTCCCCTTTTTTCGGCACGAAAAAAGTGGGGAAGAGACAGGGGACTGCGACGGTCGGATAAATCCGTTCTCCAGATTCTTAGCTAGGTATTCCTTCAAATGGATGTTTTCCTTCTCCGTTAATGCGTAAACTCTGCTGCATGGTGGATTAGCCCCTGGTTCTAGATCAATTTTGCAGTCATAGGGCCTGTGGGGGGGGGGTAACGTCTCTGCCTTAATCTCATCAAAGACGTCTGCAAAGTCTTGGTATTCATCTGGTATCATGGTAGTTTGGATCACACATACCGAACCTCCACCTTCACACAATTGGGTGGCAGCGCAGATTACAGAAGAATGTGTCTGGTTATCGAAACAATTTTTGGTGCAGTAGTCTGAATTTAATTGAATAGTTCGGGCTCCCCAATCAATTAACGGGTTGTGTTCCGTTAGCCATGGTAGACCTAGAATCAGTTGAAATTGGGGGCGTCTATTAAATTAAATTGCAAGGTCTCTTGGTGTCCTTCGACAGTAGTCATATGTACCAATTCAGTATGACTGGTTATGGGCCCTGAAGTTAAATCCGTACCATCCACCGCTCTGACCTTCTCACTTTTCTCCTTCTTGATTGCTTGTAAACCGATCAGGCTAGCGAATTTGTGGTCGCAGAAATTACCTGTTGCCCCAGAATCTACCATGACGATGATTCCTGTCAAAACCACATCTCTAAACCTTAAAGTCACAGTCATAACCAAATGGGGAGAGGAGACTTGTAGTGTGTTTGCCAATTGGTGATTTGTTGGAGTCGTTTTTCCATTCGCATCCACAGGTCCAACTCCCCTTACCTGTGGTGCCTCTAGTTTTCCTTCTCCTTAGCCGGCAACTTTGGTCTTTTTAAGCAATTTTTGACAAAATGTCCACTTCCTCCACAATATAGGCACAGTTTGTTCAGCCTTCTCTTTTTTTTTTCTTCTTTAGAGAGTGGACCTCTGACTACACCGATTTGCATGCGTTCAATTCCCGAAGAACTCTCTACTGTCCGTGTGGATTCTGTTTTGGCACTGTCAAAACGAGGAACACTTGGTCTAAGCTCCTTCCGCCGTTCTCCTTTCCGCTCACTTTGCCGATAATCGATCTCTAAGGTTAAATCCACTAAGGCAGAGATATCGGTGGGTCGATTAGGGATTTCAGATAGAGCGTCCTTCAGTTCCTCTCGCAATCCTCTATAGAATACTGCTGCTCTTTTATCCTCGGGCCAGTTGGTCTCGACCACTAGTTTATTAAATTGGGCTAGGTAAGACACGAGTTCTCGGTTTCCTTGCTTTAACTCCAACAGTTCGTTGTCTGAAGCTTGAGATGCTGTTCTTCTATCAAAAATTTGGAGAAATTCCTTCTTGAAGTCATCAAAACTGTACAAAATTGGGTTATCCTTGGTTACTAGTGGCATGGACCATGAGGCGGCATCCCCACTAAGGTAGGACAAGATAAACGCCACTCGGGATTGAGCATCGGGGAAGATCGTTGGACGGCACATAAAATGCAGAGAGCATTGGGTCAAAAAAATGTGCGCTTTCTGCGGGTCTCCATTGAATCGCTCTGGAGGGGCAAGAGGAATTACTGGGGATAATGAGTGGATTACTTGTGTGGGGGCAAAGGATGAAGGGCTGATGTTAGGACTCTGGGATTCAAAGGATGTGGTGCTTGGCCTAGATCCCAAAACTGGTGTTCCCGTTTTAAAGGTTATTATCTCCTGTCTTAGTATTTTATTTTCCTCTCTGACTGCCTCTAAGTCCCTTTGTATATTACTCAAAATCTCGCCCAAATTTTTTAAATCAAGTCCTTCTGCCATTCTGCTCAGATGCTTGTACCAACGTGGGCACTTCACTCTGTCAGGGTCTAAATACTTATTGCTGTCTGAACCACACAGGAGCAGAATGACGCTAGGTCCCAATACCCTTCTCAGAACCAACCCTGCTAGGTCTTTTAGTATTCCATTGCAGGTAAGTTCTAAGGGGGGAAAAGGGGTTGGGGACAGAGAAGAGACTGCTCCAATATTCTGCCTGTTCAGCTACGTCTTCTTCTTACTGGACTGCAACATTAACATGTAAAAACCTTTATTTACTGTGCCTTTTAACTTACTGTTTTTACTATGGTGTATAAATAACTTATCTAACAGAATGTTTACTGAAGCTTACTTCTCTTCTACTTCTCATGTATTGTTTGCTAGGTTGTATGAGAAGTCTTCACTCAGATCTCTTTCCTTTTCGTTCTCAGGTACAATCTGCACTTGATCCTGCTATTCCTTAATGTAAGAAAGATAAGGTAAGTATTTATTTCTGTATTCCTAATTTACATATTATTTGGGTTTCTCTTTCTTTCTAATAACTCACTGTTAGGAGACTGGAGTGGGCCTTGAACTGTTGTTTCTGGAGTAGGATGACTGGTTTTCTGTCTTTAATTAGTTTTTAAACAATGCTTCAGAACTTAGGTTAAATGTTAAAAGGAAGCGTTCGTTTTATTCAGGCCTTTGGTTTTAATGTTTGCTGGAAGCACAATTTATTCTGCCCCCGGTTTTAATGTTTGCTGAAGAGTTAATTTATTCTGGCCATACGTGAGGAGAACATTACTGGAGTTCTGTAACTAGCCTTCACATTATTTATCTTCAAACCTAACAGGTGGCATGAGAAAGAAATATGCCGGGCTTTTGACCCTGACTTTACCTTATAATTAATTCTCAGAAGAGTGAACAAGTTTCAGTCTAAGAAGACACTGTCTGGAACAGCTGAAAAACACAGCTGATTCAAAAAAGCTTTTTATTTAATCTTCTCGGCTAAAGAAAGCAATTACTGAAAAGTATTTCCAGTTTTCAAACGAAGGAAAATATATTCTGACTTCTTTCCTTTTTCTCTTTAAATAGAAATTTACCTATGACACGATAACCTTTTCTCACAGAATGTTTTATATTAGCTACATAGTTTAACACTAACCTGATTAGTGAGTGAATGTAGTTCCGACGAAGCTAACCCCGATTTTATCGCAACTACCCTAACTGACTTCCACGACGCTGGGAAAACCGGTGCTCTTCAAATTATTTCTTCAGTGAAGTGCGCAGTGGAATGTTGAAGCACACTTCACCAGATGTCATGAAACCTAAAAGACTAGACTGCTGACAGCGGTGTGCTGTCGCAGTATGTGCATGTTGGCAGCCATCTTGGAGTTCCATCGGTGCCAACAAGCACTCCAGCTTGAGGGATTATCTGACTTTTGGTAAGTTTGTAGGGGGAAAATGGTAGCCAGCATAGAGTTAGAAGGAGGAAACCTCCCGTGAGTCCTGACATATATACATATAATTAACATTCATATTTTTTTTTAAAACACTCAGTCACTGGATGATGTCATCAGTGATGTCATTTGAGATGTCATCTGTGATGTCATCAGTGATGTCACTGACCATGTCATGAGTGATGTAATATGTGAGGTCATAAGCAGTGCATTGCGGAGGCGCGAGTTATAGTTAGCTCAGCTAACTATAACTGCTGATTTTCACTGGTTTTGTAACAGTGAAATCTGAGCCTAACTATAATGTCCCTTTAACCTTTGTTTTTTTCAGTGAATTTCTAAGTTTTTTTAAAATATGAAGTTAGATGCCCATCGCAGTGCACAGTGGGGGTGAGGTTTAACGCAGGGCCTGGCGTGGCATTGTGCTGTTCCCACTCAAGCTTGCTGTTCCTGCCCCCTCCTCCTTGCCATCCATTGTTTGTGTCCATAACCCTGCTTTACTGGATTTTTATACAGTATTAAGGGCATAAAGGATCGTTATATCTTTTTAATTGCATAAAATATTATAATGTCTCGTAATTTTGTGATTTTTTACTGTTGATTCTTGCTTATATTTGTAGAAACTTTGTTGTACAAATTTTTTGTTTTTATGCGTTGTTGGTTTATGTGGATCTTTTCGGAGTTCCAAGATCATAAATAAATAAACTTGAACTTGAAACTTGATGACCCTGCTCCCTCTTCACAGCGGTGTGTGGCAGTTTTTCTGCCACTGCCCTTCCTGCCTGCCCTAAACAGTTAGCTTGCTGCCATCTACCTCCTCCCTACCCTCTGTCGTCTGAGTCCATACACCAGCCCCTCCCTCCTGCCCTGCATGGTCCAATGTGCTGCCCACTGCCTTCTATTTAGCTCGATGTCCCTGCCCACTCCTCATGCCCTCCATTCCAAAATACTATGCAGCATCATCGTCCACCTGCTTAGCCTTTGTGCTTAGATTGCTGTTCCTACTCTCCTTCCCATTGCCCTCCAATGTCTGTGTGCATGACCCTGCTCCCTCCTTTCTGCTCACCATAGTCCATGGACCTGCCACCCTCCTATCTACTCTGAGTGTTTTATTGAGCTGCCACTGCCCCTCCCACCTGCTTAGCATGGTCAGATGGCTGCCGCCTGTCCCTGCCACCTAGACCCTGCCTTTCCAAGTTCCACACCCCTATCCCCTCCCACCTGTCCTCCATGGTCCATTTTGCTGTCACTCCCTTCTGCCCTCCATGCTTTGTTGTGCGGTAACTGCTGCTCCTGTCTGCCCTGCATTGTCTGTTGTGAAGTCCTATCCCCTGCCCTGTTTTGTCTGTGTCCAGCCCCTGCCCCGCCCTTCTGTCCTCCATGGTCTTTTGTGCATGCCCGTGCCCCCTCTCTCTTGCCCACCATTGCCATTGTGCTGCCACTAACCCTGCTGCTTGCCATGCATGGTCTTCTGTGCTGCCACAGCCCGTCCCACCTGTCCTGTGTGGTCAGCTTGCTGCCCCTGGCCCCCTCCCACCTTCCCTCCATTGTCTCTGTGTATGACATTATAGTCTCACTGTTGCCCTCAATGGTGTGTTTTGCTTCCAGTGACCATCCACCTGCTCTCCATGGTCAGCTTGCTGCTCCTGCCCCCTTCCCCCCTGCCCTCTATTTTCCATGTGCAGACCCCTATCCCTTCCCTCTTCCCTTCTTTGGTCTGCTGTCATTCGGCTGCCCCCTCCCTACTACCCTTCATGGTCCGTTATGCTGCAACTGTCCCTCCTGTGTGTCCCCTATGGACAGCTTGCTTCCCTTGCCTCTTTCCCCTCTGCTTTCTGTTGTCCATATGCATGGCCCTGTTCCCTCCCTATTGCTTTCCATGGTCCGTTTGCAGCACTGCTGTCCTGCTTGCCCTGTGTGATATATTGTGCTGATGCAACCCCTGATGCCTTTCCAGTAAGGTCAGTTTGGTGCACCTGCCCATCTCCCTCCTGCCCTCTCTATCTTAGCCTGTGTCCCTACCCCATCTCTCCTGCCCTCCGTGATCCAAAGTACCAAACTTGCCAACATTTTGAACTTGGTAAGAGGTAGATTTTGAAAAACAACCTGGGGAATTGGTTTTCCCCATTCACTTACATTGAAAAAGAGGACATTTTAGGTAGGAGGCAAATAAAATAAAGGCATTTTGGGCTTAAAAACATTGGGAGTCTCCTGTCTGAATCGGGTCTGTTGGCATGTATGTTTGTAATGCCACTTCCTCTTCCTCTTCTGCCCTCAATGGTATTTTCTATTGCCACAGCCTCTCTTGCCTGTACTGCATAGTTGGTTTGTGGCCCCATGCCCCCCTTTTCCCTGCCCTCCATGGCTCATTGTGTTGCCACTGCCCCTCTCGCCTGAACAGCTTGGTCAATTTGTTGCCTCTGCACCCTCCTCCATGAGAGGGTCTTCTTCCCATAGAAATTATGGTTAGTGCTCTAAACAACTAAAATGAGGACATATTTTCTGAGTTCTCAAAAAGCAACAAAGCACTTTTAATTAATTTGCTATCTTTATGTTTTTTTTATCCAGTTGATGACTTGATTATATATTGCACTTAAGGGAGAGGATGTGGCGTTACAGTCAGAGCTGCAGACTTTACAACTGGTGAACCAGGTTTGAGTTTCGGCGTCAGCTCGACAGCCTGTGATTCTGGGCAAATCACTTAATCTCCCCATGCCTAAAACCAAAATGAATGTGTCCTTGTGTATTATAAGGGATGCTCATGTAAAGCACTCTAATACTTTTGGGTCAAGTCTGCGCTATATTAAACTGCGAAAAAAGCAAAATAATTAAGGGGCTCATTATGACGGTAATGGGACCACCCGCCAGACGTGCGGCGGTCCCACCAGCCCAATTAGGATGCGCCCGCCACACTGGCGGGCGCATCCTGGCCTTTTCACATTGCGGACGGTCCGCAATGTGAAAATGCCACGTTGTGCATTTCCATGCACAACGTGGCAGGCACCACGCGGTGCCTGCCACCTTATGCATGGAAATGTAGGGGGGTACCATGGGTACCCCCCAGTGCACCCCCCCACAGAGGGGGCCCGCAACGGGCCCCCAAAGCCAGTCTCCGCCTGTCTTTTTGCGACAGGATTTCTGCCGCAAAAAGACAGGCGGAAGGGCTCATCATGATCACTACGGCGGTGCCTGCACAGCACCGCCGCAATGATGCCCTGGTTTCGAGTCCCGCAAGGCGGGTGTAAAAGGACCTCCGTGCGGGACCGATGTGTTTCCCACCGTCGCAGAACCGATGTGTTTCCCACCGCCATCCTAATTTGGCGGTGGGTGAATCACAATATGATGGCGGGAGGATCGCCACCGCCGGCCCGGCGGTGGCGATCCTCCCGCCATCATAATGAGCCCCTAAATGTTTTGCACACTTCTAACATTGGGCTATACTTGGGCTACATTTGGGTGATATTTGTGCTATATTTGGGCTCCTATTTCTCCGGTGGCCATCTTGGGAGACTTATTTGTTAGGAAGCTCCCTAATTTCATCTCTTACTGCAGTATGCTCAGTAGAAAATGCTTTCGGTTTTCTACTTTGATTCCATCAAGATTACGTTCATATGTGCCACACCTTTAGCATAAATTCAGAATATTAGCCCTCTAGTTGCTCATTAGAACACTGAAGTAAAATTGCTGATCACCAGGGAGTTAAATGGCAGTCTGCTGCTGGTGTTGAAAGTGCAATTTTTAGTCTGCATGTGTGCATGTGTTGAAAGTGCATGTTTCAGTCTGTTTCAGTCTGCATGTCAGAATGTTTTAATGAAATAGAAGAGGAAGATATTTGAGAACTCACTTAAAATTTGTGTCCTAATTTTTCTATCTACAGCACTAACTATAATTTCTATGACAAACTGAACCCCTTCATTTTGTTCCTTTCTAAATTGGATGTTTTAAGTTTTACCAGTTTGATTCAATCAACATGGCTTCAGGTGTGCCATACATTTGTCATACGTAACACCGTTAGCACTCTAGTTGTTCTTTAGAACACTCTCTGGGAGGCTGCAGTAGAACACAAGGGAATCAACTGTCAGACTTCATTTCAGTCAATACTCACATTTTTGTTGCAAAGGCATGCGTGGTTAAGGCATAGTCATTGTAAAATCATGAGTGGTAAAGGCATGAGTGGTAAAGACGTATGCGGTGTAAAGGCTGGGTGGTAAAGGCATGTGGGGCATGTGGGGTTCAGCCATCATTGTAAAGGCTGTTTCATCTGTAAACCACATGTAGGTAGTCTGGACTTTTTGCATGGTTGCCCTTACATTGGCATCATATACTTAAAAAGCTAGCTTCTTACAAAGAGCACCTGGCAATGCACACACTAAAGATTTCTGCTGCAGCAGCATGGTGTACCACAGGTCGCTCTGCCCTTGTGTGGTTTACCTTTTGGGCCAACTTACCATATCTGTGAGTGGCAGTTGGTGGTTAGAAAACATGGACAAAGAGGGTACCCAGTTCCAACGTAAACACCCAGACACATTTCAAAGGCCCATCTGAAATGCCTCTTGGCTGCGCAACCTCTGAACCTTGCGGTCCCTCAACGTGACCCACTATTGCAATCAGCTGGTACTCACTGTGTCTTCTACTTCCCTATGCCATCTTCAAACTGGCAACTGAAGTCCTATGCGTTAATGCACTTTTTGCTGAGACACAGTCTAGATGCCTCTCCTTTTTTGTTTGTCTGCCTGAAGAGGGGGTTTTAAAACTCAAGCTTCATGCCTGAGACAAGAGTTCAAATTTACAAGGGCGAGGGGCCCACTGAGGTTGAGTGGTGATGACATCCGTGTAAATACAGTAAACCAGCCCCATTCCCCACCCCAGCATCCAAACAATGATAGTAGCTTTAGACTACCAAACTTGGTTTTGAGAATTAAATATTCTCTTGTTTTATTTATTTTCCAAAAGGAAGAGAAGTATAAGTTCTCGATAGTGACCCACCCCAAAATATTTATATCATGTACATTGAACATCCATATCAATACCATACTAGACATAACATTTTCTGTCAGAAATTTCTCAAAATCATGGTTACCAACCTGGCTGGCCCATCAAGCACCATCCCCATGAAAATGTAATTAAGTCTCCCCAGATTTCCACTAGGCCCCTGCTTACTATGTGGCAAGGTGAACTTAGCCACTCCCTCTTACCAGAGTAGCTAACTTTGGCCAACCAGCAGGCTAGACCATAAACAATACCAGGGCAATCCAAAATGGGATCCTCCTGGAACCGTTTGGAAGATAGGCCTGGTATATCAGTCATATCCTGGTCCCCTGGGGCTAGTAGCATCTCCTGAATGACTCCAGGTCCTGTTAAAGAATCACCCATGGACAGCCAAAATATAGTCCCCATAGCACTCGGACCACAGCCTCCTCTAGACTGCTGCTTTATTACACCTCGGTCAGGGCATACGTCCTAAATAAAGAAGCAGGGGGACTGACCAACTAGGCAAGGTGCAAGGCACATCATGATGCATAACATCAACAGAACGTGATATCACGGTGCGTGACATCACAGGAAGTGGCATCACAACCCATGACCTCACAGGAAATTACATCACAAGAAGAGATATCAGATCTTAACACCTCACACATATGTTTAGCAGTTTTATGATGAGCACATTTGAATACATTGCAAAATTTAACAAAAGAGATATAGCGTCAGGGTTATGCCAAAAAAAGTGATGTACCCCCGAAGCAAAATCTGGACCTCAACCTAAACAATCATGTTTTTTAAAAATATGCTACAAAGAAATTGGCAAGAAAGAGAAATGTGCCAGTAAATCTGTTCTGCTTAATTGACTGCAAAGTCTGCATTTTAATATATCCTATATGGTTATAGCACCTGTTGCAGAGATCTTTGTGTTAGAGATTGACAGGCCACTCGAGCCAGGCTCAAACCTGAATCTTGGCTCTGCTCGAAGCCTGAAAAAAAATATATATATATTATTCAACCCTTTGTATATTATTTTAAATAACCGAAAATACCACAGCAAAAAAAGGTATTCATCATCTGGACCATAATCTCTGTTCCACCCTGATGGGTACAATGGAAATGCATCACTATTAATAAACTATTACATCGTTGCTCAATACGTAAATATTAATGTTATAAATCATGTTACACTCTATTGCATAGTGCATATGCACATAGACAAACCTGAAACTTAAACAAGGGATAACGCAATCAAGGTGCAACCCCAATATTTTATATTTGGTCTACTCACTAGACAGCATGGGGAACACAGCATAATACCTATGGGAAAATATCACCAAAGAATATAAGTGTTCTCAAGGATTGGTGGAGGTGAACTTGCGGAGCAGTTTTAACTCTGAACATTTTTTTTGAAGGTTTTTCTTTTACATCAACTAATGAAGAAGATGTGGTGAAGTGACTGGGTGAACCTGGGGAACTTTTTTGAATCCACAGTAGGACTTCAATAGAAATTGTGCAGTTCTGGTCAAATCATTTAATTTGTTATAATGGTGTAATTGTTTGTTACTGGATAATTCAAAGATTTATGCAATCTCACTCCCCAAAATGTACAACGCTCCGGTACTCCCCAGCTAAGTCTGTGCTATATAAATATAAGCACATACATGTTTTATATTTTTTAGTTAGCTTGCTTATTCCACTCTGTAAATTCCCCTTCCTTTTGAGCCCTTTGTGAACCCCCTCATTTTATGAAATTCCAAAAGAAGCCCCAATTAATTTTTGTTATCTCAGTACATATTCCACACCTTTAATACAGGTCCTAAAAGTCCACTTATCAATGTCTGTGGGAGCACTTTCTTGTATTTGTTAGGGGATCTGCCATACACATCTTTTTTTAAAGTTTAAAATAAAACTTTATTGACAGAGTAGTAAGACAAATAAAATAATGGTAACATTCATAATAAGGATGCAATAGCCATAGATTAAATACAATGAATTGTCTGCATATAATATAATTAATTATGAAATTAATGTTTCAAAAAGAAAACAAGAAAAATAGAAAAAATCTGACAAAAGGGGGGGGAGCATGAATATCAAAACATGCCTTAAGCTGTAAAGAAATTTAGGGCCTGATTACGATGGCGGGGAGACTGCCACCGACAGGCTGTTGATGGCGATCTCCCCGCCATCGTAACCAAGTTTACCGCCCTCCATATTGCAATGACGGGTGGATGTGTGGCGGTTGGAATGACCGACCGCCACGAGTCCGACAGTCGGAATGATTCCATTTGGCTGGCTGACCGCTCACCATCCCCAGAATGGAGGTGGTGCCTGTCAGACACCTCCGTAGGGATTACAATATCCCTTTCCGCCGTTCGTTGTGTGGCAGTCAACCTGCCGTGAAATGGCTGGTGGAAACGGATTTGGGGACCTGTAGCAGGCCCTCCTTACCCCTTGGGGCTGGTACATGGGCCCTGGGGGGCACCTAGGGTGCCCCCCCTACATATTCCTGTACTGTGTGGCAGACACCGCATGGTGCCTGCCACTTAGTGCAGGGATATGTAAACACCCTATTTTTTGTATTGCTGCGAGGGCTGCTGACGGCTTCCCTGCCATAATACAAAATATAGGCAATGAGACCCCCATGGAGGCGGTTGCATTGTAATTCGGAGCGTGGGTTTGCCACCTCGTGGGCGGCTGGTCCTCATTCCGAAACGAGGGCGGAAGGACTTAAGTCTGTCCGCCATAGTAACGATGCCCTTAATGAGGTAACTTGAAAAATTCCCAACATTGTAGAAAAAATACAACAATTCAGTAAGTGAAAATCTATAGTTACGATTAATATGATATCAAGTGAAAAGGCGGAAAGCTAAGGAGGCTTTGAAACTTCTTCAGTATTATGTTGATGTAAATTAGTTGTTAGAGCAGAGGAGTTTTGGAAAGCGGTTATTGCCGACTAAAGAATATCTATCTTAATATCTAAGGATATTGGAGTAACATAGTTTCTGTCTAATCTATGATTGTAGCAAACGCCCTACCACCATGCTTGTAAAGAGATGCTAAGAGCATTTTTCCAATTTTTTGTTGAAATGCTACAGCAATTAACAAGTCTACAATTTGTACATCGAAAGTACAATCTTTCCAAGCTTCGGAAAGGCTACCTAAAAATATATTTATGTGGAAAATTTGATTGATTAGTGTCTAGACGTGAAGCCAGAATTCATATATTTGAGGGCATTCAAATAACATATGCTTTAATGGCGAATTAGAAATATGACATGCCTAACATGTTGGCGATGTATTGGGAGTACATTTATAAAATGCGCCTGGTGTAAGTATTAGTCTAATGTATATAAAGAATAATGTTTGGGTAGCATTAGCTGCACATGAAGTTTCGCAAATATTCATCCAAAGTTTTTCCATAAAGAACTAGAAAAGGAGGTTTTCAGATCTGTTTGCCATTGCAACTCCAGCAATGTTTTCTGACTAAGCTGAAATAGGGAAGAAAGTTGATTATATATTTTGGATGCAGAGGGGATGGTTGATAATTTCTGCAAGGGCTTAGGATATAGATGCTGGAGAGGCAGTAGAGTGGAGTGAATTATAGGAGTCGAGAATAACTGAATTTAAAATTTGGTATTTGCATTGATATGAATTAGGAAAATTAAATGGAATTTTGGTTTGAGAGAAAGGGATCACTGATTGATTATGTATTAAATAGTGAGTCCATAGCAAACCTTTTTCGCTCCAGTATTTCCAAAATATAATTAATAATTTTAATATGTTTATTATGCAAAATAGAAGATTGAAGAAATTGGTCTAAAGTGGAAAAATTAGAGATGAAAATGGGATATAGTACCCTACAAGCATTTTTGAGAATGGGTAATGACATGTTAGAGGGACATTGAGTGAAAGACAAAAATTCTGAAAAAGAAAAAGGGTGAGGAAAAGACAGTTCCAGGGCTGTCCACAAGGGGCGTTCATGTGCGAACTTTTCATTGAATGAGTAGGTTGAACGTTTTAAAAAGAAAGCAGTGTGATAAGATTGAAAATTTGGAAAGTTAACTCCCCCTTGTTGCTTGCTGCTTTGAAGCTTGGTAAGACATGTGAGGTTTTTTATTATTTCATAAGAAATAGTTTAAGATAGAGTTTGCAATTGAAAAACAGAAGACAGGATATTAGTTGGAATTGTTGAGAGATAGAAAAGTATGATGGGAACTAAAATCATATTTATAGAATCTAATTTACCCCTCCATCAATCAATCAATCAATCAATCAATCGAACAGCATTTGTAAAGCGCAACACTGTCACCCTTAGGGGTATCTGGGTGCTGTATCTCCATCAAAGAGCCAAGTCTTGAGTCTCTTTCTGAAGTCTGCCAGCAAGGGGGCTGTATGTAGCTGGAGGGGAAGTCGTTCCAGGTCTTGGCAGCGATGTAGGAGAAGGAGGGGCCACCAGTGTGGCTCCGATAGATGCGAGGGATGTGTGCGAGGGCAAGTGAAGAGGAGCGCAGGTGTCTAGAGGGTTGGTGGAAGTTAAGTCGATGGTTGATAAAGGCAGGTCCTAGGTCATGGAAGGCTTTGTAGGCGTGCATGAGGATCTTGAACTGGTATCTATTCTGGATGGGGAGTCAGTGGAGGTCTCTCAGGTGGGGTGTGATGTGGGTTCGTTCGGGGAAGTCCAGGATGAGTCTGGCTGCAGCGTTCTGTATTGAATGGAGTATTCTGAGGATCTGGGTGGAGATGCCGGCGAAGAGGGCGTTGCCACAATCAGGCCGCTGGTGGCAAGGGCCTGAGTGAGAGTCCTCTGGGTGTTCGGTGGAATCCATCTGTAGATCATGTGGAGCATGCTAAATGTGTGGACAGGAGGAGGCGAGTCCATTGACTTGTCGGTTCATGGTTAGTTGGCTGTAGAGGATGATGCTGAAGTTGCGTGCATGGTTGATTGGTGTGGGTATTGGTCCGAGTCCCACAGTCCACCAACTGCGATCTCATGCAGAAGTATTCTTCCCAAAGATCAGTGCTTCAGTTTTGTCAGAGTTGAGTTGGAGGCAGTTGTCTCTCATCCATTTGGCTACGTTCGTCATGGCATCATGTAAGTTGGTTTTGGCATTTGTGCGGTCCTTGGTGAGCGAGAGGATCAGTTGACTGTCATCTACATAGTAGATTATGTTGAGTCTGTGGGATCTGATGACATCTGTGAGGAGGGTCATGTAGAAGTTGAACAGAGTGGGGCTGAGGGATGATCCTTGTGGTACGCTGTATATGATGTCTTTGGGTGCGGAGGTGAAGGGAGGCAGTCGGATATTCAGTGTGCGTCCTGTAAGGAAGGAGGTGATCCACTTGAGGGCGTCTTGCTGTATGCTTATGTTGTAGAGTGTGTTGATGAGGGTGTTGTGGGAGATGGTATTGAATGTCACGGAGAGGTCAAGGAGGATCAGGGCCACCATTTCTCCCCGGTCAAGGAGTATTTGGATGTTCTCTATGGCGGCGATCAGCATGCTCTCAGTGCTGTGGTTGGCATGGAATCCAGATTGTGAGGCGTACAGTAGGTGGTCTTGTTCCAGGAATTTGGTGAACTGCTGGTTGATGGCTTTCTCGAGTACTTTGGCCGGGTAGAGGAGCAGGGAGAGTGTCAACATTTTTTGAGATTGCTGGGGTCGGCAGAGGCTTTCTTTAGGAGGGGTCTGACGTCTGCCTGTTTCCATCTGTCCGGGAAGGTATCTATGGAGACGGAGGTGTTAAGGATGTTGGTGAGCTGCGTGCTGATTTGGTTCGTTGTGAGGTTATAGAGGTGGTGGGGGCAGGGGTAGAGTGGGTGCCCTGGAGTGGATGGAAGACATGGTGGCTGAGGTGATCAGGGCGGTGAGTGGAGACCAAGTGGTAATGGTTTGGCTGATGTTTGCTGGGTAGTGGAGGTCGTTGGGGATGAGGGCGGAGGGTTGGAAGTAGAAATTGTTGTAGATTTTGGTGATCTTGCTGTGGAAATAGTCTGAGAGGGTGTCGCAGAGTTCTTGGGAGGGCAGTTGGTGTTCTCTTGGCTGTCGGGTTCGAGAATTCTTTGACTATTTTGAAGAGTTACTTTGTGTGGTTGCCCGCAGAGCCAATGCAGCTGGCGATTGCTGCTTTTTGGCTTCTTTGATGTGGTGGCGAAAGTTGCTGAGGGCTGTTTTGTGAGCAGCTCTGTCAAGGGGGTTCTTGGTGGTACGCCATTGTTTCTTTAGTTGGTGGCAGTTGTGCTTGGTGGTCCTTAGTTCTGGGGTGTACCAGCTGGCATGTTTGGAGGTCTTTTTTTTTTTTCTTTTTTTTTGTTGTCCTCATTCCGCAATAGAATTGTGTAAGGAGTTATCAGGGACCCCTGCGGCAGCGAGTCCGACCCTTCACTGTTTGGGGAGTTGGTTTCTTGGAATTTCCGGCAAGGGTCCCTTTATTTCCATTACCAATAAAATATTTTCCAAGGAGGGGAGCTAGCCATCCTGGCTACTCAAACAAGCATTATGCTTGTTATTTATTGCTATCGCATAATCATTGGACTTTATATATTTATGCATGTAGGTCAATATAATTACATTAACTGCTATGGCTGGATAAACTGTTCCCAAATTTCGAAAAAGTTGTATTTTTTACTCGGTCTCCCACTTCTATCCAACCTGTTTATCTTTTGTATAGATGCTAGCCATTCCCAGTGTGTAGGCGGTGCGGGTCTTATCCATTTGATACAAATTTCCCTTCTAGCTAATAAAATCAATAGAAAGAGAAGGTTTTCTTGTTTCTTATTCAACTTATAAAAGCCTACTTCTATTTTGGCCACCCCAAATATAACAAGGTCAATACTTACATCAATTGGTCGTTCTAGCAATTTCTCTAGTACCTTACCCACTTCGTACCAGAACTCTTCGAGCTGGGGGCACTGCCGGAACATATGCAAGTCGTCCGCCTTTTCTTTTCCACATTTAGGGCATTTTTTTGTTCTTTGTCCGCTGAACTTAGATAACCTCTTCGGGGACCAGTAGGCTCTATGTGCGGTAAATAAATGGTTTCTTCTTAAAGCAGCAGATTTTACAACAGACCAACATTTTTCCATAGATACTTGCCATGTTTTCTGGACGTCCAACGTCGGCAGGTCTTTCCCCCAGATCTCTTCTGGAATTGCATAGTCCTCCTCACCAGCTAGTATCAGGGCCCAATACCATCGTGAAACTTCTTTTTTTAGGATTCCGCTCTCTTGCATAGTAATTTCCAGATTGCTATTTCCCTGTTTACATTCAGTTTGGGTCTTTATCCAGCTTAAAAGTTGGTAGTATTTAAATTTTGATACTAATCCGTTCGTCATAATTGTTAGTTGATCCCAGCTAATAATGTTATTTTCTATGATCAGTTGGGCCCATTTCAGGAATCCAGCTTGCCTCAAAGGGACTGTTAGCCTGTCCATTAGGCACTCAGGGGTCCCTGGTGAGTCCCATATGGGAGCGTTTTCACTATAATAAGGTATCTTTAGAGTGTTTCTTATGTTGTACCATCATTTTGCTGCAGACCTGAGCACCTTCAGTTTGATCTTTTTAAAATACTTAGGATGACCAAATTTATATAAATAGTTCCCTTCAGAGCCTGTCATAGCTTGTAAATAGGTGGGATACAATTCATAGTTGTTTAAAAGAACCCTCATATATTTAAACTGAAAAGCTCTATAATATTCAAAAATGTCTGGACTTGCTATCCCGCCTTGTTCTTTTTCCTCCTTAACTTTTTCCATGCTATTCTTATTCCTTTGGATGACCAAATGAAGCTATTTAGTTCCCCTTGTAATTTCTTGATTTGTTCCCTCTTAAACTCGAGTGGGATTTCACTGAAAATATAAGTGAATTTGGGTAGGATTGACATTTTTATTATATTCGATCTTCCCATAAATGTCAAGGGAAGACCTCCCCATACTTTAAGTAGTCTTCTGACTTCTGTTAAAATCCTATTAAAATTTATCTGGGCTATTTTGTCTATATCTTTAACCAATTCTATTCCTAGATATCTTATCTTCTCTTTGACGAGTTGATTTTCACTATGAGTATTCCACTCCATAATTTCCGTTTTTGATTGGTTAATCATATAGCCGGACACTCTCCCATATTGCCTCAGAGTATTTTCTATAGGTTCAAAAGCTCCTGCCAAATCATTCGTAAAAATCATTAGGTCATCCGCATAAAGAGCGACTTTTTTCTCCCACCCTAAATAAGAAAAAGGGGGAATTTCTGTATTGTTTCTGAGATTTTGTGCTAGGGGTTCGATGTAAAAGTTAAAAGCAGGGGAGACAATGGACATCCCTGTCTCGTACCTCTCTTGATTTTAATTTTTTCTGTGAAATTACCATTGATTAGGATTTTGGCCTTTGGGTCTTTATATAATCTCTTAACCATTTCTTGAAAGTTATCCCCAAGTTTGTATTTTTCCAGAACACTATTCAAAAACAACCAGTTCACCCTATCGAATGCTTTGGCTGCATCGAAAGTGATGATAGATAGGGGTATCTTCTCTTGTGTAGCTATATCTATTGCTCCTACCACCTCATGAGTCAGTTCCTGGATCTGTCTCCCTTTCACAAAACCCTTTTGATTTATATTTATATGAGATCTCGCAATTTTGCCTAGCCTCTTTGCCATTATCTGCGTGAATATTTTATAATCGCAGTTCAAGAGGGATATAGGCCTGTATGATTCACATATTGCGGGGTTCTTACCGGGCTTTAGAAGGATACTAATTACTGCATCATTCCAAGATTCAGGGAGGTCTCCCTTGTCCCAAAAAATATCATTGATCAACTCTGTCAGGGGGGGAACCAGGACTTCTCTTAATTTAGTATACAGTTCGTTTGGAAGGGCATCCGGGCCCGCAGCCTTTCCTTTCTTTAAGCCTCTGACAACTTCCTCTACTTCTTCTTTGGTGATCCTTTCATTCAGATCTTCCCTTTCCTGTTGTGTTAAGGGGGGGAGGTCTAGTTTTCCTAAGTAATTATGGAGTTGCTCTTTTGTTGGAGTAATCTCTTCTGCATATAATTCTTCAAAGAACTTCACAAATTCTTGCATAATCCTGGAATCTTCAGAGCTTATTTCTGCAGGGTTACCGACCCGGATGCCTACTATCTTATTTCTTGTTTGGTCTGTTTTTATCTTCCAGGCCAGCATCTTACCGCAACCCTCGCCATATTCATAGTGAGCCAGTTTACTTGTCTCCCATTTTTCTCTCACTATGCTCTCCAAAGTTTCTATAAGGGCTTCTTTCTTTCCTTTCCTTTCTGTCTCCAATCTTTTTCTCTCTAATACTGAGATTTCTTTTTCTAATTGGATGTCGAGGAGTTTTATAGCTTCCTCCATTTGACTTATTTTAAGTTTCTTTTTTTTGGAATTGTATGCAGCAATACTTAATATCTTTCCTCTAATTACTGCCTTATAGGCATCCCATCTAACTTGCATGGAGGTTCCTGTTTTATTTAGTAGAAAGAATTGCTCTGTCTCTATTTGGAGAGCTTCTATATTTAAAGGATCTGTGAGAATTGTGCGATCTACTGTCCACCTTGGAGATACAATAGCATGCCTCATCTGGAGTTTTAACAAGACTGCAGAGTGGTCGGATAAATGAGCTGAAAGGTGTTCTACACCTTGTGTACCTTCGATTAGGTTTCTGTCCAGTAAAAAGTCATCTATCCTAGAGGAGTGCCCTAATTTTTTATTTTGGAAAGTAAAGCGCTGCCCTTTATCACCTTTCACCTTCCAAATATCCACTAAACCCAAATCTCTAAGACATATGCCTAGCCACTCTCTCATTTTTGGAAGATTCACTTCTTTTCTAACTGGAAGACGATCCACCTTTGGGTCTAGAATTATATTAAAATCTCCCCCATAATTATTGGGGATGAGGCCATTAATAACTGAGTATATAGATCTTGTAGAGGTTCTGGGTCATCTGTATTTGGCCCGTAGTAACCCGCAATCGTGTATTGTTTATCAGATATTCTTACTTTAGTTACCACCCATCTCCCTTTCCTATCAGCCTCAAACGATTCAATCCTCGCCTTGAGTGATTTTTTTAATAATATAGCTACCCCCTTGATGCAGCATTCTTGATTGGTGCAAGCATATGAGTCCACCCACCTCTGACTTTTTATTATTTCCTCCCATTCTTTTTAAGGAGGTGTGTTTCTTGCAGTATGATAATTTCGCTATCAATTGTTCTCAGATATTCCAATATTTTCCTTCTACGATTCCTAGTTCTAAGGCCATTTACATTCCAAGATAATATATTGACTACTGCTAAATCTTTTTTCATGATTTATTGCTTGTATCGAATCGGATCCTTCCCATCACCTTACTGGTCCCTACCTCCATCTTTTTGTCTACTGAGGACTTTTTATTTTTTTATTTTCCCCTACTATGCTCCCCACCCATGTGTACACATTTTTTACTTTTTTCATTATTGATTTCTCCCACCCTGGAGAAGCCTCCCTTTCCTCTTCACTGGGCAGTATTAAGGCCCTTTTGAGCACCCCTGCTCTCCTTGCAGCTGAGTTATGTTTCCTGTTGCTCTCGCATTTGTTCTATGAAACGCTCAACTTCTTTTGGCTCTCTTATATTGTGCATTTTGTTCTTCCACATAATTCTCAGAGCTGCAGGGAAGCGCATTTGGACCGTAGCACCTAGGGATCTTAGATGTTGCATCTGCTGACCAAGCTCCCACTGTCTGTCTTGTGTTGCCTTTGATATATCCGATCGAATTCTGAACGACCACTCATCTTTGTTGAAAGAACCTTTCTTGAGAGCATCACTCAAAAGTTTTTCTTTGAGGGTATAGGTTTTAAAGTTTATCAAAATTTTCCTCGGGGTCTTTCTTTCCTTGTTTTTTCTGAAAGGGTCTCGGTACACCCTTTGTATATCTTCAGCTAGCGCTGCTGTTTTTGCCCAGGGGAAATTTTCCTCCAATCGCGAGATTACAAAGGTTTTTATGTCCTCTTTTTCCAATCCTTCCGGCACATTCAGAATTCTTAGATTGTTTCGCCTTGCTTGGTTTTCCAGAGATTCAAGCTTATCCCTAAGGCTCCCCTCATTAGACTTGAGCGTTTTGATCTCCCTTTGGTGCAATTCCACCTCCTTACTTAATGATTTTGCCACTGCCTCCACTGCAGTTACTCTCTCCCCTAGTGCATTCAATTTGGTGTCTAACATCTCACAAGCCTCTTGTATTTTAGTTTGATTATCCTCAGAAATCGCAAACTTAGCTCTCATTTCTTCTAGCATTCTTTCCAGCATTTTTTCTGTCGAGTTTTGCTGTGGTTCTAGGAGATTGAGGGGTTGCTTACTGCAGCCTGGATTGTCACCTTTTACTTTTGTTGATAACGTCTGACTTTCCTCTATTATATTACTCTCTATTATTTGTGCATGTAAGGGTTGCAGAGTATCTTCCTCCATTTCCACTGCCCTACCCTCACTTTTGTTTTTAGGTAAATTATTTACTGGCTGTTCTTCAGGTAAGTCGTGTCCCTTACGATCTACTTGAGATTGCTTTTGGACTTGCACTTTAAAAAAGGATCTTAGTGAGGGAGTAACTTTAACGTTGGAAGCTTTGCCCGTACTTGGTCCACTCCCTTTATTTTTTCTCCCTCTAGTATTCTGGGATGTTATTACATCCGTATCCTGCTTTCTTCCTTTTTTTCTCGTTGCTAGTGGGACAATACTGGGGTTAGATAAAACAGTCGGGGTATTTCCCAGAAATTGCCTGTTCCTTAGGCAATAACTTGTGCCTCTATTTTTCTCGCTAGTTGCCGTTGTAGCTATATTAGAGGAACGGGTATATTCAATGCCTTCCCTCCCCTCCTCTTCGAATGTTTGTGGATCTTTTCCCCCAGCCTGTAGATTTTTACACAGGTTCTCAACCCCTGGAGACTTGCTTACCTTGCTCATATGTTTTTCTTTTGTTTCCCCTTCCTTTTCTCCTACTGCTCCATATGTAGCGTTTATGGGCTTCACAGCGTTTTCCTTCACTTTCCGCTTTTCCCCCCGTGCATCATTCGCTTTCAGTGAATTACTGGGGACCGCAATCACTCTGCCTCGGATGCCCCAGAAGGAGATTCTGGCGGCTGCCCTGCGATAGCTCCGCTGTGCTTCCCACGCTCCCGCCCACACGCCAGAGAGGGTGCACCGTGTATCGCAGCCAGCTGATTCCTCCGCTCCGTTCCCTTGCGGCTCAATAAGTCCAATTTCTTTTCTTGTTACGTCGGGGATAAGTATTATTTTTGGAGAGCACATCCCTGTTTTCATGGGATTCGTGGCATTTTGTCCTCTCTTGCTGGATTCACAGTGAGCGCTTCATACGTTGACACCGCTTGGAGAGCAGGGAGCTCCCGACCGGTCACTTTAGCCGGCCGCCATCTTCTCCTCTAATCAACGCGCTGTCAGTTTGCCTGTGTGATGGACCCATGTTTGGAGGTCTTGTTGGATTTTGTAGGATTCAGTGTGGCGATTCTGTCTGCGCTGTCGGTGATCCAGGTGCAAAGTTCTGGACGGCCTGGTCGAGGTCTGTTGAGGCCTGTGGTTGGGAGGTGGTGAGGGCCTGAGACCACTGAGTTTCGGTGACCTTGCTCCAGCTCTGACGTCTGGTTTAGTGTGCTAGGTGTTGGTGATGGTAAAGTGTACGATGGCATGGTCAGTCTAGGTGAGGTCTGTGGTGTGGCTGAATTTGATTCTGTTGCTGGAGGTGAAAATGAGGTTGAGTCTGTGTCCGGCTTTGTACATGGGTTCGGAGACCGGTTGGGTGAGGCCGCTGTTGTTCAGAGTCTTCAGGAGGGTGATGGAGTTGGTGTCGTTAGGGTTGTCGATGTGGAATTTGAGGTCACCAAGTAGGACGTAGTGGTGAAAGTCAATTGCTAGGGGGGCAATGAGCTTGGGGATTGTGTCGCAGAAGTTTACTTGGGGTCCCGGGGGTCTGTAGACGAGGGTGCCTCTTATCGTGGTCTTGGCATCAGTTTGTAGTAGAAAGTAGTGTTCCATGAGCGGCGTTGGGTTGTCATTGGTGATGGTGCATTTAATGGTTTCCTTGAAGATGATGGTGATTCCTCCACCTTGTTTGTTGGCACGGTCTCAGTGTATCATCTTGTAGCCTTCTGGAATGGCGGTGGTGATGACGGGGTTCGAAGAGGGGTTGAGCTACGTTTCGGTGATGAAGGGGATGTCAGTGGAGAGGGTGGTGATGTTGTCCCACAATTCCATGGCGTGTTTGCAGAGTGAGGGGGCATTGATCAGGATACACTGGAGTGGTTGTGGGGTGTTTTTGGTCTTGTGGGCAGTAGTAGTGCAGAATCTTTCATAGTTTGTGTCACAGAAGAAGTGGCAGTGTCGGCAGTGTCAGCAGAAGAAGGGTCCTTTGGTGGATCAAGGGGAGGAGACGCAGCTGTTGTTTCAGCATCCAGGGTCTAGGTCCAGGAGTTCCTTGGCAGTGTACAGTCTGTTGGTAGGAGAGCTGGGACTCGTGGCACTGGGCGTTGTCGGACCGGCAGTGTGTTGGTGGCACGTCCACTCCACGCATCACATCGACCTCCATTTGTGGTCCTGGTAGGTGGTCCTAGAGGACCAGGGCAATGGACAAGGAGCTCGTATCGCAGGGACCGGGACAGAAGGCAGCACAGGGGCAGGGACAGCAGGCAGAGCAGGGATAGGGACAGCAAGCAGCGCAGGGATAAGGACAGCAGGCAGTGCAGGGACCGGGACAGCAAGTAGTGCAGGGACCATGACAGCAGGGAGCTTAGGGGCAGGGACAGCAGGCAGCACAGGGAAGGGACGGCAGGCAGCACAGGGATAGGGATGGCAGGCAGCGCAGGGACCGGGCCAGCAGGCAGCCCAGGGATAGGGTGCAGGCTCTGTACCGGAAGATGGGGGTCAGATGAAAGAGGGGTAGCCCAGCCCAGCCCCCTCCAGGCTTTGACAGGCATGGACGGGCCCGCCCTCGGCCCAGGCTTCATTCGTGCACGTCCGCAATGCAGGAGGAGGCTCCTTGATATAAGGGCTGGCGGTGGTGGGAAAACATAAGCATTCCTACTCCAGTAGTGGAGGGTGCTGGGAGTTGTGGTCGTTCTGGGTGGAGGGCTCAAGAGGAGTCACACAATGCAGGAGGAGGTGCCCTGTGATAAGGGCTGGCGGTGGTAGGAAAACAAAAGCAATCCTACTCCCAGTAGTGGAGGCTGCTGGGAGTTGTAGTCCTGTGGGGTCGAGAGCTTGAGAGGAGTCCTGCGACACGGGAGGAAGCACCCTGCGATAAGGCCTGGTGGCAGCGGGAACACATAAGCAATCCTACTCCCAGTAGAGAAACAAAGTTTTCCATCGTGTTGTGAGGGTTTTTAAGTTGGAAAGAAGAGTAGTGGATTTAATAGATATAGTGTCCTTAATGGAATTAGTGAACTAGAGGCCTAAATATTTTATTTTTTCTGGTTTCCAAAGAAAAGCTGAAGATTTAAAATCATGTTTAAAACACCATTTATCAAGCGATAGGATTTCACAATTGTCAGTATTAACTTTATATCCCGAAAGATCTGCAAACGCAGAAACCGTGTCTAGGAAGGGTTGCACAGAGGAATCAGGAGAGGACATGTATAAAAGAATATCATCAGCACACAATCAACATTTGATGTGCTGATCTCTATATTTAAAGCCTTTTATACAAGGATTTTGCCAGATGCGAGATAGAAAAGGTTCAAGTACGAGGGTAAAAAAGAGAGAGGGCAACCCTACCTGACTCCTTTATGTAGAAAGAAAGGAGAAGACATTAAACCAATAACTAAACCTGATGCTTTAGGAGAGGAATATAAGATAGAGATTAGGTTAATGAACAACTTTTCAAATCCAAACCAAGAATGCATAGAGAAAAGAAGATTCCAGGGAACACGGACAAAAGCCTTCTCGGCATCCAGAGATGTAGCTGCTAGCGATTGTGAATATGTTTTTGATTTTCTTAAAATGTTGAAGAAGATTCTAGCATTATCTGAGAGATGTCTGCCCTTAATGAAACCAGATTAGTGGGAAGGAAAGGATCCAAACAAAGAGCGAGGATTTTAGCAAAGATTTTATGGTCAGAATTGACATTAGCCAATAATTTGTACACAGTCAATAATTTTTACACAATTTAGGGTCTCTATTGTCTTTGGGAATAAGACAGATTAAAGTGTCTTGAAAAGTACCAGAAAATGAGTTGGTAATGAACATTTTTTTAAAAGTAGGTATTGATTGATATCAATGGGAGATGAGTAAGTTTCTGATGCATAAAGTTTTTTATAATAATCAGAAACTTCTGCTATGATATCATTATCTTTAAATACCGGGTTAGCAATATCACTTAAGATTGTTTACATTTTTACCCTTTCTTTTTTTACTTTAAGATAATTGCTAAGAGTTTACCTGATTTTTTTTCCGTCACAATATTTAGCACTCGATTTGAGATGGTAAGAAGGAGTATTTTCTGCAGAAGTTTTGTTGAATTGTAGCTCAGCTTTAATCAATTAATCTAAACATGACTTGGATTTAGATCTAAAATAAGAGGGTTCTACTGATTTAATATTCTTCATAATTCCTAAAGCTTTTTTGCATTTGCTTTCTTTTTATTAGAGATATACGATAAAATAAAGTCCTTTGAGGCAGCTTCAAAAGGAATCCCAAATGATCTGGAAAGAGTGCTCTGGCGATTCATTTAAGGAAGCATTCATTAATAAAATCCTGAAAATGCTGAGTAAAATTAGTGTCTAATAAAAGAGAGTTATTAAAACGCCAATGTTTTACTTTTGCGGTAAGAGGAAACAACTCTAAATCGAATGTGACAGGAGCGTGATCTGAAATTAAGATGACCCTGATATCTGCATGTAAGATAGCGCTATAGAGACAAACAAACAATCAATTTTGGATCGTGAGAAATGGACAGGGGAAAAGCAAGTATATTCTTGTAATTAAGGATTGCTAAATCTCCATGAATCTATAAGGGCACTCTGTTTAATAGTTGACTTGAATTGTTTATGCATGGAGGAAAGGATAAAATTAGTTTTAGAAGAACAATCAAAAAAGGGGTCCAATACAAGATTACAATCCCCTCCAAAAATTAAGTATTCATCTGTAATAGATATCAACTTATGTTAAATGGTGGGCCAGAAGGATTTGTCCAAATGCTTGGGAGTATAACCATTGAAAATTGTTATCAGAATTTTATTAATGGTTTAGCTTAATAGTAGCCATCAACCTTCTGTGTCCATTTCTTGTGACAACAACTTAACATTTAAAGTTTTTTTAGATAGGACAACAACTCCATTGCGTTTACCCGTCCCTGGTGATGAAAAAACATACCATACCTAGTTACAAACAAGCTTTCGAACTGTGATTTTTGGAATAAAGCAACATCTGCATTTAACTTAGATAAATATGTATGTACTCTTTGTCATTTAATGGGTGAACCTAACCCATTAACATTCCATGTGATTACATGTAAAGTCATACATAACAATTTAAACTAAACTTAGCAAACTCTATAAAGTTAACATTATATATGTAATCTGCATTTATGTAAGTAAGAAAGATAACATTGAAATTGGCAATAGAACAAAGGAAAAGAAAGAATGTAAAAAAGAATGTGAAATAGTCCCATTGAATAATGTCTAAATATATAACTTTTGATGCAGAGCAACTTAATTTAACTGTTAATTTTAACTGAAACTGAAAGACAAAATAAGGGAATGAAGAAGCAACAAGATAAGAAGGCAAAAGAGTATAAAAGGAAAATATGATAAAACTATAGAATAAGTAGGGGAGAAAGAAAGAAAAAAGTGAAGAAAGAGATTAAATAAGAATAAAGAAAGGATAGAAACAGAAAACATAGAAAACAAAATGACAAAAAGAACATACCTAAAAACACACAAACAGTTGAGGGTGGTGAAACTATGTGAGACAGACGATGTGACTAGATCCTCAGCCCAGCTTACAAGGGGAGAATCAGGCCACATAAAACAATAGTGACACAATCTTGAGAAAGAATAAAAATAAAATATTAGCTGGAACAGTCCACATAATAAGGAAGGGGAAACATGGATGTATTACATAAACAATAGCATCTATCTAGCTTAACACAAGAATTATCTCAAAGTAACCCCATTGAAAAATGAAAGTCAACTTGAAGAAACTTTTGAAGTATCCAACTCTTCTCATCTACAACTATTGATAAAACGCTGCAATAATACAGGATCTTCATATGTTGTAGTTTTGTTCTTTAATCAGACATAGGGGTCGATTCGGAAAGGCTCCGAACGTCATTCGATTTGTCCGAATCCAATTCGGAACCCGCCTTTTGGACCGACTCGGACACGTTTCCCAACGAGCGATTACGATAGCTGGGAAGTGTTCGAACTGTCCGACTCGGTTCCGAAAGGCATTGGGAGTAACCAAGTCAGTCGGAGCCGAATCGTAGCAGTCTATGGGCCGCGTTTCCAGCTGAGCAATTAGGATGTCAGATTTGGCCAGCCTTTCCAATCGGTTGTTCCAAAACGAATCGGCTGTTGGAATCTGACTTTGGGGGCCCCTAGCAGGCCCTCCACCCAGTGCCCTACGAATTGGGCCCGTGGGGGTACCCATGGGTCCCCCCTACCCATGCATGCACAGTGTGACAGCACCATGGGGTGCCCACCACAGGGTGCAAGGTTTTCCCCAACCACCCCTTTTGTCAATGGGAGCCTGTGTTCTCGTTCGGAACACAGGCTCCCATTGAAGTCAATGGGAGTCCGACCGAATCGTATCCGGAAGCATCCGGATGCCTCAAAATCGCTCGGTCAGAGTCCCCTGATCCAAGTCGTTCAGAAAGCATTCCGGAACCGAATTGGTCGGAATGCTTTCTGGACGAGATCGTAATCGGCCCCATAGATGGAAAAGTCCAAATCTTGCGTTCAAATAACGGAGGGCTGGTCTCATGTCTAGGAATTTTGTCCTCCTGTCTGCTGTAGTCTTAGCAAAATCCAGTGTAAAGAACAACTGTGATCCAGACCAAGAAATTCATCTTTTGGCTTTAGCAGCCTTGATAACTTGAAGAAGATCAGTGTATTCTAGGAAATAAATGATGATTCTTCTAGGTTTTTGTGATGATGAAGGATGGTGAGTAGAGTGGCCCAGTCTGTGCACTTGCTGTATGTTTAATAATGAGGAGGTTGGAAGGTCCAACATCTTAGGGAAAAAGGATTGAAAGAATGAAATCAGGTCAGTGCCTTCTACCCCTTCTGCCAAACCATAAATACGAAGGTTATTTCTTCTACTCCGAATTTCCAATTCTTTAGAGTGCTTTCTCAATTTACCATGTCAGATTTTAGATTTTGAAAAGTTTGCATGGTGTCTTCAATGTCACTAACTCTTTGCTCCACATGAGCGACCCTGTCATCCTTAAGTGACCAATTATCATTCAAGAATTGCAGTTTATTATTGGTGTCTTCCATATAGGGTTTAAGAGCTCGGATCTCCTCAAGCAAAAGCTCCATTGAGATAACGTTGGATGGTTTGAAGGTAGATGGAGTGTCCTTTTTAACTTATTTTGTAACTTGTAAAGTACTCAAGTTTTGATTGGAAGCCATTTTAAGACTAGTTGTGACTGTTTCACTAGATGACGCAGTGGAAGTCAAAGCTGACTGTTGACTACTGCATTCCATGTTATTTGCAAGCACATTAAATGAATTGGCAGTATGTATGGAGAAGTTATATGAGAAATTAACTGTATTGGGTGGGAGGAGTTTCAATCCTCTGGTTCTTCCTATAAGGCAAGGGGCAACAAATATCAAGGCGACACTACAGGAAAAATGCAGGCAGACTCTGTAATTTAAGCACCAAAGCAATGATGAAAAAGTGATGAAGTGAGTCACAAAGTTGACAAGAAAAACATTGCTGAATACTTGGGTGTATTTTGAAGCACCAACAGTATTTTTGAAATAAAGGAGAAATTGTACAGCGCTGAGTTTAAAGGCAGTCTGTTTGCAAGGTAATGAAAACAAAAATGGAACTCAGTAATGAGGAGAAAATGTTGAAGAGAGTCAAAGAGCTGACGAGAAAAAAATTGCTTTGCACTTGAGATGTATTTTGAAGCAGCAGCAGAATATGTGGAAATAAAGGTGAAATTGTACAGTGCTGATTTTAAAGGCAGTCTGTTTTGCAAGTTAATGAAAACGAAAATGTAACTCAGCAATGAGGAGAAAAATAATGAAGAAAGTCATAAACCTGAAAAGGAAAACATTTCTTTGTACTTGTGGTCTATTTTAAAGCACCAACAGAAATTTTGAAGTAAGGGAAAATTGTATAACGGCGAATTTAAAAGCAGTGTGTTTGTTTGTTACTGCTAAAAAAATGAATCTCAAAATGGCGGGCGTGACGTCTCCGTCAGTGCGCACTCCTTGTATGAGGAAAAAGTTCATGGCCGCAGTCGAAAAGCGAAACTGTCCAAAGAGAAGCAGTTCCCATAGACCGTCCTGCCAGGCAAGCTGTGTTTCGGTCCACTTTTACTGAAGTTGGGCCGATTCCTCTCTTCGACCGCTGCAGAACTCCTCAAGTCGGTTCACTGACAAAATATCGACATCCAAAATACCGTGGTTAAAAATATCGAGCACAGAAATATCGATGTACTATACCTATAGTTAAAATGACAAAAATATCGAAAAAAATATTGTTGTACACTAATATCGTAAGATATATACAAAAATATAGTTATTCAAAATCTATATAGTTAAAAATAGTAAACATTAAGTATATTTACATGTAACAGTAATATAATGTAAATTAAATATATTTAACTAATATAAAAAAAATATACTTATTTTAACAAACACAAACATACATATGTATGCATGTATGTGTATTTACAAATATATAATATGAGACTTATTAAAAGAATAATTTTAATTTATATTATATTTCACTAATTTATTTTTAAATGTAATGATAAAAAAGTATATATATATACATATATATATATAAACATATAAGCATATAAACATATATATATATATATATATATATATATATCTTTCCGGAACAGCGTTGTTGGGACGCCGCCGCTAGCCTCACAGTGCCGGTGCCGGCGATGGAAATAACAATCCATCAAATAATATACCCAAATTCTATTCCACAGTCCAGGAAAAAGAAGCGGCACACCAAGTAGTTTAGCACTTTGATTTATGTGCAAAAACGACGCGTTTTGGCAATGATGCCTTTGTCAAGTTTACATTGTGTGCTCCACTCACCAAACAAATACATCTGGAACCAAGAGAACATAGAAAAAAGACTTCCGCATTGCAGTACATAGTACAATTCATATCGTTCTCTAAAGCCATACAATAGTAATGATTGTTCATAATGACAACAATTCATCTGAAAAATTAATTAGCATTTTCCAAATTAATCATCATAATAAGACAATGGTTAAATGTATACCAACAATATGCCTGCAAAATTGATCGACATTATTCAGATTGATCATTATGATGCAACATATTCAAATAACATTCAGGTTCCAACGCATCTTAATTCCTAAATCCAACCGTGATTGATAAAGTGTATACGAATAATAATAAAATGGCACCATGATATTACTGGTAGATATGCACACTGTTCTTATATATTATATGCGTGGGGTCTACTGCTGTGTCTCCACCCGAGCTACAATAATGGTAATAAATAACTAATGGCTCCCCAGTGATTAGACTAAAAACGAATATTATGCAGCTACATATGCTGATAACAAAAATCGGGCAAGTGCCCCCTAAATATATCAATTGGCAATGATCATTCACCAAATCATTCATGGTCCACAGTTATGACTAATAGCTGGGTAGTGGGGTGCCTTCCAGTCCCCTCACAATGTATCAATAATAATTACACGGCCAAATGCCCAAATATTAGACAATGTGTGACTACATGTTAAAAAGTGCCAAAAGTGCAAGGAAGTGAAATACATACAGACATGTCTTTAAATTGGCACTTGAACGTGAAGCGAAATCAACCAATGTGTGTCGTCAATTCCTCGCTGCTATTCATCCCATATGGTATTCTAGTGTTCAAATCAATGATGTATCTAGATTCCAACACTCGCAACATTTTCTCCCTGTCGCCACCTCTTGTATGTTTTACAATACAGTCAATCCCAAAAGCCTTTAGGTGACTGTTATCACTATTGTGTTCAGCCTGAAAATGACGAGCTACAGGATAGCTCAAATCATTGTTGGCGATGGCTCGCAAGTGTTGTAAGATTCTCATCTTGAGTGGCAATTTGGTGCTCCCAATGTAATGTAAACCACAGGGACATTCCAATATGTATATTGCAAATTCAGTGGTGCAGGTGATGAGTTTGTGGATCTGCCTTGTTTTGCCATTCTCAGTAATATAGCTTTTATAAATGTGGCTATTTTTGCAGGCCTTGGATGACCTGCATGGGTAGAAACCTCCCCTTGTATTAACAAGCCAACTCGATATTGGGTTGCGTTCCTGATAGCTATGTACTAAGGCATCCCTAAGAGACTTGGATCATCTGTATGTCACCTGTGGCGCAGTTCCTATAGAACTGCCAATGAGAGGGTCAGTAAATATGAGATTCTAATGTTTATTAAGCGTTTTTTTTAACTGTGTGGATCTCTTATTAAAGGTGGTAATGAGCCTCGGTCTGTTATCCTCACTTTTGTTTTTATCAACTACCTTGTTCTTGAATAAGACATCAGTTTGTTTTACCCCATCCAACTTCTTGCTAGCGTGTGTTAGAATCTTATGTGAGTACCCTCGTTGCCTGAATCGTTGTTTTATGTTCTCCCATTCCCTGCTATGGACCTCATCTTAACTACAATTACGACGAGCTCTTAAGAGCTCCCCGTAAGGTATGCTATGAACAAGTGATGCGGGGTGATGGCTAGAGGCATGTAAGGTACTATTGCCAGCTGTAGTCTTCCTAAAGAGCGATGTATGTAACGCATTGTCTTCAATCTGAATCGCTACATGAAGGAATTCACAGTATATCCTACTGGTGGTGTAAGTAAAACTAAGATTAAGATCATTCCTTTCCAAGATACTGAGGAATTCCCTGGCGGTCTGTTCCTCACCATCCCAGATCAAGAACAGATCGTCAATGTATCTAATCCACATAAGAATGTGTTCAGTGTATCTCTCATGGTGTTCTGTCCAGACTACCTGCTCCTCCCACCAGCCCAGGAAAAGATTCGCTAGGCTGGGGGCGAAGCAGGTACCCATGGCAGAGCCTGACTTTTGTCTGTACAGTGCCCCTTCGGACAAAAGACAGAAAAGCATAATTGCTCCCAACATATTGGTATGATTCAACATTGACAATGGTCTTCCCTGCAAAAAATATATGCAGGCTTCCACTCCCTTTCTTTGTTCAATACACGTATATAGCGAACAAACATCAAGAGATATCATAAGATACGTGCTTTCCCACTTTATATCATGGATCCTTTTAAAAAAATCTGTACTGTCACGGCAGTATGATCCCAAATCTTTTACAAATGGAGCCAAAAAGGAATCAAGGAAAATCGAGGTATTTTCAAGGAGACCCCCATTAGATAAAACAATGGGTCTCCCTGGTGGTCTAGTGGGATGTTTATGGATCTTAGGAGGTAGGTATAGACATGGTATTCGTGGATGGTCGTTTTTTAAGAACAAATATTCATCGTGTTCCAACAAGCCCTGGACCCACCAGTCCTTTAGCATGTCATGATAAGTACTGATTGTTCGTCTGTAAATTTCCCAAGTGATTTCCTCATAACATGTGTCATCATTGAGCTGGCCAAAAGCTTCCATTCTATAATCCTGTAAGTTCATCAGGACAATATTGCCCCCTTGTCAGAGGGCTTGATGATTATTGTGGGATCGTCGGTTAATTGTTTTAGGGCAATCCTCTGATCCTTTGTTAGGTTATCATGTCCTCTGAAGCCCTGATCATTCCGCATCCTCGATATTTCATGGATCATGACAGAATTAAAGGCTTCAATATTATCATGGGGGACATTCGGATTAAATCTTGATTTTGGCTTGAAGCCACTCTTGATGGATTCATCCAGGACAAAACCCATTTGTCTCAATGTCTCACTGGTGCTTAGTTGTTGTGTCTCATTCGTGGAATCCTCATCCAACGCATGTATCGTTAATATAGAGTCAATGTCTTGCAACGTAAATGAAGAAGATATATTGGATGGAAGTCCTTCCCTAGTTGTTTTGTTCTTTGCTGTAATCATTTTGTGCAATTTCATCAGTTTCAATTTCCTGATATAAAGGAACAGATCAATTCTTAAATCCACGTAATTCATGTCTTGCACTGGGCAGAAGGATAAGCCCAATTTCAATAAAGACTCTTCGTCTTTTGTCAATGTTCTTGATGATAAATTCACAATAGTTTTTTCATCCATCACAACTGGTAAATTCGCAAAACACATCCTGTGGCTGCGAATGCGTCCACCCCGTCTCTTCGTTATTCTTTGTGTTCGCCTGATCCCTTTGCTTTTCCTTTACCTCGCCCTCGCCCTCTTACATGTCCTCTTCCCTTTTTCTCAGTTGGCTCCTTCGCTGTTTGCTCCTTTTTCTTTTGTTTCAGCAATTGGAACTCGTGTATAAACGTGAGAGGACGCAAGCCTAAAGGGACCGCTGGTCTATCAGAGTCAGAAATGGGGTCAGAGCTGGAATCTGTCGACACAACCTCCTGTTGTCTCTGTTGTTGAATGACACGTAAATCTCTTTGAGCCAAATCAAATCTATTAGCATAAGTTAAAATCCTCCCCTCAGCGTAATCCTTCTTATCACACAAGAATTTGCGTTGTTTCTTTATTTTGATGGTATCTTCGTAGGATTTTAGTCGGGCTTCCAGGCCTTTCAGAAAATCAATTACTGCACTTTCCATTTTATGTTTGTCAAGTTCCTGTCTCACCTTGGCTAACTCTTATCGTGTTTGATCCAAATCAATTTTGGCATATTTTATTAGCATCTCCAACATGCCCTTACAAGTTTTTGCCATATAGCTCGCCCATTCATTGAGGAGATCAGGATTGGTGTTCTCATAGGTGGGAACAATGGAGATTCTTAAACCTCTGGGAACGCGTCCCACCTCCACATAGTTGGTGAGGGAGGTGACCTCCCACCACTTATTTAATTCCCATTTGGAAAGCTTCTCTAATGTCACTAGATTCTGTGTCACTGATGACTCTTGCGTATAGGTCGTAATTACTGACTTAGAATTCAGTTCATGAGGATTCAAATCTTCATTGAATAGGGAAATCGCAACGGCTTGTCTCTCGGTTTCCCATTCATTCATATTCTCCTTTTCGTTCCGTGCCCGATTCCAAACGTGTGTTTTACTTGACACGAATGCACATCTGCACCGGTGATGCACTTGCCCCTGCTGTGATACTGTAGAGATTCCACTATCAGTTACTGGCGTTGCACTGCAACTGACAGATTAACTGCGCCCTTCCAAAAAGAAATCCCTCATTAAGGCGTCAACTTCTTATTGCAGACGCAGAGAAAGACAGACCACTCAACCGGCTGTGGACAGGCAGGAAAACAGAAACGCCCCCTGAGTTCCACAACTCCTGGCGTGCACAATTCCAAATATGCCCCCACAATTCCTCCTTACCGGTCGTGGCACATCCGTTGCGAAGTTAGTTTCATGAAATGAGGGCTGCAGATTTCTCAAATCCAATTTGCAGTGTCACGTCGTGAAGTACGTGCTGGGGCGGCCGGGCGGCGTTTCAAGTTTTCTTTCCGGAACAGCGTTATTGGGACGCTGCCGCTAGCCTCACAGTGCCGGTGCCGGCGATGGAAACAACAATCCATCAAATAATATACCCAAATTCTATTCCACAGTCCAGGAAGAAGAAGCGGCACACCAAGTAGTTTAGCACTTTGATTTATGTGCAAAAACGACGCGTTTCGGCAATGATGCCTTTGTCAAGTTTACATTGTGTGCTCCACTCACCAAAGAAATACGTCTGGAACCAAGAGAACATAGAAAAAAGACTTCCGCATTGCAGTACATAGTACAATTCATATTGTTCTCTAAAGCCATACAATACAATAGTATGGCAGACTCTTCATCGGACGGCCTGGAGCAACTTCGAACTGCCGGACTCCTCATTGGGCGACCTGGAACAACCTAGCACTGGACCCATGAGTGCTCTAACATTGTGGACACTGTAGACGCGGCCACGAAGCCCGGGATGCCTGACCCCATGATGGCGGCTCCTCGTGACCGGACACCTCCACAGTGCGGCTCACAATGACTGCGAGATGAGGCTCTCTGTTGATTTCGGCTTCTTAGAATCCCTGCGGTGTGCTTCAGTGCTTCTTTTTCACCCCGGTTCAATTGACGACCAACCCGGATGTACCGGACTCAGCAACTAATTTGACGCGGTAAAGAAATTCCCGATGCCTGTCCCCAAGATGGTGGCCCCTTGCGACCTGATACCTCCATCGTGCAGACCACAATAACAACGAGGTGAGGCTTCTAAAGACTCTGGACTCCTTTATTCCCACTGAATGCTCCCTCTCACACTGGCTCCTCTGTAATCCACCCCAGTCATGCTGGACTCTGCAACGACGAGGCACGATCACGTAACCCTGGATGCCTGACCCTAAAATGGCTGCTCCTCGTGACATGATAACCCGAATTCAACAGCGAGATGCCACTTATTTTCCTGAAAACTGCCTGTTGTCTTGAAAATCAGGCTACAACACGAATGGTTCAGGGAAACCTCGGCAGACCCCCCTCCTCCACCCCCGAACGAAATGGAACAGGCCTGACTCGAGAGAGGGCACCTACAGTTATTTTACTTCCAAAGAGACCCAAGTGCAGGATGGTGCTGATGCCGCTACCACTGGAGCGCGAGGGGACCCTGACTCAGGTCCGTTTCACCACGCTAGCCGTGAAAACCGTCTGCTTACCCCTGTTTGGGTTCTTCTCCTGCGTATTCTGCTCTCTCATTTTCCACTTTGAGGAGACAACGGCAACACACTGTGGGGTTCCGAATTATCTCCCCTCCATTAGCGCTTCGAGTGGGGGGGAAAGCCCACAAAGGTATGTTTGGCGCTTCTGCATTGGCCTCCATTCTGCACCCCTCTTCCTGGTGGCTGTGGCCTACTGGAATCATTATCGTGCCACGTCATGTTCCATCCGCACGTACCACGTTCTGTGCCACATTAACCTCATCCTGAACGTCCTGGAGAACCTACGCCTGCTCCTTCTGACATACGTGTCCTCTATAGAGAACCCTGCGGTTCACGAGTTGGCCTTCACTGGGTTCATGATCTTCTCCCTCAGCCACATGATTCTGACCTGTCTCCTCTGGAAGATGACTGGGAAAAACACAGTTAGTTCTGAGCATCATCCTCTGCACCCAAGAACTTAATGTGAAAACATCTGGATTGCTGATGTGCAGCGTACAATAAACTTCTGTCAGTTGAGAAAAATAATAGAATTACAAACTGTGTGCTTCATGTCCTGGTTGGCAAAGCTTCTGGAATGACCTGTGCTTGGCTTTTACCTTAGAGATGGGGCAAACTCCTGGCCACAGAGAGAAAACAGTCTGTTCCCCAAACTGATGCTGGTTGTTCCCATTTAGTGCTCTTTCATTCTTTGTCTACTTCCTCTGCTCCTATCCCCTCTCCCCTGAATCTCTCCCCTTGCCTGCTACGCCGCCTATCCCCCTGTCCCTTGTGCCCTTTGACTAAGCACTCCTTCTCCCCTTGTTGGGGAAAGATCCAATATTTATACACTGGAGTCTCAGTGAACCCTCTGAGAGAGTCCACAGCGCCAAGGGAGCCACTCACAGTTGAGGTATGGTATGGCGCCCCTTGCCAAAGCACTCCCTCTCCCCTTTTTGGGGAAGGATCCAGTAGGTAGGCCTTGGAGTCTCAGAGACCCCTCTGCGAGAGTCCACTGTGTAAAGGGAGCCTCTCGCAACGGAGATGGGGGAATGATACCACTTCCCCTGGGATCACAGCTTACTGGACATTGGACGCAGCTTTGACTCGTCTACCGGTTTGTGTCCCCGTCACCCTCCCCCTCCTCTTTTCATGCTGTGTCTCTCACCCTCCCCATCTCTTTCCCTCCTTCATTCTCTGTCTACTTCCCCTGCTCCTACCCCCTCTCCCCTGAATCTCTCCCCTTGCCTGCTTTTTCCCTTACGTATTGGTCTTTATTGTTTGTCTCGACCTAATCATGTAACTTTGTTGCCATGCTCTAATAACTGTGTAACCTTTGTAACGATGTAACCTGCAACTATGGTCTGATACTCATGTAAAGCGCTCTGATACCTCCGGGTCTAGCCAGCGCTATATAAAACCTTTTAAATAAATAAAAATACATTAAATAAATATACCGGCTGAGAGTGCATTTCTCCAAGGGGTAACTTCTATTTTGAGCATATGTGTATGTATATATATATATATATATATATATATATATATATATATATATATATATATATATATATATATATATATATATATATTCAAGGTATTCCGCTTCTAATGCACGTATTTCTTTGCCAGAAATTGGATACGGACCACAACTTGAGTGCAAAGTTATTTTATTTCAGTGCAAGATGTCGCCATGACGCGTTTCAGCCCTTCCCACGGGCCTTGATCACATGACACAGTACAGCATTGCACATTGGCTTAAGAAGTGAACATTGTGGGCGTAATCATTGGTTGCAGAAGGCATACAAGGCCAGTCAATATTGGAGACAGACTCTCTAAGAACTACGAGACTTTTCTCTTTTTTCTTTTTATCAAAGCATAATTAGCTCGGCTATGTAATATGTAAACAAAAGCCACTGCATTTAAGGTAGACAGTAATATCGAGTGCTAAAATCAGTTCAAAGTCATACACAATGAGTTAAATGCATATACGTATCCACAAATAATGAAATGTGCAAAAATGTTTTCAATTGTGCAAAATATGCAAAAAAAGTGCTAAAGTGAAATAAAATTTGTTCAAAATTTGAACGGTAAATCCAACAAGGAGGTTTTTGACATTGTAGCGTCGTAAGTATCCGTATAAATACATAAGTAGCTAGTGCCATTATGATGAGCACTAGTGAGTACATGGGTTACTGGAGCCCCAGTAAACCTTAGCCAAACATGTTGGGCTCAAAGTTACCAATAAACAACAGTGTAGAACATTGCGGTGGTCCCAACTTTGTTACAGTTTTTGATCCCAATTTCGATCAGAACCTGATAGGATATTGGTTTAAATACCAGAAGTCCTTGCTAATGGAGCATATGAGATAATAGTGCTATAAATAGTTACTTTTAAGTGGTGGAAGATAATGTGTCCCATTGATTCCCATTGACACGCCCTGATCCCCACATACATAGATAGCTGAATACATAGTTAATAAATATTAAATAAGCAATGCAATACAATCCATAATAGATAAAATCCGCTTAAATATTCATATATGAAACAAATAAATATGCACATGGAAAAATCAATGGAATATCAATAAATAATCAATAAATATAGTTATAAAATCCACAAACATAAAATCTCATAAATATTGCTCTAAAAGGTGATCTAAAATTCCAAGTAAAAGAGCCACAGTCTAAGTTAGTCGACAGTCTGGAAAACACTCTATAGGCATGTAAAAAGATCCTCTGTTATATTCAAGCCAAAAGGCTGTTTAGTATTCAGTTCTAAAATATATCTGGTTTCTAATTGGCGCAATTTTTCTTCTCTGTTTCCGCCTCTCCTGCTAGCAGGGATTGAGTCAATGACAAAGTATCTTAAATCTTTACTTTTGGAATCATGTTTGGCTTTAAAATGTCGCGCTACCGGGTATGTATTATCCTGATTGTTAATTGCCCTCAGGTGCTGTAATATTATCTTATGCACTTGGAGCTTAGTGCTCCCTACATAAAGTAGGTTGCATGGACATGACAATACATATATTACAAACTCAGTCTTACATGTAAGCAATTTGCCAATTTTATGCTTTTTCTGATCAAAGGGAGTAATGTACGTGGTTTTGTTCTCACCCTGTTGGCAGGCTTTACATGATTTGCAATTTTAAAAACCCAGTGTGGGTTTGTAGCCAACTAGTGGATTCAATAACTTCGGGACTAGTTTTGACTAGACCGTCTCTCATAGAGCGTCCTCTGCTGTAGGTTATGGACGGTCTTTTGGGCAATCTAGGACCTATTATAGGGTCACTAAGAACCAAAGGCCAATTTCGAGATATTATCGATTCAATCTTTTTATGCTGTTGACTGTATTGGACAACAATTCTAAATTCCTTGTCGGTTTTATCAATGTTATTTTCTGCTCCAATTACCGGGGTAATGGTCCTAGGTTCTGTCCCTAATAATAACTCAAACCTACTTTTGCGCATAGATTTTTGGATGGCGTTATCTATGATCAAATCAGAGTATCCCCTTTCTTTGAACCTGTGTTTGCTCTCGGTCTGGGCTATCAACAAATCATTATCCTTACTATGAATGCGCCTCAGCCTCAGCATTTCACCGTAAGGAATACTGATCACCAAGTGTTTTACATGGGAGCTACTCGCATGGAGTGTCGAGTTACCCGCGGGTTCCTTGCGATGGAGTTTGGTTTCAATTCTATTGTTGTCAATATAAACCTCTGTATCTAAGAAACTCACTGTTGATGCGCTAATACTGGCAGTAAAATGCAAGTTCAAATCATTAACATTAATAGCTTGTACAAACTCCTGGGCTTCATCTGTACTGCCATCCCATATGATGAACAAGTCATCGATAAAGCGCAACCATAACTTGACATTAGTTGTCATGGCCCCCCGGTGTTCAGTCATGAGGACCAGCTCCCCCCACCAACCCATGTGTAGACATGCGTAGCTGGGGGAGAAGATGGCCCCCATCGCAACACCTCTGAGTTGTCTGTAAAGTAGGTTATTAAACATAAAAATATTATTTGTGAGACAGAAATCAACCATTTCAATAAGCATCCTTTTGTGGTCTCTCATTTTGCCCATTGTTTTGTCCAAAAAATAATCAAGTGCCCTTAATCCATCAGTGTGTTGGATACTCGTGTAGAGTGAGCTGACATCAAGCGCGATAAGTAAATAACTTTGTTTCCATGTATATATACATGTATGTATGTATATATATATATATATATATATATATATATATATATATATATATATTATCTACTGGCGGTTGCCAGTAGATAGTTATAGTTAGGACCTATTATCCATAGGAAATTTGTAACATTCTTTTCCCAATAACTTTGGCGCCGGTTGACGAATCTTCGCGAAATTTTCAAAACTCATGGCCCGCTCCGGTACGCTCCTATCTTGAAAGTTTCGGGGTGATTCGGCAAGCAAGGGCCGAGAAAAAAGGGGGGTCCCAAAACGTGTTTTCTCCATGTTCATTTCCATAGGAAACTTTAGACACAGCTACAGCCCGAACTGCTGAACGGAATTACACCACATTTGGCAAAAAGGTAGCCCTTGTTTCAGAAAGCGATACCAAAGGGGATGATGGACGGAGCGTTAGAGCAAATCAAACACTCACCCCCAGTCAACTGATCTGGGTTTAATCCATCATCATTCTTTAGCTCACTCCACCACCCCAGTTCAGACATGCCCAGACGTGGGTCCCTTGCTCACTTTGCCACTGGATTCAAGATAGCCTGGCTGATGAGGGTTTTGAACCCGAAACCGGTCCCAGGATGCTTGTTTCCGGTCCAGGGAAGACATGGCTTGGCAGTTCGGGCTGGACTGTTCCCATGAGGCACAGGGTCAGACTGATTTGCATATGGCCATGTCTGAACTGGGGTGGTGGAGTGAGCTAAAGAATGATGATGGATTAAACCCAGATCATTTGACTGGGGGTGAGTGTTTGATTTGCTCTAACGCTCCGTCCATCATCCCCTTTGGTATCGCTTTGTTCGCCCTAAGTTGGCAGGGTATGCCCAGACGTGGGTCCCTTGCTCACTTTGCCACTGGATTCAAGATAGCCTGGCTGATGAGGGTTTTGAACCTGAAACCGGTCCCAGGATGCTTGTTTCCGGTCCAGGGAAGACATGGCTTGGCAGTTCGGGATGTACTGTTCCCATGAGGCACAGGGTCAGACTGATTTGCATATGGCCATGTCTGAACTGGGGTGGTGGAGTGAGCTAAAGAATGATGATGGATTAAACCCAGATCATTTGACTGGGGGTGAGTGTTTGATTTGCTCTAACGCTCCGTCCATCATCCCCTTTGGTATCGCTTTGTTCGCCCTAAGTTGGCAGGGTATGCCCAGACGTGGGTCCCTTGCTCACTTTGCCACTGGATTCAAGATAGCCTGGCTGATGAGGGTTTTGAACCCGAAACCGGTCCCAGGATGCTTGTTTCCGGTCCAGGGAAGACATGGCTTGGCAGTTCGGGCTGGACTGTTCCCATGAGGCACAGGGTCAGACTGATTTGCATATGGCCATGTCTGAACTGGGGTGGTGGAGTGAGCTAAAGAATGATGATGGATTAAACCCAGATCATTTGACTGGGGGTGAGTGTTTGATTTGCTCTAACGCTCCGTCCATCATCCCCTTTGGTATCGCTTTGTTCGCCCTAAGTTGGCAGGGTATGCCCAGACGTGGGTCCCTTGCTCACTTTGCCACTGGATTCAAGATAGCCTGGCTGATGAGGGTTTTGAACCCGAAACCGGTCCCAGGATGTTTGTTTCCGGTCCAGGGAAGACATGGCTTGGCAGTTCGGGCTGGACTGTTCCCATGAGGCACAGGGTCAGACTGATTTGCATATGGCCATGTCTGAACTGGGGTGGTGGAGTGAGCTAAAGAATGATGATGGATTAAACCCAGATCATTTGACTGGGGGTGAGTGTTTGATTTGCTCTAACGCTCCGTCCATCATCCCCTTTGGTATCGCCTTGTTTCAGAAAGAGCACTTTTTGTTAAATGGTGTAAATCCGTTCAGTAGTTCCTGAGATATTCAAAAAATAAAAAGTTTCGATATCTGGGCAGAGCCTAACCCTCCGAGCACGAGCTTGGCTCTAATTGGCTGCCAACACTTCAAACCAGGAAGTGCTGGCAGCCATCTTGTGCCTCGCATCGAGTGAAAATCAATGTAACTGCAGCTCATCAGAAATACAAAAGCGAGTGCCTCTCCAGGCAGGTAATGACCCTCTGCTCATGGCAGATTCATGGGGCTTTCTCGAGACTTTGACCCCTGGCACTGGAAAAGAGTTGGAGCAGCGCCCCCATCCAGCCCCCGTTCCGCGGCAACGCCTGCCCTCCTGTCCCCGGTGCTCTGCAGCCAAGCTCCTGCTGAGACCGAGAGGCTGGGAGTTGAGTTCCGGAGTAGAGTGGATCCCCGCAGCCCGAGGACGGCTAGGAGGAGCCTCTTGCTGCAATCACAGTCAGACATCGGCCCGAGCTATGCTCGATCATCCAGCCCGACAGGACGATCCTGACAGAGAGGACCCCACCCTCCGGCGAGCAGAGACCACGGGATCCGAGAATCCACCCACGTGTGGAGCGCAGCAGGATCGGCGTCTCCTAAGGAATCTGAGGGCCGACATCTCCCGTGTGCAGGCTAGGCACACAAGCGCTCACGCAGCGCTGCCCGTCCTGTGTGCAAAAAGCGCGTTATCCCACAGTCTGCCCGGTGCCCCCCGTGCCAAGGCAGAATGAAGGCGCCACCAGCCGTCTCCCACTGACCATCAGAGGGTTCACCGCTCACCACGTGAAGCCTCTTCAGCTAAATATAAAGCTATATTTCTGCTAAAAAAAACGATGAAGGACTGTGATGAGTGTCTCCCACTCGGGTATTCCTCATTCCGTGGCCCCACCCCTGCACACGTTATTCCCCATTCTCCACAGCGCCTGTGCTGTATGAAGACACTGCCCCTCTGGGCTGCCGGTTATTCCTCATCCCCCCTCCTCTCCACAGGCTCCGGCCGCGGTAAGTGCTTGCTTTGCAGTTTTTCTATAGCGCTGACTCGGTGTTGCAGCGCTTTACACGAGGCCCAGTAACATTCCACAGGGACACACTCCTTTAGGCGCCGGGGGATTGCCCAGGATCACAGGATGTGGAGCTGGCGCCGAGACTCGACCCTTCCCCCCGGCTCCGAACTCGGCCTCTCTGCTTGCTCCCCCGTGAGAGGCCAGCGGGGCAAGAACTGCGTCAGGGCGTGTGTGGGGCCCTCAGATAGCGCCTAGAGGGGCCGGGGCTGAACACAGAGTGGATAATAGAAAGGCAAGGTGCACAGTGTGTGGAGGCTGGAGTGTGCACAGTGTGTGGAGGCAGGAGTGTGCACAGAGAGGGGAGAGGTGCACAAGGAGGAGTGTGGTGCACAGTGTGCGGAGGCAGGAGTGTGCACAGTGTGTAGAGGCAGGAGGGTGCACAGAGAGGGGAGAGGTGCACAGGGAGGAGTGTGCGGAGGCAGGAGTGTGCACTGTGTGTGGAGGAATGAGTGTGCACAGAGGGAGGAGTGTGCACAGAGGGCAGAGGGAGGAGTGTGCATAGAGAAGAGAGGTGCACAGAGAGCAGAGGGAGGAGTGTGCACAGAGGAAGAGGGAGGAGTGTGCACAGAGAGGGCAGAGGCATGAGTGTGCACAGAGGGAGGAGGCATGAGTGTGCACAGAGGGAGGAGGCATGAGTGTGCACAGAGGGAAGAGAGGGCAGAGGCATGAGTGTGCACAGAGGGAGGATGCATGAGTGTGCACAGAGGGAAGAGAGAGGAGTGTGCACAGAGAGGGCAGAGGCATGAGTGTGCACAGAGTGAGGAGTCATGAGTGTGCAGAGAGGGGAGAGCTTGTTTTGCAGGTTTTCTATAGCGCCGACTCGGTGTTGCAGCGCTTACACGAGGCCCAGTGACATTCCACAGGGACACACTCCTTTAGGCGCTGGGGATTGCCCAGGATCACAGGATGTGGAGCTGGCGCCGAGACTCGACTCTGCCCCCGGCTCCGAACGCGGCCTCTCTGCTTGCTCCCCCATGAGAGTCCAGCGGGGCAAGAACTGCATCAGGGCGGTGTCTGGGGGCAGCAGATAGCGCCTAGAGGGACCGGGGCTGAACACAGAGTGGATAATAGAAGGGCAAGGTGCACAGTGTGTGGAGGCTGGAGTGTGCACAGTGTGTGGAGGCAGGAGTGTGCACAGAGAGGGGAGAGGTGCACAGGGAGGAGTGTGCACAGTGTGCGGAGGCAGGAGTGTGCACAGTGTGCGGAGGCATGAGTGTGCACAGAGGGAGGAGTGTGCACAGAGGGCAGAGGGAGGAGTGTGCAGAGAGGGGAGCGGGATGAGTGTGACACAGAGAGCAGGGGGAGGAGTGTGCATAGAGAAGAGAGGTGCACAGAGAGGGCAGAGGGAGGAGTGTGCACAGAGGGAGGAGGCATGAGTGTGCACACTCACGCAGCGCTGCCCGTCCTGTGTGCAGAAAATGCTATATCCCGACGGGCCACCTGTGCGTCTCAGGAGGACCAAGCGTTCCCGCCCCACTCAGCAGAAACCCGTGGCATGTAGGGACTAACGCCCCTTTATTCAAATACCAGGTGGCATCCAAGGACGGACACTGCCCCCTGTCGGCAAGTATCTGTGCTGTATGAAGACACTGCCCCTCTGGGCTGCCGGTTAATCCTCATCCCCCCTTCTCTCCACAGGCTCCGGCCGCAGTAAGTGCTTGTTGTGCAGTTTTTCTATAGCGCCGACTCGGTGATGCTGTGCTTTACACGAGGCCCAGTGACATTCCACAGGGACACACTCCTTTAGGCGCCGGGGGATTGCCTAGGATCACAGGATGTGGAACTGGTGCTGAGACTCGACCCTGCCCCCCCGGCTCCGAACTCGGCCTCTCTGCTTGCTCCCCCGTGAGAGGCCAGCGGGGCAAGAACTGCGTCAGGGCAGTGTCTGGGGGCAGCAGATAGCGCCTAGAGGGGCCGGGGCTGAACACAGAGTGGATAATAGAAGGGAAAGGTGCACAGTGTGTGGAGGCTGGAGTGTGCACAGTGTGTGGAGGCAGGAGTGTGCACAGAGAGGGTGAGGTGCAGAGGCAGGAGTGTGCACAGTGTGCGGAGGCAGGAGTGTGCACAGTGTGCGGAGGCAGGAATGTGCACTGTGTGCGGAGGCAGGAGTGTGCACAGTGTGCGGAGGCAGGAGTGTGCACAGAGGGAGGAGTGTGCACAGAGGGCAGAGGGAGGAGTGTGCAGAGAGGGGAGAGGGAGGAGTGTGACAGAGAGCAGAGGGAGGAGTGTGCATAGAGAAGAGAGGTGCACAGAGGGCAGAGGGAGGAGTGTGCACAGAGAGGGCAGAGGGAGGAGTGTACACAGAGGGAGGAGGCATGAGTGTGCACAGAGGGAGGAGGCATGAGTGCCCAGAGGGAAGAGAGGTGAGTGTGCACAGAGGGAAGAGGGAGGAGTGTGCACAGAGAGGGCAGAGGCATGAGTGTGCACAGAGGGAGGAGGCATGAGTGTGCACACTCACGCAGCGCTGCCCGTCCTGTGTGCAGGAAGCGCTATATCCCGCCGGGCCACCTGTGCGTCTCAGGAGGACCAGGCGTTCCCGTCCCCCCTCAGCAGAAACCCGTGGCATGTAGGGACTAACGCCCCTTTATTCAAATACCCTGGGGCATCCAAGGACGGACACTGCCCCCTGTTGGCAAGTATCTGTGCTGTATGAAGACACTGCCCCTCTGGGCTGCCGGTTAATCCTCATCCCCCCTTCTCGCCACAGGCTCCGGCCGCGGTAAGTGCTTGTTTTGCAGTTTTTCTATAGCGCCGACTCGGTGTTGCAGCGCTTTACACGAGGCCTAGTGAAATTCCACAGGGACACACTCCTTTAGGCGCCAGGGGATTGCCCAGGATCACAGGATGTAGAGCTGGTGCCGAGACTCGACCCTGCCCCCCGGCTCCGAACTCAGCCTCTCTGCAATTCTCCCCGTGAGAGGCCAGCGGGGCAAGAACTGCGTCAGGGCGGTGTCTGGGGGCAGCAGATAGCGCCTAGAGGGGCCGGGGCTGAACACAGAGTGGATAATAGAAGGGCAAGGTGCACAGTGTGTGGAGGCTGGAGTGTGCACAGTGTGTGGAGGCAGGAGTGTGCACAGAGAGGGGAGAGGTGCACAGGGAGGAGTGTGGTGCACAGTGTGCGGAGGCAGGAGTGTGCACAGAGGGAGGAGTGTGCACAGAAGGCAGAGGGAGGAGTGTGGAGAGAGGGGAGAGGGATGAGTGTGACGCAGAGGGAGGAGTGTGCATAGAGAAGAGAGGTGCACAGAGAGGGCAGAGGGAGGAGTGTGCACAGAGAAGGCAGAGGCATGAGTGTGCACAGAGGGAGGAGGCATGAGTGTGCACAGAGGGAAGAGAGGATTGTGCACAGAGGGAAGAGTGTGCACAGAGAGGGCAGAGGCATGAGTGTGCACAGAGGGAGGAGGCATGAGTGGCAGAAAGCGCTATATCCCGCCGGGCCACCTGTGCATCTCAGGAGGACCAGGCGTTCCCGTCCCCCTCAGCAGAAACCCGTGGCATGTAGGGACTAACGCCCCTTTATTCAAATACCCTGGGGCATCTAAGGACGGACACTGCCCCCTATCGGCAAGTATCTGTGCTGTATGAAGACACTGTGGTGGTCTCCTGCTGGGCCCTAGGCCCACAGGAAGACTGGAATGACGGACACCGACACCAAGGGTTACTGGGTAGCAATGGCCACAAGCACGTGCGCTCGGCCCCTTTTATTGTCAGGGTCACCTGACTGGTGACGCCTGTGAGGGGTGGGTGTACAGTGTGGTTGAGGCACAAAGCAAACACTAGACCGGTGATCAGGCGATCACTACATCCCTCCTAAACTTTCTTTAAAGTCAAAAACAGAGTCCAAACCTGTGGGAAGAAAATAGGATTGAAACACAATATAATACAATAACAAAACTTCCACGAAGCCTCTTTAACTGCTTGCCATCCGCCGACAATGGAATCCTTGCAGGCGGGATCACTAGTTCTCTTTTGGCACGATGTCGGGGTGCTCTGTGGACCTAGTCTTTCTTGTACTCCATAATGTGGACGGGTACTCCTCAGTCTCTCTCTTTCTGTTCCATGTGCAGTGAAGGTACATGTGAAGTGATGGTGGACGAGGTATGTTCGGTGTTCCACCACACAGTCCTGGTCGGGTATTCGCTCCATATGAGTAGTCGCAATTCTCTCTGCAGATAGGTATGCAGTTGCAGGACGTCCCTCTCACGGATGCCCCTCTCTCGTGGGTCTCCCTCCCACCGGATGACCCTGAGGCCCTCTTTTGCCAGGCTTCCACTGAACTGGGTGGACTTCCGCCGTGTCACTCCAACCACGTTGGAGGAATCGCTACGGGCCACCTCTCGTGTCCCACGCTCCGCCTGAAAGGGTTGTTGTTGGCTCCTGCCCTTTCTCACGAGACCTTCGTCCCCCTGGACCCTGCAAACGAGCGGTTGTGGATCCATCTCTCTTGTCGGGACCCGCTGCCACCGGTGTCCCTGAGGCCCTTGCCCCTTGGATATCCACGGTCTCCCGTTCTATCCCAAAGGTAGGTGTTACCAATGGACCCTCCTGCTCGCCTCTGCCGTTATCAGGAGATCTGGGGACTCGTAGGTAGATGTCGTAGATAGGCGTTGACTCTCGGTATCCCTGATATTCTCCAGGCCCGGTGTTCCGATGGTCATGCACTTTTCACCTTCCCTTCAGGTGTTTTCCTTCTGGTGTGTGAGTTGACTTGTTACACACCTCATTACTCTTCTCCTTTGCTTTTCTTCTTCACCATGGCGTCTTGCCGCTCAACTTCTCTCTTCTTTTTCCTTCCTTCGCGACGCGGTCTTGTCCTCTCTTATACTTGTCTGCCCTAACCAGGCTTCTCCGTGTAGCGTGCACTCCACACGTGTCTTCCCGGTCTTGTCCTAACACTCTAGGACACTGCCTTTACATCGCTCTGTGACTGGACCTGTCGTCGCGACCTTCGTTCATTCAATTACTTCCAATCAATATTGTCAGACTTCTCTTCTGACCTCTTCTTGGTCCTCTTCCTGGACCTTTTCTCGGTCGTCCTCTTCACGGACTCTTCCGTCATTCTTCTTGCCGGACTTCTTGTCAGATCTCTTCTCTCTGACTTCTTTCTCGGTCACGGCTGTCTGACCTCTTCTGCGGTCCCTGCTCTCGGACCTCTTCTGCGGTCCCTGCTCTCGGACCTCTTCTGCGGTCCCTACTCTCGGACCTCTTCTGCGGTCCCTACTCTCGGACCTCTTCTGCGGTCACTGCTCCCTGACCTCTTCGTCGGGTACTGTTCTCTGACCTCTTCTGCGGTCACTGCTCCTCGCGCCGGCCTCCGCCCCGGTCGCTTCTCGAGCTTCTTCCGGTACTGTCCGCGTCCGGGGTACCTCTTCTGCGCAAGGTCGCTTCTTGCGCTCTTCTTCTGTTCGCGGTGGCGTCCTTTCGCCACTTGGTGTGCACACTGCGCACTTACTCCAGTCACTCAGAAACTGGCTGCCTGGATCTGCTTCTTCAAACTTTGCCATCCAAGTGCGTTGCTCACAGCTGTCATCACTCCTGCGGCGACTACCCCTGGCCAGTAGGCGTCACCGCACTTCACGCACCCTTGGCAGCAAGTCTTTTTTCGAATGTCCTTACCGGCGCACTTGTGGGGTCTGCCACCTCAGCGTAGGCAGTTGCACATTTTGTCCCCTCTGGTTCACTGTGTCGCAGCTTTCCCAGAGCCGATGTGCATTTCTCGCAGTCACCTTATGCTGCTCCTCTTTCCCCTGGCACTTTTGGGCTGCAGCAGCTACCCCTGTGCTACATTACTTTCTTCCTGGCACACTGCTGCTTCCCAGCTCACTAACTCATACCCTCTAGTGCAGTCCTTGCTGTATACTCCTTTTGTCACTGTCTTTTATTCAGTGGGCGTCATACTGCGCTTTGGCCACTAGATGGCAGTGTGCCCTTTCAAAACGCTATCCCGGCTGGTTATCCAGACTCCGAGGCCTCGCGCTGCCTTCGCACAGTGTGAGGTCTTCACCCAGCTGGCGCACCTTCCTGGGACTCTCCCCACATTATAGGAACTCGCAGTAAGGTAAGTGCCTTCCTCATTACTTGTCTCTGTGTGATTTTCACTACCCTGCTGGTGCACACCCGATCCGATCACTTGGCTGCTGCAATTTCTTTCGCGCCCTGCAGCGCTCCGATCGGCCCCCAGCAGCTTCATTCACGCTGCGGGCCTCGCCTTACTGTCTCTTTGCTCTCGCGGCCGCTCCTGCCGCTTTCCATCAATCTTGTGCCCCCTGGCTACACCGGTAACCTTGCAGCTTGCTGGCATGGCCTGGCTCCCTTTTCTAAGTTTTTCTGACTGCCGGCCACGCACACTCTCTTTCAGCGGGCGGGGCGCTGGCTCCGAAGGCTGCTCTTAACTCCTGCACCTCCAGAGGCCCTTTTCCCAGCCAGCCACACCCACTCACCAGGCAGCCTCCTCGGGCACACGCAAGCGGCTGGACACCACCGGAGGACACTGGCTTCACCACGGTGAGTCACTTTCACTTCTCCCACCTCCTTCAGGCCCAGGGTCCATCACCTGCCCCGCGGGCCGTCGTGGCACTCTTCAGCCTCACCCTCGCTGACGGGCCTCACTTTATTGGCGGCCGATGGCCACACATTGTCTCTTTCCTCTATCTACCTCACCCCCGCCGCAGCAGCCTCTCCCAGTTCACACGCTGCACGGGGGGGGGGGGGGGGTAGGCTGCTGCCGGAGACTGTGGACTCACGTCGCTCCGGGGCAGTTTTACTCCGGGATATTCTTCTTCTCTCCTCCACCCCTCCGCCGCAGCCTCACTCGCTGCGTGGGGTGGGGGAGGTTCACGCTACTCCCGGGGGCTGCTTACTTCTTTAGGGGCATTGGGCGCAGTTCATTAACCCTGCGGAGACGGGAGAGTGGTTAGCTACTCCACTCTCTGTCCTCCCGCCTTAGGCTCACTTCCTTGCCCCCATGTCCCGTAGCCAGGGCTCACCTTCCGCCCGACGTCTCCTCAGGCATCTCTCCCCTCCGGGCAATTTGCGGCGGCGGCCGGCAGCTACGGAGTCCTGCCTCGCTCGCCTTGCGTTTCCTACGTCGCAGGGCTTACTTCGTGCCGGAGGGCACCACGGCATCTTCTTCAACGCGGGGTGGGCTCCCGCTCCACTCTTACACCCCTGCGGCTCTTCTCACGCCCGCGGACTGTCGGGCACATCCATCGCTTCGGCGCAGGGGACACAGTACAGACTATGCAGGCACTGCAGGATCGGGTGGGCTCCCGACCTCCTCACCTTCACCCCGGGGCACTTCACATTCCCCCGCGGGTCTTCACTTCGGTGCGGGGTGGGCTCCCGAACACCGTCTTCACGCCTGGGGCTCTTCACATGCCCCGCAGGCGATCAGGCGCTTCTCTCGCCTGCTCCAGGGGGTGCCCTCGACACGGGCCACACTCTCCCCCTCACCACCTTCCAAAAAGGCGGCTGCACACGCGGGCAGTTCCCGCTCGTCGCCAATGTGGTGGTCTCCTGCTGGGCCCTAGGCCCACAGGAAGACTGGAATGACGGACACCGACACCAAGGGTTACTGGGTAGCAATGGCCACGAGCACGTGCGCTCGGCCCCTTTTATTGTCAGGGTCACCTGACTGGTGACGCCTGTGAGGGGTGGGTGTACAGTGTGGTTGAGGCACAAAGCAAACACTAGACCGGTGATCAGGCGATCACTACAGACACTGCCCCTCTGGGCTGCCGGTTAATCCTCATCCCCCCTTCTCTCCACAGGCTCCGGCCGCGGTAAGTGCTTGTTTTGCAGTTTTTCTATAGCGCCGACTCGGTGTTGCAGCGCTTTACACGAGGCCCAGTGAAATTCCACAGGGACACACTCCTTTAGGCGCCGGGGGATTGCCCAGGATCACAGGATGTAGAGCTGGCGCCGAGGCTCGACCCTGCCCCCCGGCTCCGAACTCGGCCTCTCTGCTTGCTCCCCCGTGAGAGGCCAGCGGGGAACTGCGTCAGGGCGGTGTCTGGGGGCAGCAGATAGCGCCTAGAGGGGCCGGGGCTGAACGCAGAGTGGATAATAGAAGGGCAAGGTGCACAGTGTGTGGAGGCTGGAGTGTGCACAGTGTGTGGAGGCAGGAGTGTGCACAGAGAGGGGAGAGGTGCACAGGGAGGAGTGTGGTGCACAGTGTGCGGAGGCAGGAGTGTGCACAGTGTGCGGAGGCAGGAGTGTGCACAGTGTGCGGAGGCAGGAGTGTGCACAGAGGGAGGAGTGTGCAGAGAGGGGAGAGGGAGGAGTGTGACACAGAGAGCAGAGGGAGGAGTGTGCATAGAGAAGTGAGGTGCACAGAGAGGGCAGAGGCATGAGGGTGCACAGAGAGGGAGGAGGCATGAGTGTGCACAGAGGGAGGAGGCATGAGTGTGCACAGAGGGAGGAGGCATGAGTGTGCACAGAGGGAAGAGAGAGGAGTGTGCACAGAGGGAAGAGGGAGGAGTGTGCACAGAGGGAAGAGGGAGGAGTGTGCACAGAGAGGGCAGAGGCATGAGTGTGCACAGAGGGAGGAGGCATGAGTGTGCACAGAGGGAATAGAGAGTAGTGTGCACAGAGGGAAGAGGGAGGAGTGTGCACAGAGAGGGCAGAGGCATGAGTGTGCACAGAGGGGAGAGGGAGGAGTGTTCACAGAGAGGGCAGAGGGAGGAGTGTGCACAGAGAGCAGAGGGAGGAGTGTGCATGGAGAGCAGAGGAAGGAGTGTGCACAGAGGGAAGAGGGAGAAGTGTGCACAGAGGGGAGAGGTGCACAGAGCAGAGGGAGGAGTGTGCACAGAGGGAAGAAGGAGAAGTGTGCACAGAGGGGAGAGGTGCACAGAGAGCAGAGGGAGGAGTGTGCACAGAGGAAGAGAGAGGAGTGTGCACAGAGAGGGCAGAGGCATGAGTGTGCACAGAGGGAGGAGGCATGAGTGTGCACAGAGGGAAGAGGGAGGAGTGTGCACAGAGGGAAGAGGGAGGAGTGTTCACAGTGAAGGCAGAGGGAGGAGTATGCACAGAGATCAGAAGGAGGAGTGTGCACAGAGGGGAGAGGTGCACAGAGAGGAGGGGGAGGAGTGTGCACAGAGGAAGAGAGAGGAGTCTGCACAGAGCAGAGGTAGGAGTGTGTACAAAGGGCAGAGGGAGGAGTGTGCACAGAGAGCAGAGGAAGGAGTGTGCACAGAGGGAAGAGGGAGAAGTGTGCACAGAGGGGAGAGGTGCACAGAGAGCAGAGGGAGGAGTGTGCACAGAGGAAGAGAGAGGAGTCTGCACAGAGCAGAGGGAGGAGTATGCACAGACGGCAGAGGGAGGAGTGTGCACAGACGGCAGAGGGAGGAGTGTGCACAGACGGCAGAGGGAGGAGTGTGCACAGAGGGCAGAGGGAGGAGTGTGCAAAGAGGAAGAGAGAGGAGTCTGCACAGAGCAGAGGGAGGAGTGTGTACAGAGGGCAGAGGGAGGAGTGTGCACAGACAGCAGAGGGAGGAGTGTGCACAGACGGCAGAGGGAGGAGTGTGCACAGAGGGCAGAGGGAGGAGTGTGCACAGAGGGAGGAGTGTGCACAGAGGGCAGAGGGAGGAGTGTGCACAGAGGGAAGAGGGTGGAGTGTGCACAGAGAGGGCAGAGGCATGAGTGTGCACAGAGGGAGGAGTCATGAGTGTGCACAGAGGGCAGAGGGAGGAGTGCACAGAGAAGGCAGAGGGAGGAGTGTGCACAGAGAGCAGAGGGAGGAGTGTGCACAGAGGGAAGAGGGAAAAGTGTGCACAGAGGGGAGAGGTGCACAGACAGCAGAGGGAGGAGTGTGCACAGAGGAAGAGAGAGGAGTCTGCACAGAGCAGAGGGAGGAGTGTGTAACAATGCCATATAATTTATACACCGAAAAACACAGCAATGCACATCGAACGTTTATATGGAAATGTAAGAAATACACAATGATGAGAGCAGAAGCAAGGATTTAAATATGGGAGATATGGCTCATTTGGGGAACTGCCCAGAAGTGTACAGAGATGCAGAAACCCATCTGAAAGTTCTTTTGTCTCATATTCTGGTAACAGACTCAAAGGGCTCAATTAATATAGAAGATTTGAGCATTGTAGGTCGGAGCACTATCTGCGGAGAGCGCACCACCCCTCCCGATTACAAGTTTTACCAGGTCCAGGAAAGCACCCAGTAAAACCCCATGGGGCATATTCTCAAGGACTTATCGCTGAGTTAACGGCACTTTATCGCAGCCAAAGTGGCGATAAACATATCGCACCATTCACAAGCCGGTGCTAACAGCCCATATCACCAGTTTACCTGCGATAGCAGCCGCAAAAAACATCGCCACGGAGGACACCGGCAACTATCGCTAATGAGATGCAGAGTAGGCGTTCCCGTGCAAAAAGCAGCTAACACACCACTTCGCAACATTCACAACGACCAGCAAGATCGGCGATAAGATCACAAAACAGGCGATAGGGCGCGTTAGCACCAGGAAGATAACACTTGCTCTGACCTGGTGTAAAGTTGGACGACTACCTGCAACACAAAAGGGAGCTCAGCCCAGAGCCACACATGAAGAACAACAGATGCCATGGAGCCAACGATCATGCAGCACGGACACCCAAGAGGGCCACGACACCCACCACCCCCACCCCCGGGTCCGACCCCCCCCCCCTCCCCCCACAAACATATGTGACAGCAACCTTACGAAATCTGGAACCAAACAAATCGCCTGATGTCGCAAAATCCAACACACAACATGCATGTGAGGTTGGAAAAATGAGAATCACAGTCATCTTTGGATTATCAAACAAAACATTTTATTAAAAATAAACACAAAAATAACTGTAGGAGGAGCCATGGCATGTCATCTCTGGACAATCTGTGAGTCACAGCCTGCAAGACAAAATTCAAGATAAGAATGTGCGTAATGCGCGCCTCAAAGGACAGAGAGAGAGAGAGAGATAGTGAGAGAGAGAGAGAGAGAAAGAGTGAGAGAGAAAGAGAGAGAGAGAAAGAGAGAGAGAGAGAGAGAAAGAGAGAGTGAGAGAGAAAGAGAGAGAGTGAGAGAGAAAGAGAGAGAGAGAAAGAGTGGGAGAGAAAGAGAGTGAGAGAGAAAGAGTGAGAGAGAGAGAAAGAGTGAGAGAGAAAGAGAGAGTGAGAAAGAGAGAGTGAGAAAAAGAGAGAAAGAGTGAGAGAGAGAGAGAAAGCGAGAGACAGAGAAAGGAAGAGAGGGAGAGAGAGTGAGTGCGACACTTCGGACCAAGGCCTCACTGCTCACCTTTCCGCCACCGGTGTGTCTCCAACCACGTGCCGGTACACACTGCAGCCCTCCAGCTCACTCATCTGAAACAGAGTCCAGATTTAGTAATGGCAGAGTACATACAACTGCACACGCCTTCATCGCTTGCTCGCCCCTGCGCAAGCAGCCTGCTGCACCCCAGCCCCTCCCACCACCCAGAGGTGTTTGCCCGCCCCTGCGCAAGCAGGCTGCTGCACCACACCCCCTCTCGCCACCCAGAGGTGTTTGCCCGCCCCGGCGCAAGCAGGCTGCTGCACCCCAGCCCCTCCCGCCGCCCAGAGGTGTTTGCCCGCCCCTGCGCGAGCACGCTGCTGCACCCCAGCCCCTCCCGCCGCCCAGAGGTGTTTGTCTGCCCCTGCACAAGCAGGTTGCTGCACCCCAGCCCCTCCCGCCACCCAGAGGTGTTTGCCCGCCCCTGCGCAAGCAGGCTGCTGCACCCCAGCCCCTCCCACCGCCCAGAGGTGTTTGCCCGCCCCTGCACAACCAGGCATCACTGCTCACCTTCCGCCACCGGCGTGTCCTCAGGAGGGCCCACAACGTGACGAAGCGAGCTCCAAGGCCGGGGCCCGCGCACTTGGCAGCCACAAGGTCGCGCACATGATTCTGGGTCTTGATTTTGCAATGGCCGAGTACATATCAATGCACAGGGCATCATCGCAGGCTGCACGCCCGCTCAGCCCCTAGGTGCCACTAACTCTGTGAACCGCGAGGCAACGCCACGTGGCAGTGGGCCCACGCTGGCCGCCACACTGCGGTCCAGCAGGCCTCACACAAACCCTCGCCAGTCCGGACCGCCAGGACGGGGCATCATCGCAGGCTGCACACCCGCTCAGCAATTAAGGTGCCCCTACCTCAGTGCACCAAAAGTCACCGTCCCGTGACGGTGTACCTGTGCCGGATGCAGTGTGTCCGGTGCCACCAAGTCTTTCACCCGCAAATCATTGTCCCTCTATAATTGTGTATCGCGGATGCCATCATGTAAGCTCTGGCCCTGGGGACTGCGATGTGGTAGTGCCCTAGGCCCACATGTATAAATGATACGCACACGGACACACCCAGATAGAGAGTGGAAATGGCGTCCAGCACATGCACCAGGGCCCATTATTGGCAGGGTCACGTGTCCTGTGATACCTGTGCTGGTTGGGTGTGGTATGGGTGTAAACCAGCCGTGAGGGAGTGGCTGTGGCAGGCTGACAACTAGACCTGTGATCAGCAGATCACTACAAGGAAGACCTGGGACATGTAGCATTGTCCCCCCCCCTGTAAGCGTACGCGGAGTGGGCTGGCCTGGCGTATGCCAGTCCAGCGTAAGGGTGTGAACACTGACCCCGGGGCTCTGGTCGTGGTTCCGTCCTGGGCTGTATGTGAAAGTAACTGAAGCGGGTGTCCCTGTTGTGGTGCTGGCACCACCCGGACCACAATCGTTAATGTGTCACCCTGGGACCCAAGTCCCACAACATGAGTAACATGGACATAAGGGGGAATCACTGACCCAACATTCATCCATACTTCAACACTTGAAAGATCGTGGACATGACACATCTGTGTGAATATGAATTTTTAATGCACATTCAGTGGAGTGTTGTAGCTGGAGCAGTACAGGGCCATGCAAACCCCACTTTACATTGTTGGCCCATGGAGGGCCAGCCGGACTCCTTCAGGGAATGACAAGTTCAACGGAAGGGGAATAGCTCAGTCCGCAGTCTGAATGCTGTGTCACTGGTGACCAATCAGAATATGGCAGTCCATGTCGAGGTCAAAGGTGAGTATCGCAGAGCGTATCGGGGGACAGTTGAGGGTGATGATGCAGAGGGCAGACCCAAGCACAAACCGTCCAAATGGCGGAGATGATTGCTACTTGTTTTTTCTTACCAGGAGGTCAGATTCATCCGCATTTCCGTCCTCTGCTGTTTCAGGTGCCTCACGTGTGGGCGGTGGTGTTCTGTCTCCAGCACTCTGTTGCACTGGAACTTCAGGGGGCAGAGATGTGGATGTGGTGGTAGCAGCAGCAGTCATCAGCGGCAGGACTTGTTGAAGCAATGCCATGAGGAGGGTCTTCAGGTCATTGAGGAACCCAGCTACCACTAGCTGGTGTGCGGCCGTGGCAGACGCTCTTTCCGCCTGCGTCCGCTCTATGCTCTCCATGAAAATCTGCATGTGTCCCAACTCCAGTGTGACATCGGTGGAGCCACACGGAATAGACATTTGTTCTTGTCTCCGAATCAGGACTCCAGCAATGTCAGCCATGGTTCGTTGGAGGGCATGGAGCGGACTGTGGGTGTCCGTTAGGGACTGTGAGAGGTAGACACCCACGTATGGCATCTAGTTTGTCTGCCATGCGGTCGAACCTCACCCGCACCTGTTCAGACAGCTGCTCCTGGCACACCAACACATGGCGTTGGAAGGCCATGTGGTCTACGTGGTGGTCCTGGCAGGCAGCTGTGGTGGTGGGTGCTGCCTGATGTGTGGTCTGTGCAGGGGGTTGGGTCTCCTCGTAGCAGCTGGGCTGACCTGCTCCTGGAGGTGTGAGCTCGCAGCTGGCCAAGAACTCTTTGAGGGCGTCGTTGTCGAAGGTGTCTTGGTCCTCATCGTCATCAGAGAAGAGAGGTTCGGACTGCTCTGCAGGAGGCGTTGTAATTCCCTTTGCAATGTGAAGGGGAGATGCGTTTTAACATTGTGTTTACATGTATGTTGACGCATTGTACATGTTTACATTCAGACTGCATGACAGTGTACATTGTGACTGTTTGGGAGGAGCCTGCTATTTGATGCGGGACAGTGGACATTTCGACACCATCACGGATGTGTGTTTGTACTTGTACATCATCATCTCACATTTCCCTGGAATGCCAAATGTGATTGTGCATTTTTCGACACACAAGCGGCACCAGTTGTGTCCTCTGTTCTGTTGTGTGCGTGTTGCGGTTTGTACCACATTGTAGTCAATGTGGATGTGCCCTGCCAGTTATGTGTGTGCTTGAAAAAAGAATGAGCCTGTACCTTGCGTTCTTTGTTTAGTATACAATTTCACTAAATAGTCAAACCCATCGATTTCAGTTTGAGCAGGTATTTTATTTTAACCTTTTTATTTTCACTAGATTCTTATTTTTTGCTGCTTTTTGATCAGAAAAAAACATGTGTCTGGTCATATCAAAAATTCTAGACATAAATGTGCTATACAACATATATTTACATAAATCAGTGTGTGACTTTTACAAAAAGAAAATCTAATACATATATCACATCCAATACATATATCACAATTGTTATTCTCAATTGTAATCCTGAAACTCTTAAAGCGTCTATATTCAGTATCCCAAATCAATACAGGGGAAACTATTATTTTGAAATCTTCAGATTAAATTTTATTCATTATTCCTCTGTATTTTTATGTGCCGTGGCACAGGCACACGGCACATAAAAATACAGAGGAATAATGAATAAAATTTAATCTGAGAAGATTTCTAAAATAATAGTTTCCCCTGTATTGTGAAATTGTATACTAAACAAAGAACGCAAGGTACAGGCTCATTCTTTTTTCAAGTATATATAAACGGCCCTGCCTGTGCCTTGCCCCATGGGCCTAACTCCTTTTTTTCTAGTTATGTGTGTGCAGCATTTTGGGTGAGTCGCCCCTGCAGGTCTGATTTTGCTGCCCCTTCTCCCTTTCATGGGGTGTGCCTTTGACTTCTGTGCTTATACAGTGCTGAGAGGTTGCATACTTGGGGACATTCGTCTCTTGGTGGGTTTTGGGTGTCTGGGGCATGGTTTGTCCGCAGATGTGCTGTACTTAATTGTGCATGTGTGCACCGAGGTAAACAGGTGGACCGACACATTTTCACATGTATACATAGTATACTAAATATATATGTATATATATATATTCACTGGAAAAACCATAGGTTTCAGGCACGTTATAGTTAGAAATTAGCATTTAAAAAACCATAGAAATTAACTGAAAAACCATAGGTTTCAGGAACGTTATAGTTAGTTGGACATTTCACTCGTACAAAACCATAGAAATTCCGGCGTTATAGTTAGTTCAGCTAACTATAACTCGCGCCCCCGCAATGCACTGCTGATGACATCACATATTACATCATTCATGACATGGTCAGTGACATCACTGATGACATCTCAAATGACATCACTGATGACATCACTGATGACATCATCCAGTGACTGTGTGTTTCTGTAAAGTTTAATTTTGTTTTATATATATGCCAAGCTGTATTGAGGAATGAGTGGGTGTATAAGTGTCTGTATGGAGGATTTAGTAGGTACGTGACTGACTGTATAAGTGAGTGATTAAATGTGTCTTACTGAATGCATGGGTTAGTGACTAAACTGTGTGAAAGTCTGTATCAGTCTGTCTGTTCTTGTGTAAGCTGCTGCATGGGTTGGTGAGTAGCTGCATGAGTGTCTATATGGGTTATTGATTGCTTGCCTGAGTATTTGTATGGCTGCCTGAGTGTGTGTGTGGGTGGGTGGGAGGTGTGTGACTGTGCATAGATGTGTGAGTGGTTGATTCACTGGGTGTATGGGTTCAAGAGTGCATGTGGAAACAGCTGTATGGGTGGGTGAGTGTGTGTATGGGTGTGTTGGTGACTGAATGGATGTCTCAGTGGTACATGTGCAAGTAACTACATATGTAAAAGGCAGTATATGTGAGTGATGGTGTATATAAATAACTATATGTGAGAGTCAGTAATTGTGAGAGTGGCTGCATGGATGAGTGTGTATTTGTATCAGTGATTCTATAAGAGAGTAATTACGTGTTAGTATCTGTATGAATAAGTGAGGTTGTGTCTGTATAACTGTATAGGTGAGTAAATGGAAGTATGATTGATTCTTTGCATGACTGACTAAGTGTGTGAGTAACTCTGGATATGTGGCAGTGTGTGAGTGTCTGTATAGGTGTATGAGTGCATATGATAGTGTTGTATTGATGAGTGACTGCATGTATGAGTGACTGTATGGGTGAATGAGTGGATGTGTGTGTAGACCTAGGAATCAGTCAGTGAGTATTTAGTAACTGGTATTGATGTGTGTATCTTTTTCGAAAATGGTAGTCTGTATTTTAGAGTGGGTGTATCAAAGGTTATATTCAGGTGTGAGGAGGTGTATCAGATTTTCATGTGGATGATGTCATCAGTGATGTCGTCAGTGATGCCATTTGAGATGTCATCAGTGATGTCATCAGTGATGTCACTGACTATGTCATGAATGATGTAATATGTGACGTCATCAGCAGTGCATTAGCGGGCGCGAGTTATAGTTAGCTGAACTAACTATAACGTCGAATTTTTATGGTTTTGTACGAGTGAAATGTCCAACTAACTATAACGTTCCTGAAACCTATGGTTTTTTCAGTTAAAATATATATATATATATATATATATATATATATATATATATGCTCAAAATAGAAGTTACCCCCTGGAGAAATGCACTCTCAGCCGGTTGCACTCAGGAAGAAAGCAATTTATTGGATTCCTCTGCCCAGCAGATCATGCCTGACGTGTTTCGGGCCAGCGCCCTCATCAGAGGCATTCCGTGGTGGAAGATACAAAGCAATAACGGATAAAGTCCCCTCTTTTATTTCCATTCTCAGGTGAGTCGAAAGCAGCGGGATCATCAGATCACGATCGCTGCCCTCCAAGAGACACATCTTCCCCGCAAAGACGAACAACGCTTGAAGCATAAGGCATACCCCCAAATTTACCGTTCTTCGGCACATACCAAACACAATGGAGTGGCACTTCTCTTTCACTCCTCGACCCCATTCCTACACCAGGCCACCCGCACGGATAAGGAGGGGAGATATGTGATGGTCAAGGGGGAGCTGCGGGGCAGAACCTACACCTTTGCAACACTTTACGCCCCCAATACAGGCCAACACGATTTTCTCAACGCCTTCTTGTCCACCTTGGAAGGCTTCGCCAGTGGGGATGTCATACTGTTGGGGGATTTTAACTTAATTTGGGACCAGGCGATGGACACTACACATATCCACAGGGCGGCAGGGGGGTCTTCAGCCAGCCGCTCAAGGCGACATTGCGGGGCCTAGGACTGATAGACGCTTGGAGGGCTGCACATCCTACGACCCGCGATTACTCTTTTTTTCCCCACTCGCACAGGACGTACTCCCGCATAGACCACGCCTTTTTGAGCCAGTCCCTTCTACTGAAGGTTATGGGAACTCAGTTTCACCCGATCTGCCTCTCGGATCATGCGCCCTTGGAGCTGACCCTTGACTGGCCCGCTCCCCGCTCCAAATATGCCAGATGGTACTTCCCTAATCATTTGACCCGAGATAGGCTCCTCCGAGACGAGCTCAGGAAGGCAATCACAGACTTTTTCGAACTCAATGACCCAGCCCAGACCTCGCTAGCTAACAACTGGGACACCTTCAAGGCAGTCGTCAGGGGAAGTGTATGGAGCTAGACGCGGCGCTCAAAAAGCAACGCAAGGGAGAACGCCTACTTCTAGAGAGCGAACTGCGTTCAGCTGAAGAGAACCACAAAACTTCTCCCTCAGTACAAACACTCCGCAAGGTCACCCAAGTTAGGGGGAAACTCCAAGCGATATACACGAACGGGCCAAAAAGACTCTTTTGCGTCTACAAGCTCGCAACTATGAGGGGGGAAACAAGGTAGGCGCACTACTGGCGCGCCAATTACGGATCCGGCAAGAGAAGAACTACATTCAAAGACTGGGGGGTGGCGGGTCCCCACACCAGAGCGAGGCAGACAAGGCCAAAGCCTTTGGAGACTTCTATAGCAACTTATACACGGCAGATCAACCTGATCTGCAAGCGCAAGACCAATACCTGGAAGGTCTCTCCCTTCCGCGAGTACCTGCCGCTACCAACGAATTGCTAAACAGCCCCATCTCCGCAGAAGAGGTCCAAAAAGCGGTTGATTCGCTCAAACTCTCAAAAGCACCCGGTCCAGATGGTCTGAACGCCCACTTTTATCGTACCTTCGCGCCGGACCTCGTTCCCCATCTAGTCACTCTCTTTAATCATATTGCCTCCACGCAACAAGTGACCCCCTCAATGGGTGAAGCTCTGATCTCCGTTCTCCTCAAACCAGGGAAAGATCCCGCCCAATGCGCCTCTTATAGACCGATTGCGCTTCTCAACCTAGACGCTAAGCTGTACTCTAAGATTCTGGCCTCCCGCCTAGAACACATTATGCCTTTCTGGTACAAGCTGATCAAGCGGGTTTCATTAAGGGGAGGCAAACCCATGACAACCTGCGAAGAATAATCCACCTAATTGAAAAAGCACAACGGAAGGCAATACCCACGGTCCTCCTCGCGCTGGACGCGGAGAAGGCCTTCGATCGGGTGGATTGGGCCTTCCTGACTGGCACGCTACAGCGTTTTGGTTTTGAGGAACCTTTTATTGGAATGGTCAAAGAGAATTACCATGCGCCGCGCTCCACGGTCCTCGTAAATGGAGTGGCCTCGGCGCCATTTGCCCTCACGCGAGGCACGCGTCAGGGATGTCCCCTATCCCCCCTTCTATTTGCGCTTAGCATCGAACCGTTCGCAGAGCGCATTCGCTCCAACCCTGATATACGGGGTGTTCCGTTTGGCTCGGATGAGCATAAGATTGCTCTCTTCGCTGACGATGTGCTCCTCTCCGCCATGCGTCCTCAGACTTCCCTCCCGGCGATCCAGATGGAGCTTGCCCTTTACGAAAGGGCCTCGGGTTTCAAAGTAAACCTATCGAAATCCTAGCTCTTGAACCTCACTGTACCCGAAGCTGCCATGCAGGCCATCGAAGCAGCGTCCCCCTTCCATGGAGTGCAGAAGGAGATCACCTATTTAGGTATAAAGCTCACTCCGAAAGTAGAGAATCTTTACAGGGCTAACTTCCCCCCACTGCTGCGTCAACTCCAGGCGGACTTCGCTAGATGGAGGACGGCCTACCTCTCATGGATAGGGAGAATAAACGCCGTTAAAATGAATGTCCTGCCGCGACTATTGTACCTTTTCCAGGGCCTCCCTAAGTTCATCTGGCAGGGGCAGCGGGCCAGGCTTTCTAATCGTACGTTGACTAGGTCGAGAGAGGAGGGGGGACTGGCTCTACCGGACTTTCAGGGCTACTATAGAGCTGCTCAATTGAGGGTCATAACTGAGTGGTCTCTGCGGGAGTCCGGTAGGCACTGGCTCCACATACACAGGCAAATCACGGGGAGAACGATCTGGGATCTCCTTTGGAAAAGCAAACAACACCGTCCGCGAAACACATATATAAGTACTCCCACGGCAACCACCCTGAGGGTATGGGACGAAGTAAACAGATCCACCCCCCTTACCTCCTTTCCCTCCCCGTACACGCCCATACACTACAACCCCGAGTTTCCCCCGGCCCTACAGGAAAGCCCATTTGACGCTTGGCGGGAGGGGGGCTGCCTGATGCTTTCCCATCTCTTCGATAGGGGGAGACTGCTCTCCTTTCAGGAATGTGCGAAGGAATTTAAACTCCAATCATCCGAAGAATTCCGATACCTGCAACTTAAACATTGGACTCTGCAGCCACAGGTGCGGCTGGCCGCTACCCGGGAGCTGCTTCCTATAGAATTATTTGCTCAGTCGGGGCCTCCTCAAAGGGCACTATCTCCTTTCTGTACTCACTCCTCCGCTCTCACGGCTCCACAAACACCCTCGGCACCACCTCTTTTGGGACACTATACTGGACACTCCCCCAACGAGACAACAATGGACCTCACTTTACAGAGATATTCCTAAGTTTAATCGGTCTATGCACCTCAGGGAGGCAATCTACAAAATTGTATACGATTGGTACCTGCATCCTCACCGACTACACACTATCTTCCCTAATACCTCAGACAGATGTTGGAGGGGCTGCGGCCAATTAGGAGACTTCAGACATATTTGGTGGGACTGCCCGCACATTCAGCCATTTTGGAAGGAGGTCCTCGCCCAAATCAAACAGATTCTGGGATATCCGATCTCCAACACGTTAGAACACATGCTACTGGGACTCAGAGACACCAACTTAAAGCACCAAACCCATGGTGACCGCTCCGTGATGTGGCTTTGCCTCGGGGCGGCCAAGATGGCAGTGGCCGCAGCCTGGAAAAAACCGGAAGCCCCTTCCCTCACGCAGTGGCACGCCAGATTATGGTGCGCCTTGGCGATGGAACGAATGGCAGACATTGTGGAGGACTCCCGCACAGGTTTTGACTATATATGGGGGCCACTAGTCGAGTATCTCTCCGAGGGGCTGCCCCTGTTTGCCTGTGGACCAAGGCTGCGGGCTCTTCACCTCTTTCATATTTAGGACTCCCACTGACCTCTTCAAGGCCACGTAAGATGACTCCGATACCCACACCTCGTCAATCCTTTTTCAGCTTCCGGATATAACATCCCTAATAGTGCACTACTTTTTCTTTTTTTTTTGTTCGACCGTGACACCTTAGGTTTTTGTTTTTCTTACTGTTCGATTGTTGGGAGGGGGGGTGGGGTATGGTTGGGGGGGGGTAGGGTGGGACACGAGAATTGGACATTGACAATACGTGCTGATCGCCACTTACTAGTTCACACACTGTATTGGTTCCACTAGCCTACTGTACGAAGTGGCCGATAATCTGCAATGGGGTCCTCATCCCCTACAAGGGTTGTTGTATACTTGTATGCTCTGTTATCTTTAAAACAAATAAAGAGATGTTTGATTAAAAAAAACTGCGTCATCAGCGGAAAGTAACACAGGGACCAAAAGGACGACGACAATAGATGCGTCGGCCTGCAGAGCCCTGAGTGTATCATCCACCCCATTGATGTGAATGGGAAAAAAAAACGGAGATGGGACACAACCCTTCCTTATTCCCTTCTTGACTGAGTGAGTACATTCCCTGCTTGGGCAAAAGCGAGCCTTAGCAGGCAACCTCTTGTACAAATTAGCAAGAAAGCTAACAATATTCTCAGGTGCCCCAAGTGAGAGTAAGATATGTCATATAGTCTAATGATCTACCAAATCAAAGGCACTGCTGAGGTCAGCAAAACATAAAGATAGTGAGCCAGCCTTGACCTTTGTAGATTTCCCGATAAGAAGGTCCAGGTTGACACACTGTTCTACCTTCCCCAACCCTTTTCTCAAAACCAATCTTGCCTTCTAACAGGATGGAGCTATCGGTGGCCCACTGCTCCAATCTTTGTAGGAGAACCGTGCCCATCGATTTGGCAGAAGAATCCAGTAAAGAAATTAGGAGGTAGCAATTAGGATCCGATCTATCCCCCTTCTTAAAAATGGACACTATAATAGAGTCAGGGCAGCTAGTGGGAATCATACTGTCTGCAGCTGCGTTAAGCACGCGGATCAAATTAGGGCCCCAGAGTTCTCCCACAGCCTTGAAGCCATCAACTGGGACACAATCTGGCCCGGCCGATTTAGCCCCTCACTGTAGTCAAAGGCCAAAAGAACTTCCTCCTGGAACACTTCCAGAGGTCTGCTAGCAACTGGGCTGCCTATCTGCTCTGTATCACCTGCTATAGAGCCAAAAATGTCTGAATAATGCACAGGGTGGGACTTGCGGAGTGAGTTCTGGAGCTGTGTCACCTTTCAGGAAGGGGGCATTTACAGTATTCCAGAACATTGTCCTTGGCTACTTGGGCTAAATTTGCCCAAGCCTCTTCCCTGAGTGCCTACTTACCATTGGCTAAAGCCGATTTGTAGTCCTTCCTAAGTAACCTGATAACAGTATGGTCCCTTGGTGAGGTGTGCAGTGTTCTCTGCAACACTTTAGCAGCCTGAGTGCATAAGTGATCAAACCAGCCATGCTTCGTTATGGGCCGGGGTCTAGGCTTTTGGGTTAGGAAAGCATTAAGTGACCTAGTAATAGCTTCAAATGCAAAAACCAGAGACATATTGTCTACCTTGTCACCCAGGCAATACTTAAACTCTCCTTCATTAGTAATTAACAGCTTCTGGAGCAACGCTGAAGGATATACCCCCGTCCACTTATGGTGTCCATGTTAGCAGTCTTGGAGCTAACCCTCTGCATTTCAGTATATAATAACAAAGATACAATTATCAGGATATGGTCATTTACTGCAGTTGGTATCATTCTATTATCGATACCAAGGTTCCTGGTTGAATAGGAGACAAACAAAATGGTCAATAGTCGTACTAGCTCCTCTACCAATAAAAGAATGGATCTGGGCTTTATTTACATCCGTATTTTTCTCTAGTAAAAGTCGATTGTACTTAAAAATTAGGGAATTGAGAGACTACCCATAGAGGTTATGTAAAACGTGAGGGGCTCTGTCACCTGCTGGATCGGTTATACCTTACACCAATTTAGCAGCAAGGGTACATTTCTGTATATTAAAATCACCCGTCCATAAAACAAAAAAAATTGGAAGAGCTGGCTTGAAAAAATTTATCTAAATCCACCTCTATAGCAGTAACAACCCCACTACGTGTGGAATCCTTCCACATAGGAGGGCACTACATCCCAGGTTTCCTCAAGACAAATCACATGGATGTAAAAACATACTCCTTTATGTCCCATCGATGCTGGTGGGGGGATGCAGCAGTTTGACTAGGGGTTCCTGATACCTCTGGCTCAACTAGCGGAATGATAGAATTACAAACAGGTGCATGGGGCCGAACTGCCAGCCCTTGACTGGGGCATAAAGGATCACTAGATTGTTTACCCCATTCCCCCTAATTGGGTGAATCCCCAGTGATGTTATTTCAGTCTATTTCCTGTAACTCGCTTAGTGCAATAAATCTATTGGGTGTGGAAACAGCAGGTTGACAATCAGGCATTGGAAATTGGGCAGGTGAAACGGGGGCAGGCACCCTGCGAGATGGATGCAGGTGGCGATAGAAATACCCCAGGGGCAGAAGAATGATGTTACTAGGATTGATACTAGTCGTTGGAGACCAAGACAGAATCTCACCTGCTGCCCTGGGGTATGTAACATTTATAGTAACACAGTCCCCCTCAATAGTTTTCCTATTTGGTCGAATCCACCCAACCCTTCTTGTCATAATTATTAGGTCCGCTCTCACAATTGGAAAGATAAACTTAGACTGTAACCAATGGAGGACCTTATTCCTTAGTTGGTCAGATGACTCAGCTACACCTGGGGGCAAAGGGGGCATATTAGTTATTATTGCCACATACGGGCAACAAGCAGGGGGTAAATTATGGTCACATTGTTAATTAACTCCCACTCCCGCTCAGAGCTGCTAGTCTTCCTTGTTTGCTGTGAGATGCTTCTTGGAGATATGTCAGGAGGACACACAATGTCAGGGGAAATAATTGAATTGTCAGCTCTAGCCTGACCCAACTGACCAATGCATGGGTCCATAGAGGGGGCAGTGGAGTTAGCAGCTCCCCCAGAACTGTTTGGTGGTGAGGCTGCTGGATTATGCTCAACAAGGACACTACTCAGGTTTGTCAGCGCCTCTTCCACTTTCTCTAGATGAGCCAGAATCGACCCCATCACACTTGTGAGGCATGTTACCACCCCCTTTCATATTTCTTCGACCATGTCAGGCACAGTTTCTCTGGGCTTACTCATATTGTGACTGCTGGGGCCAGAGATGGGACCGGATCTTGGACTGTGCAGAGGTGCTGAGGGACTGGGACAGTGTTTCGTAGATGTAGCCATCCCTTCTGCCCTCTTCCCCCAAGACTTTTTAAGTTCCTTTTCCCAGCAGATATGTGAGCCCCTCCAGATTGTCAACAAAGTCAGCAGCCGCAGTTGAAATATCCGGAGCCCGAGAGTTACAGCTTGCAGCAGCGGGTGGGAGCCTGTATTAACCATAGTAGGATCAAAGTGGGTCTGCAGAGTCTCAGGCTTGGAGGCAGGGGGAAGCAAAGGACAGAGGTTGTTCTGCTGATTCAATTTCCTCAATAATTGCTCCCACAGCCCGCTGTAGAAAATCATCTAAGTTGGTACCAGGTGTAGGCTTCGGGGGCAGCCCTACGTTTACCCATGACAGAAGGACAAGAGGGCGGGGGGGGCAGGATGTTACTGGCGTTTTAAAGCAAGTTGAAAAGCAGCCCCTCCTACACTTAGAGGAAGGCTGGGGGACAAGATCCCACCCTAGCCAGGGCCTCAGAATGTGTGGCAATCAAGCAGTTTGAGATATTTTTCAACAGTCCCAAATAGGAATTAAAAGAAAATCAACAGTACCTTTAAACTGGAAGCCAAAGGGGGTGGCCCATCCTATTCTGGGCTATTCTGGGCTAAGACGGGCCTGTCTTGGCCTTGTCTTCACCCTGGCCCTGGCACAAGCCTGGGTGCGTCCTGTGCTGCGGAAATCACTTAGCCCCTCCTCCTGGCAAGAATGCTGGGGGATGTAGTCCCACCCCAGCCATGGCACCACAACAAGAACGGAGGGCTGAATGCCCCGCGCTGCAGGAATCACTTAGAGCTTTTAAGAGCTTGATGTTTGGCAGCTGTGTGCAGGCAGGTAGAATCAGCTCCTCCTCCGGGCAAGAAAGCTGGGGGATGTAGTCCCACCCCAGCCACAGCACCACAACAAGAAAGGAGGTCTGAATGCACAGGAGACTCAAGTGTGACAACGTGTTTGCAGGGGTCCAAGCCCATGGAGGAGGTAAGGAGTGACTGGTCCTCGTGCTCAGCGCAAGCTGTGGCATCTTCTCCCACCCTACTCTGTCAGTGTCTTCAATAAAGGCGTCTCCACAGCTGCATCCAGTCTGTTCTACAGGCCATGTCCAGCGCCAGCCTGGGAGGGTTCTGGCAGAATGCGGAAGCATGAAAAAGCATAAGGATGCTAAGCGAGGGATTCTTCTTCTCCTGCTAGGAAGACAACATTCTTTTGAGAAGAAGGTGTGGCTAGCCTTAAATCTGTTCCTTTTCATTTTGGTTGCCTTCCAAGTATTTGTTGCCTGAAGATTCGAATCCAGGATGATGCTAACCTTTTTACCTGGGATTTAATTTCCTGCTTGAACCATTTTTATAAGGAGGCTTTGCCTTGAGATATATGCCTTACGAGACATTATTTCCCTACTTTTTTTGTCAGAATCATCACTCACTTTTAAGCCTTTTCATCCCTGATATTTGCTCTATTTGTCTGCATCTGGATCGCTTATTTGGATTCTCTAAGGGGAGAGATCTTATGCTGGACTCCTTCTCTTTCCTGGTTTAGGGTGGTCATTCATTAATCTACAATCAAGAATCTACAAAATTGTCAAGAAAACGTTTTTCCTTTGTGTTTTTTCCTATTAACTGGTATCTTCTTAATGAGATACTTGACATCTTTGAGGTAAATACTTATTACATGATGATACAGTAGCTCCTAGGAGAAGACCCCCTTTCTTCGGGCAATCAGGAAAAAACACGTGGGAGACCTTCTCCGCATACAGCCCTTGACACCAGGTTATCCATCCCTGTGCTGCGTCAAAGAGTCAGCTCCTACTGCAGTCCATCTCTTATTACTCCAGTTGCCAACAACCAATAATTGGTGCCAGCCAAGCCGATTCCAGAGCACAGCCAACCACGGTAATCCTGTGATCCATGAGACCACGACAGCCCTGAAGGGCCAGGAAGCTCTTACTTTACAACCAAAGTCGTGCACCCGCCACATATTCAAGTGAGTCGTGAGTGAAAGATAGGAGCAGGTCTTTGGATCCACGCAGTTGCAAAGATAGTAACAGGCACCACAGAGGCATAAACCCATATCAGTTCTCTGCAATGCAGTGTGCTCTTTTTTTCTCATGTGCTTTGCAGAGATTGATGTGTTATTGTTTTTGCTGCCCTGGAACTCTTTGCTTAACATCCATTTTTCTTAAAGTTTTTAAATTGTGATATTCAGTATTTCAAATGTTTCCACTCTGATTTCTCCACAAGAGCTGGAGTCGGAAGAGTGAACCTCCCTCTAGCCCAAAAAAGTAAGCATGGTATGGCATATGTTTGCAGGTCAGTGCACAATCAGTTCACTGTTTGCAGTCAAGCTTGCATGCAGAGGGTATTCCGTGACATTGTATGAGACCCAGAGCGGCTGTTTGGATTAGAGTGGATGCATCTTCCTTCATTGAGTGTAACTTCCTTCAACTCACAGAATTGTAGAGAACTAACATTGGTGTCAGAAACAGATCATAGTGGCCTTTTTACAAGTTATGTGCGAGGAAGAGTTGCCTGCTGGTCTCTCCTGGCTATTTTCCCAGTTGATCTGCCAGTTTTTTGCTCCATCCATGTGGGACATAGATGATGCATTTGTGTGTGTGTGTAATCCATCCAATAGGGTGTGCGGGCAGAAGATGTAGCCTTACGGCTAGAGCCGGGGGAGAGGATGTAGCCTTACAGCTAGAGCGGTTGACTTCGAAGCTGGGGAACCGGGTTTGAGTCTTGGCAACAACGCTCAACATCCTGTGATTCTGGGCAAATCACTTAATCTCCCCGTGCCTAACAAAAATGAATGTGTCCTTCTGTAATGAAACTGGTGCTCATGTAAAGCGCTCTGATACCCAATGTCTCGGGTCTAGTTCGCGCTATAAAAAACTCAAAAAAAAAAAAAAAGAGATTGCAGAGCCTCAAACAGCAATGTAAATGGCAGGGCTATGCTCCAGCAATTCTGAGGTCCTTTGTAGTGAAACCTGTTAAGCCTTTCCTTCTTAATTCTTCAGAAGAAGGGTTACCCACAACAATTAAGAGGTGAATAAGTTGGCACTTCTGTGCCTTCGTTTTAGGTCTGCCTTAGCAGGAGACCCCCAACTACACCCCTCCTTCCTGCTGACACTGTGGGACAAAGTCTGGACCAGACTGGGAGGAATACATGTAAGTCAGGAACTGCCTCAAACAAATCCCTGAGTTAGACTGTGGAGTACACACACTGTGTCTGCAAACTTGGTATAAGTGTGGCCAGAAAGTACCAGACAGTGTATCAAGGTTTGTCTAGCATAATCCAGTGTCCCACAGCAGTGGAGACTGAGAAACTTGTTTTTGCTTCACGGTTGGGGCTGCTGAATGCAAGCTACCCTTTGTCATGTGTGGGTATATGAAAATTGACACTCTGCAGTCTGCCAGGAAAAGAGCTGCCTGGAGTTTGCCTTGAATAAGCAGCTGACTGACTGCTGAGGAAGGGTGCTAGAGGTGCTCTTGCATGAAGAAGATCATACCTATAAGGAGGGAACTGCGAGGATCTGAGAGAGAAAGAACTGAAAGCAGCGAGTTACTAAACAGAGAAGTATCTGCACATCAGGCTGGGTAGGGAGGCCTTGAGACCCTAGTGACACTGCCATGTGCCCAGAAAATGAATCACCTGTAGCTGAGGCATGCCCAGGGATACCACAAATGCATTTTGTGGTATCCCCGCCAGGAAGACATAGAGCCTGCGACTTCTAGGCATTGAGAAAATCGTGATCACATTTGACAGCCTTATCTGAAAAACTGAAGTGCCTCAAGCAACTTGGCACTAGGTCAGACCCCTCTCCAGAATCAGTGGTGGCCTCAGTCTCCATCCCATGATCACTGCTGCGACATAGGGTGGGCTGGTTGCTTTGTTTAGGTGATGATGTTATGTAAAGGAAGATTCCTTCTCTGAAAATTCAATGGAACAATATAAAAGGAGCAGAGTTCAATCTCCTCATCATTGATGCTGGTGCTGCCCATCTTCATCAGACAGGGGCATGTGCATAACATCTAGAAGGAAAAGACTGAGACAACATCAGCTGGACTGAGGCAGAGCCACCATGATCCCGCTTGGTGGGTTGGTAGGATGCACAACATTCAGTGAGTCCTCGCCTTCCACTGGCGCTCACAGCCTCGGTCTCCCTGAGGAACAACAAAAATAGAAAGGTGATGTGGAAGGGTAAGTCACATAAGAAGAACTTTTTTTGGGGTACTATCCATGACCCACCTTACCACAATCACTTGGGGAGGGATAGACAGACTTTAATGAGTAAAAATAAGAATGTTACCCACCGGGTACTCTATGAAAGCTAATGTGGTAACTTTCATTGAAGAACTATGTTGTACCTTTCTCAGAGGAGCCGCCTAGATTAGTTCTGTGAGTCTCAGCATACAGCAATTATTGCTTCGATAACTGTGTATTATTTGCTTGCTCTCTCAAATGTATAAACTGTATAGATTTGTATGTTAGAAGTGAATTACTTCTTCTTTTTGAGTGAAAGCAATGGCTAGACTTGGATTTATTGCTGACTCTTGATGTCTAATTGACTTTACCCTACACCATTTCCCTGAGCATGCCTTGGTCTGCTCAACTTATCTACCCTGAGAGTTAAGTGTTAAAAGGGTCTACTTGCTGCTCACTTCTTGCTTCATCTGTAAGCGAAGCCGTAGGACACCAATGGTAAAAGGCTCCTATTGTTATAAATTAAGCCCAGTAAGCCTTCTCTGTCCCTGGCATGTGAAAATTTAACCATATGTCTACCTAAGAGAAATCTCATTGTGCCCCGTTTCAGTTATAGTCGGTGGATTATTCGGAGTAGGAGTAACAGGTGGAGTGGCCCTGCTACAGTCTCAGTTCTCTATGCATGGAATACATATTGTCTCAGCTGTCCGTAAACTTCTATGAATGAATGAATGAATAATACTTTATTGTGTGATTACTTAAAACCATTACAATGTGTTTCTTTTTTGTTTTTTAAAAAAGACATACGGTGCTTATGTACAAAAAACAGAGCTTTAAAAGATTCAAATTAATGGTAAAACAATCTAAAATAGGGAGATAGGATTAAAATATCCTAATGATAATTAATTACCTATGAGTATCAGAGGCTAAGGTATCAGATCAGTCGAAGCGTCACTTTTTTTGGAATCTAGAGAGGAACAGCTAAACATACGTTTACAAAGAGCCATATAAGGAAAAGTAAACAGTTAATATTAGGCAAAAAAAATGATCCAATAGACTGTTCTGGGCGATTAAAAGTTTCTTGGGTTAAGCCTAAGGTGACGTAGCGGCACAGCCAGGTTAAGGGAGATTTGCGGCCCTATTTATTCCCAACAATTTGGCCGCTCTGCTAATAAATTTGGTGAACCGAATGTTCAGCTTCGTATTGTCTGAGTTCAGGGCAGCAATAATGGCTTGTCGACAGGTACGAACTCCAAGGTTATTCCATTCGTCCCGCAGTAAGGACCTTCTGTCGATCAGCAGAGTGGGACAAGCGCAGGCTATATGCTACATTGCTTCGGAGTGATAGCCGCACTCCCTGCATTTGATACTAGCACTGGAGCGGCGCCATTCGGGCAGATTCTTTAAAAAAGGCCAATCTCCCATCCTCAGGGCCATAAACTTTAGCTTCCAGAAAAGTGCAAATGTGCTTGATAAATAAGATGATTCGACCCCCGGTTTAAAATCGGAAATTACCGCCCAGGCATGTTTCCTTCTGGACAGCGTAAACTTCTATAACCTCTTGCAGGATGTTTCTACCAGTCACTAATTTCTGTTGGTCTCTTCCTAAGTGAGAGGTGCATTCCACTAATGCTGGCCATTGCTGACTGGTTACATTATTGGACTTGCCAAACCTGGCTCCATGACGTGTGGTAACCTTCCCTGAAATCACTTTATGTGCTCTCAATATGTTAAGAGAAGCTCTTTGCATTGGTAAGGATGATTTTGGGCAGGTTTAATAGCAAGTGATTTTGTTTTAAAGAATCGTGTGTTACCATCGACTGCAGCAACAGCTACCCATGAATAATAGATTTAACAAGTGAACATGTCCCTATGATGAATGTGACCTCTTTTTCTGTCAGCAAGAACTCTATTCCCTGTCAAGTAGGTTGTAACACAGGATGTATTTTCTGTGGAATATTTACTTCATAAGCCACGATTTAGTAAAATTCAGGTACTGGTTCTAATCTCGGGTTTCTTTTGGATCTGTTACTCTTAACAAGCCCTGAGAGATAAGGGGACTTGTTTCCTGACTCTATAGAAGATTTATAGGCACCGAAGGGTCTCCCAAACAATATCAGTATGTCACTCAAATGTGAGATTTGGGGCAACCAGGGAACTGGCCCTACATACCATTCCTTTTTAAAAGCACACCTGGCTAGATTTTGCTAGCTTCCAGAGCTGTAGGAAAAGGTGTGTGCTTCTGCAGGTAAAGGGAAAACATACAGCTATCTTACACCCCTTCCTGTGGCCCATACACATTGGAAGAAACCCCATTTGTGAGCAAATTAACCAGAGAACGTGGAGGCAATATGATGAGGCTACCTCTATTCTGTCTGTTCAATTCCTTATACAGGCACTAGGTAATTAGTATAATGGGGTTTTTATTAAACCCTATCCTCTAGTATAATCTAAGGATTAGAACAGTCGTCCCAACAAGGCCAATACTAACAAAGGCAAAATAAATTAGGGCTAAAAGAATAACAATACCACATATTATATTGTATTAGTGGAAATCCAAGCCTACCATTGTTGTCAGATCTGCAAAGCTATGTAAAACCACCTGCACACCTTGTTACGGCCCACGTGACTGGCCTCCACCTTATTAGCTGGAATGTCCTTTGGACAAGTACTTCTTCCAATTCTGTAGATAGTCTTTCTTCCACTTCTTAAGAGAGACAGGGTTATATTGTATTTTCGCCTGATTATGGCTGTTTCTTGCTTAGGATGGCATGAAAACCCATTATTGGGTGAGGGTGCCTTGCAATGTGTTGTTGGGTGAGGCACCTAGTTATACATTACTAGGTCCAGTTTTTTAGTGACCTGTTGCTGGGCAAAGTGGCAGTACAACCATCATATTGCAGCAAGTTTATATCGGAACCAACAGGAAAAGCTTTAGTGAATGTTTAACACTATTTGTGAATAGACCACAGTTTGTGTATACAGTTCTCTGCAAAAAAAAAAAAAAATAAAATTAGCACTATCATATTGTTATGACAATTTGCACACAGTCAAATCTCCTTAGGCCTTAAAGACTTGTACACCAAGAGACAACTAGTATGGGCCTTTATTGAGGCACTATACCTTATAACATAAAATTTTCATATATCAAGTAATGATGATGTAACAAGGTGCATCATGAGGAAAGAAATCCCTCCTGAGAGTGTAATATTAAGCCTGCAATAAAAAGCACCTAACCCTCATCCTGCTCATCTGATCCCATCCCTCCCACTTTTGCTAAACAACAATTAAATTCTCTCTCACAAAGGACATCTTGAGACAAGCGCACCAGGACAAAGTGTCCAAGCCTGCAATCGCGCCAGGGAGACGGCCCCTTTCATCACCGCTTGCACCTGAGCCAAAGAGGAACGCTATAAAGGGCATTTCAGAGCCCAACTGCATGGGAGACAAGCACACCAGGACTACGTGCCCCAGCCTGCACGGGGCCAGGAAGATGGACCCGTTCATCACCGCTTGCACCTGGGCCTCAGAGGAGCTCTATAAAGGACATTTTCAGAGCGCCGCTATACAGGACGCACCCAGGCTAAGGGCAGGCCAGTCCTGCGCCCATCAGCGATAGAAAGAGGCAGGGCAGGGCCATCTCCCCCATGACTCTGTATAAAGAAATAAGCTTGGTAAGAGTTTTATGTCTACTTTTGAGGCCTAAAGAAAATTGTCATCATATACTCAACGTGTTTAAAAGGGAGGCCGGACTGATCTACTTCCACTCTCCCTGCTTGCTTAGTGACACTATCCCCCCCTGTCTTTTCCCCAACTTCTGGTGTTTGCTTTTGTAAACCACGGGCAAACATAAGACTGCAGCCCCCTCCCCCCCGGAGAGCACAGGGACTACCCTGGATGGATTCTTGCAGTGTGTGGTTGCAGTCATCTCAAAAGAAATCGATTTGGCGGAGCGCCGCCTCTCACTTTCTTCACCTTCAAATGTCTACCCAAGTCCCACGCCAGCTCTTATGGCCGACCAAAATTGGGGGGGCGTGGCTAACCGCCAAGCATGGCGGACGTGTTTTAGCCGAGCTCTGAGCCGGGCCTGGAATCCTGTAATTTACTGGGCTGTTGCTGACCATCCGACCCGCTTTGTGGCACGGTGGGACACCGGACACCCCAGCGAGACGCTGTGCGGAGAGGTGAAGTGTGAGCCTCCCACAGAATCCGGGATACATACAGGAACAGGACAGGAACCTTGTATTGGGATTAGAAATAGAGGGGAGTAGGCTCACTTCATGCAGAAGCAATCTTAGTTATACAGGGGCGCACACGCTTAGGATACTTCTAACACTTTATGACTCCTCATGGCACACACTGGAAGGTATAAGACTCTGACCTGGAACGTAAGGGGGATGGGATCTATACACAAGAGGCATAGGATATACGTGCAACTAACAAGGAGAAAGGCTCACATCGTGATGTTACAGGAAACGTACCTCACTCGCTCTGAAGCGGACAAGTTAAGAAAGAAATGGAGGGGGCACCTATACTGTACCTCATACTCAGCATTTGCGAGGGGAGCGGCCATATGGGTGAGGAACGGCACTCTGTTAGTGGTCCTGGAGCAGAGAATTGATATTAATGGCAGATATGTCTTACTTCGTGGTACCTTAGATGGGGAACATTTAGTACTTGGCAGCATATATGCCCCCAATACGGAGCAGGAGAAATTTTGGGAGGCACTGAATACTGTCTTGGCTGACTGGGAGGGGTATCCCTGGATAGTTGGCGGGGATTACAATGCAGTACTGAATACGGAGCTAGACCGCTCCCATCCTCCTTTATTGGGGACTAGCAGCAGAAAACAAGCAGAAGCCTTAGAGAACTGGGCAGCTGGGTGGTCGCTGGGAGACGCATGGCGCATACGCAACCCGATGAATCGGGAGTATTCGTTTTACTCTCCCCCACATATGCTTCATACACGCATCAATAGGATATTCTTTACCATGCCGTTAATTGCCAAAATCACCCACACTACTCTGGGGAAAACGCTGTCAGATCACAACCCCTTAGAGGTAGAGCTTGAGTGGGGAAAAATCCCTTCACCAGTGCCGACGTGGTGACTGCAGTCGGTAGCCCTTGAAGGTCCAGTGTTCTGTGACGCCCTCTCAACGGCCATAACCCACTACTTTACAGAAAATACTGATTCTGCAGGTTCTCCACAGGTAGGATGGGAGGCTTTCAATACGGTTATCCGGGGAGTAGCCATAAGCACTAAAGTGGGAGCCCGTGCCATGGTACACAGAGAGTAGGCCTGGGCGGTGAACTCCGCTCTGCTCGCGGAGTTTGCAGAGTTTTCCGCACTCCGCGTTACGCGAAGCTCGCGGAGTTCCGAAAAACTCCGCTTTGCGGAGCGGAGTTTTTTCCTCGCTCGCATTCACCAACATCAAGTTGGCGAGCGCGAGCGAGGAAAATCAACCTCCCGGCGAGATTTTTCCTCGTTCGCGATCGTCAACATCAAGTTGGCGAGCGCGAGCGTGGAAAATCAACCCCCGGCGAGATTTCTCAACGCAGGGGTCAGGTTTCTCATTGCGAGTGGTCGCGTATGCTCGCGACCGCTCGCGTTGAGAAACTGCCCGTTCGCGTTGAGAAAGCTGCCGCTCGAGTAAAAATCTACTCGAGCGGCAGAAAAGGAAAGCCTGCGCTGTGCATGGTGCCGTTCGCAATGATTGCACAGTGCGGACAAGCATCCGGCACTGTGCAATCACTGTAAACAGCATTTTTCTATTGAACTCCGCCGCTCGCGGAGCTCCGCGTAGTGCGACGGAGTTTTTTTACCACTTTGCGGAGTTTCGCATAGCGCAACTCAGGGTTAACAGAGAGCTGCAAGATGTGGAGGAAAAATTAGGTGGGCTGGAGCGAGAAGGACTACAAGATGACACAAAAAGGGCGGAATTACAAGAGGCGAATATAAAATATGCAGAACTCTTAGAACAATTGCGCATGATTGATTATAAAATGTACACACAGAAACAGCAGGCCAAAGCGGACAGGGCTGGCCCGCTACTAGCCAGGATAATACGAGATATGCCGATAAACACTCCGACGCAAGAGATTAACATGCCAGGAGGTGGCGTGGCAACCACACAGCTAGGAATTAACACAGCGTTCCGTGAATATTATGAGGAGATGTACGCCGCTCCCGTAGACATGCTGTAAGAGGGTTTGCTGGATTTCCTTGAGGATCTGACCTTCCCCCAGCTCTTGGATGCTCAGAAAAAAGAGCTAGCACAGCCTATAACTAGATCTGAAATCCGTTCGGCAATAAAAGAGATCCCGCGTAACAAGACCCCAGGGCTTGACGGCCTGCCTGTGGAGTTCTACGAAACATACTCGACACAATTAGTCCCTCATCTAGAAAAATTATATAGTGCAGCGCTAAAGTCAGGATCACTGCCCCCCACTTCGAGACAGGCGTTAGTTGCATTCATCTTAAAACCAGGCAGAGACCCCAGTGACATGTCGAGCTACAGTCCCCTTTCTCTCCTGAACACGGATTATAAAATCCTTAGTAAAATACTAGCCCGAAGGTTACAACCATATCTCACACAACTGATACATGTAGACCAGTGCAGCTTTGTACCGTGTAGGAGTACATCACTAAACATAAGGCGACTACACCAGATATTATCCTTGACCCCAGCGGACGATACAAAAGCTGGCTGTATCTCGCTGGATATGAGACAGGCATTCGATACATTACACTAGGGCTATATGTTGAGAGCTTTACCACTATTTGGGATACCGGAGGAATATGTAAATTGGGTCAGGATACTATACACTGACCCAACGGCCCGGGCCAGAACAGGACTCCATATTTCACCGCCTGATTCAATAGCTAGGGGCACAAGGCAGGGATGCCCTCTCTCGCCCCTGCTATTTGTGTTGGCTCTCGAACCTTTGGCTATTAAGATACGTGCGGTGGCGACAGACAGGGGCATCCAGTTAGCAAACATGACCCACACTATCTCCGCATACGCGGATGACATCATACTTTACCTCAATGATCTTCAGGGTCCTAACAAACCTCTCCCCACGGTGTTTGGACAGTTCCAGACACTCTCTGGCCTGTCGATTAATGAATCCAAATCATACGCTTATTACTTCAAGGACTCGGCCCCCACAGAACCTGTTTGTTTTGGACAGTGGACGTTTCCTGTGACACCCACAACATTTAAATACCTCAGCATACAAATATATAGGGAATCACAGGATATGTTAGATGGTAATTTAGGGCGCACGATCAAGGCACTTAAATCCCAGGTAGCGTTCTGGACTTCACTGCCACTCTCTGTAGCAGGCAGAGTAACCATCTCCAAAATGGTCATGTTGCCCAGACTGTTGTACTATTTTACCAATTTGCCGATATTGAATCCAGCACACATATTCAAATCATTAAACACAATGCTATCTGAATTAATCTGGGGCAAAGGGAGGAGAAGGGTGGGACTTCAGAAATTACAGTTAGATACCGACCGCGGGGGACTGGTAGTTCCTGATTTCCAGGCATACTGCTATGCTAGCCAACTCCAGTGGCTCTCCTACTGGACAGTTGGCCGTAATTTGCAGTAGATTGGGATGTCTAAGAAGGATTGGGAAATGGGGATGCTTCACACTCTACTGTTACCGGGGAGGAGACCTAACCCGACAGCACCACCGCTTCTGAAAGCAGCTGCCACATACTGGAAAAGGGCTATACGGTACACTGGGGTCCTGGTTCCGTATGCCGCTAATATTCCGTTGATGGGCATTCCTATGCCGACCAGAGTAGTGACAGCGAGATGTCTGAGTAAGTGGGCAGATGAGGGAGTGAACACAGTGGGGATGCTGTTCGCAGACCATACGCTCATGGACCATGACACGTTTGTGAGAGAGCAAGGGGTACCCAATGCATTATATATCCTCCATGCCAGTATCCTCAGATTTATAAAAAGTACCTGGTCACCTGACGGTACTGAGCCCAAGACACATGCTGTATTTAATGGGCAATGGGGGACACCTGACCATATGGATATATAGAGGTATCCGCACCCATGCAGCTATATCAATATCAGATCTGCGAGATAAATGGGTCAGAGATATTGGACATGAATTATCGGACAAGGAATGGGACAGAGTACTCGAACACCCCAAGAAAGTGTCCAGGAACCCTAAATTCAAGATGATACAGCTAATGCTGGTACACAGAGCATACCTGACACCTTGCAAATTGAGCAAAATGCTCCCTGATGTAGCGAATTTGTGTCCTAGATGCCATGCACAATCAGCTGACCTACTGCACATGATTTGGTCATACCCACGTCTAATTCCATTCTGGGAGATAGTACACAAGCTACTTAACAAATCATCTCCTGAAGGGGGGGGCGACACAGTGGAACGCTGTCTACTGGGCCTAGGCAAGAAACGCAAATCACACGGCACACACGCTAGATTCGCCAATCTGGCGCTAATATTGGCAAAACGCTCCATCACTATGAGATGGAAGTCAGCAAAGCCTCCATCGCCAATGGCCAGGCACAATGAGGTGGTTCGATGGGGCAGGGCTGAAAGTATGGTAATTAGGAGAGAGGAGAATAGAGGTCTGCGAAAGAATCCGATTTCATTGGAGTGGGATGCTATCCTTGAATCTTTTGTCTCTGCGAAACCTTCCCTGCATTGAATAATGCGTAGTACATATACTACTAAATAAGCGGGATAATCGGCAGATGCGGACCCTGCATGACCCATAAAGAGCCAGAATGAGGGGGGTTGTAGACTGAGCATCAAACATAATAGGAAAGCAATGTGTGCTCGGATATACATGAGATGTGATACTACAGAAGTGAGCTGGGATAGGGAGGGGGAGGGAGCTAGATAGTTGATATGAGGAGGAGGGAGGGCTTGGGTTGTTTGGTCAGAATTTCATGATTAAATGCACAATAGTATATCTTAGATACCAGATGTTCATGCATATGCAAGACACTCATACCTTCTGTTTGATGATATATGTATGTACGCTGACCTATTTCATAAAAATCAATAAGATATGTTTAAAAAATAAATGGCTGACCAAAATTGTGGCACAAATAACAGACCCACCCCACCAGGTGATGAGCTAAGTCCTGAGATAGCAGTGGTTGCAACATCTAGTACTTCTGTATCCACACTGTCTTTGGGTGAGACATCGAATTCACGAGCAGATAGCAGGATAACTGGGGGTCAGTCAGGCAAATGTAAAAGCTCGGCAGTTAGTTCTAAATCCAAAAGGCCTGCACTATACCCCCGACTCTCACATCTGAGAAGGAGCAGGTAAAAGTGGACTCTCACTCTAGTGGATTAAATGTCTTCCTTAGTGACCTGATGGACTCTATATTGGATTTCATATCAAGCAAATGTGAACCCATTTATGCCTGTTTGTGGGCCATTGAAGCTAAATTAGATAATTTGCCCTCCCTAATCTCACTGCAACAAACAGGGGTGCCAACAAACTCTGCATGCCAGGAGGCACGGCCGGGGTGTCTTCATTTGAAATCGAAAATCATTAAAATATGAATCTGGCTGGACCCAACCTTCTCCCACTGAATACTTTGAATACCCACCCAAGAGTCCCAAAGGAGAATCAGAAGTGAACAGGGCTCCCAGCAAAGACGGGACTAAGGGAACAGACCTAGAAGTGAAAATTGAAAACTCGCAAAGAAAACTCATATTTACCCTCAACTTCTGCCTGAATGTACCCGATATCTTGGTTTTGAAAAATGTCCCAACAATGTCTACAGCAACCCGTGAATATTTTATGGGTCTGAAGAATAAAACCATCTTCTAGCTCAAAAGTAAGGTGGGCTGGAAACTGGACTTATCTTTTGAAATTATGATGGTTAGAAGAACCCCTTGGACAGGTCCCTGCAGAAATGAGTCAAAGGGAGACTACTTGATTAGTAATTTCAGAACACAGATGGTGGTAAAATCACTCCTAAACTTTTTTGAAAATCAGTTCCAACCGCCAGGTTCCATCCAGGTACTTCCTTTGGGCTATTTTTTATAGACCATCCATATTACCAAAGACAAAAAGGGCTGAAGTCAATGATCTATCAATTTCAATTAGACATAGGTACAACATATCCACAGTAATGCATTTCAACCCTTGGCTGCACTGGAAGACATTGATTGAGGCCATACTAAAATGGCTCCTGTTGATGGGAAAGCAGACCCCTTACCCTCGATTCAAGAAACATTTTACCACTCGGTCAAAGAGGACACACCCACTAGCCAGAATCTTTATTCTGAATCAGGCCCCTGTAATCCTGGCCCGCTACAGCTCGATATAAAATCTTTGGAAAATCTCACCAAAAGCCTAGCTGAGAATGTTCTCAGCATAGTTTCGCGGAACATTGCAGGAGAACATCGAAAATCCTAAATCCAGACTGGATTAGTTTTAAAAATGCACATGAGATTATAAGCTGTCAAGTAACTTGAATGACTGCAGATTTTCACATTGAAGAGGTACCATGCCTTTTTTTCAACTGGCAATACCATCTAAGGTAGGCAGAGCAAGTGGGGGCCTTGCTAGTTTCTTCTCAGTTAAAGTCACTTCCTATCATTCCCTGCTGAACCTGATATTTTGCTAATTAACTTTTACTATAACATTTTTAATCAATAAGTTAGGGATAGTATTGCTCAACTTGATGAATTTTTAGAGGACTTTTATAAAAAAAAACGTATTGCCTATATTATTTGGGTCGGAGATTTTAACATTACTACATGTAAGATTTCGAGTACACTGGGCTGTGGTTTTAGTAGCAATCAAATTAAAAATGTAACACATATTTCTCATTCTGTCAATGGTGAGGGACTGAATTAATTGTTTTTAAAGTATAAGCTAGTTTTTCCAAGTGATATATGTTTTACCAGAAATGCATGTGTCCCAACTCTTACAGGGAATCAAGCAGGAAGTACTATCAATTATATACTCGTATCAATTTAGTTATCTTCCCATTTCACTGATTTTGTGGTGTCTAGCAGCTGTGTAAGTGACCATAACCCACTTTTATCAATTGGAATCCCTTATTAAAATGCCAAAACTCCAAAACCTGATAATTTGAAGATTTCTAAGAACAAAGGATCAAAATTAAAATGGGAGAAAGTTGATCCAGTTGCTTTCAACCAAACAATTGTTAAAGATTCCATGGTTTCTATTATGACCTGCCTAACCGATGAACTAGGGCCGCCCAGATTCAATCTTAATTTGCAGGTCTATTCTGAAAAATTTTACGTCTCCTGCTTCCTCCGTCAGAAGTCACTCTTTCGATGGTTTAATGCGGCATGTTCGGCTTCCCAGAGTAAACTTATGCTTGTGCTGAAAGGCCGCACACGGGTAGTTTGTGAGGCCAAGAATGCCAGAACGATTTATGAACAGGCCCTCAAAGGAAGGAAATCCAAGATTAGGAATAAAGCATGGGACCATTGCATAATGGCGGGGATATTGAGGGACAGTTCAATATTCTGGGTAGTGGTTAACTGGCCCTTTTTTAAGGAGTCTATGCCCCTAGTATTGATACTGTAATATCAGTGGATGCATGAGTCTCTCACTTTACAAAAAAGTTTTTACTAGGACACACGTCCATACTTCAGTGTTTTTTTTTTAAATTTCTCTCCCCGGTTGTTCTGACTTTATTTGAACATGGGCGGAGAAGACACTAAAGCTACCTGTCCTCCTTAATTGCATATCTCGCTGGCAGCGCTCGTGTATTGCGCAAATGCCCGCACCTCTTGGACATGAAACTTACATCGCATAGGCAATGCCCAACAAGTTAATAAGGCTACCCATGCACCATTAGTGCAATATGTACCATACGCTGATGGTAGTGAAAAAGCGGAAACAAGGGGGTGGGGGGGTTTGCCCAAATATCAGCATGACAGCAGGGCAGTGAAGCCGTGTCACTAGCAGTTCTAGTAATGTTCTTGTGTAAACTCGATAAGTGTCACGGCACCATTTGACTTTTTTGATTTTGAGTGAGGTGTGCGAGGGAAAAACATACGTGCAACGATCTGTGCATACGATTCTAGTAGGTGAATCTACACCAGTTTCACATATATTGAACGAAGTCATGTTATCTTTAATAAAGGATACTGATCCAGGCACTATACCTGAGATGTGGTGGTTTGACAATGATTGATGCATTGTGGTGAGCTAAACTATGATAGGGAATGATTAATAGTGACCTTTCGTGTTTGTTGTTTTTGTTTCTCTTCCCTATAGTATTGCGGGAGAGTGTTACTTAGGGGATACCTTGGTGCAGGAACGATTTGTTCTTGGACAACCACACTCCAGGTAACGAGGTGACTGTGTATTTGGGATCAGAAAGGTCCTGACGAAGTCCGGCGTGACCCTACACTTTGGGCACATAAAGACGGCTGAAACATGTTGATAAATTGGCAGTATGGAGGGGTGTAAGGAGTTCATAATCTCTTCCAGTCACCAGCATCCTTCACGTTTTTAATCCTGGCCGGAGGGTCCAGGAATAAAATTTACGCATAGCGACACCTCCGAGCTAGTTTTAATTCACACTGCACTTCCTCTTTCGGTGATCCCAGTCTAACTGTTTCTATATATTTTTTATATGTCGTGTCTTGTCTTCCCCTACCCTATTGCTCCACCAGGCGTTGGTCTGTGCGGGGGTGTACTGAAGCAGCCCTATGATGAAGCATGTCACACAACTGTGTGAGTGAGGGCAGTTTTTTCACACAGAGCACGTACCACCATGGAGACATATATTTTATCACTCTCTACTCCTTTTGGTGTGTTTAAGTTGTGGCTAGGGGGGCCAGAGTCGAGGGGTCTTAACCCCTCACCCCTTCGCTTTTGTGTAAGATATTGCGTAGAGCGGCGGTGCAGCCACAGGGGAATACTGTGCCACTGTTCAGTAAGTAGATACAGAGTAAATTGTTCGTTTTTTTAGCACCTCCTTGTACTAGGAGTCACTATCCCGCTGGGTAGTGTGCGCCTCGTCCTCATGGCACAGGATCAGGGACTGTCTTTTGGTGAGGAAATGATAGCAGAGATCCTGGCAGGACCGTCATTACTGGGTGACACAGCGATTAACCAGATCCTCACACAAGGAGAGGGTTAGGATACCTTACTGGAACTAAAAAAATCACATGTTAAAACAATACTCCATGGGGCCATCCTCACTGAATATCTAAGGGGGAACGCAGCGCCACGAGGCCTTCTTGTAACTAACGAACCCCTAGTCTTTTTAGAGGATGCCACATTTAGAAAGGACTGGGCACTTATAGTGTGGAAGTGCACCAGGGATTGGCTGATGCTCATAATAAGCACAGCAAAAAAATTAGCCAATACCCTGGTGATACAGATACAAACGAGTGAGCAGGGATTTAAAACAGAGGTACTGCTGGCCACTTATAAACGCAAGTTGGAAGAAGTAAACACGGACCTGGGGGAACACAGGGAGTACCTCATGCAGCCCAAAATCAGCAAGCTACAAAAAGACCTAAAGAGATTTTCAAAAGAATACACGAATGAGGAATATATCCAACAGAAACTGACGGAGATAAAGAAGGGTACCCAGCAAGGAAAAAGAGACCAGGATATCCTTAATAGCAGCAGTGAGGGTAGTGACTACCAATACTCACAGAGTAGGAGAGGGAGGGGCAGATGATACCAGAGGGGACCGAGACCTTTCTTCCCTAGCCCCTTCCAAGGCTACCCCAATCAGGGTTACCACTGGCCAGGAATGGGTTTTCCCCCCACACCAAGGGGTCCAGAATCCACAATTCCCACAACCCCAATTCCAACAGCCTCAGATTGCTTTTTTAGGCAGTGGCAGAGAGAGAGACAGGGGTAAACAGAAGGGCCAACCGAGGGTGACCTGGGACGACCGAGACCAAGAATTGGATCAGCTGGTAACCAGGAGTATGGCCCGGAGTCTGGCACCAGGAACAAGCAGGGACCCTCACTAGTGGTCAACATCTCCTCGTCGACCTTGACCGACTCACAAGAAAACCTTCTCAACAAGGGTCTGGGTTTTGTCCCGACCAATATGCTGGATCACTTTCAGATTCGCCAAAAATTAGCGGCTTTTTTCAGAAGTATCAGATTGAAGATCTTTTTTGAGGGTGCTGAAGAAAGAAACAACACTTTGCGGGACACGCCACTGCGCCAAAAATCTACCTTCACACCCCAGATTGCTGCTTTACCACAGGAGATTGCTACCTTTGAACAAGCAGTCATCTATGACATTGAGAACTTACAAAGACGGAACACACGCTCTTTTGTCAACATGAGCAACATGGAGAAGGAGGCACTCAGACAATTGAAAGAAAATGATTCCATCATTATCAAGCCAGCCGATAAAGGGGGAGCAATCGTCATTCTGGACAAAACAACATACACGAACGAGTGCCACCGCCTCTTGTCGGATGAGAGGAATTATAGGGTCTTGAGAAGGGACCCCACCGCTGAGATCGCAAAGGACATTGCAACACTAGTGGAGGAGGGGACAGTGAACGACTGGATTTCCAAACACGAGGCCGACTACCTGACTAGAGATCAACCGATCAAACCTTACTTTTACATATTGCCTAAAATCCACAAACCAACTAAGCCACCACCAGGTAGGCCCATCGTGTCTGGCATTGGCTCTATTCTGGAACCTTTATCACAATTCTGTGATTTCTACCTTAAACCCTTGGTCCAGAAAATGCCTGCCTACCTGCAGGACACACGTGATATCCTGAATCTGATCAAAGATATTGACTTCAACCCTGACAATGAGTTTCTGTTGGGTTTGGACATTGAGGCCCTGTATACTAACATTCCCCAAAGAGAAACCTTACGGGTGTTAGAGAAAATTTTGTTTGAAGTAGAGTGGACATACCAGACCCCACGTGCCTTTATCTTAGACTTGGCTGAAATAGCCTCGACGAGAAATTTCTTTGAGTTTGAGGGCACATTATACCTGCAGACCCACGGAACCTCCATGGGGAGCATATTCGCCCCTAGTTTAGCCGTCTATATGTGGGCGCGTTTGAAAAAACCATGATTTATGACACTGGAAGCCCTTGGTCAAACAACATCAGACTTTGGCGCCGATTTATAGACGAAGTCCTGGTGATCTGGAGGGGAGATGCACTCTCGGTCACCCAATTCCTCAATTGGCTCAACAGCAGGAATCCCCTACTGCATTTTACATCTACAGTAACAAAAACTGAGTTACCATTTCTAGATCTGGTCATCGAACCTAAAGAGGGTAAACTCATGACCAGGGTCTATCATAAGCCCACAGACAAAAACTCACTGATGGCTTATGATAGCTTTCACCCCAAATCATTAAGGGACAACCTACCTGTGGGCCAGTTCTTCAGACTAAGGCGGAACTGTACTGAGAGAACCACTTTCAAGGAGGAGGCCGTCCTCCTCACGGAAAAACTCAATCAGAGAGGATACCCCGAGCGCACCATCTCAAAAGCCAGAAAAAGAGCAGTCAATACTAACAGGGAAAACCTATTGGAAAAAACTGAGAGACCATCAATAGATAAACCAGTGTGCGTCACCACTTTTAACACGGCCTCGCACCACATAAAACAAATGATATTGAAACATTGGTGCATACTTAATTCAAACTATATGAATATAGCCAAACCCCTCTTTTCTTTCAAAAGGAGTGCCAATCTTAAGGACATGTTGGTACACACAAGACCTAACATACATTAACAGAGAGGGTCAGAGGCAACAAGTGGACTTCCACCGCTCCAAGGACACTCGAGGTATGGATCATGTAATGTGCGCCATCTTACGAAAAACACGAAAACCATAGATGTGGGTTTAACCTATCCATGGGAGCAGAGGACACACACGAACTGTAACTCCAAATTTGTCATCTATCTCATTACATACCACTGTAATAAACAATATGTGGGGATGACCAGCAGGAAAGTAAAGACACGCATAATGGAACATCGTAGTACAATGAGGTGTCTCAAATCAAATACTAAATTATCCGCACACTACCTAGAAAAACAACATACTATAGATGATGTAGTGTGGACAGTGGTGGAGAAACCTAGATTGAACTCAAACACAGGAGATAAAATAAGGGCACTACTCCTGAGGGAACAGAAATGGGTCTACCGTCTCAAGAGTCACCTTGTGGGCCTTAATGATGATATCCCGTGGCAGACTCTTAGCAGATAGGTGGACACACTATGCTAGACGCTGGACTTATACATAGGGTATGCAAACCTTTCCTATACATGACCTTCAGCCACCCTGTGATTACATATAGACTTTGAAGGAATGGTTGAAAAAACTGTAATACACTTGCCACGTGCCTCATGGTGGAAGGGCCTCTTGCCACCATAGATACAGGACACACTGTAGGCTAGCCCCGCTTTCTGAACACACGGGGGAGCACACCTGTGTCTGGTGGCACAACACCCCACACTGCTAGTGACACGGCTTCACTGCCCTGCTGTCACACTGATATTTGGGCAAAACCCCCCCACCCGCTTGTTTCCGCTTTTTAACTACCATCAGCGTATGGTACTTATTGCACTAATTGTGCATGGGTAGCCTTATTAACTTGTTGGGCATTGCCTATGGGATGTAATTTTCATGTCCAATACACGAGCGCTATTGGCGAGATATGCAATTAAGGAGGACGAGTAGCTTTAGTGTCTTCTCTGCCAGTGTTCAAATAAAGTCAGAACAACCGGGGAGAGACTTTTTTATTTAAAAACACTGAAGGAGCGTCTTCATTGCCCTGGGCAATGGAGCTCGTTGCGGGCAGACGTCATCGTCATTGCTGACACAGACCACGCCCTAGCTCCCACGTGACGGGAAGCAGGGAGCAAGGGCTGGTATTTTAAACGTAAAACACTCCGCTCCCGCTCACCTTCTCGGCAAGAACGGACAAGCGGTCTGAGGGAGGAGCACCTACCTTGATGAAGTAAGGAGAGGGGGGGGGTGCATGACAAGCCCGGAAAACGGAGTTTATAATGGAACAAAGGGTAGATATTGTGAACTCCCACAAAGATCGCACACGGGGCGATACCTGGGACCAGTAGCGATAATACCGCATTTGTATGTGGCAACTATGTAGTATAAGCGGCACTCTCTAGGATTGTGGGGTAAACTTTACCTTATCCGCTTATAGAGGGTACGAAGAACCGTGATCTCATGGCATGATCATTGATATTTACACACCCGGAGGGGTAAATCCGGGTTGGATGTTTTTTGATACATGACCATCTAACCACTATGTGTCTCCTTGTTGATTTTTCTCCCCCAGAGTGTGACTACAGGGGGTCTCTCCTTGTCTCTCGCCAGTTCTAGTACTAGTGTAAACTCGGTAAGTGTCACGGCACCATTCGACTTTTTTGATTTTGAGTGAGGTGTGCGAGGAAAAAACATATGTGCAACGATCTGCGCATACGATTCTAGTAGGTGAATCTATACCAGCTTCACATATATTGAACGAAGTCATGTTATCTTTAATAAAGGATACTGATCCGGGCACTATACCCAAAATGTGGTGGTTTGACAATGATTGATGCATTGTGGTGAGCTAAACTACGATAGGGAATGATTAATAGTGACCTTTCATGTTTGTTGTTTTTGTTTGTCTTCCCTGTAGTATTGCGGGAGAGTGTTACTTAGGGGATACCTCGGTGCAGGAACGATTTGTTCTTGGACAACCACACTCCAGGTAACGAGGTGACTGTGTATTTGGGATCAGAAAGGTCCTGACAAAGGCCGGCGTGACCCTACACTTTGGGCACATAACGACGGCTGAAAGATGTCTACAAATTGGCAGTAAGGAGGGGTGTAAGGAGTTCATAATCTCTTCCAGTAACCAGCATCCTTCACGTTTTTAATCCTGGCTGGAGGGTCCAGGAATAAAATTTACTCATAGCGACACCTCCGAGCTAGTTTTAATTCACACTGCACTTCCTCTTTCGGTGATTCCAGTCTAACTGTTTCTATATATTTTTTATATGTTGTGTCTTGTCTTCCCCTACCCTATTGCTCCACCCCAGGCGTTGGTCCGCGCGGGGGTGTACGGAAGCAGCCCTATGATGAAGCATGTCACACAACTGTGTGAGTGAGGGCAGTTTTTTCACACAGAGCACGTGCCACCACAGAGACATATATTTTATCACTCTCTACTCCTTTTGGTGTGTTTAAGTTGTGGCTAGGGGGGCCAGAGTAGAGGGGTCTTAACCCCTCACCCCTTCACTTTTGTGTAAGATAGTGCAAGTGGTGCTGCCATAGCGGCAGCATATGCTTCAGACTGTTGCGGGGATTCTGCTCATACACAGAACTAGTGTTACAGCAAACAAATGATGGACGGAATGCTGACAATGCAAACATTCTCCCCCAGTCAAAAGATCTGGGTTAAATCCATCGTTCTTTCGCCCACTACGCCAACCCAGTTTGGACCCAGCCATATGCAAATCAGTCTTGACCCTGTGCCCCATGGGAACAGTCCAGACAGAACTGCCAGGCCAGGTCCTCCCTGGACCGGAAACAAGCATCCTGGGACCGGTCTCAGGGTATGTCACCCTTCTTCAGCCAGGCTAGCTTGAATCCAGTGGCACAGTGAGCAAGGGACCCACGTCTGGGCATACCCATCCCACTTAGGGCGAAAAGTGTTACAGCAAACAAATGATGGACTGAATGCTGACAATGCAAACATTCTCCCCCATTCAAAAGATCTGGGTTAAATCCATCGTTCTTTTGCCCACTACGCCACCCCAGTTTGGACCCAGCCATATGCAAATCAGTCTTGACCCTGTGCCCCATGGGAACAGTCCAGACCGAACTGCCAGGCCAGGTCCTCCCTGGACCGGAAACAAGCATCCTGGGACCGGTTTCAGGGTATGTCACCCTTCTTCAGCCAGGCTAGCTTGAATCGAGTGGCACAGTGAGCAAGGGACCCACGTCTGGGCATACCCATCCCACTTAGGGCGAAAAGTGTTACAGCAAACAAATGATGGACGGAATGCTGACAATGCAAACATTCTACCCCAGTCAAAAGATCTGGGTTAAATCCATCGTTCTTTTGCCCACTACGCCACCCCAGTTTGGACCCAGCCATATGCAAATCAGTCTTGACCCTGTGCCCCATGGGAACAGTCCAGACCGAACTGCCAGGCCAGGTCCTCCCTGGACCGGAAACAAGCATCCTGGAACCGGTTTCAGGGTATGTCACCCTTCTTCAGCCAGGCTAGCTTGAATCCAGTGGCACAGTGAGCAAGGGACCCACGTCTGGGCATACCCATCTCACTTAGGGCGAAAAGTGTTACAGCAAACAAATGATGGACGGAATGCTGACAATGCAAACATTCTCCCCCAGTCAAAAGATCTGGGTTAAATCCATCGTTCTTTTGCCCACTACGCCACCCCAGTTTGGACCCACCCATATGCAAATCAGTCTTGACCCTGTGCCCCATGGGAACAGTCCAGACCGAACTGCCAGGCCAGGTCCTCCCTGGACCAGAAACAAGCATCCTGGGACCGGTTTCAGGGTATGTCACCCTTCTTCAGCCAGGCTAGCTGGAATCCAGTGGCACAGTGAGCAAGGGACCCACGTCTGGGCATACCCATCCCACTTAGGGCGAAAAGTGTTACAGCAAACAAATGATGGACGGAATGCTGACAATGCAAACCTTCTCCCCCAGTGAAAAGATCTGGGTTAAATCCATCGTTCTTTTGCCCACTACGCCACCCCAGTTTGGACCCAGCCATATGCAAATCAGTCTTGACCTTGTGCCCCATGGGAACAGTCCAGACCGAACTGCCAGGCCAGGTCCTCCCTGGACCGGAAACAAGCATCCTGGGACCGGTCTCAGGGTATGTCACCCTTCTTCAGCCAGGCTAGCTTGAATCCAGTGGCACAGTGAGCAAGGGACCAACGTCTGGGCATACCCATCCCACTTAGGGCGAAAAGTGTTACAGCAAACAAATGATGGATGGAATGCTGACAATGCAAACATTCTCCCCCAGTCAAAAGATCTGGGTTAAATCCATCGTTCTTTTGCCCACTACGCCACCCCAGTTTGGACCCAGCCATATGCAAATCAGTCTTGACCCTGTGCCCCATGGGAACAGTCCAGACCGAACTGCCAGGCCAGGTCCTCCCTGGACCGGAAACAAGCATCCTGGGACCGGTTTCAGGGTATGTCACCGTTCTTCAGCCAGGCTAGCTTGAATCCAGTGGCACAGTGAGCAAGGGACCCACGTCTGGGCATACCCATCCCACTTAGGGCGAAAAGTGTTACAGCAAACAAATGATGGACGGAATGCTGACAATGCAAACATTCTCCCCAGTCAAAAGATCTGGGTTAAATCCATCGTTCTTTTGCCCACTAAGCCACCCCAGTTTGGACCCAACCATGTGCAAATCAGTCTTGACCCTGTGCCCCATGGGAACAGTCCAGACCGAACTGCCAGGCCAGGTCCTCCCTGGACCGGAAACAAGCATCCTTGGACCTGTTTCAGGGTATGTCACCCTTCTTCAGCCAGGCTAGCTTGAATCCAGTGGCACAGTGAGCAAGGGACCCACGTCTGGGCATACCCATCTCACTTAG